>JARYHS010008074.1:214677418-214875692 GCA_031002005.1 Vandiemenella viatica | reverse complement strand
CATTCATTTTCTGTAACTGGAAATTAATGAATATTCTGATGGTACGCAATTTTTTTGTCAGTATACATCTCTATGATGTATTATATCGGAACTACTGTTCTCTGAACGTAGTCTAAAGTACTCCGTACGGTTTTACTAAGAACAGAAAACAAAGTTGGTTTGTCTGTGTACTCCACACGGTCACACAGATTTTGGAGAATGTCTTTTCCCAAGTCTTGTATTCGTTGACTGAAAGAAAGTTAGTGCTTTCTAATAAGCCACCGATGACGCGCAAAGTAAATAGTTTCGTAGACATGTGCAGCACATGGTGCTCTGTTGAGTCTTGAATCTCAGTGACCGAGCGTGGTGGGTGAGTGGCAACGCTCGGGCTCGAATCCCGCTCCGCTCATTTTGATTTGGCTTTCCATGGTTTCCCCAAATCACTCCAGGCAAATGCCGGGATGCTTCTTTCAAAAATGTCATGGCCGAATTCCTTCCCGTTCTTTGTCCCCAGTCCCATCCCTCCTCTAATGACCTTAGCCGTCGACGAGGCGTAAAGCCATAAGTAAAAAAAAAAAATTAGTAGACGCCCTCTATCATCAACAATTCCACAGCGACCATCATATCTTAAAAGGCGAATGTACATGAATAGCATGACAAAACTTTAATAGATCTGGCAGTAGTACTATTTATGGTTTGGCAGATAGGTATACAAAGGGTGGCATTCTACATACATAGTTGTCGGACGTTTGTTTGAATAGGTCCAAAATGAAATTGGAATCAATATACCGTTAAAGTGTTTCTTAATTACATCCACATGCTTTATAATCACGTCACCGCATTTATGGACAGTTAATTGGAGCGAAAAATACGGTATAAACGTGTGTTACAATGGGCAGCAGGCAGTGGTCTCGCTTAGGTGACCATGTCTCTGTTATAATGAGGTGGACGCCGACCGGACCCATTGCTTGATCATGACCAAATCTGCGTCACCAGATCGCATTTCGGCGCCTAACTCGATTTAAGAGATAGTAGTAACAAATACATTGCTTGTTTTCAAAAAGGGATTAGCATATTCGATACCAGCAAGTGCGTTTTTTGTTTTTACTTCTTTTGTTTGCTCTCTGTGTCCATCGATGCCTACTTACATGTAACGCGAGGTTTCAAAATTTTCACTGGTATCTGGTAATTTTATGTTCTTTACTTCAAAAATTTAAATGCACCGAACTTCCATGATGATGTATGTAGAAATATCATTCTCCAAATATCATACTTCAAAAATGAATGTTTGGCTTGTCTCACATGCCAGCTGAAGTCGATTGAGAGCGTCCTGAAGAGGCTCATGATATAATCGGTGGCATCGGTCGCTGTAGTGTTGGAATCAACTTGTTTATATCGCATATCATTGCGAAATTATGGTATATTCTGTGTAAGTTGTCTTCGCGGGTATACGACCACTCCGAAACTGAATTCAAAGATGTACGTATATACGTGCAATTGTATCATCAAATAATTTGATTCTGTAGTTGTTTCCGTTTTCTCCACTTAAAAAAAATAAATAAATATATATAGCGCTTCAACCATCATTTGTACAGCAGTTCATTAGTTCCACTTGGATTTTTTTTATGTTGCTTATGAAGATATTTTGCCAAACTGATCAGTTTGTTAAAGGTCATGTGTACCACCTCAATTTATGTGGCTGGTGCAGAATCTCGTTACACGTCACTACACAGTATCAACAAAAACAGCAAATGCTGTTTGTGACCATCGTTATCAGAATGTATATTTTTTTATATAAATCTTTTTTCAAGTGTAATGTAATTGAGTTATAGTATTTTATATTCTTTTTGTTTCTCATTAATTAGATTTCCTCACGTTAAAAGTATAAATTTCTGTACTATGAATAGCAGATGTATTTTATTCACGTTTTAGAGTTTATCCAAAACACCAAAAGATGGGATATATTGATGAAGCTCCCCTATTCAGAATAATTGATGCCTCATCCCACCGATTACATTCGGCAGTGGAATACAATGACGTAGTATAAATGTTTATTAGGAGATCCAAACCGTTTAATGTGTTTAATCTCATTAGTCAATTTAGCAATATAACTGTATGGATCTTCTTCAATTAAAACCCAAAGATGTGTCATAGACGGGTAGTACATATGAGGCACCAGCGGTGGCTGTGCGGGTAAAGTTGACGGTGTACTTAGCCCCTGCAGACCACATATTTTATAGCGCAATGTTTCTGTAACCTCTACAGCATGAAGGAACTACTGCTTGTTTTCCCGAAATATCCCATATCGTCGACAGAAACCGATCTGATACTGTACTTCATGATGAGTACAGAATGTTTTCTAATGGCGTAATGTGAAATGACAAGTATTTCGGGTATCGGCATCGTGAACAAACGCCGTTCGTCCTGGTCCGCCTTGTTATGTATTTACACGTACCTGCCGAGTCGCTTTTGACCCCTGCCATTCAACTTCATCTTGCTGTCGGAGAGTGACTTGCTGCTGGAAGTTGTTTTCCTCTGTCGCCAATTAACTCCGTCACTTTGCTCTCGTGAAACTGAAGGTGACGACTGTACTGTCATCGCCGCAGGTATGGAAATGTCACGGCGCGACAGTCACTGTCCTTTCGAAACCGCACAGATCCATTCTCCAGTCTACTGCAATAACCGCGCTAAGGTCGAAAGGTATCAGGTTTACAAAACGGCGCAGTCTGTTGGAAGGATACATTGAAATGCACGAGCTTTCAGTGACAGCAAACGACAGGATTAATGAATATTCCCTGTAAATAAATAAAATCAGAGGAAAGTCCTTCCTTTGTCCCTCTATTATGTGTGTGCACCGAGAAATTTAAAATTCATGTCTTCCAGAAGTGAATAGAAAGGTAACAATAGCACGTTTAAAATTACCTGTAGTTTGGTGACCAAAAAAAAACAATAATACCCGCAAAGAAATCCTGAACAATTTTAAGTTATAGAAAGGAACAAATCTTGAAGCAGATTGCATATCTTAAGTGCTTAAGAAAAATAGTAAATGTTTTAAAGAAGAATTGGAGTATGTTCTAAATCCTCATTTTGTTTTTTAAATGACTTTTGGAGTAAAGAAGATTTAGAAATTAATACATGGTTGTGTAAGTAACATGATTACTGACTTCGAGGATTCTATGAAATGTTAATTGTACACCAGTTCTTGGATACTAATTTATAATTGTTATTTAAATTACTTTTTAAAAATATATAACATCAGTTATGAACTACTTGACATTCCAAGAGAGCTCTCAAGTGAGTGAAATTTCTCGCATTACGATGTCGCCATCTTATAACACGAAAATCCTGAAAAGGAATCAACACATACGTGGAGCGAATGGGCGATTTAAGCAAATAGCAGGGGATAACTTGTTTGGTAACATTCCAGAACGAAATTTACGTTGAAGTCACCGCAGAGTATAATTTGCCTTTAACTTCTTGACAAATTTATTAGAAATGTTTCAAATTAACTACAAAATATACTGAACTTTTTAATGGGATTTGTATAAACAGTCAGGATTGTTATCTAGTTCTAGACCCAGTCCACAGCAAGTTCTCTACAATCCTCATTCAAATAAAAGCATTTGGTCTAGTATTTCGTTTTGATATATATGTGTGTTTATACTCGTATTGTTTAATTTAATTTAATTTAATTGCGATGGACCACAGGCTCCGGTGGCGATTTCCCTACACCCCCATCTTCCCCCTATCCTGCGCCCACCTACATTTGCCCGCTACAAATTTTATCTTTAAATTCTTTTAACGTTTTCGGCAAATTATTCATCATTTCTTTTGGTAACTCATTCCAATTCCTGACTCACTTATCTAAAAAAGAGAATTTTCCCACACCCTTGTGTCTGAAATCGAGTGCCAACTTGTGGCCATGATCATCTTTTCCCTACCATGAACTACTTTTTCATACCTAGCACCACCCTTCTAAGCCATAAGTCAAAATGAATCTTAATTTCTGTCACACTTCTTGCGTATCACTTATTTTGACTTGTTTAGTTGATATTATGCATGAAGCCCTCAAAGAAGACAGATGGTACTAATGTAGGGGGCAGCCGGCCAACCTGCCGGGGAGTTTCACCTGTGGTGTGTCTGTCCGCGCATAGTCTTTGGCGCCGCTGGAAGGTGCATCGTTGTGCAGGCGCGCGGGAGCCGGCAGTTCGCTCCCAGACACCACGCTCCCAGCACCTCCGAGTGTGTAGTCTACCTGTGTTTCCGAGAGCTCTCACCTGCGCCACGAACTAGTCGTACTTAACGCCTCTTCCCTAGCGGGAACATTACCGGTTGCTCTGTCGTGATTGGTAGGAGCGTCTCTCCAGCTAGATCCCTCAAGGTAAGTTCACGCTCCTCAGCAGGCGGCAGTACACAGATTCGACGAGTGCTGGCGAGTGGCAGGAGTTCCCTACATTCAGTCCTCTCAGAGTTCCTCATGGATGGTTGAGCGTTTAATCTGGTTCTTTTGCTGCAATTACAACTCTTTAGTAATGATTTCTGTTAGGCACCTTAATGAACAAATCTCTTCGCCACATTGCCTTTGTCACAGACATTATTAAACGTCGTGAAGTCGATACAGGTCTGGCATCGTTATTTCTCCAAAGAGTATCGGCATGCAATGCTCTCGTTCGTTGTGTCGTTAGCTCACCCTCAACAACGCATCTCGCAATCAGATAGATTTTTCCATTTCATTAACATCCTCCCCGTTCGTAGTCAACACGGTTGTAGCAGTAAACAACAAGGATTTCTATCGAGAAACAAACTTAGTTCTTTCAGAACCCGTGTTCAGTGTAAGATCCAGGCCTTCAGATTTAGGTATTTCTCGAAATTATATCTGACGAATGCCGGAATTGTAGCCTTTAAAACGGCATTACCCATTTTCTTGCCGTCTCTTGTCCACAATCCTCTGCCGTCTTTAATAACCTCTTCGTCGACGAGCTGTTAAAAATTCTTCCTTTCTTTGTTTAACCCCTTTCTAAGATCGGAAATCGTCTACAGTAAGAGAAAGCTTAACTGCAATATCCAACTTCTTTAAAATAAAATATTCCACTTCATTTGCGTCAAAATCCAGTGCTGTATAATGTGATAGCTACGAGTAGAGCGAACGGTAGATGTGCATATTGAATGACTTTCCCGAAGTAAGTGAGAAAGAAATATCATCACGAGAATATGTCAAATAAAGCTCGACAATCCGCGAAAGTAAAGCTATAACTAGAGGATCATTCTTGGTCAGTTGCAACGAATGGTTGTTGGAAGGTGAGACGGATGAATTTACACTACTTCATCATAAGCAAGTAACGGGAATGTTATCTTCAGCACCCAACAAATACTTTCCTCAGTATCTGATATTCAGAATAGGCAGAGTCAGTTGCATTGGAATGCTGAATTTGGCGATGGAGGGTGAAGTTTGTCCCCGTTTGCTGTGATGAATGAGTCGAGGGTGTCCCTGAATGAGCAGCTGTGCTCCTGGATGCGGCGATTCCACTTTCGCTGCGGCCGGGGCGGGGCGGGTCGCTGGGCCTACCTGTTGCTCCGGCCTGTGCGTGTGTGTGCGTGCCCGCGCCATTGTCTGGACGCACGGTGCGCCGCAAGTTCCAACCACCACAGCGGCAGCAACGCACGCTGGACAACGTCAGGACACGGAAATGTATCCGCCTGCAGCTTCGCTGCTTGTACAATCCATCCTGAAATAAGTAAACCAATAATTTCGATTAGTTGCGATAGTGTTCTGTCTACTTACTGGTGTTTAACCAACCCATAACACCGCTCCTAACTGACACATAGTCTATTGTTGTGCACTCCGACCTCTACCATCGGTTTATAGCAGCACTGTGCTTCTAATGCGTATTTGATGAATTTTTAATGGCGATTTTTATGCTATCTACCAATTTTTTTTGGCTGTGGTCGATAGGATGAAAGTGTTAAACATTGTCAAAAAGGTTGAAACAGCAGCAAGAAGCCAGTCAATTTACTATTTCCTCTAAGATTGGTGCTATGTTTCATCTAAATAAAAGGTTAAGAAATAATTTTCAGATTTGAATACTTGATTTTAGACATATTTCGGGAAATGCCAGCGGAGATCTCGGAACTACTCGTCAAGGTAATACAAAACAAACGAATGGAAACATTATGCGAAAAGTAATGCAAAGCCCGTAATAGGTCTCAGAACAAGGAATCAAGGGCGCATAGAAACCCAGATAAATTAAAAAATGACAAAACCCCATTGTTCCATATCATCACCAGTGTTCGTTCAGCCCTAAGGCCGGTTTTCACATAGCTGCTCTCCTGTCATTTGTCCTTCTCTTCATGTCTATATAGTTTCCGATTTCTTCGAGGTTATCCGTGATCTTGTACCTCCTTCTTCCTCTCACTCTCCTCCCACAAATTAGTCTCTCCAAGACGTATTTTAACAACCACTCCTCTCTCAGCACGTGTCCCATCCAGTTCTTCTTTCTTTCTTTTATAATTTGTCATAGTTACCTCCTCTCACAGGCCCTTTTCAGCACTTAAACATTACTCACTTTTTTCCATCCAGCTTATTATCCTCTCCATTCTCCTCCACATCCACAACTCAAACACTTCTATCCGTTTTTCATCTTCTCGCCTCAGTGTCCACGTCCCTCCCCCATAGAGAGTAGCTCTCCACACGAAACATTTGCCAAGTCTTTTCTTCACTGCTTTATCTGCTTTCTCAATTAATAATCGCCTCTTCCTATTAAACGCTTCCTTCGCTACAGCAATACGAGTTTTTACCTTTTGGTGGCATCTCAAGTCCTCAGCGATTGTGCTTCCAACATGTTTGAAGGATATCACTTAACGTTTTTAATTTTAACTTACTACACGACCCGATCATTAATTGGATTCTCCCGGACGAGGCGTAAGAAGTCAGTATGTCAGAGACTGGACGGTCAATTCCATTTTCCTCTGGAATCAGCAGATTAACTTAGAATCTGAACCAAAGGGCGTCCTGGCCGCACTGGCATTTTAAGGAAGTTTGAAAGCAAGGGATTTAGTTATTGACCCCCCCACATGGTATATAAGAAAAAAAAATCACTCTCCACTATATGTTACCAAAGTTCAAATAGCCGATAATTTTTTTACCTGTGCAGCTATTTAACTGTAAAATTTTAAGAAAATTTGTGTGTGTTGAATATGACTCAGGTACGTTTGCTAAGGTTAAAAACTCACTTCAGTTTTTTCATTAGCGTAGATGCCATAATAAAATTCAAGGCTACCCAAAGAGATTCTTCAAACCCATTAATACATCATAATCGACAGCCTTTTATCTCAAAGGAATCTATAACATGTGTCAAAGTAGTTATTCGCTCTGTTTTACGTCTCATTACATTTCTTTTTTTTTTTTAATTTTTTTTTTAAATTGTCCTTGCGCAAATACGATTGGAAAAACGTTATAATTTTAATCTTCCTCCTTAATATCTCATTCAAATTCTGCACTAAACTTGTTTCTGTCGCACATAAATAATTTTGTTTACGTTAAAAGAGACCGACAGTCGTAGCTCCTGAAAGCGACGACGTTTCAAAGAAACCAGCAGCTTTACTTTCGTAATGAAAGGACAACATCAATACTGTAAATGATGTTTTCTATGTTAAAATTATCACGTTAATAAGCACTCTTTCTTTCCCGTGTAATTACTTAACATTAAGTACTGACAGTCAACTATAGTCTACATGAAATGGAATACGAAGATGCAGAAAATCATGTTCATGTTCACCATTGCCAGACTGCTGGCAATGGTGAACAGTTGCTGCAGTCGGAAGCACCTGTCTCGTGAGCGAAATCCCAACGTCCGAAATACTCTCAGTTAATGTCAGCTTGTTTTACTTTGTAATGAATATGTATGTTTATAATGAATATGCAAATGTGATCGCGATCAAACAAATAAGCGTATGTAAATGAATGTAATCTTTCTCGGCGTTGTTTATTTATAAACGTTTCTCGGGAAACAAACCGAGTGATGTTGTTATTAATGCACAATATTTCGGCGACTTTATTCTCCGTCGCCATCTTCATATTGTGCATTAATAACAACATCACTCGGTTTGTTTCCCGAGAAACGTTTATAAATAAATAAGCATATGCTTTGGTTGTTTAACGAGAAGAATATTTCTATTATTGATAGCCTCTGTGGCGATTATAGCTACCTAAATTCTTGCGTGTTCCTTAAATTGACATGGCTGTCAAATTTATTTTTCTCAACTAAAAATAGAGCTTCAAGTATAAAATGAATGAACCTTGCGTTAGTTTTATGTATACAGGGTGGGGCATTTAATATGTTTTCTGGAAATATTTGGGAAAGAAAGCATTTTAACAAACAATAACCTATATAAAAAATAATCGTACAGTAGGGGGCTACAATTATGTGATATTGGTTTTTTCACAGGTGGCGCTGTTGTCGTTACAACAAGGTCAACTTAATTCTTTTAAATGGGAACCCCTATTTTTTTTTGAAGATTCCGATTCCTCATGAAAAAATAAAAATAGTTTGCTTAACTCACTTTTCTGTTAGCCTCACAGATGGCGCTGTAATCGCGAAAAATGAATATTCGCGTTTTTTGTGTATAATTTTAATTATTGTTTAAATAATTACATGTAATTTTCATTCTGTAAACATGGAAGGTAATTTTAAAGGATAATGACGAAATTGATTTTTTAAATGCTTTTTCTTACTTATTTGCAGTCATGTCTACAGCAGGTGCTCAAAAAGGTGACCATTTACTTCCAGACATTTTCTGACACACTTCGAGCTGTTCAGGCATCATTTCTGCAAAGGATCAGAAAATGTCTGGAAGTAAATGGTCACCTTTTTGAGCACCTGCTGTAGACATGGCTGCAAATAAGTAAGAAAAAGCATTTAAAAAATCAGTTTCGTCATTATCCTTTAAAATTACCTTCCATGTTTACAGAATGAAAATTACATGTAATTATTTAAACAATAATTAAAATTATACACAAAAAACGCGAATATTCATTTTTCGCGATTACAGCGCCATCTGTGAGGCTAACAGAAAAGTGAGTTAAGCAAACTATTTTTATTTTTTCATGAGGAATCGGAATCTTCAAAAAAAAATAGGGGTTCCCATTTAAAAGAATTAAGTTGACCTTGTTGTAACGACAACAGCGCCACCTGTGAAAAAACCTATATCACATAATTGTAGGCCCCTACTGTACGATTATTTTTTATATAGGTTATTGTTTTTTAAAATGCTTTCTTTCCGAAATATTTCCAGAAAACATATTAAATGCCCCACCCTGTATACCCTACGGCGCGGCGCTCTGAACCTTGGATATATGCGATGTAATATTTATTAGCCTGTAGTTACGCTATTACGTCATAGAAAAAACAGTGAAATCCATCACTTCCTAATTACTTCGTGTAAAATCGGCAGATACTGCAGAAGAACGTGGTTACACTATCAGACGATTTTTTTTTTTTTTTTTTTTTTTTTTTTTTTTTTTTTTTTTTTATGAAGGTACTTCCTTTGCGTAAAGTTGCTACTTTGAGTCCACAGTCTCCCTCAAAGAGACATTGTGAGACATGTGTTGGCATCCATGGGACGCCATCTGTGACTGGAAATGTTTCTATTTGAACCAGGCTCCTTCTCTCAAGTTTTGTCTGCCCTGATCAGCATTGGTTCTTTTCTGATCTCGATGGTATTTAAAATTTATAGAAAGGGTGCTGACTATGGGTACAAAATGTGTTGACGAGCCCGTTTAATTCAGAGTGTCGTCAATAGAAGCAAATTCAGAAGTTCAATTTGTTTTTAGTGATATTTATTTGCAATTGCAGATGTATATGATGGAATAGATTTATTCAGTATGCAGAAAATCACTTTAGAATGCATAGTTATCAAAAAGAATGATGAGAGGTTTTGACAATGGAAAAATACAATCTCGTCAGGTTGACAGTGGTGCATTTATCTTATTTAAATGCTGAATAGTGGAATGAAAATTAGTTCCTAAAGAAATTGAGTTAAGAAAGCACTAAAAAGAATCATAACTGTAACAGTCTTTTTTCACGTGAAAACATTCTCAAGAATGTTTCATCCACGAAATTCAGTGATACAGTCCACGGATTGAATAGGATTTTTTCAGCGTCATCAAAAGCGTCCCTCTCACACATATTTTTGTTACCCGATGTTTAACGACTCGGCTACAAAGAGAACATTCGATCTTATTGGTACAAACAGAAACTAAGTTTTTTTTTTTTTTTTTTTTTTTTTTTTTTTTTTTACGTTCGATTTTCAATAAACATTCTTGTGATGCCTGAACTACGGGCAGCAGTATAAAAACGAAAACTGCTCTAGCCAGGTTCGCCAGAATGTGAAGCCAATGTGTGGTCCCGTTGCTTCATCTGTCTTGATAGTTTTCATCGGTTTTTCTCTCAAATTTTTCAAAACATCTGGCTGGTTCTCTGAAGATGCCATATCTTGAATTATCAAGGTGTGTGACCTGCATTTTTATTACCCCATTCTCGTCTTCTTGTCTCGTTTGAAAATAATGTTTACCTTTTGTTGTATACTGTAGCTGCATACAGAGTACGGGAACCTGTGAATGTAACATTACGTGGAGGAATGCGGTGGGGTCGGAGGTCTGGGTTATGTAGTAAGATGATGAAAGCCGTTGGTGCGGTGACCCGTTCACTTGCAAGCAGTGCTGATTGCAGCAAGTAGCCGGTCAAGGTGAAGGCCGCCGTTGGTGGTTTCCGGCGGGTTGGAACACCTTGCCCCTCTCACTTCCTGTCTCCAGCCAACCGACCGGCTCAGGATTCAGATGAGCGAGGAGCAGGGCGGCGCCACACGCATTCTCATGTTAATGTCGCCCCGACATGCGTAGGGACACGAACAACAGAGCCCTCCTCTGTGGGCGTGACTGAAGGAAGCTGGCGGTTGGGATCTGTTGCGGATTGATGAGTCGCAGCGAAGGAAGTGGAGCTAACTCGCGAGGTCCGATCAAGCGATACTAAATCTCAACAGCTTTACCTGAGCAGTGAAGGTAAATATCTTAATGCGATCGTCACGTTTGCCTTTCACTCTTTCCCGTTGATGGACGTCACTATCTTGTTCACATACGTGTTTTTAATTTTTTTTCTGGACAGGGAGAAAGAAGGAGCTTCAACGTAGAGTGAAACTAGCAATGCAGTTTGACTTTTTTCAATAAAATTATCTTTCTAAGCTCAAAGCAGAATATAGCATGTTTTGTAACATTCTATATCAAAATTTACGTTGGAGTAATCGCAGAGAATAATTTCCCTCGTACTTCGATAAAAATTTATTTGGAATCTTTCAAATTACAAAATATACTGAATTATTCAGTGCAATATCTACAAACAGCAAGAGTTGTCTAGTTCTAGCTGCGCTCTTCAGTATGTTCTCCACAACCCTCATTCAAATCCAAATATTTGGCTTACTATTTTCTTTTGTAATATACATAATATTATAAAATCCAAAAATATGCACAAATATAGCTGGCCGGCTCTCAACAAAGCAATTCTAAATTTCGATGTTCTGCCCTGTCGTAAATTCTTAAAAAAAAACCTAAATTTATCTACCAGCTTTCGGTTACGAAATCCAAATTAATGATCAGTTCATTTGTTTACATGTTAAAAAAGTAGATCTGCACTAAAGAAAAAAGAACTAATGTATGTTCGTATGTTAGGCCAACAACCCCAACGTTGACTGGTTCCTCCTGCATGAAACACGAGCACAGTTAGGATTTTTTTAAAATTTTTTCCTTGTGGTTTTACGCCTTATCGACTTCGAGGTCATGAGAGGTGGGAAATGCCTGGGAGGAAGGAAAGAGGAGGAATTCGTCCATGACTTTCTGAAGGAACCGTGCAGGTATTCGCCTGGAGTCATTTGGGGAAGCCATTGTAAAACGAAATCTGGATGGTCGGACTGGTGTTTGAACCTACGTTTTCCCGAATGCCAAGCGGAGTGACAAGAAAATACACGAGTCACAAGAAAGATAGACTCGAAAAACCACTGCCGCAATTAAGGGTTACTTTAACCGGTGTGGTAATTTTGTGCGAAATAAATAAAAAATTAGAAGTTCAAACTTTTATGATTGGGAGGGAATAACAATCGTAGGTCGATACCTAAATAGTACACTACAGTATAGTTGAGGCGTCGGTACTCTTCTCTGTCCCAATGCTGGTGTTCAAGAATATCTGTGTTAGGATATATTTACCCCGTACGGCTGAAGAGGTCATTACCAACAGTATAATCATATACAAAAATATTATGTGCACATGCCAAGTTCCGGAATAACATGCTGCAGAAAAGACACCCAAACCAGTAGTTATGTGACTACTTCATTCTGCCTATCCACCAGTGGGACCTCGCAATCATCAATGATCACAGTGGTGTGGTGCTGTTGATTATTTCTCCTAAACACAACGGGACATAATAGGGTGGAGGGGGAATACTGTATCATTGATAGAGATAGTGGTAGAAAGCCCATTAATCGATAGGACGCCCAAAACAGTTAATGTTTATTGAGTTAGGGTTGGATATACTGTGGAGGCAACAGAGCGGCAGCTGGAACAGCAGCCGAGGCTTGCTGCAGACGACCTTCAGACTGTTTCCGGTCACCCGCACCACGTTGTGTGAAGGCTTCCTGGATCAGCGAATTCAGTGTTTACTGAATTATGATGGTTCCATTCACAGAATTGCCAGCAAAGTGATTAGATTCTTAGAAATTATAAAATTGCATTTGATTCAATCATGAATCCATGGAATAGTTTGCACACATACTCATTTGTAAATTGCATTCCCGTAAAGTCTGTTGGTCACAAAAGATGGTTAAGAGAAGTATACAGACAAATAAATGGCTGAAAGAGCTAAATGTGGTCCTCAACCCAAAGGAGGCATACTAACCAGGTGTTAGAGGTAGGACGACCCGTTCCTTTCCTCCTTAAGTAGGTCTAACCTAACCTGGCAATGCTACTGCGCAAAGGGGACCTACAATTTCACACCGAATCCGAACGACGGAGGAGTCCTGGAGTGCTTCACATTACACGGCAAGAAGTGGAAGAGGTGAAGGCAGGGTTAAGAACCACTGAAAATCTCTAAGACGGGGATTCAAACCGGGAGCTTTCAGTATTCAGTCAGATGCCTTAACAACTTAGCCAATAAACTGCTCAAATAAAGGGCATAAAATTGTAAAGTGTCCCTAAAAATTTTTGTGCCTGGCGGGAAATCAAACTGATGACTCACCGCGAAATTTCTTACACAAGTTCCTTGCGCTCTACTAATGAAGAAATACAAGAAAGGTACCATAGAAACTTACGTAATGTACTGTAAGCTGTGGTGTAGAGTAATCAACAGCAACCATCATAATTTATCTCTTACACCGAGAGTATGTTGTATTTTGATAAGGTGGCCAGCCAATCGCGCCATGTAAAGGATGCCATTCCTTACATTGTCTTATTAGTACATGATTTTCGCTGGTCTAGCGGTCAGTACAACCTATCCCAGAAGAGAAAAGTTTATTCCTTCCTTGAACCGGTTCGATCTATACAATAGACACCCAATGATAGTAATCGAGTGGTGTACTGAGTTCATCCCGTTTTAACAATTCTGAAAACAGCGAGCTTCGTTTCTTCGCCCGATTGTGGCACACTTTACAAGGTTCGCATACGAAAAAAAGAAAAAAAAAACGCGATGCATGCAGGGAGTTATTTGTAGAATTGCCTAATTACTGCATTGGTCCATGAATCATATCAACCTTATCGAATACTTGACAGATAAATGTGACAACTGCTGCTATTAGATACCAGTAACAGTGGCATGCGATGCATAGCTATTAAACGAACCTCTCATTGCTTCTTGCTTTCCAGTAATCGAAGTCAAGGCTTATAGATTTTTGTGTTCTAAAGCATCATTATGTTTTCCTGAACACACAGAAAGCCTCATCATGTATATTACGTAAGGCAACTAGATTTGTTTGTGGATATTACTGCAAAACACAATTAGTAACTGCTATGATAAAGGAAACACGCCAGTGGGTGTTAAGGCTCTACCACACTGGAGTGGTGAGGTAGAATTGAGTCCTGGTACCCCCGTAACGGCTGACCTAATTGCGGTTTTTAGTCGATTTTCTGTAGTAAGCTAGGAGGATACTGGAGTAATTTCCAATCTCAGCCTAATAAATTACACATTTCACAAACAAAAATACAATTATCACGCACAGAACTTAGTTGCACGTTTCGCAGGTAGATTGCAGCACAACATCCCTCCAATAAATGGAGAAAGTAACGAGACACGGCAACATAAATATCTTCCTAGTAGTGCGTGGTATAACTGTTCAAACGGAAAAGAGCATAGAGATAAGACATATAAAAACCTTTATTAGGGGAGAACATTGATCATGATAGTCATAAAGAACTTAAATTGGGAGCCATGGGAAGAGAGGAGGAGCGTGGAAAGTGTGTCGGCAGTGTGCATGGCGTATGTTAGTGATGAGGCTTGGCACGATATTGGTAGAACAATTACGAGGAGAAAAAATTACCCTAAACACAAGCTGGCACTCAATTTCAGACCTAAGCGAGTAGGATTTTTTTTTTTCCTAGTTCACGGAGTCAGGGATTGGAATGCATTACCAAGGGAAGAGATGAACACTTTATCAAAAACATCAAAAGAATTTAAAAATAAAATTTTTTAAGGGCGAAATTAGAAGGAAGAAGAAATTACGGTTCTAAATTATTCAAAATAAAAAACAAGAAACGGGACGTCCATTAATTACGTGAGGTTTTTTTTTCTTAAATTAGGACCCCCCTCCCCCTTGGTGAAATCTGGTGAGACACCCTCGCCATTTTGAAGGACCTTTTTATTTTTAGTTCTGCTGCTCTTTGAAGGGCGGCAAACTGAAATAAAAAGTTTACTTGAGATATTTATGGACCTACCCTCCACTTTAGTGGGATTTTGTTGGACCCCACCCCCTAGAGTTCACGTAATTAATGGACGCCCCCAAATGAGAAAATTAGTTTTTAGGTAAATTGCCACCGGAGCATACGTTTCATTTCGATCAAAGTTTTTATATGATCTGTGTTCTGTGTGTGAGTAATTACTGCAGTTAAATTTCAGACAATAAAAACGGTCAACAACAACCAACACTATCGCAACTTGCAGCTAGGGACTAACAATTACCCCAGTTAATTACTGCATTAATGCTGAATTGGTGTGAGCTTAATGACCTGGAGTCATAGTTATAAGTTGCAGTACATTCAGCCTTCATCGTGGTCGGATTTAGAGTGTAACTTGGAATCATAACCGGCTTTCATAGCGTACTGCATACTTCACGTACACAGAACGAACTTTACGAAAGATGACACACAGGTTAAAGAAACCGGGAGTTGAGTCGAGGGCCTTCATTTTGCAAAGCTCGCAGATTAGCCACCACGTAAACATGACGTTTATTAGTTCTGGTCTTGGTAAAGAACTATAATGGTATCGGCGATACCGTACTTCAATTAAAGTCACCATCTCGCCTCAAAAAGATTTCGTCAAACTGTGGAACACGGAAAACTGCATAGCGTAACCCGGCTACTTAAGTACGCTACTGCAACAGCGTAACGGTTGCATCACTTCACTCGGTGAAAGTTCTAACTGTGCGTTGTTTGCCGTTAATATCAAGATAGCAGTTCGTCCGGTGTAAGCATCGCGCGCCGAGATATTACACCGAGACTTATTCGGCTAACGAACCTCGTTGAGCGTCGCACAATCGCCGCCCGCACGCCTAATTGTAAATTGCAGAAACCTGCAGCTCACCTAATCGCGTTGCACGGGCTTTCCACGCAACTCTGTTGTTATTTAGCAGAATCGGTGAAAGCGCTCCTGTCATCTAATAAGGCGCTAATGCAATTAATGTCTCAGTTTTTGCTTTATTTCATAACGTCATGCCGTCTGAATTGCGAGGTGCTTTCTGTTGCATCGCTGCGGGAACTTCCTTCGGAATCATGGATTTCTAAATTGTCTGGTCACGTTATTGACTTCAATATGACGATTTGGAAGTACCTTTGCAGTTGATTACTTTTTTGCCACACTTATAATTATTAGTTTCAGCTGTCTATTGCACTGTGAAAATCTTACAGTCCATGTTTCATCAACTTCTCAATGTTCGATTGACTTGAAATTGAGTAGTCTCGTTCCCAGTGACAATAGATTATTCAGTAGTTATAAATACTAATTTTTACTAATACACTATATTGAAATAAGTAAATTTAATTACTTCTTGCACTCAGAATGGTTACCTGCGTAAGAAATAACAAATTCCAATCCATTATACCTTCGAAATTGGATCACGCCATGTTCGAGATGGTTCTTGTGTCGAGAGCATACTAGGCTGCTATACTTGCTGGATAACTCGACTGAAGTAAAATAAAATGTAATTTTTATGTGTAACACATGCTGGTGACTTTTTTTTTTTAACTGTATATTCCAGAAATACGATTTTGGTCATCTTATTTAATAATTTTTAACGGCAGTCATTCGAAAAGATTTTTACACTGTACCGAAACATATTTTAAAAATCTAATTGTCAGTTCATAAAAAAAAATTTAAATTAGCTCCATTGTTCGACACATAGGTAGCCCGCGAATATTAATGTAGGTTATAAGTGATCAGCATCTCTGGTGAAGCTCTGCTTTCGTCCTATTGATTTCACATGTACACTGTTCAGGTATCTTTTCGAATAGTTGCCGGCATTCCTATGCTACTTTATGTTCGCTCAAAATTTTATTTCGAAAACCAAATCTTTACTTACTCATTCCCCGCGTGTGGAAAGTTACTATGATGTCCTGTCCGTCGATATAAAGACATAAAAATAGTTTATAAAAAGATATACTTTATTTAATGTATTTACCTGAATATTTTAAAACTTTGTTATATTCACAGCAGTCATATGTTTATTTTCAAAAGGCTAGAGCGTGGTTGAGTAAGGTTTAATCTGCTAATGACGTCTGTCAGTTTAGGGTTTCTTTGTATCTCATTTCTTAGGGCTAAACATTTTCTTTTATTTTATTTTTATTTCTGAAGAAGAATGTTAGTAACTGTTTAAACATGCTAGCTGGTTTACTTGTGTATGCCTAAAATCAGTGAAACATTTAATCCTGTCCAGTAATAGTTTCCATCAGATCGCGTAGTTGTGTTATGCCGGTTGCAGACCACAGGCGCACGCTTAGCGGTAGAAAACATAGCTTTCTGTCTGCTGAGCGGAAACTCACGCTATACTGTATGTGGTTAGTGATGGTCCATAAACTACGAGCTACATTTTGGTCTCCTGTGAACACCCCTCCCCCAAGTAACCTGGCGTGGCTTTTTGCAACTACTCCCCCTCCCTCCGCCTCCTGCGTAGCACGTAGCTTTTTTTCCTACTGATTACAGAAGACATTTTGTGCTGTTTTCTATTGTCAGACTATCGCAAATTACATACGGAGATAATTAAATGATGGAATAAATATCCACATGCTGTTGCATGTTCTGTACTTTAACTGTGACAAATAATATGAACGGAAAGCTACGTTGCTTGGCTCAAAACCCTCCTCCCTCCCCCCATGGCCCAGCGTAGCTTTATACCCAACCACCTCCACTACCCTAGACCAAGCCAAGTAGTTTAGCTGCAAATTCTTATTGGAGCAGGACGGAACATCGATTCCAGACGATGTACGGTATTTATCGTACGCGTATTTGTCTATACTGGGGGGAATCAAAGCGCTCCTAAAACTTTATTTTTTGTAAAAGACAAAAAAAAAATTATAACGAAATTCCGGTTTTGAAACTAATTGTAAAGTAGCTGCACTTATTTCTTGCATGAGACCTGTTTCGGAGCTATACGAAACTGAATGCAATATGTAGAGACAGCCGTGCAGCTGCCCATGAGCTGACTTCAAAATCAGGAAGCAATCCTAGGAGCTTAGAAAGCGTTTCGAAACTAGTGACACGTTAAGCGTGTGTAACGGCTGCGTACATAGTGTACTGTGTTGTTTACACTGTCTGATTAACAAGCAAATAATAACTGCAGGTAAAAGCCATTATATAACAATAACATAAATCAATCTGTAAACAGCCGTTTCAGTGGTACTTCTTTGCCCCCGCGTCACGCAAACACTACCAAACTGATTTCGATGGAGTTTTCACGGTTTGAAAGCGTAGAGTGTAATATAAAAACTGCAGTTTGTATTATGACTGTAAGTGTCCTGTAAACGAAGCAATACGTGATAATCTGTTTGTAAACTGAACAGATAGGAGCCAAAAGAACACACTCCCCTCCGTTCCTTGACACTAATCTTCACGCGTCTCTAATGAATTGCTTAAATGAACAACCTTCTGCTTTCTGTAACAAAATTCAGCGTTATCCTTGTTAAAGAAGTATGCTACATTGTGGAATTGTAGCTGAGGTCGTTAAGACAACGTGAATGTGTCTACTTCTCGAAATGGATTTAGAAAATTTCTTCATCATTTCGCTCCTGGCCAGAAGAAAAAGAGGGTGGTTTACCAAGATTATACGATTGAATCGCAAGTTTCTCCGCAGAGCATCTGAAGCGAGGGCATACGACAGGCAAAGGGTTTTACCGTCTCCCTTCTTTTATGTCTCATCCTCAGCACAATACACTGATCAAACACATCATGACAGTCATCGATACATACAACAACATTTATGAACACTATTCGTAATCACACTGAGTAACGGAGAGAAAATCACTGAAGTTAAATTTTCCCTAGCGTTGCTATGAATTGCGGAAAGAGGCCTGGGGGCTCTAGACAGCGAGTATATCACGCTGAGTGTAATTCGAAGATTCCCTAAGTCTGTGGGAAAACCGTTGTCTAACTATCTGAGCAAGTGTTACTAATGCTTATAACTAGAGTTCGGATCTTTATGACCAAAAAATAGAGAACTATGCAGGCAAATATGACCTTAAAAATGGGTAAATATGACCTAAAAGAAACAAAATATGACCAAACATTTAAATTTACTATATCAAAACATGCTCAGTTATACATCATTAATTTTTTCTAGTAGTGTCGCTTTCATGAACACAGCATAATTTGCTTCCGTGCACTCGCTGCACCATTGTGAAATTAAATTTTGAATCGTTTTGTTGAAGTCACTTTAATTTCAGATAATTTACAGAATAGAACTTTTTCATCTGTCCTAAAATACTTTTTTTCTAAATTCCCTTACATAACATCGCACTTTCAGAAAATTTTACCATCGACAAGGCGGTAGGTCTACTCACTGATCCACTGCAGATTTAACGATGACTGAGGATACATCATTGAGATATTGATTGACGTGGAACGACACAGGCATGCTGTTGCTGCATTGTCGATATTAAAAGGCAGGCGGAACATTACGTTTAGAGAGTGACAATAATGTATAACTTAAATTCTTGACTCGTGAATTCTGACCACAGTGAAAGTTAGTTTTTTGTTTCCCCACCTGTATAGCAGAAGTAGAACAATTATCTTATTTCCTTCTCACCTGTATCTAATGAATTCCCGGTACTATTAAAAAACTACCAGATTTTTCCTCAAAATATGACCATATTACCATAAATATGATCGAAATTTGACCAAAACTAGGAAAATGGCCTGAATATACATTTATATCCTATATAAAATACATTTAAATGCAATCAGAAACGTTGAATCAGTGTTTAACTCAGTATTTCAGCTCAAAAAGAAGGCAGGAAAATGATATGACTTGTCTAGGGATTGCAATCCAGCAAGGCGGGATCCCGCAATCCCGCGGGATCCCGCATCATTAGACAGTCTGGCGGATCCCGCACAAAATTAAGCGGATCCGCAATCCACAAAATCCGGCGGAAACGCGTGTCAGTCTGCGTGACTCGCTGTCCCACTCGGTCTCTGTGGATATTTTGCACTGTTTACCTGTACCCTTCCAGTTGGCATTTGCCTCAAGTGAACAAGCGTTTGTTTTTGTCAACCTTCGTCATTCGTAAGTAAATAAATACACTTTTACTTATTCATCAAAACTTACGTTTGTTTCTAGTACACATTTCTGTAATTTGAGTTATGGTGCGTATTTAGTACGATTTTCTAACTATATAATTATTTTTTAAGTGTCACACACGTTATCTTAACTACACGGTTACATATTTTTATTCACGGTTTCGTTATTCCCATTCTCTGTATTTGCAGATAAAGTAATTGTGACAGTTTCCTAATTTGCGGCTTAAAATTTGGTTATTCGTTGATATGAAACTAATGTTATCGCAATTGTAACGATCGCGTACCTATTTATTTAACAGCTATCAAAAGGAAATTGTATATCCTTTGACTTTTTGTTGTTTTGGCCGCTGCCTCAATGCGTTTCTTTGACGAAAGCCACCTGCTTACATGTGCCGCTCAGGCTTTCGATTAATCCCTCTTCTCCTTGTTATTATTTCGACTAAAGGCAAAAAAAGTTATAATGAAGTATTCATGGGTGTATCGACGAATTATGTCGTAGGAACACCATACTTCGACGGCTGCCTCCACCGTCTTTTTTTTCCGGCAACTAAGCCATTCAGCCAACGCAATGTGTTTATGATATCTCATCGAGTGAATTAGTTTCTCCAGTACGTTACGATTCCTAAGTATAGACACCACAGGACGGGCAGGACATTTACACAGACACACAACACTTAACATCCATGCCCGCGGCCGGATTCGAACCGGCGACCTTCGGCACGCGGAGCTAGCCCCTACGCTACCGAGGCCGCCCTCCGCCTTCATCCTCACGTGTGTTTGAAATTAAATCCGGAGATACAACTTATGAGGACTTCACTGCAATCATTCGCCGAGAAAGTCTCCTTTCTTACTAAAAAATAATAATTTCCACTCTAAAAACGTCGTTACGCCACATAAGTAAATCTGAAATACTTGACTGTTTACGTGTTGGTGAGTAGTTTCTTTTAATAACATTGAATCTACTGTAATATCAATTAGGGAATCAGGAGATATAACAATGAATCACGCAAAAAAAGGCCAAGTAAAAAAAAAAAAAAATATCTCTGGTAACTTGGCCATTAAGTAAACCATATTTTTAATCTTATGTGATGTATTTTAAGGCACATAATATGACCTAAGACTCAATATTTTCCATTTTTATTATTTATTTAAAAATTGGTTTAGATTAAAAAACAAAAATGTAAAAGCTCCAAATACACTTAAGACACGCTAAAAAGTTTTAATGTAATTTTGCCAATCAAAATATTGTTAACTGTTAATTTTTATCATTTAACATTAAAAATTATTTATTAATATAATTATTATTTACTTTATTAACGTTTTAAGTAACTATGTTTTAAATATATGCGTTAAAAACTGTTTGTACCAATCCCGCACGGATCCCGCGGGATCCCGCGGGATTGGCGCAAATCCCGCGCGGATCCCGCGGGATTGAAAACACTGCGGGATTGCAATCCTTAGACTTGTCCTAAAGATCCGACCTCTACTTATGACGCTTATGAAGCTCCTCTCTATTAGATCATCTCCACATGTATGATAGCAGACGTATCAGGAAAGAAACTTAAACAGGAATAAGATGCCGGGGAAGGCAAGTTCTGTCTAGGAGGTGAATATTAGCTTCCACTCCTGCACGGACAATCCAGCCAAATCGTGTCGCGCAGCGGAATATTTTCCTCCGGACAGAGATTCGTGAGCTGGTGTTTTTTTTTACCTGTACGGTGCGAGTCTGGAAGGTGCGCCCTGCCGCCACTTTGCTGTCAAGTCTCCGGTAATGAGCAGCTAGCTAGCTGAGACCCGTCCTCAAGGACGCCGACCAAGATTGCCAAATTGCCTCCAAATAAGCCAGCACAAACGTAATTACCATCGGTGCCAGCTCTAATGAAGAAACCTTGCGTCGCTCTTTAGCTACCCTGTAATCTGCCCCATGTCGAGCCGTGTTTACGATTTTCTTTATTATTTTCTTGAGGCATGACATCGTCTCTCGTGGACTGGTTACTACGTTCAAGACATAAATAGTTCGTAAACTTTATTTCTTGCTGCGTTTTACTTAAACTGGCAAATTAATCAGAGGAAAATCTTTCAACGTTGTTTACAACACGAGAGTTCTTGTAGTAACCAAGCAATAAAGTGTCTGTTTCAACGGTTTAATTCTACGATCAGAAATACACTTAGTACGAGAGTTGCTGGCCTAATAATGAAAAAACAAATATTTATGATCGAAATTGGTTTTATTGTTTCTCAAAATATTCTCCGTGAAGATCAGTACACTCTTGCATGCGTTAGAAGCACTTTTTCCACTCCTATGGAGGTAACTCCAGAACATGCATCTTGAATGGATCAACCGCTTCTTCGGGTGTCGAAAATCGTTGACCACGTCATTTGTTTTTGATGTGCGGGAATAAAAAGAAGTCATTGGGTGACAAATCAGGGGTATACGGCGGATGACTCATTAATTCGATGTTTTGACTGGTCAAAAATTCCCTTGTCTGAGCCGATGTGTGACAGCTTGCATTGCCGTGATGAAGAAATTTTCGCCTCTTCTTCGACTTTTTCCGAATTTCTCCAAAGACATCTGGTAAACAAATAGTCGTGTACCATTCAGAGTTGACCGTCCTACGTTGCTCTAACACCACTGTTGTTACGTGATCGGTAATTCCGAAAAAACAGGCAGCCATTTGCTTCGATGTGCTTCTTCCGCGAACAGCTTTTGTCGGATTTGGCTCGTCTTAGTAGATCCATACAGTCGATTGCTGTTTCGTTTCGGGCTCGTATGCATAGATCCACGATTCGTCACCTGTGTAGATGTTGTACACAGCCTTTGATGCACTTTGAACGTATTTTTTTAAACATTTTCTTGCACCAATCGACACGAGCTTCCTTTTGAGCGTTTGTCAGTATATGCGGGATCCAACGCGAACAAATCTTTTTTACGGCCAAATGATCATGCAATATTTTATTGATGCTTGTCACACTAATGCCCAACGATGCCTCAATCTCACGGAATGTCACTTGACGATCTTGCTTTATCAGTTAGCGCACAGCATCGATGTTTTCTGACACAACAACCAATTTTGGACGACAATGACGGAATTCGTCCTGAAGCGAACTTCGGCCACGATTGAATTCGTGCTATATGATGGTGCTTAATCGCCGTATAAAAAATTAAGTCCATCGATGCACTCTTGTCTTGATAATCGATCGACGTCAAAAGTTGTGAAGAATAATCGCACGAAAATGTTCACGATTTAATTCCATTTTTCGCCCGAGATGAATTTTTAACGTTACTGTAAACAACGAATCGTGCGTCAAATGACACATTGTTATGAATAAGACTATGTTCAACAATGTCAATGTTTTCAATGGAAACGTCAGATTGCGCCTGGCAACACTTATTGTTGCCAAGGCCAGAAATATAAATAGCAACCCTCGTAAGGGACCGTGCACAAACTACGTGGCGCGTTCCGGGGGGGGGCGAGGGGGGGGTTGGCTGGAAGGCTACGCTGGGCTACGTGAGGGGGGGAGGGGGGTTCCGAGCCAGGCCACGTAGCTTTCCTTTCATAACATTTTTCACAGTTAAAATAAGGAACAGAACATATAACAGCATGTGGATATTTATTTCCCAGAGTTAATTATCTCCGTATGTAATTTGCAATAGTCTGACACGAGAAAACAGTACAAAATGTTTTCTGGAATCAAAAGGGAAAAAAACTACGTGCTACGTGGGAGGGGGGGGGGAGAAGCAAAAGCCACGTAGGGCTACGTGGGGGGGGGGGGGGAGGGGGGGTTCACAGGGGGCCAAAATGGAGCTACGTGGCTTATGCTCGTTCCCTAATAAATAAACTTGAATAAGTAAGGTATATGAACCGATCTCGCGGAAACACTATACGACACGAAGTATGTACGCAATTTTTCCTCAGTTCGGTGATTGGTTTCGAGCTGCCTCAAATGACCTCGACGTCGATACTGACGACATGTAATGCCCCCCCCCCCCTCCAAATAAAAGACATCTAGTCTGTATGAAAAGTGGTAACGCTCGGGCCTGCCATGTGGAAGGAATCGGGTTCAAATCCCCTTCCAGCCATTCTGAGTTCGGTTTTCATGGTTTCCATAAATCGCTCCAGGAGATGGCCGGGATGGTTCCTTCACAAGATGCGATGGCTGAATTCCTTAAGGAATCAGTTAAATATTATTAGTGTGGAATCTTAACTGAGGAGGAAACACAAAATACTTCGTTACACACAAATTAAGCTTTGCCAGATATAACGTCAATTTCTCCAGAGGAGGAAATTAGTTATTTATATACGCTTCAACTATAAGCGAAGTGTTGCTGGAACATCGTACCAAAAACACTGAAGAGGGAAGCTCGCATTGCTGCAACGCCTTCTGATTGCATCTGCTTCTACGGAGTACTTCGAAATCGGATGCGTGGATAGGTTCAGGATAGCCGTCAAAGTCTACCTGGCCCATTCTCCAAGTGGCTCCGTGTATAGACGAGGAGGCAAAACATTTGAAGGATATCGCCTAAGCATCACAAGGGCACCAGACCAGAGACCTTGTCGGTGAACCGTCACTGAAAGCAGCCTGCAAACTTTCGATCGTCTATAGACATAAAGATACAAGAGCCGTTATTCAAACTACTGGCGAGTTGCTGAGGAAGTACTACACTCGGAGACATTCCATATTTCACCACCTGCCTTTAATCATCGCCGGCACTGCTTGCAATTTTACACAACCCTCCAACTTACGCCAGGAAGCACACTGTAAAATATTTTGCTCATCATCGGGAGCTAAGATTGCAGAGAACCGGAAATTTTACTGGGTGTGGTTTAACCGGCTGTCTATCTGCATGAGAAGATAGTTAGTATGACAGTATTTCTCCGCATCGCCTTAACGGCACCATTGTATTCGACAACATTCCGTGGCATGTGTTAATGTCTCCGTCGCATTAGCCAGACGCTGCTATTCAACAGTTAACGTCCTTCTCTCCCAGTACTGCCTCCGTTATGTCAACTCCTCTACATGACCACCTTTCATTGACCAAGGTCCTTCGAGTCGGAGCTGTTTAAAAAACTAAACCCTTTATTACTTTAATCAGTTGCTCATCTTACAAAACTATATACTTATCAAGTTCCAGTAGAATGGTTCTTTAGAGGCTAGCACTTAGTTTCGTTTTTAAAAAGCTTATAAACAATCTATTGCACCATTTTTAAAATGGCAAAATGGATATTGTATAGCTCTTGATATATAGGAAAGTTTATAATTTCGGAAATGTTGATAACTAATCTAAAGTGTAAGTTTTTCTAGTTTAGTCCATATTTCGTAAACTGGGATCATTTTCCAATGTGATTTTCCAAACTGAAAAAAATTCACAACATCTTTGGCTAGCAGCAAATACGATCATGCTGTATTACTTCAACTAAGTAAATAGTATTTGCACAAACATTTTGTATCACATATTTCTTGCCCATCTTGGTATTATCGCATATGAAATACTGTATTGTATTTTTTGCTTACAAAGTAATTACTGTCCACAAACGTTCTGTTCGTTTCTTTTATTATTTGGAGAAAAAATTTAGTTACATTCGTCTAAATTTGAAGTGTCGTATCATTTGTGCTACTAAAAAAATTAATTTCAAAAATCTTAAATTGTTTTGTAACAGCATCGCTGACGTTTTTCGGCTGGTGCAGGACCACACTGGGCAATTTGGTGTCCTCGCATTCTGGAGGACATGGTTTCCCTAAGTCATTACAGGTGAATGTCGGGATGATTCTTTCACAAAGCCATGTTCCTTGCCACTCATGCTTTCCAGCCTCTAATTATTTCAAAGTCTACGACGTGTAAAAGCGATAAGCAAACAAATTGGTATCTCCTTGATAAAATTCCCATTCACAACTTGTTAAAACTGGTCTCGGTGTGATTTTTTCCAGCAAAAGCCTCACCTATTTGAAGATTAAAATAGTTTCTTTTTTTGCGGTTATCGGTCTTTTGACTGGTTTGATGGAATCCTCCATTCCTTCCTATCTTGCACTAACCGCTTCATCTCAGCACACTCCTTACATCCTACGACCTCAATTATCCGCTTCATATAGTCTTCCTCTGCAGTTCTTACTTTCGACTGTTCCCTCCCTAGCAAATTAACTAATCCTGCATGTCTCAAAATATGAGCAACCATACCGTCTCTTCTTTTTGTAATCCTCTTCGACAAACTTCTTTTCTCACCCCTCATTCATTTTGTACTTTATCTGTCCACATGATTTTCAGCGTCAGTCTTGATTAAACATTAAGATAGTCTTGATTATTTTGTCGCGTGTAAATCAGAATTCGACCATAATCTTAATGTCTTTGTTTAACCAGAAGTAACTGCATCAGTGCCAAATTAAATAGCTGTTCCTTCGTTTTCTGTCTCGCCTGTTCAAAGCTTTGAGAGTGAAACTCTTTGGAAAGTGTTTTTAAATGGTGGTAGGCTGCAGTGATGTCTGTTGAACCCCTCTCAGGGATTTCGTCGGATAGTGTAACGACTGAACAACAGCTCTGTTCTCCATTCATCAGTATCCGAACCAATCTTATTGGGAAGCGTACTCATGTTTTTTGCCATGTTCGTGGCCACGACGGAAAATCATCCAGTTATCCGACATGGTATACTTGCAATACATGACTCAGAACTTTACAAATCGGATTTTTTAAGGTGTAAAGTGACGTTTTAACAAGTTGTGATGCGAAAACTCTAAATTACTGTCGCAGTAAGGGGTAGAATCCGTTATCACCTTTCTTGAATTAAAGGAAAAAATTATAGCATTCGTGGAATGAATATCTTACGACCAGGTGGTAAAAATCTCGTTACGTATAATTTTTAGACTTGGTGTTGCAAAATTGAAGAGCCAAACATTGAGGTAGAATACACCGAAATAAAAAGTTATACAGTGGCTAGCCAAAAGAGAAGCGGCGAAGATAAAAACAAGAAATATTACAAAACAGGTTCCTTAATGGATTGAACTGGGTTCTCGTATGCGTTAAGCATTATCCTACAGAAGAAAAATCGGATTGCATGCATGTAGTGATAGCGGGGGCCAGAGTATGGAAACTTCACGCCCATTTCTCTAGAATCCAATTATGATAAATAAGAAGTTATGCACCACAGTAATAAAATGGGCTGCCGCTGTGTTATGTTGTAACCACATTTACTCTGATGGGTGCCCCTTGTCAGCCTTAATAAGTTCCCTCGCTTGAAAAATCCAAGCTGCGAACACCTTTGAACGCGAAATGGAACTTCAATTGCCATCTACTAAACGGAATGCAGCATCTGCCCGAAAACACTCTGTTTTATTGGATTATGTTTGTTTTTAACTAGCAGTTACGTCCTTAATCCTAGTTCCTCTGTATCATGCCTATTCAGGTTATAACTGCAACGATAAATCTGTGTTAATGGAGCCAACAAATAATTGTAGGAGAAGAGACAGTATTACAGGTTTCGAGTCTGTAGTTCTAAATGCAAAGTAACGCTTACTACCGATTGTAAGCCGTGCTGAACGTCTAATTAGGTAAAACATCCTTGAATTGTAATGAGAGTTGGGTGCGGGTATGCACAAGGATTCTGAGTACTGTATCAACAGCACTGACAATTAGTCAAAGATATAACTACATTAGAAACATTCCTTGTGTAAAGTTGTATTTTTCTTACGTTTCAGTATGAAGGGAAAAAAAATCAAACTTTGGAATTATTGTGTTTGTTTTTTATTTAAAGTAGCTCCTCATTGTATTGTACACGTTATCGGCCAAATCAGTTCAGCAATTCGGCCACAATTAATTGCAGAATACAAATTTCAACATTTCCTTGTGACGGTATCAGCGTGAATCTAATATCAAGGATATGGTGCTGATGGTAATTCTCACTGATTAGATCTTTCACTTTATATTCCGTTTTATTCACTTTGCATGATAGAAATTAACATTTACGTACAACCACTCAACTTATACGGCATGATACACTGTTTGTCTACATCACTCTCAATATGTGGCCATCTGCTACTGACTACTGCGTAATAGATAATCCCTTTCGAATGGAGACAATTCACACAACCAGACTTCACACCTCTATGTGACTTCCTGCTGCCTGCACACACAGAGGAGTAGCTTTGTCACTGAAAATTTTTATTCTTACGTCAACTAAACAAAATGCTCCACTCGTGAAACCTCAGATACAAAATTGTACATAGATAGTCTGTATAAATTGACACAGCTGTCACAAATGTCAAGTTATTTTAGCAGTTATCGCGACTAATCACCCTGATGCGAAAAGGAATGTCTTGTAAAATCACAATTTCATATTTATTTATCTTATTTGCGCACTGTTCATATTACATCAAAGTTATGGAAAATATGCAGACTGCTCGCTGGTGCCATGAAAACTGAGAATATGAAACTTTTCAAAGAGCAGTCCCACCTGAGTGTCTTTGCTATCCATGAAAATCAGCATACTAGCTTTTTATTAAAAATTTATAAGTCAACGCTTATTAATGATCATATTTGCAAAAAATGGAACGACACATTAGAGTTCTGAGATGCCCAGATATTTTTAATCTTCATCATGTTATTAGAATTATGCAGGACGACCATTCGTAAATATCATATATATTATTTCTATAAGGTATTTTTTTGTCACAAGCCTATATCTTCCTTCATACTTAACCGAAATCAATGAATGAGGTGTCATTTTAAAGATTATGGTCTCCACTTTGGTTAAATCGTATTTCAAGCAAGAAAGTTTTCGGAATTCCACCCTTAAAGGGCAAAAATGTAAATTTTTCTAAAATGCTGTTTTCTGTGTTACGAGTCAGTTATCTCCCTGGATACCTATCTGAAACCGTTTTATGAAGTATCGTTTTAAAAGATTAAGATCTCCGTTTTAGTGACGTCATATATTAAGCCAGAAAGTTTTCGGAATTCGACCCTTAAAGGGTAAAAGTATCAATATTTTTGCAATGCGTTTTTGTGTCACGAGCGATTTATCTCCCTTAATATCTAACCGATATAGATAAATGAGGTATCATATTAAAGAATAAGGTCTCCGCCATGGTAACATTATATTTTAAGAAAGGAATTTTTCGTAATTCGACCCTTATAGGGCAAAAATGTCACTTTTTCTAAAATGCGTTTTTTGTATCTCGAGCCATTTATTTCCCTGGATATCTAACCAAAATCGATAAATGAGGTAGGATTATGAGGAGTAATTTCTCAGCTTTGTGACATCATATTTTAAGAAAGAATGTGTTTGGAATTCAACCCTTAAAGGGAAAAACTATAAATTTTTCTATAACGCATTTTTGTGTCACGAGCGATTTATCTCACTTAATATCTAACAGATATAGATAAATGAGGTATCATATTAAAGAATAAGGTCTCCGCCATGGTAACATTATATTTTAAGAAAGGAATTTTTCGTAATTCGACCCTTATAGGGCAAAAATGTCACTTTTCTAAAATGCGTTTTTTGTATCTCGAGCCATTTATCTCCCTGGATATCTAACCAAAATCGATAAATGAGGTAGGATTATGAGGAGTAATGTCTCAGCTTTGTGACATCATATTTTAAGAAAGAATGTTTTTGGAATTCAACCCTTAAAGGAAAAAAGTATAAATGTTTCTATTACCGATTTTTGTGTCACGGGCGATTTATCTCCCTTAATATCTAACCGATATAGATAAATGAGGTATCATATTAATGAATAAGGTCTCCGCCGTGGTAACATTATATTTTAACAAAGGAATTTTTCGTAATTCGACCCTTAAAAGGCAAAAATATCCATATTTCTAAAATACGTTTTTTGTATCTCGAGCCATTTATCTCCCTGGATATCTAACCAAAATCGATAAATGAAGTAGGAATATAAGGAGTAATGTATCAGCTTTGTGAAATCATTTTTTAATAAAGAATGTTTTTGGAATTCAACCGTTAAAGGAAAAAAGTATAAATTTTTCTATAACCGATTTTTGTGTCACGACCGATTTATCTCCCTTGATATCTAGCCGATATAGGTAAATGAGGTATCATATTAAAGAATAAGGTCTCCGCCGTGGTAACATTATATTTTAAGAAAGGAATTGTTCGTAATTCGACCCATAAAAGGCAAAAAAGTCAATTTTTCTAAATTGCGTTTTTTGTGTCTCGAGCCACTTATCTCCCTTGATATCTATCCAAAATCGATAAATCAAGTACGATTGTGAGGAATAATGTCTCAGCTTTGCTGACATCATATTTTAAGAAAGAAGTGTTTGGAATTCAACTATTAAAGGGAAAAAGTATAAATTGTTCTACAACGTATTTTTGTGTCACGAGCCTTATATTTCCCTTGATATCTAATCGATATAGATAAATGACATATCGTATTAAAGACTAAGGTTTCCGCCGTGGTAACATTATATTGTAACAAAGGAATTTTTCGTAATTTGACCCATAAAGCGCAAAAATGTCAATATTTCTAAAATACGTTTTTTGTGTTTTGAGCCATTTATCTCCCTGGATTTCTAACCAGAATCGATAAATGAAGTAGGAGTATGAAGAGTAATGACTGAACTTGGTGACATTATATTCAACCTCACTATTCATCGCATTTTATTCGCGAAATTTTCGCACGGGTCCTCTAGTATTATCTTACAGTCTGATATAAGTCTCTTACCCTTAGAAAATGTGATCAATATCCCAACAGTTCGTTTTTTTGGTGACAATACCATTCTGAACCTAGGGAGACGTATCAGGTCATTAAACTTAGCCCGTGGTAAGTTTCCAGAAAAGTATGCGGCACTGGTATTCCTCCTCTCCCTTTTTTCATCTCTCGCCCATGACACGACAACACACTCGTTACAGTGATTCACACATAAAGATAACTACGCTGGGAAAGATAACAAGAAACTTGTTCAATCAAAACTTCTCCGAAAAGTTGCTATGGTAATGTAACACATTCCATGGTAAATGCTCACAGCTGTGAAATCGGTGTCGGCCCAAATATCTACTTCTGCCGCCTTGTGTTGGCGTTATGGGACGCAAATAACATTTGTTATAAAATGTAGATATCAGCTGGATAATGTAATGTCGTATACGTCGCGTCAGTGCAGTGTGTTTCGATTTTCTCTTAGAGACGTGCTGAGTCGATCATTAAATCTGTTAGACTAGTGCAGAACATCGCGGTGACAGAAGGCGTTTCTGTACAATCCTCCAAGAAATCTCGCTTTTTTCCTTGACAAGTACACAGAGAAACACAGTAGACGTTTTCACTATGGTTGTCTGGTTAGCTGAACGTAAAATTATTGAAATCTATGGTCTGGGCACTTATTTGGGTACCTGCACCAGGGATCTAAAACCACTGGTGTTACGGTAAACTATCCAGCCACTGCGAACATCGTTTTGTATAACTGCACGTACTGTGCTTTAACGATCGACTTTGCTTATATTACACAGGCTGCGTCAAAATAACACCGCGATTGCAGTAAAAAATGTGAAAGCATCTTACATTTTCTGAATCCTCTTTTCCGCTCCTCCAAGAGTACTTGGAACTTTTTGAACAAGATAATGTATCCTGTGCCCACATTAGGTTAGGACTCGATTTTTGGTGTGAAACATCATTGAACGCGTTAGGGAAAAAATTTGTTACCGTTACGCGTTACCCATTAAATGCATATGCGTCGCAACTTTCTGCGCATTTAACTTACTGTGCATGAGCGCTTAACGACAGTTTGATGCTAGCAGCTACTCATGTTAAACAGTGTTTCGTAATTGATGTGACGCATACATTTCCTGTTTTAGTTACCATAAACCATTGACTACGAAAGTATATGATACAAATTCACGAAATACAATGGAAGTAGAATAATAATAACAACAGTGAATAGCAGTATAACTTAATATTAAAATAATAATCATCAACAATATACTATCATTTGTTTCAAATAAAAATTTCGCATCCTATTGATTTTAGGAAAGATTACCAGACAATTTTGTCTCAGTTTTCATCCGATATAAAAGCTCTACAGAGAAAATACAGACCAAGGCTCTATGCAGTACTCTATAATCTATGGAGAAGTGCTTTAAATTGTTGATGATTTTCATTTGGTTACGAGGATAACTTGGAAAAAGTTCTTGTTTGCTATACAAATACAATAAAGATAGTATCGTTCGTCCTCTCGTGTGGGAAGGAAACAAAAAAAATACGCAGAAAAAAAAAACACATTGGAAAAATAGACAGAAAAATACATAGAAGTGTCACTTATTGTATGTTTTAATGTTATTTTGTGCAAAGATACTGAGCGCATTGCACATCCGGGCGTTTGAAGACAATTAACCAGTTCGCTAGAAGAGATTCCTCAGTAGTCCGTAAAACAAGTGGCAATTAGACAAAAATGAAAGATAAAATATCAGATAGTAATAAATCGAAAGAAGTGTCAAAGATCTGAACGTTTCCCATGCTCAAAGAAGCTTTTTTTGAAATGTAGCTTGAAGTTCGATATTGTGTATGTCCTCTCCCACGGTTGGCTGTGCCGCCCGCTCATTATCACCGCTCTCGGCTAATCCATTCCAGTGGGCGTGACGAGGCAGCTCCAGAAGCCACATTCCAGCAACGACGCTGCCTCCAGGATAACGCCACGAGAAACAAATTATAGTTCCAATCAAAGAAGGTAGTAACTAATCTACAGCTGACGGAAACTTCCGCAAAGTCATGTCACGAGAAACTGCTGTACCAAACTTATTTAGCTATGTGTTACGCTGCCTACCTTGGGTTCAAACGTCGACGTTTCCCATTCGGCGCTGAATAATTTCACGTTATACTCTAAACCCCCCTCACCTCGACTGTGTTAGTTTAAAGAAATACCGTGAAAATAACACGGCGGTAGTGTTAAATCCAGTGATTTCAACACCAATGTCAGCTGACATGTTTGCGATATCTTCAAGAACATCAGTCATGACTGTAAGGAATATTAAGCAGTGAGCTAACGTATAGCGGTCAGTGGTTAAGGCGTCTGACTGGAGCTCGAACAATTCCCGGTTCGAATCCCCGTCTCGATGAGGATTTTCGTAGGCTCTTCACCTATCGCATAGCTTACTTTGCATTGAGAAATACGCCACTACGCTTCCGTAATTCGGATTCCACGTGAAACTGTAGGTCCCCTGTACCCAGTAGGATTGCTTGGTAAGGTTAAGGTGGCTACGACAGGGGCGGAATGCGCAGCCGATAGAAACCCTGTTACCAGGTCATTACGACCACACAAATATATAAATGTCACTGAAATTTATAGAAACAACAGAAAACACTTCCAGTTCCAACTACGAATATCGACTGGAATAAAGAGCACGACATGGTTTTTGAAGTGAAACTTCTTTGGGCACCATAGGGAGAAATTTGCTAGAGTTACGCGTTACGCATTATGTGCGCATGCACCATAACGTTCTGCTCCTGCGCACTTGACGTTCTACGCATGTGCACTTAACGATACTTTGATCCAAGCTGATATTATGTTTAACCTCTTCATAAGCAGTGAGTATTAGCTCTGTCGTTCTGAGGTTGTTCACGTTGCACATTACTTTTTCTATGCATGTATTTATAAGTGTAAATTTATGTTTTTCATGAGTATCTATAAACTGTATCAAAAATGTTAAATCTTAAATTGCTTTAATACTCGCCGAAACTCACTTGGCGATGTAAGATGACATATTTACATCCACATTACACTCTGAAACATGCATAAACAGATTTTTTAATTATTATTATTAGTTGATTTTATATTCGTTTGATATAGATAGCTTCATTATATTCTCTGAGCGCTGTTATAGAAAGGAAAGAAATATGGAATCACGTTTAAATCTCGATTTATTTATTATTTATTTCCTATGTGACAAGGATACAATGATAATAATTATACTGAATTACAAAAGAATTAATAATACATAGATGTTTCTACATACTAATGTGCAAAGATTGCAGCCATTGAATTGCTTGTGTGGTTGCTTCATGAAGCTGCTGGATTTTGCCACTGAACCTCCTAGGAGGCGATGTGGCGCAGAAGTAGACTAGCCTCTTCGTGGTGCAGCCTGGGCAACGTGGCAAAGCCGCGACTGAACAGTCTACATCTCAGTACGCTGCTGGACCGAGCTTTAGCTTGTGGGTATCCCAGTAAGGGGCCATCCACAAATTACGTCACACGAATTTCATGATCTTTTGGCCCCTCCCTCCCCCCATGTCACAGGTTGTCACATTTGTGTGACCACCTTCCTCTGGTGTGACGTCACATATTTTGCAATTTTAAATTTATAAATTAAAACAGCACTTCCAAAATGATTTATGTATTTCTAGTTAAAAAATCACATCAACAACAAATCAAACATTTAAGAAAATATAAAAAACATAAAAAAATCGAATTAATGATACAAAATTGAGTCGTCATATCCATGTATTTTGAACCCATTTCTTGATACTGTTTATTATTGGCATAATGGTCACTTCATTCTTGATTTCGATAGTGTTGGGAACATTCGATGTGTCAAAATCATCTTCATCTTCCGCCACAAGCCAATAAGTGATACAAATTATGCATGTGATGTCACAAAGTTTATGACACGTCCCCACCCCCTTGTCACACTTTGTTGACCCCCTCCCCCCCACAAGGTGTGACGTAATTTATGGATGGCCCCTAATTAGAGGATACGGATCAGTGTTAAATCTCTATTCAGTGAACGTATTAACGCGCGTGAAATAAAAGCTTTCATATTAGTGCATTTCTTTTTTTCACTAGAGGGAATGAGTTATGAAAATTATTTTAGAAATGTGCGTTCAGTCCATCATTTTTGTCGGTTTTAGAAGCTAGTTATTAAAGAAAATTGATTGTAATACTGGTCATCAAATAATTTTTTCCATGCTTATGAAAGCTGTAAACATAAAAACATAACAAAAACATACTTAGGTTCATTCCAATGGTCTATAATCTAGTGAAGTGTGGTTTAATACTTTTCATTTGTTTGCGAGAGTAACTTGGATGTCCTTATTTACTGTACAGCCGCAATAAAAGTCCTACAAGTGCAAAAGAAACACCAAGAAATGCGCATGAAAAATACATAGAAGTTTTACTTCTTGCGCGTGTACATACTGACACACATACCTGTTTTTATTTTATGTCGGATGAAGATGGTGATATCCTGTTGCAGCTATGTAGTTTATGTCCTGTCGGATTTTGTTTTTTTTTACTCAGCGAGATCTGCAGAGTACAGCGAGTCCACATGTGGGCGGATCGCCATGTCATATATTGCATTCCATACACATTTGTATAACTGGTTACTTACACATTCATTCCCTCTCATGCCCTTATGGACAACTGCGAGTTGAAAAAATTCTTGTTCTTAGTGTTACACAAAACCGGGGTACTACATTCTTCCATTTAAGTAATACCCTACTCTGTTTTGAATGATATCCTCTTTTTCTTGGATTTATGCCTAAAATTGAATGAAAAAGAACTTATATCAACATTGCGTAGTCAAAGAAACGAATTGAATTCTTCCTACATTAATGATGTTAATACAGTTATTACTGGGGATAATAGTGGTAACATGTTGTAAATACATTTTCATCCAGGTGGTAGGAAATTAAAATGTGCGATAAAACAGTTTTAGCGTAATTCCACAACTCAATTTTGCACTTTCTTTATTGTAATTATTATTATTTTCGCATGGTTTTACTTGTAAATTTTATAGGAAAAATAAAAATTATACATTAAATTTAGTATTGAATCCTCAATGAAATACCTTCTCCAGTTAATATCATAATAAAGTTATTATTAACTAACGTCTTTAAAACATGAGTTTTTTTATTAATGTGAAACGGAAAGTATTAAATAAAAGATTTTTGTCGCACAGTATGTTACATTTTTATACGACACGGAAACGAAATGAAACATGCAAAATTTATGAAAATAATTTACAACCGAACTTTTGTAATCAATTCAAATTCTTAAATTTTAAAACAAAACATTTATTTTTGCCCCAAACACGTATACATCATCGCGTTATTAAATTTATCTCGTCTTGTTAAAATAATACACGAAATTGATATAAACAGCTAAACCTCTTACAACACCAAATTTAGAATATAAATGTACGTACAAATTTGGAATACTGGCTTCCTTAGTGCGCGTTATGCCTTGATTGTACATGAGTGATGAGAATCATTTATGGTATATTAAGGCCTTTGATGGGTCATATTAAGCTGCGTATCCACTTCGCGTGGCAAACCCTGAACATTGGCTCGCGCGGCAGTCGCGCATAAAGCTGCGTATCCACTACGCGCGGCAAACCCTCGAACATTGGCTCGCGCGGCAGCCGCGCAGGTAGTGGATACGCCGTTGCCACGCGAACCAGCTCGAACATTGGCGCGGTCGAACATGTCGCGCTGCGAGCCATTCTCTGTCGGTCTTTAGGCGCGCGGCAAAGGCCCCCCACTAATTGGCTCGCGCGCAGTTGGGACGGTGGTGTCTTTCTTTGAGTTGGCTCGCAAGTTCAGCAATGGGCTTACCCGTTTCCGACTTATAGAAGAAGATGACTACGCTTCTGGCATCATACAGAAGAGAAACATCAAGAATAGCTAAAAGTCTTTATTACTGGTTTTGGTAAATATTTATTATTTAACACTTATAATAATTCCCACGGTATAATTTATCGATTTGTGCTATGTATGTCTACAATATAAGCCATATTATAGCCCGCAGGAGAGCATATAGCACCACTCGTATTCCTACTTGCGGAATCTTTTTTTAAATATTATATTTTATTAAATTTCATTTTAACTACTGGACTTATTACAATAGTGTTGAGATGTAATTTGGACAGTAAAGAGAAACATATAAAACTTTTATGTCCCTATCTTGAGTAATTTTCGAGAAAATGTTCCTTAAATTTCAAAAATCTAATTTATAGCAAAAGGCTTTCAACGTATGACAACTACATCCACACACTATAGGATGTCGGGTATAAAAAAAAAAGCAATAATTCTACTTCTAGGACTTTTATAACGCAAAATGAAGGTTTCTCTTGTAGAGGAAAGTTTTAAATAATTTTTGGAACAAAAAACCAAATTTCGATTATTTTTATTTTACCACCTTCGGTTCCGTTTAATAATTAACGTTATAAGTAGTAGTAGGTATATGAGTCTCCAGTTGCTAGAAATCTTTAAGTTATTGCTAGTCTCTCGGTAACTGAAATCGCGTGTCGAAACTTAGTGTTCACTTTATTCACACTCGTCCATGGTCGCGAAAACTGACTGTGCCTGCATTGCTTGCCGCGCAACTCTGGCTAGATTGCGCTGCCGCGCTTGTCAACAGAAACCCACGAACATTGGCTCGCGCGGCGATACCTGTCGGTCTTTGAGTTGGCTCGCGCGGCACAGCGACAGTTTACTGACATGAACAACTAAAAGTGTCGATTTCTAATACAGCTCTATGCTGCTAAAGAATTTTTGTGGAATAGTAAATGTGCAGGTTACCACAACAAAACGCTGAGCGACGATGCATGGAAGGAGACAAGTTCAGCAAATATATTGTTTCGAAAAAGGTATTGCAGGCTAGTATATGAGTCTCCAGTTGCTAGTCTTTCGGTAACTCAAATCGCGTCTCAAAACTTAGTGTACACTTCATTCACACTCGGCTCAATCAATGATTTTAAGAACTCGAACTCTACAATAGTCATTCTTGTGAAATTTTTTATTGTATCTTCAATGGCTTCATTTCTCATATCTTCCATTAGTCTCACACTATATTGCATTATATTAACGTACAATTTCTTCATCCAACAACGCATTTTTCGTTTAGATTTATTGTGTATTATGTTTTGCATCACAGTGAAGGCGACAGCTGCTCGTGCACATGAAACGTCCATGGTCGCGAAAACTGACTGTGCCTGCATTACTTGCCACGCAACTCTGGCTGGGTTGTGTTGCCGCGCGCGGCAGCGGCGCTTGTCAACAGAAACCCACGAACATTGGCTCGCGCGGCGATACCTGTCACTAAGCCAGGTATCGCCGCGCGAGCCAGTGTTCGATGGTTTGCCGCGCGTAATGGATACGCAGCTTTACTCAAGTCACCCTTTGGCAGGCTGAACATCGAATGAATTATCTTGGCTGCTCCCCGTATCGCTCAGTTCGCCTTGCAGTTTGTTAGTTTGTAACTGCGTTTCAGTAGTCGTACCAATTTCCAAAATTTATCCATTGGCAATCTCTGTTCGCGAGAGTGACTTTTAGACTTTCCAGCACGAGAATCATGTCCTTGCACCGAGCTTGGTGGGCGAGTGGTAACGCTCTGGCCTCGCTTTCTGGAGGACGTGGGTTGAAATTGCCGTCCCGGCATCCAGATTTGGGTTTTTCATGGTTTACCTACATCAGTCCAGGCGAATGCCGACATGCATCCTTCAAAAAGGACATGACTGAAATCCTTTCCGTTCCTTACCTTCAGTCTTTTACCGCCTCTAATGACCTGGACGTCGACAAGGCGTGAAGCCATAAGCAAAAAACAAAATTATATACATATATATCCTTGCGGGAAGCGTCACTGCACCATCAGGTCCAGTTAGTCGCCTCTGGCGTTTGTCACCAGAGGGTAACGGTTACTACCAAACCCTGACTAGCTTGGACGTTCCTAAGCAGTCATGTCAGAATATTTCCTTAATATTTCGCTACGCAAATTTAAGCGTACGGATTTTAGTGTTATTACCGACTCGTCTGGGTGACAGAGTAAATAGTTAAAGGCTCGGGTGGTCGTAATGCCCTGGTGACAGAGTTTTTATGGGCTGCGCATTCCGTCTCTGACGTAGTCTGCCTTAACCTAACCCGGTAATCCTAACGGGTTCAGGGGACCTATACTCTACCGTGGAATCCGAACCACGGAAGTTTACTGGCACTATACGACATGCTGTGATAGAAATAAAGATTGAGGTAAGGACCTATGAAAATGCCAGTTGACACAGGATTCGAAACGGGAACCTTTCGAACACCAGTCAGATGCCTTATCCGAGCCACCACACCACTCACTGACGAAGTTTGTATCCCCGCGTCTTTTGCTTTTATCGGGGGAGCGTATTCTAATGGGGGGGAGCCATCCGCATACAACCGTATGATAAAGTATTTTTGTTTGCGAAATGCGTTCCTTATGAGGTGGAGATCGGAAACGGCCTCAACATTCACCTACGTGATTACCGGAAACCAACATCAAGACACCGGGACGCCGTATTTGAACCTGGGCCCTTTATACACCCCTACTCCCCATCCACCGATTCAATTTGGCGACCGAGCGTGGTGGTGTAACGGCTAGCGTTCTGGCCTCGCATTCAGGAGGACGGCAGTTCGAATCCCCGTCTGGGCATCCAGATTCGGGTTTTCCATGGTTTCCCAAATCACTCCAGGCAAACGCCGGGATGCTTCCTTCAAAAGGCCATGGCCGAATTCCTTCCCATTCCTTGCCCCCCATCCTTTACCGTCTCTAAAGACCACGCTGTTAAAGAAACGCTAAGCAGATAAAAAAAAAAAAAAAAAAAAAAACAATTTTTGTGGCACTTTAAAGGGTAAAGTCATACTTCCTGACTTTTCACTGGTGCTTATAGCTAATTTAACTGAATTCGTTTGAAGAAGCCTAAAGCTAATCACCTCCCCCCATCACCGTTAGCATAGAATCATGGATTGAAACTATGAATCGAATTGCTAACCCTCGGACAAGTACGCCGAATTAAGCTGTGTATCTCCACAACTAAACAGGCAAAAGAAGGTGCTAAAGAAATAGACAGATGTGATAACGTGAACGAGCACTTTTATATGAGTTGAACACGTGATCCTTGTTTTCGTGCCAAGACGGATAAAAAGACCCGTAAATGTGGTCTGTATCCATCCAGTATCGGAGTGTCGCGCCTCACTGCACACGAACATGTAGCATTTGACCTCTAGGCTTGATGTAATGTCCAAGATGGACGCTCTATTGCTTCCAACCTTCGACTGGCTTGTGAAGCGTAAAACAAAAAATTGGGTCCGCCGGTGGACTTCACGCTTTCCTGGAGAGCCTCCGCCATTGTTGTTCAGGAAATCAGTGCCCTCAGATAGTAAGGCTCATTGGCACCGCGTCGCAATCTGATTCCGACTTGAGAGACGGACAATGGGCGAGCTGTAAAAATTGCTGTGAAAGGACACAAGTGTATAAAATAAAGAGCCGGCGGATTCGCTTTGTCAGGAGCACAAGAACAACTGGAAGATCTTCGTCCCGGAAACACTTATTTAGAAATTAATTCTAAGCAAGTAATAATATACATGCCGATTTTCTATTTCAGTGGACTGGCCCCTTCCGACATTTAGCATATGTATGAGTGCGTAAACAATTCTTTATCTTGTCGGTTCTGTCGGATGTCAGGTACATTCCCAAAGCATTTTCGGCCACCCTAGAATGTATTATTCTACTTTTTTACGGCTATATGAGACGACGTCTCCTTACCAAACCGTCTTTTACGAAATTATGATGGTTTCACGTTTCTATAATTTGTTGCTTTATCATTCCATACAGTTCTGTTTCCATAACAACTGTCAAACAAGTAGCACTTCATGAAGCTAGCTGAACAAATGAGACAGAATTTTCATTCTTCTCACGCATTGTGCAGTACTACCAAATTTAAAAAGAAACCTAAATTCAAATTATAAATTGAAATACCCTCCTAAATCGATGAACATTTCTTTCACGAACCAGTATTTTCTTAACGTATTGTTTCCACAGGAAAAATTCTGACAAGATTTACGGCAAAGCAGGTGTTAAGGTCATTGGAATTATTTGAGCTGTGGATTGACACTAGTTGGTCGGGGTTGGCGGTATAATCTGTTTGCCTGTGACCATTCATCTTGTAGGACAGTTGTTGAGTTGTTAGACCGATTTAGGAAGCTGTGCAATGAAGACAGGTAAGTTGGTGAATTAAGTCAGTTGTTTGGGTAGGAAGCGTGTCCCCTAATGGGAAATCAATATTATCATAGCTGTGTAATGTGGTGTCATAAAGATTTAATAAATATCAGCTATAACAAAAAAATGTGCAGAAATAAAACGATATTTATATAAAAAAGAAAACTGGTTTCTTTTAGAAAACTCTTAATGGATGTATGCGTTATAGTGTGTTTAGGCCTTTCAGCTGTTACTAACTAATATATTAGAAGCCAGAAAATCCTCATTTGTTCTATGTTCCTTTTTTCTTCAACCTTTCGTTCAGTAATAAGCTGTGCTGCCAGTATTTTGAGTTCCTCATCCCCCGCATCCCAAAAATGCATTTTTCCCGCTTTTTATAGCTACTGATCAGTATCACTGTCTTTTTATTTTCAATCTTAGGACTAATGTATTTATAATCTTTTCACTGTTCATAATAGTTTTAACATTTCGAAGGCCTTGATTTTACTCATCGTATCATTTACCGGCCAATTTTCTACACCATGCAGAATAACAAGCAGCATTTAGCAAACCGTTATTTCAGGTTTATAACTAAAACTGTACTTAAAGACCTTGAAATACAAAATACACTTCAATCTTTTTGATAACCAGTCCTCGCAAAGCAATGTTCTAAGATGATTGGATTTCTTTACTCTTTTTAGTAGAAAGTCATTTCATCTTCAGGTTTGCGTTTCCAGAAGCAACTGGTTGTTAAATGACAATCATGAATACGGTTATGTTGAGGTTAATGTATACACCATCGTCTTTCTATATTCCCAACAATATTCAGAAGCTGTGGATGATCATTCAAAATTATCCGCAGTCATATCATAAGCGTAGAGGACATTGTCCTCCAGCTTCGTTAATCTGTGTACGTTTTTCAACATCTTCCAGTGCTTCCCGAAAAACTCACTCCGAATACCACATTGTCAGAAAAGCTTACGAATAAAATTTTTATTTTTTCAATTTCGTTCAGCAAAAATAGAAACACCTAAAATGATAGCTACAACATTCTGCATTTATAATTGCAGACGATGAAAGTTGCATTGAGATTTGTAGTTTTATAAGTGTCCGTTTTATATATTCCGGTTTAAAGAGGTTTTATTTGTAAAATTGTTTCCTCTCTCTGCAATATTATATAAAACATTCAACGGAATATATCAGGCAAAGCACAGTCATTGTATTAAGAAAATTTGAAATTATAGTAAATGGAATCAGACACTGCAATTAAAATGAAATTCTATGCGAACCTACAACAATAGCAGAATGGAGAAAATGACCCTTGTCTTATATTAATGGATTTTACTTAAAAATTAAAACGAATTGTAATTGGTCATTCCAGATATACCCTTAACGCTGTCGCGTTAGTTATGGTTTTTTTTTGCATTGGTTTGTGCCAAGTTATGAAGAAATAGTAGAAAAACAGTGTTAATAGTGATTGGATTTTTTTATTTCTTACTATTCGAGTATGTCTGAAAGAACAATTGATTGTGCGCGAAAACATTGATTCATATTGAAGACATATCTTTGTTTTTTAACTTCGTCTTTGGACTGTATGTAGACGAGTTTTGGAATGTAAGTCGCGTTTCAACAATACTTGGATAAACGAACGAAAGAATTCGTCTTGAAAACTTCAGTTACTTAAGTGAGCTGAATAATTATAAGAAAGCCACTGCGTAATGCGGATTTGAGGTTCCCTTCCGTCCGCGGTGCAGGACAAAGAACTTGGCACCCGAGCAGGCTGCAGGCATTTCCGCAACGCAGCGAGCGACATTCCTACGCCACACCCCTCCCCACTTCCCGCGCAGAAACACTGGGATGTAGTCCAGTCAAATAAGGACTAAACTTCGGAATGAAAGATAAAAAGCTGAAAATTTGCACAAACCTTTGTTTTGACATTTTATAAGGTGGCTCAAAGGTCTCATAGAATCGCGTGTACGTGAGTCAAGATATTCAAGGTCAAAGGTCACAAAAAACGATTTTTTTTACAAATATCTCACTTCCTTTACTCTAAATGTTATTTTGAGTTATTAGAAAAGTTGTAGAGGATAAAATTCTCTACAAATTTCGTCATAGACAATATTTCATAGATTTAACCCTTCTTGAGATAGGGCGTGGAGAGTGGGGAGCGTTTAGCCGTATGGACGATAACGCTACTGCACGATACGTTAACTGGTACATATTTACTTTCTTCATCCAGGTCATCTTGTTATAATGCAAAATTGAGGCATGCTTGTCCATTACACTGACCACAACTGAGGATCATTGCAACTGTACTTTTCTGCATCCGCAATTAGAGCCACAGCCTTCATTGCAATTACAACTTCATTTTGCAACATCCACCCCCATTCCTTGGGTTCTAAATCATTCTCGATCCATGTTTGGATCTGATACTAGACACGATTGATGTGTTGTCGAGTTGCTGCACTTGTAGGTGGAAGAGTGGATAACTGGACTGGTTTGTCGAATCTAGCTGATTTGATAAATTGTGTATATCGAAAGTCGTCTATGCTGTATTCTGATTTGGAGCATTATACACTGCTAAAAAGACACGTACTCCATTTTCAAACAATGTTTCTAAAGGACAGTTGTCCTGCTGAAAAACGTGAGCCGATTGATACAAATCGGAATGTTTCTCGAATATTTTAATAATTGATAGTTTTTCTTTTTTAAAAAACTGCATATGTTGTGTCACATCCAAAATAATTTGTTTATTAGATGATATTTGTCAAAGCGTTTAGTCGAATATATTTGCGTTTCGACATTACCATTACCGATTTAAAAAAAAAAAAGTTTTGCTGATGTAATTGAGTACGTCCTATTAAAAGAACTAGTACACCGATATCTTCTTCTATAATGTAGACAGTCTTTTGTTGTGTAGATTCTTGAATGGCTATTTCGATCATCAGCATCATCTCTGGCTTGTTTTGTAGCAGCTTTTAATTTCTTAATAAGCATTTCAATAAACTTATTTATTACATCGGTTCGATATAAAAATTTCTTGGTTGATTGGCACAATCATTATTTCATCCAAAATCACTTCGTAAGACCTTGAAAGGCCTACATTTCTTTTTACTTTGAAACTTGAATCGGAATAGATTTACGGTAAACTGTTGGGAGATAAAAATATAATCAAAATGCATTTAAACTATTTCATTTAAGTATCGTATTAATATTTTTAAATGAATGTATGATATTCATAAATAATATATTATCCATAAATAAAATTTATTAATTAGTAAATAATTATAGTTTTTATAAGTACATCATTATTAATAAATAATTAACATTATTAATCATATAGTCTGTTGAGTTCTACAGTTAACGTACCGTAAGTAGCGCTCCTCCCTCGCCACGCTCTATCTCAAGAAGGGTTAACTCTATGAAATATTGTCTATGACGAAATTTGTAGAGAATTTTATCCTCTACAACTTTTCTACTAACTCAAAATAATATTTAGAGTAAAGAAAGCGAGCTATTTGTAAAAAAAAAAAAAAAAGTTTTTGTTGCCTTTGATCTTGTTGAATATCTTGACTAGCGTTCACGAGATTCTATGAGACTTTTGAGCCAACTTATAAAATGTCAAAACAAAGGTTTGTGCAAATTTTCAGCTTGTTATCTTTCATTCCGAGGTTTGCCCTTTTTTTCACCTTATTTGACTGGATTAATGAGGCATTGTTTGACGAACACTAACGAGTTTACAATCACACATTGTGATTAAGAATGGGTAAATGCGTCTCCGTACACATTACTTGGAGTATGTGGACGGTATCGTCAATAAGTGAGATTTTCCTGACTGTACATAAACAGAGCTGTCAGTTTCTTTCGATCACTCTTCTAACACGCTGGAGTTCTGCATAAACGTGCTGTACCAGTCCAAATGACGTCAGGCGTTTATTATTCTCTCTGTGTTATCGGCGAAGTTAACGAGTGTGAGCACGACCGTTAAACCACCTACTACGTACCCACACATCCTCGCAAGCTTAAGCACAATACGTTCTCTTGACAGCAGATCAGCATTCAAACACCTTCCTTAATTTTCTTATTCTCATTTCAAGGTTTCACTTTAGCAGAAACGGCAAGTTTTGCTCCCAAATATAATTAATACCTCACGGATATAACCACAAAGTGTGGCATTTTCTTGAAAACCTTTACTTCCCACAGTTTGGATTAGTGGTGCAGAGCTTAAGCAACTGGTCGTATTAAATCACACGCAGACGATAGAGTGCTATCTCTGGAGCTTGGTATTTGGAAGGACGCGGATTCTAATCCCCGAACGGCCAACCAAAGTTAGGTTTTCCATTGTCTATTGAAATTATCCCAGGCGAACCTCGCGCTGTTTCGTTCAAAATAGCTGGGCAGAATTACTTCTCTTTTCTTAACCCCATTTATTTTGCCGCCTGTAATGACTACTACATCGACAAGACATAAAGAGCTAAGCAGAAAAAAAATACAAATGACATCTTTATCTATAGGAAACTAAAAACTTTCATACAGACATGAAACGAAAAGTCGATTGCTGCCGATAAATTTTGGCAAGTGACAGGAAAATTAGACTAAAAATAAGATCTAATTTTTTTCTTAATTCCATAATGAAGATCGAGACATCCAAATTTTAAATTATAATGTACAAACGTCAGCGAGTACTGAACAGTCACTGCGAACAAGTTTCAAGGAGAATAGCGCCTTCTATCGCAGCTTGTGTATTGCTGATGATTTTGATTGATAACCCCACTAGAATGATTCCATTAATTGACTACTTTTGAGAGTCGCCAATAAAGTCACGCAGTAGTGCCCAAGCCTCCTCCACTGGGAGCGACTATGTTGAAGCCTGGAAATACTTTTTAGTCTTCACGTTTATTGCAACAGCAAAATTATGTTTCAGCAGTCTAACGAAAGACTTAAGAATATTGTTAAATGCTTTTTCCTCTACTTGCTCAATGCGGTATATGTGTTCGTATTAAACTGTGGTAAAAAGCATGCTAAGTGATTTTGTGAACTACTTTCTAACTATATGTACTTTCTGTTTCAAATAGCCTATATATTCTTAGCAATTGCGGAAAAAAACATAATATTGTTGGTTTTATATGTTTTACCAGAAACTAAAATCATTACAGGAACCTGTTTATAGAGATCTTCCTCTTTCAGTCCAAATATAAGAGGAATGAGCTGAAAATTTCTACATGGCCGCTCCACCTTCAATATGATTCAAGTTAATCACAACAGTAAAAGTTCATCTTTATTTTAAAAAATTGTGCGCCAGTTTCGACACATTGTTTTGGGAATGCGACAAGTAAGCAACATCTAAACAGCACCATAATTCAAGTATTAAAGACATCATTTACAATGTAAGTAACAAATAAAATTGACAACACAGTTCAAAGCGCTTGAAGATCTACTAATAGTTTCCGAGATATCCGCTACAGTGCCATAGCCAGCAGATCAATCAAAGTGTTAATTAATCGGATGGACTATTCATATTTTTCGCTATAGATTATTCTTTTCATGATTTATCCTTCTCCTACCTTGCAGCTGTTGTTTGGGATAATTATACCGACCTTCCTGAAATCTGCTTTAAAATGCGATTAAAGCTTTGGAGAATCGTTGCAGTATTTGTATTGAAATTAAGGGAGAGGGTGTTCGAAAAAGTATCCAATACATATATTAAAACAAGAGCTCAATAGAGCTCTTGTTGCACAGTTGGCTAGCCTGCGTGCCAGTGGCTGGCCGAGCCCCGTGTTTTACGGCCTCCCGCCAGAGGTGCGGCACAGCACCACCAACAGTGGCTAACGCTCGTAAAACGCCTCCGTTCACAATATTCGCATAGCCACAGGCGCTCCAAACTTCGCACACACTTAACGTCTTCTGCGAAAAGCCATGGGGGAAGCGCCACATAATGGGAGGCTGCAACACAATGGATCTGTTGTTTGTTTTGTTCGTGTTCAGAGACAACAGGCTGCGATAAGTTGCTTTGTGACAATTGATCGGTCTAGCCATGTTTGATGTATCGGTGTAGTCACTTTCGAAAGCAGAATGAATTATCGGGAATTGCTAACATCTCTATCGTAAAAAAATGTCTTTTCAGGACTCAGAAACACCAATAGCAAACTACAGATCATGAGAGCGCTCTGCTGAGACAATTAGAAGTTTCTTTCGATATTATGAACATTACAACACACAATAAACAAAAAATTCAAAGAAGTTTAATTGAGTGATATAAAATTGTACAATAATTTCACAACGTTTCTCTGATAACTCTTACAAATTCTGATAAATTTGTAGACAACTACATACTTAATAGACAGTATTATATAATAATATTTGGAAGAGTTATGGATTGTTGCTACTGTTTGATGCTGCAAAAGTAACGCCTTCAGAACATTTCCAGTTTAGCAGTTCCGGCTTATGATTTCGATTTCGTAAATGTAACATACAAATGTCTTTCAGTTGTTAATCTCATAATCCCTAATTCAAGAATTTCGCCTCCTTCTAGTGTTCGCGGCAGAACAGTGTGTTACATGAATAACTGGGGAAGGCAGTTCACATGTTTCTTCCAAATTATGTATTGTGCAGGTATGTATAAGTCGCTTCTAAATGAAAAGAATTACTAATAGAAACCGATTATTAGTAACGAGCCGTTGAAGTACTAATCTGCCTTCTCTATTTTTATTTATTTATTTAATAGAACTATACATTTCCTTCCCGTCTTATCAGTGTGTGCAGAAAAGCAAGTACGACAGTAATAGTATAGGATGATGAAATTCATGCGATTCTTATACATCAGCCTTTGATTTGAATGTTTTGGAAGATTAACACGAAAAGCTTATTTGAAATGAATCTGAGGTTTTGAGTGTCCTGCAATAGAACTGAATAGCACGCTGACGATTTGGTTGGTGTCTGGAATCTGTTTCGCGCTACCCAAGTTTTAATACATAAATGTATTTAACTCCTTCTTCAGAATATGATAAACTAGTTGTACAGGATCAGTTGACTGTGGAATGCTCATATAACAGGCTTGGCTCTGCCGTACAACAGAGACGGTTTTTTATTGTTTACTGCTCATCTGATAAGGCAATGGGTATGTTATTTCAGAACATGCACATCCTACAGTACGATATATAATGCTTTCGCAGGTCCTCTACCAGATTTCATCTATATTTAAACAAGTTACACGGTAAGAACGTACATATGAGGTTTATTTGGTAGTAAGTACACTGCAACTTTCCCTGGCGTCGTCATCGCTAGGAGTCTGTTGGCTGCTGATCATTTGTGAACAATAGAGAAAGCCGCCACGCCCCACCCATCCGACTGATGCTCCTGCGTGCATCTTGAGAGCGAACTTCTGTACACACTACTGTAGATGCTGCCCTGCAAAATGTGCAGGCGTTTCGATTCAACTGTGTATACAGTCAATCACGTCGTATCCTCGAGTGCGTGTTGTAACAGTCTTTCCTTATTAGATTAATTTGATTAAGTTCTCCTTGTTAACTTTTCCTGTGCTAGCATTTTATTTCCTCTATTATACTTAAAACGTACAATCTTCTGGTCAACATCTGCAGCTATTATTTGCTGTGATTTCTTCTTCCATTATAGTACGTCGCAAAGTATGTCCTTCCAGCCCATTTCTTCTTTTCCTCTCACTTTTCTTTTACGGTAACTACGTTAAACACAGATACGACCAAATCGTCCCATTCTACTGCGAAAGGTCTATTAACGGATTTTCATTTTTCGTCACTCTAAACAGAAAAAGCAATGATGACGAGGGAAAAATTTCTGTCACTACAATGTTAATGGAGGAAGTCACTGATATATAACCTCCAAATCTGTGGGCGTGAAAAATAAAAGGAAAAAGCTCTTTGACAAGGAAAATCAGAATCTTACAAATAAGGCAGCATTTTTCCAACGAGCAGTATGAGATCAAAGATTTCCAGTTTGCTTCGTTTTGTTTACCTTGGTTCAGGGCCGGCGTTAGGGTGGGGTGGGGTAAGCGGGTCAAATGTACCCGGGCCCGCCGGCTGAAGGAGGGCCCGATTACCCGCTGCAGGAGCCCCAGGCTTCGAAGCCTATTGTTGCCCGGCTAGTTTGTAGAGCTAAAAATATGTCGCCCATTTTACCCCGGGCCCGAAATTCCTAGCGCCGGCCCTGCCCTGTTGCATGCTACCACTAATATCTAATAATCAAATGTGCCAGTATAACATGAAAGAGAAGAGCAGAGCTGGATCTAGAGATTAATTATAATATATTAGTATCATTAAGTACGTTGTTGAAGTTATTTACACAAGGAGCAACACTTTCGATGGCATACGTTTGAAAATATTGTATGTCGTAGCACTAAGATATTATACTTCAATGACGCATCTGTTATTGTAGTATGCCTCGATGTTATATGTTGCAATGAAAATTTATTGTGTGATAAAATTAGATGTGCTATAAACATTTGCTAAATGGTTAGTAATTCGGTCGCTAATCACAGCAGGACAGCGGTCTAGTTTTCCGGCAGATATCCAAAATTTTCATCTACTACTTAAACAACAGTTGTATCTCCACTATTACTAGCCCCATTACTCCCCCTTTACCTTAGGCGTTCTTCAGGATCTCAGTCCAATAACAGGAACTCACACAAATTTCAGTAATTTTCTGGAGAATTTTCGAATCTTTCATTTTGCTTCCCAGGAAGCTTCGGTGATTTAAAGAGCAATTAGTCAGTCTCCTGGTGTGTAAATCTTCATGCCTTAACGAACCTTAGAATAAAGAAAGAAAGCGGACGGAGTTTATTATCTATGGATTCGCGGCGTCGTGGCCCGAGGGGAGGGCGTTGCGTTGGTCGTAAAGAATGAGAGCAGACGCCTGGCACTTGCACAACTCCGGCGACACGGCCCCACTGGTATAAAAACATCACAAGCCAAGCACCAGCTCACTACCCCGACTATGATTTGTAAGTTATACAGGAATTTTACTGCTCATAGAAACACATATTGCAAATTTCTGCATCTTATGACACCACTGTTCATATCTGCACCTTGTATTTTTAAACATAGACCAAATAATTAGAAACATTAAAAAACTTGACGTGTGGAACGTAGCTACATGTGGAACTGAATCCTGATAGCAGAAAGAATGGAAAATAAAGTTTCCAAAGTGAGATACTACAGAAATGAAGGAACAGACGTAGTAAGAAATGAACCAGTTCTGGGAATGCTGCAAGAGTAATGTTGTTTGTGAAAGAATCTTTCTGAGAAAAGAAACAGGAGGATCTGTCGCATTTAAGATCTTGGAGGTTTATTAACTTGTTAGTGGAGAGAACAGTAGAACAGAAAAAGTAGAGAGCAAGACAAAGATTAGAATAAATGAAACAGATAGGTTGTAACGAGAACGTTGATTTAAAAAGCTGACCTCAGCGTAGAAATAGATGGAGGATTTCAATAAAGCAGCCGTGCGACTGACGACAAAGGCAAAAAAAAAAAAAATGATTTTTTTTCCATTATTCCGTCAGCAAATAATATATGATATACTTTGACGTACTTGTCCTCTACCTGTCGATGGCACATTGCATGTACTGCTGCAAACGGTACGGTTGCTTCGATTGTCTTCTGGCAAGTATAATAGTATCAATATATAACGTCACTCATTCAATTGCTTAGGTTGTATATTTCTGTTTCAAACAGACTCATACAAAATTATTTAGCGGAGTGTTTTTCCTGTCGAAGATGCTACCTGAATGGTCAGAACTTCTGAAACATGTCTCCATACAAAAGGCTACTCCCGTCACTGTGCATCGTGCCCGTAATACTGACTTCACGCGCTCGGGCTAATTGTGGCCAGAGATGTTAGGCCTACTCGAAAACCAAGGTTATGACTGTGATTTAATAACAATTCTTTTCGGTTAAGCAACCACGAAGAAATGAGTATGCATTTAATCCGTCACTTTTGATGGACTTCTAAGTTAATATCTATATAAAATAAAAAAAAAAACTCGCTGTTTGCTTTCGTCGTAACTCATTGAGGCCAATCAACCGATAAAATGTGATGGATAGGAATGGACACGTATTACCACGTATAATACGTCTACTGTGGTGTCTGAGATGTGCAAACGACTGCTAAACAGTCATAAAAGTAAATCATTGATGCCTAGGACTGTGTATAATGTAGTTCGAAGATCCTGCTTATAACATTTAATAAATACTATTTTTTTTATAAAAATAAAAGGTATAAAATACGCTAATAATTTATTGCAGAATTTCTCAAATAACATCTCTTCCCCTTTGTCGTAAATATGATGTTCTGTTGTCAACCGTATGTTTTGGCAATAAAAATTAGTAAAATATTGTTCATGATTTTCAAATGAAATTAACATTACATATCATGTGGTGGCATAGGAGGTTAAGGAGTCAGTTGATACAAATTCACAGATACAACAAGAACTAGGTAACTACGGTTTTACGCTTTTCCCTTTTTCCATAAACAAATGTCGGCAAGGAGCCAGATTGTTTTCTGACATCAACAGAATGTCGTAGTGACTCACAGACTAATAGAAACGCAGTCAGTTTAGAACATGCAATTGGCAAACAATGGGACACAAAGTAGTAGGATTCGTAAGTGAAGTTAACGATCACTGGAAAACCTGGAAAGGGACATTCTAAACCACGTAGTTTGTTCCACAGAGAGGTATGCGTTAAGTATATTTTCCTGTCGCAGGAGAGCGATCGCAGATGTCTATCTGGGCAAAACACTTCCAGGGCAAAAACAGGTATGTCGTAGCAGGGAAGTGGGAATAGCAAAAAAAGTATCTGTCTCGAAGAACAGAATACAGCCCTTGTTTCTGAAAGAACCTTTTTTTGTTGCAGAAAGCCTCCAGTATCCCACCGGTTTAGTTCTGGCGAATTCGCTGGAACGTATACTGTAAAGATTTTGGAATATCTTTGCTTAGCAATAGCAGTGTTAGAGAGAGAGTGGTCAGCTGCTGGAACCTATAGCTGAACGTGGGAACTGAACCACAGATCGTTCACAGCCTAGTTTACATGCGCGAGGAAAGCTTTCTTAGTGATAATTTCGGTCACACCAAGAATGTTCAATTTTTAATACACCATTTCATCGAATAGGAGAGATATTTTTGATTCATGTTGAACGTATAATTCTCATTTTCCATAACTAATTACATGGAGAAACAAAGGCATTATGGTTTGCTTTAACTATTTTTAACCGTTGCTCAACATATAGTTTTTAATAGATTATTTTAGCTTGTTTACCGCTGTCATATAACGATTTTATCATTGTTTCAAATGTCTTATAGTAATAATGGATAACTGTACGCAACGTAATTGATAATATTAAGGAAAGAAGATAAAAATGTGAAAAATCGAAATTTCTGTCCTAACTACTGGTTTTGAGGTAGCTGTGAATAGCATGATATATTAACAGTTAGTTTATTTTCGTGGATATCAGCACCTATACTATTCTGCGAACTGCGACCGTACAAGGAACTCAATGGTGAAGTTATGAAGATAAACAAACCATGCCAAAGCATATTGATTGGTAAGAGTTTAGTTTAGAAATATTGTCTTTACTATTATTCTTGACATCTTCCAACATCGCGTTGTGCGGTGTTTGGAGATGCTCAGCCTGAGTCAAACTGCGACGCGTTTTCACTTTCTCCGTAACGACTGTTGTTGGCTCGAGCCGATGGGTTAGGAATCCTCATCGCCATTCTTTTGTTTCAGCGGTCCGCCCTTCAACCCGGCTATTGTTTCGAAAGAAGGAAGTCATGAGAGGAGCTGTAAAGGTTCACAATAACGGTAAATCTGCAGTGGACCACATTACCCCACTTTTACTCGGTGTGCATCATTAGCAAATTTCAGAGCTACTGTTTCAGGTCATTTTAATGTTAGAAATTACGGTATGCCGACAGCAGCATGTGGAAATGATGGAATCATTATTCGCAAACTATATTACGCATTTATCACGTATCAACAGGAGTTTGGTATCAGTATGACTCTTAGTTTTCGTTCTCGTGGCTGGGCTTACAATAGCATGTCATAGAACTAAAAGAAACTTTGCGAAAATCTGTCTGGTGCAGGCAATACTTGGAAAGGCAGTCATAATCTCAGATCACCCATCATAACTTTTTCAAAGTATGAATGACTCAAAGTTGACTATCCTGCAAAATGTCGCTTTGGAGGATCTACTTTATCATTAGCGTTTAAGATCCCGTGTTTATGGGGTATGACTGAGATAAAGAGGTTAACGCAAGATAGGAAGAGATGAAGGATTACATCAAACGAGTCAAGAGGCTGATGATAGCAAAAAACAGGTGCTTCCATTTAAGTATTAAGTTTTAAAAACTAAATATCGTTCTATATTACCCACTGCAGTAAAGTAGTAGTATTTTGACTTTATATCAGGACGCAGGTTCCAGTCCCCGTACAGCCATCAGCATTTCGGTTTTCCATGGTTTCCTGTAATCATTCCAGGAAAATACTGGGCCATGATCGGATTCTTTCCCTACTTGTTTCCCGCCTGTAATAACCTCGTCGACTGGCCTAATTACACCCACATATATACTGATGGATCTAAAACCATGGAAGGAGTTGGATACGGCTATTATTGTCCTTCCACCAATGACTACGGACAAACAGCATTACCTGCAGAGACGTCAATATTCACAGCAGAAACCCTAGCAATCTGCGCAGCAATCAAGTATGGGTTAGACAAACAATTTGCTAGAATCCTAATACTCACTGACGCCAAGAGTGTGCTCCAAAAACTACAAAACCCAGTACGCAATACGAAGATGCACCAGTACCTATATGAAATTATCAAACTCGTCTCAGAAGCATATTCAACAAGTATACAAGTCCATTTCCTTTGGATCAAAGGTCACACAGGAATACTGTACAACGAAGCCGTCGATCAGCTGGCGAAACAGAGTATTAATGAGGGGAACTTCTTAGGCATTCAGTTACCTTGGACCGATTTTATACAACTCGTTACCAGGAAGGCATACAGTAAGTGGAATGAAGACTGGGCCCAGACACAGCTACTAAAAGGGAAACATTATGCAGCAGTTCAACCAACAATACCAAGGACACCGTGGTTTAAAAATTTCAATATAGCAAGAAGACACATAACAACAATCATTAGATTGAGATTAGGACACGGGTGCTATCCACAACATTTATGCCGCCTCCGAATAATTAACTCCCCGACATGCACTTTTGATCAAGAGACCTCAGATCTTAACCACATCATACTTTCATGTTCGCAATACCAAGCTCAACGTAAGCGACTATACAAACAATTACAACAGCTATCCGTTAGTTTCCCAGCGAACCTAATTACCATTCTACAATCAAAAAATATACAGGTCTACAATGCAATCATCCGCTTCTTGCAAGACACAAACATAAAGATCTAAAGCCCATAAAATGTAATGTATAAGAAATTTGTTACCTCAATGATGTCCTGTAAAGTTACCTTTGTAATGTAGCTATTATAATGTTATCGCACTATTGTTACAATGTTTTTATTGCAATGTTATTATAAAGGTCTTATTACCATTTGCCATTGTAAAATTGTTATTGTAATATAGTTAATGTAAACTGTTGTAGTTGCAAGATGGCTAAATGGTCGCAGACCAAAGGCCAATAATAAAATAAAAAAAAAAAAAAAAAAAAAACCTCGTCGACGACGAGACATAGTACAACTATAAGGAAAAATAAAAAAATAAGGAATATCCGCGTTTCGAGTGCAGCAATGGATACACGTTGCTTTAAAACATTGTCTCTTTTGTTGTATATGCTGTATGCCTATGAGTATTCGGACCATTGAAGACTACTGTCCATTATGAAGAACAACATAGGTGAAAGCTCTGAATATGTTTTACGTATTAAACAATTTAAACCAAACACCACAGAATGGTCTGAAGCTATACAAGTGACACATTTCCTTGCATTAAAATTTTATGAGGATTTACTAAACAGTCTCGGATATTGTTTGATGTAATGTGGTGTAGCTACTGTTTTAATTTCGATTTCTGTGCACTTATAATTCAGAATAAATTAAAACTAATGCGACGATTGCATGGCTTTGCTCGTGTTGTGGAACATCAACAAATCATCATGGTATCATAATGTTCCAAAAATGTAAAATTTGTGCCTACCGTCAATAACAAATTGCTAATGGAATGGAAAATCATAAAAAGTTACGTCGTCTAGCCGTCCGATTATACTGCCTACTTTTCTACAGATTTTTGCGTTTACAAAATACTTAGAAATATATTTAAAAAATGGCAATAACAAACAGCTGCAGAGTTAGTTTAGTAATAAACAGTCTCGTAAAACATTAGGGCAGCCGTTATTCTAACACTAACAGTATCAAATAACTTGGTTTCCAAAGTCGACCAATATGTGAGACTGAGAGACAAATATCCAATAAATTTTCAGCTCTATTAAAAACTCAAATGGACGATTAAAATAAAAAAAGATAGAAAGTTAATACTACTACATTTGCTTTACATTGCGGCCAGCGTGGTGGATAAGCTGATAATTTTCGTGCCTGGCGCTAGGGTACAACGTTTCTAGTATTGGTTTTTCATGTCTTCCTGAAATCTCACCGGGTATATGCCGGGATGGTTTCTTCATAGGGTCATGGGTGAAACTCTTAGCGTTCCTTGCCTCCCATCTTCTCACGCCTCCAACGACACATTGACAATCTGCAAAGAACTGTCAAAAGTATATCCTTTTCATGAATAATTCGTTTTGGAATTTGCTGCTGTTATTAATTTTTGTTAATCCAAGATACATCTGACTTTTTTCAGAGTGTAAATGAACACAATCTTTGCTTATATGGCTGTTTTTTATTTTTTGTTTATGGCTTTCCGCATCGTCAACGTCGATATCATTCGAGGCGCGAAAGGACTGGTGGCAAAGAACGGGAAGGAATTCGCCTGGAGTGATTTCTGGAAAATGTGGAAAGTCGAAATCTGGATGGCCGGATTCAAACCCGCATCCTGCCGTATGCGAGGCCAGAACATTAATGCTCACCCACAACGATCGGTAACTGGCTAAAGTATAAAAAACGTAATCAGATTGGTAGTTTGAACACTGCACACTGCCGAGTTTATATACTTATTAAAGCCGAAGACTGGACTAAGTGAAACGTTTTAAAACTGAGGTATAAAACTAATTAGAATCAGACGTATGGAGAGCATGGAGGGCAGAGGTATCTCGCGTGTTAGCGGGACAATTAGAATTATATAACACGACGCCTCTCCTAGCTGTTTTTGTGACGTCATGAATGGCTGACGGTGCTGTAATGTATAACATCGGCCACGGGTGATCGCTTCTGAAAGGAATTCTAACGTCACTCTGTGAATTTACATATTGCTTCAGTAGCGCTTATTCGTGAACAGGGTCGAAATAACTTACAGTAGACTGGTGGTTATTGCGCTCGAGGCTTCTAAAGAATAAGTTAGCACTTAATGTTGTTGAATACCGTTATTAAATACTAGAATTTGAGTCATTTGCGCGATGTCATGCATCATTACTTCAATGTCATTCTGCCCCAAACAGTAAGTTACATTCTCCAATGTTGTATCACCTAAAGATTACCATGTACATCAGCCACTGGCGCACACGCAACGCAATTTCAAAAATGTAGAGGCCATTGCAAAGTTTCTGAAATTTAAGATATTCGTCACTAATATTCCATAATCAACAACAAATATAAAGAAAACCAGGACACTGCGCAAGCAAAACTGAGAATTTTCTTAATTTTTTCCTTCATAAAATAAGCGTTCGACATCTTAGATCAGGGGTGGCCAACCGAAAGGATCTTGCGGGCCACTTTGGAAATGCATCATAACTCCGCGGGCCGCATATAAAATTATATATTCACAAGAATATTATTTTAAAATCAAAGTTAATTTTTTCTCATAATTTCGACAGTTAATTTTTGAATATATGGATGCATAAATGTTTTTTTTTTTTAAACTTTGGTTTTTACTTCTTTGGCCATTATAAAATAAATATATTTTGTAAAAGTGTGATGAATCTCGCGGGCCGAAAAAATTGTCAAGGTGGGCCGCGGGTTGGCCACCCCTGTCTTAGATTATTTAATTGCTAGTCCTTCAAAAGTTAGAGCGGCCTGCTGGCTCGGTGATTAAGGGCCTCGGTTCGAATCTCTGTCTCAACGGTGATTTTAATAGACCCTTGAATCGGCCTGCACTCTGACACAGCTCGCTGTGAAAGGTGAATTACGCCAGAAAGCTTCCGTCGTACTGATTCCACATTAAACTGTAGGTCCCCTTTACCCGATAGGATTACCGCATTAAGTTAGCTACGAAGGAAAGAAACTAGCCATCCAATCTCCAATACCAGGTTAAGAAAACCTTCTTCAGGGTAGTCCAACCAACCTTCGGGGTGAATATCAAGTTTCGCTTTTCCTTCAAAAGTTATAGTTCCAATTGTGACAAAGTAGGTGCTTCATACATACATATATATCTTTTCCAGTTCATTGCATTGGGTTATTAGCTAAATCCTCTCGCTTACTGTTCCCATCGAAAGTTCTCCATTTACTGAATCCTCCCAGCTGTCACCTCCGCTTTTACTTTCCCTCCTAACATCATCCCACCATATTTCGTGTGCTCTTTCTTTTTGGACCTGCAGATCTTCTTACGCCTGTGTAGTCTGATTCGTGCCATTAATTGTGATTGCGACATCCGGGAATTGAATCCCAGTCCATCCGTTCGGATTCCTGTTTTCCATACTTTTTCTTAGTTATTGCTACTTAATGTCAAAATGATTCTTAAATACTAACCATGGATATTTCCCTCGAGTTACATGACATTAATCTTTCTCGAACTCCTAAGCCCTCACTACTGATGGACTGTAAAGCCGCAGCAAGAAAAACAGAAATCGGCATCATCGATTGATCCCATCTGCAGCAGTATAGAGCTCAAACTACTACTTGGCCGGATTATTGCATGGTGTTGCTGGACTCTTCTGACGGATATCCATCCTCGATCTTTATGTTCCTTAAGTACAAGGTTAATGAATTTGTTTATTTATACGTCTTCTAGTTATCGTTAAAAATGGAAGTAAGGATTTTGTGAGTCATGAAAACCGAAGCTACTACCTTAAAAGACACTTCAGGAGGCAGATCAGTTGTTGGTTCACAATTTTTGAAATGGTCTAGGGTGTACCCTATTCTGTAATAGGCACTCGATTTATATACGATTCTGCAACCCCCCTCCCATCTCCTCTCTGCGTCTACTCAGCCTCCTGCCTAATGATTCCAGAGATAACCCGTTTTTCCCCCTTGTGGCACTATGCCTATACGACGACGAGGTCGATAGAAGCGCAAATGGAATGAGGACAAGGAACTGGAAGGAATTCAGCCATGGGCGTGTGAAGGAACTATGCCGGGCTGGAGTGATCAGAAGAAACCATGTAAAACCGAAATCTGGATGGCCGCTCGGGGATTCGAACCTGCATCCTCCCGAATGGCTGGCCAACGTGTTCCCGCTCACTCACCTCGTTCAATGAGAGACTCACTCATGGAGGATAAACGGCTCTACCTTACTTCTGCTATATTAATTCTAAGCTGTCAAAGAATATTACAGAGATCTACATCGGGAAATTTTATCCTAAGGGGGTCAGAGCGCTGTGTGCAAACCATTTTTACCTCTTTTTTTAAAAAAATATCATTTGGCTTTACGGCAATTTCGTAGTGGTTTTTCAAGTGTACCAAGCTTTGCCTATATTAGTAACAATCACAAGTGAAAGAACAAAAACAGGACAAATACAAAACATTTAACTAAAACTAAACATAAGCCGGACACGAACCGGCGGCTCCTTCAATGCAGAGCCGTCTCGTTAGATCCACGTTATAGGAGTCGGCTCTTTTTTTGTTTTTATCTTCCAGAGCGAATTACCTTTTCTCTGTAGGAATGAGAGTAAGCTAGTCATTAAAAATGTAATGCTGCTTCTTTGTCCCTTCCTCCCCAGCACACATTCACTTGTTTAATTCTACCTTCCATACATGGTGAAAGGGACATTTGTTAACAATTTTAAAAAATAAGGGTGTGTGAAGCAGTTTAATTGGTATACAATAAGAACTCTGACCAAATAATAGAAAGGCAGAACTATGATTGGACTGTAATAAATGTTAAATATCTGTGCCAAGGGTAACCGTACGTACGCATGACTCGTATGAAGCAATAATCTCTTGCATAATGAGCCCGTGTCTCTCCGCGCAATTCTGCCTTTATCTATTCTTTCAAGTAAAACGGAAATTCTTCATATTTTGTAGCGATAATTCATACCCCGTATGGGGTGAAGTGTCTTTAATACTTTTACAGTCTCTATACAATAAAAAAGTCGTCTCTGTCCGCTTTTAATACTTCTCACGCCCTTCAGAAATAACATAAATTCTTTAAATTTTGCAGAGTGAACCCAGACGATGACAAATACACACGTTTAGTTCGTGTTTCAGACAAATCGGCCTTTGGTCCATTTACTATATAATGTGCAGTCGCTGTCGGCGCAAACCCTCTGTCTTACTATTCAAAAACTCTTCACACTCTACCAAAATTCTACAAATTTAGCAGAGTGAACCCAAAGGGTAATACACAGGTCAGGTTCGTATTTAACCAGCTTGGCTAACTCGATCCTTTTACTATACATTTCGTACTCTCCGTTCGCTCGATGCCTCTGCCTTTATTATTTCGAAATCACTTCAAACTCAAAAAGATTTTCTTCAAAGCTTGCTGAGACAGACCTTCTGGCGAAAAATGATCAAGTTCGTATATCAGGCATATCAGATCAACCTCTCACGATCCCTTAAAAAGTGGAACTATTCTAGACCAGCGAACATACTCGCGCACGGGCTTACAGTTAGCAGGAATATAATTATCAGTTGAGTTCATTAGATCGGTTGCAAGCTGAACCTGAGGTCAAACTGCAAGCGGTAAATGCAGGGAGTGACTAGTGATTTTATTAGGGGGAGGATGCAAATGGGATAACGACATGAATTATTCTATATAATTACAATGACAATATATTATGGGGTAGCATAATTTGTATAAACCGCCAGCAAAGCGCATTCAGTACAAACTGCTTCATGCTACCATTTTGCCTCATTTTTTTTTTTTAAATATGTAAATTCGTTGGTAATTAAGAAGGCATTTATTCATAAACTTGTTTTGTAATAAGAGACACAAGTATGAAGTCCGGCGTGTAACTGTTAAAAGAAGTGTTATTCATATTTTCAGGGCAGGAAACATGGAATTCATACCAAATTTTACATCGAAGAAAGATACAAAAAGCAGAAGCGATATTTTCGGTTAAACGTGTAGCATTGGGTATAAGAATTTTCATATCTCTGTTTTCCTAAATCTATGAAAAAGATAACTATGTTGTCGTTATTACCTTCCAATATTCACAATAACACAAACTGGAGTATCGAGAGAAACTGAGAACTAAAAATCAAGTTGCTCGAAGTCAAGACAAACTCACAAAAGAGCGATTGTCATGCAGTGACAGTTTAAACGGCATGTTGTAACGGTCGAAAACAGTGAATGAGAATGTTAGTTATGAAAATCGTGTTACCTTTAAGAGCTTTTTATTTATAACACACCATACGGCATTGGCGTAACGAACTAGAAGGAAACGTCTTATAGTGATGCATGCTGGAAGAGGCATTTCGTTTCTTCAAGAATTCATTATGTGCACATTTGTTTTTTCATTGGTATTAAGAAACAACGAGGCGTCATCAGTGACCCGCAAACAAAGCCAAAACAAAATCCGTATATCCGGTGTTTGCACAGAACAGTGTTGCTGCCGAATTGTGTTAACGAGCCCGCTGTATCCGGCGCCACTGTAAGTGGGTCGCGTGTTCGAGTCCGGCTGAAGGCCGCGGCAGACACGAGCCACACACATGCCAGCCTCGCTCCTGATACTATCGCTACATAACAGTAGCCAAATGAGATCATGACTGGAGAACTCAGTCTACATCCATTCGTCAAAGAGGCCGGTGTAGGAGTAGTGCCAACAATCACGCCAGTATCAGACGGTTCAGGCAGCAGCCACTTGACAATGGCGGCAGAGTATACGCCCGCCGAAACGTCGTACGTAACAAATGTTCTCACTCGACTAGTTTCCCGTGAACATCTCATCTATATACAACGCCGAGAAAGCCTCCTCTCGTATATATGTGTAACAAGTATCATTAATTTGGCACCTGCCATTTCAGGAATTAAACTATAAGTCGATTTACCCGCAGCCACCCTAGATTGGGGTGGTCTGACCCTATAGTATTTTTAGTCTACCGAGGAAAAACATGTGTACTACGTTTCATTAAATTCACAGCAGCCATTTCCGGATTCACCAGCACCTTACCTAGAAAGCAGTGGATTGGAATCGATATATCCCTACAGAATTTCCAGTCGTCCAGTGAAAAATACGTGTACGAAATTTCATCAAATTCGCACCAGCCATTTTAGAAATTAGTGGAAACACCTAATCACCCGCACATTTGCCAGAACAGGGTAACATGGATGCTGTGATTCAGAAATGCAGTTTTCATTTTGGCCTAGGCTGTATTTCCACCTAATCACATGGTGCTGCTCGAGAATCGATACATATACCGTATGCTACTTAAATCTGTATCTGGAGTGTGTCTGTTTGCTCCGGCATCACGTAGAAAATAGACCCTACCGATTTCTTATGGTTTTTCATAATTTGAAAGCTTGGAGTCCGAGTTAAAATCTCACGTATGTCTTTAGATACTGCGTTACATTTCTTATATATAATCTGGCCCAACATTCTCAGTTTTGAAACTCTTTTTTTTTTTAAACTGCTTTACGTCTCTCTAACAGCGAGGTCTTTAGAGACGGGAAAGAATGGGGGGCAAGGAATGAGAAGGAATTCGGCCATGGCCTTTTTAAGGAAGCATCCCGGCATTTGCCTGGAGTGATTTTGGGAAACCATGGAAAACCCAAATCTGGATGCCCGGACGGGGATTCGAACCGCCGACCTCCCGAATGCGAGGCCAGAACGCTATCCGTTATACCACCACGCTCGGTTTTGAAACTCAGTTGTTTAGTCATGAAAGTGTCTATCTTCTCGATGTTTATTTATGAAAAGCAGGAACAAGTGACTGAAGCCATAGGAAAGAGAAAAAAATTGTACTTTCACAACACTATCTTTGCGTTCGATCAACGAATCAAAATAATCGTGAACCGACAGTATTCGAAGACGATGCATACACATCCGAAGAGACTTCATATCCTGATACCGATGCCGGTAACATTTTCAGTGGTATTTCACATACATTCCTGGGAAATGCTGACCTCATCCCAGTTTCCCACATAAAAAATATTTATCATAAACAAACGAAGGAAATTACAAGAGAAGATGCAGAGAAACCACATCAGCTGGTGTGCGGTGAAGTGAAAGTGCTCTGTAGGGAGTCGAGCCACGGCCTTCGGGAAAGTTCCGACACAGATGTGGACTGAAACCTTCTCTTTTGGTGTCAGCTTACAGTTACTTGCTGGCGGGACTTCTGTGATGTGTCACACTACGACAACATTTTTAACAAATTCCCTCCAAGTTTATATCTGTTACCATTGGAAAAACCTATTCGTAATACATTAATAGATATTCATCGTCCGCCTCGTTGAGATCTTATGATGGTGTGGGATTATCTGGTTAGAACTGGAATAGTGTAGGGAACTTTGATTATTCAGGAACTGTCCAGCATTGGTGAACAAATTTTAATCACCTGATTGTGTACCAACCGCCTGGCTTAAATCTCAAAGCTCTCCCTTCAGAGTACATGTGGAGTGTGAGTATAAGACGCCGTTGGTGGTGATTCGGTCGTCGGATGAAGAAATCAGCTCTGAATTGGCCCGCTTCAAATTTCATCCAGTCATTTCTTTAATCCTGATGTATGCAGGCCAAAACAACATATCACACTTAACAACAGTCAAGTAACAAAACTTACGATGAGACACACAGGAAAAGATTGGTCGTTCTGCCGCTGCCAACCACTGTTCTTGTTCAACCTCAACTGGTGTCTCAAGATCATGTCCCCTTGCCCACTCCTCACCTCATCAGTCCCTCCCTTCCTTCCCCTCGAGGGCAGCGGAGTGGGGATAGAGCAGAGGGACCTTGGACCGCCTCTGTTAACTGAACGCTCTGTAGACTACATCACCGGAGACTTTCCCTGTGTAATGCTGCAGTGTAATCCTCACGAGTGTTCACCCGGATGGTGTCGTGAAAACACAACGCTTCCACATGGCTCTGCTATCTTCATCAGGTGTCGCGTGGCTTTCGATAGATGTAACCCACGCGACACCTGATGGAAACAACAGAATCAGCTGTCAAAACGTGTGTTCACGACACCGTACGGCTGGAGAGCTCGTGAAAATTACATTGGAACAATTAAGCTGGTACTTCTCCTGTGGGATGGTCCAACCAAGTTTCCAGTTTTGGACGAAATACCTGTACAGTTATCCCCAAAAGAATTTCTTTCATTCATCGACGCATTGCTATTGGTTTTATCAGTGAGCAGTATTAAGAGAGACACTAAGATTGTCTGTGTTTCTCTCTATGCCCGTTTTTATTTCCCGTTATCTTTATAGGGTTTTAACTGATGAAGGTCACTTTAAGGCGAACAGAGGATTAAAAAGTGCCTACGGCGCAGTATACGGAACCACTTTTTTGATAAAGGTGAGAATCAAACGCTCAAATTACTACGTGTCCTAAAACGGTTACTATGGATTGATTATCTAATTTTTCACAAATAATTAAAAAGATATTTTCTTGCTTTTTAACGGCGAACGCTGTGAACAATTCTTGAGTCAGGTCATAGACCATTTACACAAAATTCTTCTTTGTAAACAGGAAAAAAAAATTAAGAAAAATAAAAAATACACAATGTGGCAAGAAACTTAATTTCATTGTTGGGAATTTTGATTAACGTATTACTATGATATTTGATGTTCCTTAGTTTACCATTAACAACATCATCTGTGATCAACAGCTTTTCAGACTTATTTCGTTTACCTCGGATTTTTACCGATTGGGGATTTTGATCGATGGCTTACAAGAGAGCCTACTGTGTTTTTAATTATCTGCAGACAATTGCATAGAAAATAATTCTAGAAACACTGCTTTTCCGCGTTAGTGTTTATTCAAACCCTCGGAGGGTTCCTACTCGTTTGGTAGGTCTGAATTACTCTTGCGCATAATAGTTCACGACTGGGAGTGCTCAGTTTAGTTCACAGCTCCTTAGCGAACTAGGTCGCTCTTTTAGTTCGTTAGTTCCCATCTCGAATTTCAGAGAAACAGATCGTTGGCTCGCTTTGCTACCGCTACTGCGCGCGCTCGTTTGTTTATTATGGTAGGTTTTTTTTTTTTTTTTTTTTTCCTATAATGACTAGTGTTGCCAATGCTTGGGTTATTAAGGACAATGCGCCACAAATAATTTTTGTATTAATTGGTCAGTTGTGGTCGTACGTATATTGTGATAAAATATTTTCATCCAAAACGACAGTTTTGTAATACTGTAGTTTTTAGGCCATTAGCAAGTTTTTCCTTGACAATAGATGATTATTTAACAACCTGGCTAATGTTTCTCATATTATATGTGGAGGATAAACTGAAATATAGTTATTCATAATTATTTAAACCAGGGGTGGCCAACCCAAATGATCTTGCGGGGCAATTTGGAAGTGCATCATAACTGCGCAGGCCGCATATCAAATTATATATCCTCTCTAAAGACTTTTTTTTAGTGAAAAATTGAAACATGGGTTGTTATTGTGATTCTTACATGTAAACATAGATAATATAATAATAATGATACTAAACGCACATTGTAAAGAAATATATAACACTAAAAATGAAATATAAAAAATATTTTGTAAAAGTGTGATGAATCTCGCGGGTCATAAAAATGTTCAAAGCGGGCCGCATGCGGCCCGCGGGCCTGGGGTTGGCCACCCCTCATTTAAACATATTCTCTCGTCTGCGACCTGCCTCTAATGACCTCGACGAAGACGAGGCGTAAAACCCGAATGAAAAATTATTTTTAATAAAATCGTCTGCAGAGCAATAAAACTGATGTTAAAACGTGTACCTGTCGACTCAATGGGTCCCAATTTGTTACGTGATGCGCGCAGTCTGTGTCGTATTTCACGTTCTTGCCACTAACCACGGGTAATACTATCCACTAACTTAACTGAACGATATTACAAGACGGTTTTCGGAAAGGGATCGAACGAACTAACGAGCTAAGGAGCGAGGGATATGGGAACTAGTTCGTCTGTGGGAGCGCTCTTCCGAACTAGTTCGTTCGCGAGCTACACAAGACTAGTCTGGATTTCTCTCTCCCGCCGTCACGGTGTTCTCAATTCACCGTGCTACTTCCGCATCTTAAGATTTGATTTTAAACGGTTTAAGGCTTGTCCCTAGCTATATTTTAATTTTAACCTGGGATTTTCTCTTTGAGATTGGGGTTTTTATTGATCCCATATGTTGTGTCTTTCCATAGCTCTAAGCGGCTAGTCTCGTATTGGTCTCAAGCGGAGATTTTGGCTTCGTATTTGGGAGGACGCGGGCTCAAATCCCCACTGGGCCATCCAGATTTCGGTTTTCCTCGCTTCCCCGGAACCACTTCAGAATGTTCCTGCATAAGCCCTTGCCGTTTACCCCCAGTCCCTTTCCGCTTCTAATGTCATCGCCGTCTAATATGCCGCAAGAAAAAAGTCGGGTAGTAAGTATATGATATTTGAATTGCATGAGATAAAATCGGGTAGGGGGGGGGGCAGGTGAAATCTCACCAAGGGGGAGGGGGGATCAACGGAGGTCTCACGTGATTTTTTGAAATTTTTGTAGAATGATAGAGCTAAAAAAAAGTCTACAAATGACGTGAAAGTCGACTTTAAGGGGGGTATTTGGTCCAAAAACCCAACCTTAGGGGGGGGGGGATTATAACCGCCGTTGGAAGCATCAGATTAGTATGTCGGTTAGTAGGGGCAGGAGGTCTCCGTCAAAATCTCACGTCATTTTAGAGGACGGGGTCCGACCAGATCTCACGAAGTCTCACCAGCGGCGAGGGGACGGAGGGGGAGGGGGGAGGTCCGGAATTCCTGAAAAACTCCTCGCGTAATTAATGTACGGCCCCCTTCTGTCTGACATTCGGTTCATTCACTCTGTATAATAGCAATAAATTCTCCTCTGCTGTGTAGGAGGCTATTTCAGACAGAAGTTAGATTTATCTAACGGTTCTTATAAATCTACTTACTTTCTGTTAGATGTGCTTAGCGCAAAGTCTGCATGTTTTCAATGTGCAATTCCAAACTTTGGAGCTACAGCAGTAGAACAACGCATTTGTGGCTTCGCTTCCCATATAGACTCTGTCAGCTTGCGTATGGTTTTGTTTCTGGACAATATTTTCCTTCCAGTTCTTGCAAGTGTTTTTTGAATCTCAGGTACCTTTTTTGTGCACGATTCCAATTTCAGTCCCCTCTGGCTTCAGTCTTAAGGAAATTGCAAGCACATATCTGATTTTGCTTAGTGCTTGGTATTATGTTAATCGCTCGTTTGTGTTAATGGCTTATACTATGGGGGCTCATACACTTCTGTGCGTACTTTAGGTCATTGTGGTGAAAGTTCCAAATTTCCGTCGTTTTAAACGCTGGAGTTGAAGACTTGCAGGAGATAGACAGCAGTTTGCTGTCTATCTCCTGCTCGACGCTGTAGCTCTTTGTGCAACGCACGCCTGCTGATAACGGACTGTTGTTGCCAAGATAAACCAAACACGAATTCTCCGCATTCTTTCTGCAGTGAGCAAAACTTCACACGTAATGTCTGTAGAGACGAAAATCGTACTTAATGACAAAAGTACGAAAGAAAATACCTGCTTCGATATATAAATTCCTCTAGTTTTAGTTTCAGCTCAACTGGTTCTGAGATGTTACTGTTACTCCGGAAACAAAAGGAAAGTATTACATACAATATGATATTATAGGAAATTCATACACCTTAAGTCAACACAACGATGTCCTAAAGTTCAAGATATATTATTTCAGAAGAATCATGAAAAATATAGATTATTACATTTAAAAAATGAAGTAACTGTTTAGCCCACGAATAGTTAAGACGACAGAAGATATTGGAGGTTGGAAAAGCATTTGAAAGCAGTTATGTTAGATTACGATCCGATTCATAATTTGAAATATGTAGTATTTTAGCAAAATGATCGCCTACGATGTTCTTCTTTTTGAAAATTTATTACTTATTGTTCGAGAAATACTGATTTTCTTTAATTCCGCTGTTTCGTACTTCAGCGTTTGATCGTTCCTCAACTGTTCATTTTTTTTATATAGCACGTTAAGTGATGAAAATGAAAGAGAAAGACTATTGTTACCCTCACAGTTAGGCGACGATCCTTCCAGGGGTATCTGGCATCCAATAAAAGTTAACAGCAGATTTTTTTTTATATGGGAACAAGTTGTTCTTTGCCAGAATATAGCTTTACCAAGAGACACTCAGCCAGTGTAGATATTAACAATTAATTTCCAATAATTTTAATTCCTTGAATAGTTCCGTGAACAGACCGACACTTTTATTATTATTATTTATTTGGCTTAAAGCGCCAAATGGCACTATACAGCCATGTGACCACACTCTGGATAGCCGATTGAGTTAAAGTAAGAGTTTCTACTTGTTCGAGGAGAGCGGAAACTATCAGTTCACTCAAATGGAACGCGACTTTTAGGTGTTCTGATAAATAGCTGTTCTAAGAGGTCAGTCTGGTCATTTTTTTATTTTATATTTTATTTTATTGTCGTTTCTTGCCTTTAATGACTTATCATGAAGGGTTCATTTACACTCATATTAGATCTTCGAGTATGATAATCACTTCTGAACTAAATTTGGAAAAACTGAGTATCTATGATGCGCATTTAATACAGATTCATTCTAAAACGCTGTAATCTATAAACTGATGTAATGGCAGTGTTATTTACCTCGGTGAGCCTGAGTGACATGAAACATTGAAGTTTCAGATCTCTGAACAGTTGCTGCTATTTTACGTAAATGATCCATTCTGAAATTTACTACACTCTTCTCAACCATAGGAAGTACAGAACAACCAGAGGAATTAACGACTTCGCTCGGATTACATCTACTAGTGGGTAATTATTGTAAGAGCAACACGGGTCTTCATCGCCAAGATACCAATCCCACAAGTCTTATTACACGTTCACAAGAACGGTAATATGAACGATTTTTACTTCACCCATAACGTTACCAAAGAGAAGATGTGGTAAGGGGGCGTCCATAAATTACGTGAGGTGAAATAGGGGTGGGGTCCGGCGAAATCTCACCAGGGAGGAGGGGGGGGTCTACGGAAATCTCACGTCCGGAAAAACACCTCACGTAATTTGTGGATGCCCCCTAATAGAACTTAGCCATATCTGTACAGGTATTCGTCGAGGCTCTTTTCTTTTCTTCTTGTATACTGGCTGTCATTTTAGTGAACTCCATAAATTTTGAAATAAATGTCACAAAACACAAAATTTGTTACGAATTATAAACAATATAATATTTATTTAGATTATTTTAACTAAAAAAGTTTTCTGATATGTAAACGTTCTATCTAGTAACTATTGCACATAAGAAATTTTTTTTATCATGAGGCTGTACTTAGAAGCAGGATAACTCTTCAGGAAGACGGTAATTAGACGATTTTAATGAAATTTCATAAACAAATGTTTGCCTTGAAAACAAGCTAAACGTGAATTTTGAAGTTTGTGTTCTGAACAATGTATAATTCGATATCATTTGGATTCAACTCCAACAGAATGGGGATCGCGCAGACGCTAATAAATTTTCTCAATAGGTCATTAAATTCACTCTAAATTATTATTATCTTAACTTGACTCAATTTAAAAAGTCTTTACATGTGACCATTCTCTTAGACACAAAGAAACACTTCATCCAATACAAACAGTAGGAAAGCATAATTTATGAGGGAACAATTAACTAAGAATACTATGGCGCCAGTTGCGAAACGATATTTGTCCTAAAGGCCTTAAACAAAATAACGAAAAAAATATGTAAGCCGTATGGATGTTGGAAATTTTTAGTACGATGAAACTGGTTTCTAAGCTTCAGTTAACTAAATATATGGAAGGATTTTAGGTTTTCAGACGTAAGTAGTAAGACTAAGATGAGTTTTAAGTAATTATCACTGCTGTAATACGTAGTAATGATGTTTTGAAATGTTAACCTGTTAGCTTAAGAGAGAGGGTACTCATCAAGTTTATCACAAAATCGTTCAATTTGGTTGAAATAGCATTGGAGTATTTCTCTATTAACGACTATTGCTTTTAAAAAATCTGGGTTGGGTGTGTTAGTAGACTCTCTGCAAAGGTTGTAGGACGATATCTCTCTTTCATGTCTAGAGCTCTTTTAAATGTCTCTTGTATATATCTATTCTTTTTGCTAGGCTTTATGGGGTTCTTTTGGGTCTGACCCGAGTTGGTCTATCCCTTAAAGTAGGAAACACCGAACTTTTTGGCCACTTAATGCGACGTTCTGAAAGTGTTAAAAATATGTTTATTTTTTTGTATCTGTAAAATATGCTTAATTTTTATGGTGCTCTCGTGCATTGGTCTTTGACGCACAGGGAGATAGGGTGGGGTTTGTGATTTAGGCTATTCAAAAGTACCCCAAACTTAGATATTCGCTAATATTTAAGCTTTAGAAGTTTCCCATAGTCGTATTCACATCAAAACTTTAATTTTTGATATCAGAGATACTTTCTAACAACAGAGAAATCCTTTAATTTCAAATATTGATGTAGGACTCGGAAAGAATTTTTTAAAACTCTATGTGTGGAGCACAACACTTCAGGGTAGTGAAGCATGGACTTCAGAAAATACCAGAAGGAAGGAAAATTGAACCATTTGGAATGTGGTGCTTTAGGAGGAGGCTGAAAATTATGTGGATAGATCAAGTACAAAAGGAACGTATTTTGAAGATGATGGGTGAGGAGGGAAGTTTGTGGAAGAGTTTTACTGAAAGAAAAGACAGGGTGTTAGGTCACATTTTAAGACATGCGGGATTGTTTAATTTGTTAGTGACGAAGGTAATGACGTAGGCTGTAAGAGGTATATTGAGATGAAGAGGTTAGTGCAGGATAGGAGGAGATAGAGGATTGCATCGAACCAAGTCGGTAGACTGATGACAGCAAAAAAAGGTACACGATAAAAAAAATCGATGTATTATTTCATTTTCAGTGAAAATCACCTCTTAACGGAGGGTTATAACTACTGGAAATGAGATTTTGTAAGAGTGTGCAGAATAGAACTAAGCGTGGAGGACGGAGAGTGTCACCTCCGTAGTGTTAGCCGGCGTGCAGATTGCAATTGAGTCGTTTCTCTGAAGCCGTGGAGTTGGAAGTTCTTTAGAAAGGCGACACTGCGCTGGGGGATTACCGCCTGTAATTCAAGACAAAACGAAGCGTGTTATCAGGAGAAAGGGCTGCAGCCGCCTTGGATACAGGACACACCTCAAGTGGCTGCTGAGAGAGAGTCGGCTACCATAAGTGCGAAGTGCGACAGTAACCGTGCATTGTAAAATGAAATATTTGGATTTTTGAAAGGGAATCACTACTGTGTATAATTCACTAACTACCTGTTAACGAAGGACCAGAACAAATCAAAGCACTGGAGACTGTCTTATGGTCTGTTCACTTGCCTGCGTGTATCATCATCAGCCAGCCTCTGTCAAAAACTTTTTTCACCATAAGCCCCTCTAGTTTCCTCTCTCTTTCCATTAACTCTGTGTCACCACCTTGTTCTAGTAGTCTGGTCTTCTATCCACATCCCCCTCCCTTCCTTTCAGCCATTTAACGTATCTTTTTTTACTATTTTTTTATCCTCCCCCATTCTCTGTACACGATGAGAGTTGGTGAGAGGGGAAATATATTGAAGACGATCAGAAATAAGAAGAAAAATTGGTTAAATTTACACTTGATACTTTTGTGACGATGAAAAATGATTACAATCGAAGGCACACGGATCATCAAAAGTTTTAACTCGCAACCAGCTCCTTAACCACACCACCGTTAACTTTGCCTAATTGATTACTGCATCCCCGTGGTATGTAAATTCTGGTGCTAAGAATTGTTCACCCGTAAGACCGGTACAAGATTGCTTCCCTGTGAAAACATTACTAGCGATAAAAAATACCGCGATTCACCTCAGTGTGGACAGCCACCGCAGCTGTGTCCACACGATTGGTTACGACGCTCTTTTAAATCTAGTTATTAGGGACACCGATGTAGGAAGAGAAGTGTGACGAAGGAAAATTAATCATGTCGCATATTAAGGAACTATCTTATCATAGGTCGATATTAACCCGGAAAATCGAAATTTGTGTTGCCTAATCTATACCTCAAATTGGATCAAATTTTCACTCCATATGCATATATTTCACTTCAAAGGTGCTTTATTTTATTTTATATTATGTTTCAGGCAGTTTATAGTTACATATACTAATGTATAAACGACTGATGATACTGAAGTAATCTTGTTAAACCGAAGGAAGTTCTTCACTTCATTAGTGTGTCAACTGATTTGATGTAGTCCTAGCAGCATCTCTTCCTACACGAAACTATTTCTGCATCTCCACATATCCAATTCAACCTTGGTGCTCAATTATCTGCTTCAAATATTTCTAATCTTTATTTCATTTCCTAAATTTCTTTGTTCGTGTATCCCACCGTGGAATAATTAACCATCCCCATTTCTCTTGAATCTTCTTCATATGAGACATTTCTTTTCACATCTTTCGCCGCGTATTAATTCAAGAATATGTTCGTTCCAATTGTAGCTAGGATTATTAGGAGGCTATGTTAATTGATAAGTTACTGAATGGCATGAACAAAATACTGAAGAAAGATTTTGGATTGAATATAAATCAAAGCAAAACAGAAGTAATGAAATATAGCAGAAATTATACCAATCACAGTGGATTAAATTTCAAAATAGGATCAGATGCAATAGGAGAAGTAAGTGAATTCTGTGACTTGGGAAGCAAAATTGCAACAAATGGCCGAAGCAAGAATGATGTTAAAATCAGAATAGCACTAGCAAAAAGAGCCTTCATGAAAAAGAGAAATCTTTTAGTTTCAAATATTGATCTAGGACTTAGAAAGAACTTTTTAAAACTCTTTGTGTGGAGCACAGCACTTTATACTAGCGAAACATGGACTTTAGGAATACCACAAAGAAAGAAAAATGAAGCATTTGAAATGTGGTGCTACATAAGAATGTTGAAAATTAAGTGGACAGACAAAGTAAGAAATGAACGAGTTTTGGAAATGATAGGTGAGGAAAGAAGTTTGTGGAAAAAGCTTACAGAAAGAAGAGACAGGCTGGTAGGACATATTTTGAGACATGCTGGATTGGTTAATTTGCTGGTGAAGGGAACAGTCGAAGGTAAGAACTGTAGAGGAAGACAGAGATTAGAATATATGAAGCAGATAATTCAGGATGTGGGTTGTAAGGGGTATGTTGAGATGAAGAGGTTAGCACAAGATAGGAAAAATTAATGCCTTCCAACGCAAAGAGGTCTCCCCCTTCTTGTTGGGCATCATGTTTCTTCGTATGAAGTTCTGGTGATTAACTTTTTTAATTTTTTTATTTATTTTTTACTTTTTTCTTATGGCTTTACGCCTCGTCGACGTAGATTTCAATACGAGCCTTTTGAAGGATGCATCCCGACATATGCCTGGAGTGATTTGGGGAAACCATGGACCGCGATGCCAGAGCGCTAACCGCTCACCCACCACGCCCGGTCTGGTGATTGATCGAATCCCTTTATGAGGAGTCACCCACTGCTTGTCATCGGCCTCTTCATGGGAGGACGGAGTAGCTGGGTGTGCTAGGGAATCCTGCTGCCCTAAGGGTTAAAAGCGACCCGTAAGGATGGATGAATCAGAAACTATCAATACCATGATGACGCAGATGGCATTAGGAAACCATTGCGTTAAAAATCTTAAAGCGAAGACTGACGTTATTTAATCGTTTCATATTATATTCCAAAGAATGTTGACGAAAAATAAATAAGAGTGAGCGACCTTGGAGCGAAGCTGCTGACACACGTTTTCCACGCTGAGCAACAATAACTCCGCGGGCAGTAATTTGACCGCTAAGTGCCTCCTATCTGCCTCCTCGCCTGTAGATAGGCAGCCCTCAGGGCTCGGCTTCTTTCCCAGCGCAGCGGCGTCTTTGAGTGGTGTACTCGAGACGCACGGGCTTATCAGACCACCGCAAACCACTCGCTGCTCCCACACAAAATCAACCACTCACTCAAATTACAAAAGTAGTTTTCCCAGGCGTAATTATAAGTAATCAAAACAACTTCATTGATTTTCTTTGCAACAAGAAGCTTGAAGTATTTTTACGTTTTAGTGCTATTCTAAAGAAATTTTTTCTCCATAAATCATCCTCCCTATGTTGTTTAAAATCAATTTGATAAAACTAAAGACAGAACAAGCATAGGATTTCCATACCGCTTCTAAATTGTCGATTTCTCTGCATGGTTTGGTGTTATGATACAGTTAACGTTTTCTTGAAATTGACATAGTCTAAAATCAGTGGCTCCCAAAGAGGGCGTTGAAGAGATCATAGGCGGCGTTACCGGTCCAAGGCAAATTTATGGGATGTTGAGGACTAACCACCACCCCCTGCTTTCCAGTATTATATCCTCGTTTAAAGGGTGTATCAAAATTTTTAATTACATTCCCATGATCACATGTAACCATAAGAGGAATTAGCTTTTGTCAGAAACTTGTTAGCTAAGAAAAGAAACAGATTTTAAAACCGCGGAACGCGATGATTTCAGATTGCTGATGACAAATAAGGCACGAATAGAAAAATTAGTGTTATTACTCCAAGCTCAGCCCTCTAATTAATAATATATCTTCATAATATGTATTTTTTGATCAAACTATCAGCAGTGTACCAATTTTATACCTTTTATAAAGCAATTTTAGATATAGGTTCTTGTTTTTCTATATGTGATATTGTACACTCATAAGAAGAGTACCATCGAATCAATGTTTCAAAAAGTTGAAGCACTATGGGTTGCTTTTTTTGCTACAAGAGGAGAAATAAGTGTGTTATTATTCTAAAAAGGGGGTTGTGAGTAAATTTTTTCGAAAAAGGTGAGTATTTAAAAAAAATATGGTGCGATATAATGAAAAAGCTTGAGAACCTATGGTATAAATCGTTGATCAGAACTGGCGAACTTCCAAAGCCTACTCAAATCACGGTTTGAATGTTTATATGATGCTCTAAAGAATTTTCGTATAGAAAAATTGAGAATAATACTGCCATAAGAGATTGGTTTTTCCTTCGGAATGTAGTAGCTTCCAATGACCTCATGTACGGAAGGCTTGCTAAGACAAAAAAAATATATAGGTAGTACAAATAATACGATCGTATTCAAACAATTAATGATTAACAATAACTGTAGTCGTCATAAACAAATGTTCATTGATGTAGGTCGCATTACTTGATCTCATTTTGTCAGCAGTGTAAGTATATTCATTACACATACCTCTCTCAACAACAAACAAAAGTCGAAAAAAATTTACATTCTGTATTATGTTTCTGATTTTTTGTGTTTCATTATTTGTTTGATTGCGATAGTATATATTTCACATTAGTGTACCAGTATGGTATCTAAAATTGCTGTTAACTATAATGATTTCCTTGTTTCAGGTAAGCCTATTCAGCCATACTCAGCTTGCGGCTTATACGATAAGAGAGACCTGTGCTGTATTTTGAGATGCACAAATAAGGGACAGACCAACAGAATATCGCCTGCAGGTGATGACCACATGATAACCCCGAAAAATAAAGGTACAGTATTTACAACTACTAACCATTTTAGTACTCGCAAGTTTAGCGGAGAACGTCAAATTTCCAGGTGGTACCACTCGACCAGATTCAGATCTCAAGCCTAACCTTCCAGTGGTCCTGATGGGTGTTTCGACAGTTTTTCGTAATTAACTAGGTACTTCCTGGATGCCACAGCTCTTCCGCTACAAGTATTATATACCACCAAAAAAATTGTACGGAACACAGCTTCCAGATACACATGGCGGTACGTACGCTCCCAAAATTGGTTGAGTAGACTATAAATTTTAGTAAAGTCGTGTACATTTCATTAACGTAGTATGAAGAAACGTATGTATAACCGTGAGTCGTGTAAGCCGTTGTTTGGGCTATCATATTTTTCTATAATTAACGAGTCATTAAATGTAGTATTACTTATTCAGCTTAGTTGTAAGAATAGGCTGATTTAATTTGTGGCAACAATTCAAATCGCATTTCGTCTTTCATTTCCAGTCAGCCGTAATAAAATTATGTCCCTATCCATTGCGGAGGGAGATAAACTTAGGGCAGATAAAATGTGCTCATTTATTTTTCTGTTGTCTTTTTTTTCCAGATATATGTTCAAGAAACGTAGCCAGCTGGTTAAATCGTTTTAGCTGTATTTGCTAATTATATAGGTTCTTCGACTGTGGTGGACAAAAACTGTGTGTATCAACCAGCATTGGAAAGCAGGGTCTATTTCCAGTCCGGTTATGTACTTTCCAGTACATTGTTAGGCTCTTTCTTTACTATAGATCAGAAACGACTACCCTCCCACTTATAGTCGTTGTCTAATCAACTTAACATAGAATAGGCGCCTGAATGCGAAATTAACTTATTTATAGTTGCAACTCAAAATTTACTGTGAACAATCCAGCAAAATGTCTCTTCTGGTCGAAGTTCCGGTGCACCACGAGCCTGTCTGGCACTAGAAACAACGTTAGCTGGTTCTAGCACCAGAGTTGAATAATTTTTTTTTCTTCGGTGAATCGCGAGTGGCGTAGAGAGATGTTTGAGAACAGTTCCTAGTCGCCATATCGCATGCCATATGTGTGCGGTTGATACAAAACCATTCTTCGCAGTGAGTACGGAGTGAGAGTGTGTTAATGGTGATTAGCTTGTCGGATGAGGTAATAAACTACGCGACCTCCTTGGTGTCTCTCGGAGGAGAAAGCCTGCTACTTGTTTTATTTCTCAGGCGCAATACAAATAGGGCACTTAATACACACTCATCACAGTTATGTACAGTTTATTTATTTATTTTAAAAAAATTGGTATTCGGCCTTGTAGCCATTCAGCCAGCAAGTGTATATCTTTTATTTCTCAAGTGTGTACATGGAATTTTCTAGTATTGTTATTGAAGATAACAAGTGACGGGACAGAATAGGGCGGACACAATACTTAATTAAAACCAACCATGCCCTAGGCGGGACTCGAACCGGTGACCCCTGAATCGGAAGCTAGCTCCGTAGCCCCGCGCTACCGGGGCCGGCAGTTATGTGCGGTACATATACAATAACATTTGATAACAATACAAATATAAGGGAAGAGGAAACTACAATAGTTATATTAGGCTTTGGAGTTGCTATGACGGAAAAACACTTCATAGTAACTGCCTGCGCCTTGGGCACGGCAATTTTTTTTTTTTTTTTTTTTTTTTTTTTTTTTTTTTTTTTTTTTTTTTTTTTTTTTTTTTTTTGCTGTGGCCTTACGGCTCTTCGACGACGAGGTCATTAGGGGTGGAAATGGCTGAGGATAAGCAATTGCAAGGAATTTGCCTATGGTCTTTTGAAACCATTCCGCAATTCGCATGGAAATATTTCGGGAAACCATGTCAAACAGAAATCTGGTTGGCCGAATTCAAATCCACGTCCTGCCGAATGCGAGGCCAGAGCGTTGCCGCTCCCCTACCTCTCTGTGCAGGAAAACTCAGCTTTAATTTTAGTTCAGCGTTCATTATTTTAAAAAATTAAGTCTTAATTTTCTGGTGCAATTTTGGCCTAATGCAAGAATGTGGAGCAATTTTCCGACTTTCTCTCGCGTTTTGGCTGCAAAATCTTTCGCTTAATAATGAATTCATGTTCCGAGCGTCTTTATTGCTTCGCGTTAACAACGCTCTGTAGTGTCGCTCAAAATTTGCGATCGCACCTGAACAGTATAACAAACAAAAGTTCTCAAGTGCATGTCGGATACGCGTACCACTTGTGTTCCGCGCTTTACAATATATGATGGCCTAAACTTTTTATATGAATATACTGCACAGCATTCGATCAGCGTAATACATAATGTTGTAATAATACTCTAAATAAGCTGAATAACATTGCTAACAAATATGGGGAGATTTCGTACAAAAAAATAACTGATTAAATACGCACTTGCTATTAAGTCATATGCCAACTAAAATGAACAGTCAATTTGCATTTAGGGCGATTGTTTCGCAACAAATGTTTTTTTCTTTTTTTCTCAGGAAATTTTGTTGCATACCGCAAAATTAAATTGCTCGAAATAGGATAATCTGAAAACCTGAAAATATTATCAACCTATCATTTCAAACAGTTTTCTTTAAAGTATAATCATCTTGATTTTTTCTGATTTTCCAGTCATGTGTTTGGAAAATAAGAGATTTTTTTTTTTTACTTAGGGCTTTACGCCTCGTCGACAGCTAAGGTCATTAGAGGCGGGATCGGACTGGGGACCAGGAACGGGAAGGAATTCGACCATGGCCTTTTTGATGGAAGCATCCCGGCATTCGCTTGGAATGTTTTGGGGAAACCATGGAAAACCTAAATCTGGATGCCCGGACGGGGATTAAAACCCGCGTCCTCCGGAATGCGAGGCCAGAACGTTAACTGCTCACCCACCACGCTCGGTAAAATAAAAGAAGGAGGCACATTGTTACTAACTCTCACACCTCGCTAAATGCTCACCAAAATAATATTTTCGACAGCAAAACTGATTGCATTTTTTTAATAAAAAAATATCACTTATGTTTCGTATAATCAATCAGTGATATGTTTTTTATTTGCTTATGGATCGATTTTGAAATCAATAAAAACATTTTTCTCTTAAATTTGATTTCAAACAATGCAAGGTGGCGGAATTACGAAGATCTGATATACGAACGAACGACTGACTTGACGAAATTACCACTTCAGTTTTTTCCGTGGAACCCTAAAAAATATTCTACTTGCTTCTCGTCATCTAATTGACGGAAGGACTATACTTATAGTCTGGTCGAAAGAAAGCAATTTCCCTTCGCGTGGGAGGGGCTCCCTGTTCGGGCAGGTACAGGCGATGCTGTTAGATTGGCGAACCTGTCCGCCGGACTAGGCGCCACTTCCGCTTCCGGCTGACCTCCATCGCGTACGGCTACACACTGCGTGCTAAATCTCACTCATAGACCGTACTCGAAATCAAACTATGACAGCGAATCTCTTATGAATCAGCGCTTCCAGTTTGTTTGTATCAACGCGGAGTATGGAATACCGACAGCTGAACCGAATCTACAAGAGCGAATTATATAGAGGACATGGTGATTCAACAAACGTTTAAGAACGGAGTAATTCTTGGCGTTAAATGTTAATATAACTGGTAAAACGCCGAGTGAACAGTGTATTTCAGCTGTTATGTTGTCCGGCACCTCCTTCACTGGTGTACCACGAGTAGTATTATATCAGCAAAAACGATGTTAAGTTCATATCTAGCTTAGCAATCTGGCATCGCATTTGGAAGGATGCGGGTTCTAATCGCCGTCCTGCCATGCAGATTTGGGTTTTGATGGTTTCCTCAAACCATTCCAGGCGATGGTTGATTTCTTTCCCTCTCCTTGCCCCCCACTCCTCTCTCGCTTCTAATGACCTCACAGTAGAAGAATCAAAAAACAAGCTTTGAAAAAAAAAGAAAAAAATTAGCATAAAGAACTCATGTGTATCCCTTGAAGATATTTTAAGGGATATCAAAGATCCTAAAGGAACATTAAAAACAATTTGCTTAAGATTTATATGTAGAAAAAACTCACACATACCTTCAAAAAGAAAGGATTCTACTCCTACAGTTTTTACTTTTTCAGTGACACCTTTGTGAACTTAAAAAGTTTCAAAAATTATCAATTTTTTTCCTTGAACTGACGTTAATGTCCAAGAAATAATTATTGTGACCGTTTATCAACAGACTTACTGTATGTGTATGCAGACGTTGTTTCTCAATGCATTTACCTAACTCGGTTTACCACACATAGTTGTCAGTAGAACATGGTTTCAAACCAAATTACTACTATTTCCCACAAAATCACTCGGTTTTTGTCAGTATATCATGTCATATATCTGTATTTCCTAAACAGAGAGCCGTTGCGCTTTAGTTTTCTTTCTTTACCAATAATTCTGTTCCCTCTAATGACACACCACCAACGGATCCTACGTCATCTTGTTACCCTAGTTCATTCCCCACCAAAGAAAATTTTAAAGAATTTTACGTCACGTTAACGAAAACTGTAAAGGAATATCAGTAGAACTCGGGTTGGATCCCCTATCCGCCCATTCTGTGTTCCATTTTCCAAAGTTTCCAGAAATCATTTCAGATGAATGATTGGCGAGTGAGAGGAAATGCTCTGGATTCGCATTCGGTAGCACCTGGGTTTGAATCTCCGTCCGGCCATCCAAGCTTCGCTTTTCCATGCTTTCACGAAATCACTTCATGCGATTGCCGGGATGATTCCTTAAAAAGGCCATCACCGAATTTCTTACAGTCCCTTCTTGCCAGTCATTTCTCCCCTTTAACGACGTCGACTTCGAAGAAGCATAAGTAAATCAATAAGAAAAGAAAATATTAAAGGCCATGACCAATTTCCTTCTCGTCCCTCGCCCACAATCACTTCCCGGCTCCAATGAGCTAGACGTTTACGAGCCTTAAAGCAGTAATTTAAAAAATACAAAGGATTATTGGCCTGGACATTTTATGGCGTCTTTCTTATGATATGTAAGATATTTATCTTTCAAGAAATGTGATTAGCTAATCTAGTAATGTCGTTGTCGTATGCATTAAGATTTAGATATTTTACCTGTTCCATATCACTAACGCTCGTTCAGAGAGAGTGGGTGATTTTTTGAGTAATTTCGTTTTAACTTTTACGGGTTACTTATTTTAGGACTTAACGCCTTGTTGATCACGAGATCAATAGAGGCTGTAGAGTATTGGGGTGTAGTAAAGGGAAGGAATTCCGCCATGGTCTTTTGAAGGAACCATCTAGGCATTTGTCTGGAATGATTTCGTAAAACGGTAAAAAAAAATCCTATATCAGAATGACCGGACCAGGGATCAAACACATCCGAGTGTTAACCGCTCAACCACCATGCTTCGTACAAAGACAATTGTGTCTTTGATTTCGTCTGGTAAGGTCTTACACACCGTCAGAAAATATACACTGAAGTACGGAGAAAGTGGATTTGATGTAATGAATTGTTGCTTCCAACTGGTTGTATTGCACTTAACGAGTCATGCAGACACATCAAACCAGAATCACCGTCTGAAAATAGTGGCTGTCGGATGTGAAACATCGAAGTGCAGTAGTATTTTATACCAAATATTGGTCGCAGATCGGAGTTTCAATACTGTACTTCATAAATCCAGCTGCTGAATATTCATGGCTTCCTTTACATCTAGTTCACTGCTTCGAGGGATTTTGTAATACCGAAGCACGAAACGCTTACCGTTACGAATCTTTTTATAGAACAGCCATCAGTTCATAACACTGAAACTATTTTGTATTTCTCTTTCCTTACGACATGTTTATCAGATACTCAGTTAGTTCATCCTAGCTATTTGCTCTAATCGAATATTTTTCTGGGCAGATATTTTATTTGGTCACCCTGATTTGGTAGCTGGCAGTTCAGATCCGTAGTTTGTACAGCTCAAGTTTGTTTTATGATTATTGTAACTCATCTTTTTCCATCCATAAATGGACCGTTGAATTTTGTGTAACGAAGACAAATGTCTTGATATGTCTAGGTTTATATTAACAGCTGGCACCGAAATTCACTTTCGAAAACATGATCGATATATGACTTGGTGAATTAGAAGCTCATGAAACAGACGTATCTCAAAATCAATATCTTCCTGACCACCCCCTTTTAGTTATCACAATTTTGCTAAGCGTTCTATGAGTACTGAGATACTGTGTTCTCTGGACGATCACACCGGCAAAATTAAATACATCTGTGGAGACAGTTGTACCAGGAGAAATGCGAAGAGAAGTGTGATGTCTCTTGAAATGAAATTGGTTCTCGGAAAGACTGAATACCCACATACATCGCTCGGTATTAAAACGAGTTGTTCAGAATGTAAAGTTTTATGACCAAATAAAATTGTAGTTTAAAAAACTAAAATCACGCTTTCGTAGTAATGTGAACTAAAAGGTTAAAAATAATATTTAAATATAAACATTTTGTTTAACAGTGATAGGACTTCCCACAATTCAGGATAAATTAATTTTTTTGAATAAGCTTAACGAATAAAGTCACTGATTACAAAATTAACTTTAATGAAAAAAAGCATGGGGTGCTATTTCAGTTGTCTTATATTTTTTGTCGTTGGCTGTTTGTAAAGACAGAGTCATTGTCAAAAGTTATGTAGAGCGCACCCCACGCTTTTTTACCATTAAAGTTAATTTTGTAATCAGTGACTTTATACTTTAAGCTTATTCAAAAAAATTAATTTATCCTGAATTGTGGGAAGTCCTATCACTGTTAAACAAAATGTTTATATTTAAATATTATTTTTAACCTTTTAGTTCACATTACTACGAAAGCGTGATTTTAGTTTTTTAAACTACAATTTTATTTTTAACTTTTTAGTTCAGATAGTTTAAAAAGTATGTTTCTTACTGTTGGCTTTTCTTCGCCAATCTCTCTTTTTCTTTGAGTTGTAGTTTCATTATTAATTATTATTCCCACGAGTAAAATACAATTAAATGGTCAACTCAACAAGAGATCCAATAGCACGGTAAACGAGGAAGGCTACTTTTCTATAATAGTACGAAGTAATATTTCGAATACTTACTATTCAACATCACGTTAAGCGACTTCAGACAGAGAAACGTTTCTGGATAGGAGACAGCAGAAGACGATCGTCTACAGCAACCAAGGCTCGTAAATCACACCCGGGAAGCTGGAGAACGATGATGATGATGATGATGGCTATATTGGGTGGGAAATCTCCGAAGGGTGTGGCCGCCAAATGACGAAGATTTCTCGAATCGCACCTGTGCACTAATGTCGCGGCTGCATTTGCCTAACTCAGTAATCCCATCAAGTATAGAATACACTGACAACGTGTGAGAGTGAAATTATTTAATTTTCATCGGTTCTTAATAAGTGTGCAAAATTTAAAACGATTCGGACGTCAGGAAGCGGGTAAACACTGAAATGAAAGATTCCATTACATGGCAACCATTTTTCTATTGTTACCGTCAGAGTAACGAGAATAGCAGGACGTTGCTAAGAGACTACTGTATTGTCAACAGTTCTTAAAACGTGTGCAAAATTTTTATCTTTTTACTGTCAACGTAATCAGAATATCAAGACAAAGCTATGAAATTATTGTATTGTAATCAATTATCAATACATGAGCAAAATTTAAAACAACTCGGACATCTGGAATTGGGTTAAAATTATATTGCAAAATTCCACGACATTCAACCATTTTTCTGTTGTTACTGTCAAAGTAATGAGCATAGAAGGATATAGCTATGAAATTATTGTATTGTCACCGGTTCTTAATATGTGTGCCAAATTTCAAACAGCTCGGACATCGGGAAGTGGGTCAAAATGGAGTTGTAAAATTCCGTTACATTCATACATACATACATACATACATACATACAAGTCAAGCTAATATAAAGCGTGTAAAAACTACCTTTTCTTTCCCTCAGGAGTTTTATTTGGTCTTCGAATTTGAGCTCAAAGTAAAGGATTATATGACAGGAAACGGCAAAGAAATCTGGCTTGCTCAGTGATGAGGAATCACCACAACTTTATCCCGCTGCAGTTTCTTGGAATTGGAGAGAATGGTTACTGCAGGATGTGAGCCCATGTATGGCCAATCCCCGTCGGGTTGCTTCACCGAGACTCTTTCCCGATAAGCCAGCTAATAATGAAAATACTGAGCACTGTAATTTCTAAACTATTTTCATAGAAAGTGCTTTTTTCATATAATCTCTTTTCGCACAGTACAAAACTTCGTTTAATCTCTGTTCTTTCATTACTACATTTTCAATTTTGATCTCTCTTATCGCTGATTGTACCTGTTTCACAGCATCTTTTATTTTGTTGTTTTTGCTTATTGGTTTACGCCTAGTCGACGCCGAGAAAGGAATGGGAAGGAATTTGGCCGTGGGCTTATCTACGAAACATCCCACGCCCACCATTCGCCTGGAATGATTTGGGGAGCGAGGTGGCATCATTTCTAAGTTATGATACTAAATGTAATGATTTTAAAGAAGGAGACTCAGTTTCTAATAGTTGGGTTCCCTGGTCACGCCATTCAACCAGGAATTAGATTCTCCACAATTTTTTTTTTTTAAGTTGAAAACAGTATCGATAAAAAAGGCTTTTGAGCAAAATTGAAGAAATACCTTATTTAAATAGAATAGAACATTTGTTTCTTTGACAACCCCAGTTGGTGAGAACAATGACTGAATACTGATGTAGGGGAAACATTTGTTTTGTTAAAGAACAGAGATCGGAGAGTTTTTGCCGTGGGTACTAATTGCTTTGAGTTGAACGCCACTTCATGGTTGTTTCTTGTCTCCATCAATCTTTGTCCTCACTTTCGTCACTTATAATCACCGAAAACGCAACTTTCCTAATGAGTCAGCCTTTCTTTCACCAGAAATAATGCAGTAATTAGCCAAACGGACGAATGTTCCGCAAGGTACTTTCGACCATCTCGTCCCAACTCCGTCTTCGCTCTGTTGATGCCGGTTACACAAACAGATATTTCCCCGTTGAAGGGGTCTGCGCACTGCCTCGTGTTACGGGCGTTACAACAGAGTGGCGGCCATTATGGAACATCCTCACCTCGCTCCAGTTCTCCTGGGGACGTCCTTCACTTTCCTTGTCTCCGCTACGACGCTTCAGATACGTACCTCGCTATTTTGTACAGCTCTTGCGAGGAAGTACTAGTAAAAATTCTACTGCGCTTCTTCACTACAACTGAAGAAGAATAAATGTTCTAAACATAAAAAGATAAGAGGAAGGTTTGCAAATGAGAAAGATATGAAATACATTCAAAGTATAATTTTGAGCGAAATACTGGAATGCAATGCTTTCATTTTCTCAAGGCCAATCAGAGCACGGTTAGAAGTCCGCAACAGCCAGCTGAAACTGTGATGCAGCAACAATATCCCGTCATGCACTGACTATTCTTAGCATCCTCATGCGCAGATATTGCTTCGTTCAAACTTCAAAGCACAGCGTAGTGTTGTGATTTCTTTTTTAAAAATTTCACAATGAAATACTTCTAGAGCTCACAGAAAATTAACTTGTTATTTAGAATTTTAACACCACTTCCACAACAATAAATTACAACGACAGTCATTAGGAGAGAGATTCCGGTTTTCAACGGTTTCCCGAAATAATTATACCCGCATCCAAGGACTGTTCCCTATTAAATGTCATGGCTGATTCCATGGCTAGTTCAATTCTAACGATTCTGTTTCGGTTCCACAATCCGTGAAGCCATAAGAAAAAAATAATAAGAAAAACTAAATCTAATTCTCAAGAATAGCCCTGAATGCTGCTATAGGAATGTGAACTTCTCATACTTGTTGATAGAAGTCAGAAGAAATAACGTAATACAGTACCATTCTCTTTGCCTTTGCGCAGGAACATAAAGTGATCTAAACATTTTTACTTTGACCATATCTTCTCTCCTTCCTTCAGAGATCGTTTGCCTTCCACGAACCCTGTTTGAGGCTTATATAGTTGGTGAATACCTTTTTGTGCGAAGTATTTTGCAATGTTTGATCAAAATTTCAAGTTGGGGAAGGGGTAAGGAGAGGCAAACAAGCTTCTACTGTCTTTAACAGTACGAAAACAGCTAATTGCTTAGCTATGGCTGACGAACAGCCGAAAAATAATTCTACTGCACGATCGACCTGAAGCACAGCGAAATATCATTTCATCCAGCAGAGTAAGCAATGTGTCACTGACAGCAAGAGTGGAGACCGCCCATTGTCATTAAGTATTGCGATTCCTATAGAAATAACTAATTACTTTTCAGAGAAAGCAGTTTTTCACATTTGTCGTGAGCACACCGAGCAGTACTATTCTTCCGCATTGCTTCAATATTTCTAACGGCAATGACGTATATTGGACGTTTAGAATACTACCACACTCACATTACAGAGGAACTGGTTCACTGAACGATTTCTTGAATTTCTCTTGCTTGTTTCGCCGCAAAAAGAAAAGGTTGACAGAAATGTTAATAGCCAGTTAACACAGTAATTCTGAATTTGGTTTGGATGAATTTCAGTTGTACACTTTAAGTATTTTTAAACCATTAGAGCGATGTATTAACGAATTTAATTTCCTAGATTGGTGGTATATTATCACCTTGCTTCGTCACCAAACTATAACTCTGCACTTGATATGTAATGATAAGGTGGAATCGAATTCCGGCGTTAATTGATTATAATACTTTGCACACACAGCATAAGGTTGCAGATAGTCTACTGAACATAGAATTATGTCCTGATGATTAATTGATTGTTTACTCTTCTATGTTGAGTAACGCAGCGAAATTATACTGGAATCGAACAAATGCGTCGGGAACGATCTTAGATACTAGTCAAAATTTTTAGGCTGTTTCCCGTAATGACATAAGGAAGTGGTTGGATGATTCCCTGCTCATCCAGAACAGGGGTCGGAAAACCTCTTTCAGGATATTAGTGCGCCTCTTCGATAAAAAAAATTTCTTACATCTTAACGACAATAGTAGCAGTAGTAGTTGTAATAACATCGGAAAGATCAAAATACTTGCAGGCTACCAGACCTCATAGTCTTTTCCAAACTTTACCGACAATACAACAAATTAAATAAAATACTTTGTTGTGAATTCACGGCACTTAGTTTATTTGTCTTTATTAGTGTTGGGTCTGATTTAGTAATTGCTCCTAATTTTAAAATATTTATATCTTGGGTATTGTATCATCTTTAAATTTATATTATGGTTTGTTGTTTTTTTCTTATTTAATTCCCGGAAATATATTTTAACCTTTCTTTAAAGATATTGTTAAATTGCTGCTGAAAAAAATACGAAAAATAACAGATGAGCATTGCGAATTCAAAAGTGAATAGCTTGAGACGTCTGCGTAATTACTTGCAAATACTAAAAAGTCCAATGTAGAAAGGCACAAACAAAGAAAGACTTATTTGCCACAACATATCTCGTTGGAAAGAAAAAAAGCAGTGGAAGAACTTTAAAAAAGTTTGCAAAAAAAAGAAAAAAATCGATTATTCGATAAATTATATTAAAATATAACCAGGCCTATGGCTGTAATAAATTTTTCTCGATGCCCCTTTAGTTTCTAAAGTTTGCCGACCACTGGTCTAGAAACGTCTTTCTTTCAAAAACAAAGTAACATGACGGACATTAAAAAGAAGTTTATACAATTCGCTAACAGATGGAAATCCTCGCTTCGGTACTTAATGACCGCAGAGCAGTCTACAGGAAACCAGATATTCTAAAGAGTAAAAGTTCTCCGGAAATGTTTTTGGCATTGTGTTTCACAACCTGTAGTATGCGAAAATATGACAGGTGGTCCGCAGACAGGACATTATTATTCATTTGGTCAATAAATATTAAGGCTGTTTAATATACAATTCACTTATAACCGTTAATTTGCAATTTCATAGCTGTGTATCCGTTGGACTCAAAATATGCTTTTGGATTTATCTTATAATGAGACAATACAATTATTAATAATATACTCATAGGTAAAAAAAATAAGGCCTACTGAAATTAGTGGTCCAAAGAATTATTTTTGACATTTTACTGGTCCTTGGTTCGAAAAATTTGAGAAACGCTGATGCAGGAGATGTGTATTATACCACCGTCTAAGGAGGTTGAAGTATCTATATTATTTATGGATGCTTAATTATTTCATAGATTTTTTCTGCTTTTTCTGACCCGCCACATCAGTTTATAATATGAAGTAAGTCATGTAGTGATTTCATGTCACTTATTTTATTAAGTATTCGACGAGTTGTTCCGTGTTATGGAGTTTGGCGGCGCCCACTGAAGTGAGTACCGTTGAGCAGGCGTTCCGGTTTACTTCCTTATCTGCCTGGCAGCCAAGCCGGGGTTGCGGAAACAGGGAGAGCGCATCCAAAGGGGAACGACGGACTTGGCGACAACTGCATAACGGAATCCATCCGGCTCCTCTGCCAACCAAATACGGTACGCGATCACCTCAAACTTTCACACTGCGCTTCTTCTATCTATTATTTATCTAGTGCATGGCAAAAATACACATCACATTATCAGCCAATATATTCACATACCGCGTAGCCCACGTGTTGTCGTTCATAATCAGAAACTGAATAAGGTAGCTCCATGCCTACCAGAATAAACACTAGCCATGTTCAACGATTTTTTACGGTTTCGGCAATAAGTTTTTCTTTCATTTTGTCGGTATTCCCGATTTCGGTAAATTGATACTTCGGTATTTCTTCATTTTTAATTCTTTTACTTTACTTTAGTGATATTCTTTAATCAGTTACAATACAAAAAAAAAACTTATCATTTGACTAGGCCAAGGTGGCATTAATATGCTATCTACGGTTAATTTTACTTTAAATCTATATTGATTAATACCTTTATTAAGCCTATTAAGGGTGCAACGTTTTTTAAATTAAGGAGAATTTGAAATACCTGATAGGGTAAATGTTCACATTTATCTTATTTTACTTCATCAATGGATTTTTAAAATTCACCAAAAAATAATAAAATAATACTTCAATTACATTTTTACAGACATTATCATGCAAAGAACATTATTAAAATAAAATAAAATAACTGGAAACAAAGAAATAGCGGAAAAAAATAATTAAGGAAGTATTGAATATAGGAAAAATATGATTCCTTTATCCCTACCTATGAATGTGGATTATTGTGGTGGGTATTGAGACTCTTATGCATTTTTTTATTTTGTACGTCAATTCCAGGGCCACCGTGTTTAAAATAATACTTATCAAATTTAACGAAAGAGTGAATCAGCAAATTGCTATTTGTACCTTAATCTGTTCACTATTGCCAATAATTTTAGTTTGTGTTTGACTTAATGGAATTAAGAGGACTTGGGAAAAGGAAAGCATTCGGTCATGACATTTTGAAGGAGCCATCCCGGCATTTTCCAGGACTGATTTGGGGAAAACATGGAAAACCCAAATCTGGATGCCCGGACGGGGATTCGAACCGGCGTCCTCCCAAATGAGAGGCCAGAATGTTAACCGCTCGGTATTCCCCAATATCTTTTAATTATTTCCTACAGTGTGATTCCTGTGCGAGAAATAACTTCAGTCCTGGATCTCCCTCTTTAAATTTCAGACACCGTACCTACTTTGTAACTGTCGGCAGGGATACCGTCGTGCTATGTAGCCACATTAACGTCATCAATGTCCTTTCCTGAAATCTTCATATTTAATCACAGCATTAATTTCTTTCTTCTAGTACACCTCATTCGCAGACCGAAACTGTAATGAAATAAACGTTCGTTCTAGAATATTGTAATTTGGTACAATATTCTATCTGGCAGGGTTATACGGTTTCGTTTTCTATGGCCTGTGTCTAGGGCTGTGCCGTGCGCCTGGCAGTTTCCTTTCCCGCAAGACGTTATTGACGGTGACACCAGCCTCCGAAGGCCGCCAACCAGCACATTCTTACTCTGCCTTTGCTGGCACGTAACCTGTGTCCGTGCTTAAAAGGAAGGCGTGACCGTTTTTAGATTTCTGCCATATTGCTGTATTGCACAGACCTGCGGCTGCCACAAATAGAAATCGGAACTGGTCAACACCTACGCCCAAAGTTGGGAAACTACAGAAAAGCTCTTTCCATGTGTTGCCACCATCAGAAGAATCTGGTATGGCAAGAGGGGTCCTTCCTGTTAAGGGTTGGAAAATACCGTATTTCTCAGATTCTTTTAATTTTTTAAATAATTCCTTCTGCCTACATCTGTTTGCAAAATGCGAAGATGCAGGAAAAGATAGCTGGAAACAGAAACGTTTTGGAGTTCTCTTAGATTAGGTTCATATAACAAAGACTAACTGATTTTTTTTCTTACTCACAGATACGTGTTCATACAATATCATCTATCTTCTCTGAATTTTTATAGTTATTGTCCATATGTAGCTCTTTTTTTATGAAGACTTGTAAAAAATAGAAAGGAATCTTATGTAATTTGGTCGTTTGACACTTTTGCACGAAATATATTCTTTTAATTTTTTATTCTCAGTTTAAACTTTTTAATCCTGAAGCTATTTTTGCTAATCAATGTGTGGACGAGAACAACTATTCGAATGGTTTCCCTGCCAAATTAGCAAGTTATTGGAGGTATAAGGGAACACAATGAATCCCTTCTGAAATAAGAGAGTCGTTATTTTTTTCTAGTACTTGGTACTTCGAAAGTGTATAGGTGGTTGATAAACTAAGCTACACTAAGCTGATCGAAGCTTTCCTTTACGTGAAGGAGGAATCACGTAGTGACCCAAATCTCTTCCTTCACCTTCGTTCGGTTGTTACTTTCAACGTAGCTGAGTCAATCAAATGGAAATAAAACCCGGTTTTGGCACGACCTGTGGGTGGGACGAATTTTCCTTGTAGGCAGCCTATCAAACTGGAAATACGAGAAGCGGCTCCAGGACCGACGAACAAAGAATCTCTACCACGGCACTGCCAAAGCCCTCACTAATTGGCGTCATTGATAACTGTGTGAACTGTGTATATCAGGGATTCTTTTCCTACTTACTACTTTGACGTTTGAACACTCCTTGGAGCTGATTCAATTTGTTTTATAGAAAAAATTAAAGACCCTTATGGTTAATTCGAGCTAAATGCAATATCATACTAACTATTGGAGTAATTAGTGTTATCGTAAATTGTATTGCTTACTGAGTTAAGAGCGACAGGTCGAAATTCTAACCGAAATCTGGACACTTAAAACTGATAGTTTTTACTTGTGTCCACAACACTATCAGGCACTGTTAAGTGTGGTAATTGTTTAAAACCACAACTGTTAATTAATTTACGCCAACACACATGTTCTTTGTCAGAACCGAGCTGATGGCTCTTGCAGTGTGAGACCATCACGTTAGTCACGGATTCTAGACCATTCTCTGTAATTAGTATAATAATACTCTGTTTTTATCAAATATATAAGTCCCAAAAACAGAAAAAAATATACCAAAAGTTTAATAAAAGAGTACAATATTCTGTGGCAGGTCGTCTCATTTTGATCGCTAGAATGGAGAACTTATTGATGTCAACCAAATGGGGATGTTTATTAAATTCTAAAAAGGGCAACCGATAGGTTGATTTCGTATTTCGGTGCTGAAAAATTGCAATTGTGCGTATTTCTTCATTTAATCACGATGACAGTTGTCTGCCCGCCAGAGAATATAGAACTAACCGGTTTGCCACTTCTGCTCTTGATTATCATCTTTGCAAAACAATCTGTGCTAGCCTAACCTTTTTTATATGCAGTAACTAAAGGAAATACGACTTGTTTCTTTCAATCGACGTGACCTATTTTTCAAATTTTTATTATTAATTAAGTGGAATTGGCATTTCACGAATTTTATTTTTAAATTCTTCCTGTGTTTCAGGCCAATTGTTCAGCATGTCCCTCAGTAATTTATTACAGCTACTGTCCACCTTCACCTACAAATGAAAAAATTTCCATTCTCTTAAGCCTGAATTAAGTGCTACTTTGTAATTATCGTCATCTTTTCCTACCAATATCCATACAGATACAGATACAGATCTCATCCCCAATATATGCCTTATACACCCCCACCACTCTCATCACCTGTCTCCAAGTGGCTCCCAACTCGACACCCTCAGCGTATCGGTTACTGATTGTGTTCTCCGTTAAGTTACACAAACAAATCTGAATCCTCTCCTTTACACCACCTCTTTCTAGTCCTGTATTTGATTCATGCAATGTGGGCCCTCTACTACCGCTCCACGGTTCGACCAAAATTTTGCACCCAGTTCCATCACCTTGCTGGTACAGTCAATCTCCAGTAAATTTATGACTGCGAAACCTCCTTGTTACATGTCCGATTTGTTCTGCCCTTTTGTTGCTAATGTTTCGAACAAGTATCCCATACGTGATGACCATTCGCTCTCTATCGGACCAGATGCTGTCTTTCGGCAGATACTCGAAAATTCCAGGTGCATAGTGCACTTCTTTGATCTGTAAAGTTGTTGATTTATTTCTCGTTCGAGGTCTGTGATTTCACAAGTGTTGTTCAAATTTAGATTACAGTTAGTGGCTAGTGAAAGAAAGTAATGTCTATGTTAATACTACTTCGTGACACGCTGGGAGATTTAGTATTCCGTTTCAGCCATCCTACAATTTTCGTGCAGTGCTATTTGCTGGACATGTTTCATATAAATGCATTATTGTAGGGAAATTTGCTCTTGAGCATTCACTCCATTGCAATTATAACGAAATTAATTATCAAATTTCCTGCAGAAAAAAAACAAGAAATATGTAACGGATTTAAAAACCAGTTTTGTAGGGAAATTTTGTGAGACTTAAATAAAGGTTTGATATATCACTGAGAACCTATCGAGAGCGAAACGCACTGTCGGCGTTCGAAAACCCATATAATATAAATAATTTCTTTATCAAGGAATATAAATCTAGCACCAGCACATTTAAGAACTAACTATATTTAAAAGCACTTAATTTATATTACGTTTAAATAAATAGGAAGGTATAAATTAAACGTTACCTGTAAATTTCCGGAAACAAAGGTGTAAAATTGATCATTTATTATCGTATGGAACTGGTCAAATTACATGGCCCTGGTAACAGTTCTAGTTTCCAGTATACTGTGTCATTGTTTTAATTCCGGTGGTTTTAATTAGATGTCGCGTTTTTTGTGCGTTGTTCATAGTGTGTGTATCAATAACACTTGTCATAAAATAATAAATACACTCGAGAGAATACAAATACAAGTTGCCTGCAGCGCCGGAAAAGACGTAAGAATTTATATTAAAATAAACCTTAATCACATTTAAATTACCGGACATACGAAAGGGAAGCTTTGTGGGAGAAAAAAGGATTACGGGATTTCCAACTTCTCCAGTTCCTTTCATTTCAAATTTAGACAGGTGATCGCTGAATTATCTGACCTAATTAAGATATATCGAAGTGGAGTAATTTTTCTACCGTTATTGAAAGCTTGAAGAAAATATGGGAAGGAAACATTTGAATAGTCTGAAAAGAGGTTCGCTTTTCCTGATTGTTTCACTGTGCGATGTGCTCCATTGTGGAGTAATTCTTGAGTTTGCGCTGTCTTAAACCAATGAGCAATAGCAGCTAAAGATGGAGACTGCTTGCATCAAACTGTATTTTCTAAACACAGAAAACGTATGCCAGAAAAAACTTTGACGTTTCATCTTTTAGAGACAACTCAAACAATTAGGTAAGAAGCGGTTTTTAAAAGTGGCTTGGCAGCGCATCTTCTTGTTGCCAGAGAACCAAATAACAACTGGATATTAAGAAGAGTATCGAGTATTTTTACGTGTTAATTTTATGAAATTGTAGTTCAGAGCTGTTCCTCGCACGTCCACATGGACTGGTGGAATATTACGTGTGTACAGTAAGACTCCTCCATGTGTTACAATAAGAGACTGGAGTGGCAGTTAATTGTTGCGCGTCGGCTAAACGCTGGGCAGCCGTTGATTAACGACTGCGCCATGATACGCCCCCAGCGAGCGCTCGGTTATTACCGAGGCTCCGTCTAATGTAATGCATGGGGAGGCGTCCGAAGGACGTCAGTAGGCCGAGTGTGGGCTCCACGGCCGAGGAGAAAGTTAACACACGCTGCCGGGAAAGCTGGCTCTCAAATCATCAACGACAAACAACATTGCAGGTAGATGAAACTAGCCGAGTGACAACGCTTGTAACGCGAGACGTTTCGGCGGACATAAACTCTGCCGCCATTGTCAAGTGGCTGCTGCCTGTGGGTAATGGCGTTGCTTATATACCGCTCGGAACGATTAAATACTGGCGGGATTGTTGGCGCTGATTGTTGGCTTTGACTGTTGACCTTGATTGTTGGCGTTGACTGCTGGCGTTGATTTTCATTGTCAATTACACTGAGCAATCTGCATGGTTGTTAACACTGGAAGAAAGAATCTACGCTGTTTACCACCTTCAGTTGACTTAGCTGAAACATATGAGCAGATTTTTTAACGTTAAGATGTATCCACGAAGGAGGAAATTCCAAAAAATAATATCTTTTGCCGTAAGGCTGACAGCGGCTTATTGGCTAAATTAAGCTAGGCATGGTCCTCAATCCGAAGGTTGGTTGGATCCTCCAGAAGGAGTTATACTTAGGCTGGTACTGGACATTGCGTGGCCAGTTCCTTTCCTCCTTACTTAAACTAACCCGGTAGTCCGTCCGGGTAAATGGGTAACGTGGAATCCGAACCACCGAAGTGTTCTGGCGTACTTCACGTGCACAAATCAAGCTGTACTACACCTACATTAACAAAACTGTTCGTGGAAGTGGTTGTTTTGCAGCAATAATATCATCTCGTATGTGTGTTCAGTGCACTAATGGAATGAGTAAACACACAACATGCATGGAAATCAGCAGACACTGAAATGGATAGAAATAATCTCGTAGCTGGTAATTCTGTGTCTGATATGGAATGGTTCTATTTCCTTGAATTAATCTGGGTTAACCAGTCATCCATTCAAACTCACGTGCTCGTCGCTTATAACTAAGTTTCTAAGTTTGCATTGCAGGGAAGGTAACCCCAATGAGCTTATTGTTGCTCAGTGGTTCATTGCTAATGAATCATTGTATATTTCCTGTAAATAATTATTCAACAGTTTCCTCAGACGTGTCAATAAACGTATTTTGTTGTGCATCAAATGGCCTAACTTATCTTCAGTATCCTATAACGAGGATTCAAATATGAGCCTTAGTTGTCCTACCCGTGCTACTCCAAACAGAAGTCGCAGATTTGATCGTTGTTTACATAGATCCTCCCATTAACTTTCTATTTTTGGAGAAGCTTACTATCCTTATAAAATAATGGAGAGGAAAACATAAATCTGAAAATCAATAACTGTAAAGAAATTCCGTAAGGAGTATCGATCGGGGAGGCACAAGGGGACCGAACACGAGTTCTGGCCCTCGCGTAGCGACTGCGGTTTTCCGCAGCCATCGTAAACTACACGTTTCACAAAGAAAAAAATATACTTATCGCACACAGAACATAGTTCGCAGGGATATCGCAACACTTCCCTTTCTCCATTAGTAGCTATCAGGAGGTATAAAATGCTTCGTGTCAGTGAGGGCATACGGCCGTAGACCCGAAGCTCCAAATTTGACCATGCCAATGATGAGTATAAACTCACCAAAAGCGAGCGACCCCTATGAGCTGTGGTCAGGGAAACCATGCGGATGGTTGTGAGCACTACACTTAAAAACATTCTTGCGTAGCGCTCTGTCTCTAACACTGGAAAATGGCAACGCTAAGCGTCATGTGTTGCATAGTATGAGCATCAGGGAGCGTGCATAAACCACGTAGCTCCATTTTGGCCTCCTGTGAACTCCCCCTCTCCCCCGCCACGTAGCCGTACGTGACTTTTGCCTCTACCCCCCCCCCCACCCTCACGTAGCACGTAGCTTTTTTTCCCTTTCGATTCCAGAAGACATTTTGTACTGTTTTCTCTCGTCAGACTATCGTAAATTACATACAGAGATAATTAATGAGGGAAATAAATATTCACATGCTGTTGTGTGTGTTCTATTCCTCATTTTAACTGTGAAAAATGTTATGAAAGGAAAGCTACGTGGCCTGACTCGGAACCCCCCCTCCCCCCACGTAGCCCAGCGTAGCCTTCCGAGCCACGTAGTTTGTGCACGCTCCCCTATCACTGCAAGCGAACAGGTGAATTTAACTGTTAAGCGCACGGTTTGGCAACGTTGCATTCGAAGCCGCTCGCCAATGTGGATGACAAGAGCTATAGTATCGGAAAAAAGGTGGTGAAGAAGATTTCTGAAGGTGGTAGGCTACTGCGGTGCCTCCGTTTGGCAAGCTGTCCCGGGTTTCTCTCCCGTTTCATCAGCGACGAGGCGACCAGCTTCCTGCGGCTTTCAACACGCCTCGGCCAGTTTGCCCAACCAGGGAGGTAATTAGAGATTGCAAAACGCGTGTGTCGCTCCCACACCTGCCGCCATCTGATCTTCACATGTGCTCTGGAGGAACTCTCGTTAGTCTACCGGAAGGATGGACTCGGAAATAAAGCCAGAGAATGTGCTTTGCGCCAAGACCGCTTCTTTTTACCCATTGAAATGTTTTTCTGTCTATAGTAACTGAATAAAATTATGCCTCGGTCTCAACCAAATGATGTTTCTGAGGAAAAGATTACTCCATACAAAACTGTGGCAAAACAAACGTTCCTTTTGAATTGTTCCAAAGTAGTCTGAAGTTCTTTTTATTGTTTACTATAATGCCGCAGAAACACGCCCTAAAGCTAGGAACTGCGCTGAAGGTAACATTACCGGTACCTAAGACATTTATTAAAAGTTTTTTCTCATGCAGAACCGTTGCTCAGTACCCTCAGTGGAATGACAAGCAAAACATCCGCCGTTCCTCCTGGCTGTGTTTACGAATACCTGACACCGCAGCAGTATGCATCCAATTCCTTCCCAGACGCACTGCTTTGTTGTTTGATACGCTCCGCTCTGCATGTTTATTCTTCTGCTGTTTCATCTTCTAGTTTGTTAGTGTTCTTTATCGCTCGGAGCATTCCCTTGCCAGTTTGCAGTCTTAGGACTGTTGTTTTTCCTTTACTTTGTTCCACCCGTCTCTTTCTCACATCACACATGCACTCCAAACCAACATATCTCAGATATAAAGACCTTCAAAATCATCTCTGGATTTCTCTTGTGACTACACAATTCATACTAAATTGTTTCTATCTATTTTCATAGTTCTGAACTGATTCCACTAGTCAACAGGAAATTCTTCCTGATGAAACCTTGACTGTCCAACATTATAATTACTCATGTTTCTGTCTCACATCTCCAATGTTCCATCAGCATCCGCTCCAAAAACGAGACAGCAATTACAAACGAGATATTCTCGAATTCTTACAGATTGCACTTGGAATTATATGTAACCTTTATCGGTCTTCACGAAAAAACACATATTTACGGCTTGTCTCAGCTCTTGGTATGAACTGAATTTAATTGAATTGCGATGGAACGCATGCTCCGCTCACAATTTCCCTACTCATCTAATTTACCCTATCTTATTATTTGTTTATTAGTATTATCTTACATACTTTGGGTGTTAAATTCTTCCACCCATCTACTTTTACCATTTACGAATTTTATTTTTAAATTCCTTCGACGTTTTTGGTAAATTATTTATCAGTTCTCTTAGTAATTTCTTCCAATCCCTGACCCCCAAACCTACAAAAGAAAATCAGAATCAAAACAAATACTAGCTTGTGCCCATGATCTTTTCCTTACCATTCACTACTCCTAATTCTTCGATTTTTCGAACAATATCCTTCCAGTCCAATCACTAGCATAGGCCTTGTACACTCCCAGCACTCTCTTCATCCTCCTCCTCTCTTCCGATGACTCCCTATTCAGCTCGTTTATCACATGAGACACTGACAGGATCCACAAACAAATCTAGATACTTTCCTTTACATGGCATCCAACTCCTATAATTGATAACCAAAATGTAGATCCCAGACTACAGAAACATATTCAAACAATTATATTGTATAGATTAGCCAGCGGAGGGTACTGTTCTGACTTTGGTGCCAACTCTCACTTCTGGTGATGACCGTTCATCAAGCGCTATTCATGCAGCAGAAACACAAGTTACGCTCCTTACATAGGAGAAAGTCGGTTCGAATCTTCTCTCGGCACCAATACTTTCAGTGAAAAGAAGTTTCTCTGTCAATAATTATAAGTATTACTTTGTATAAATAATACGAGATAACAGTAAAAAATACATATATTGCAAATTAGCTGTGCGGAATAAAATTAAAGTTTCGTTTAAGAAATTAATTTGCAGATTGTTGGAGGCAAGTGGGCCGTCATTCCTATCAACAATAAACACCTTATTGTCCCCGTAAGAATAATATTCAACTTGTATGTAGAAGAAGCTATGAAGGAAGTGAAAGAAAGGTTTAAATGTGGCATAAGTGTTCAAGGAGAAAAAATCAGCATGCTACGATTTGCTGACGACATTGTCCTGTTAGCAGAACAGGCTGAGGCTATTGAGAAGTTACTGACTGTCCTGAACAAAATACTGAAGGAAGATTTTGTACTAATTTAAATCAGAGCGAGACAAAAGTGATGAAATATAGCAGAAATGATACCAATAATAGTATATTAAATATAAAAAATGGGATCGGATGTGACAAGAAGTTAGTGAATTTTGTTACTTATGAAGTTAAATTACAACCGATGACCGATGCTGGAATAATATTAAAAGCAAAAAATACCGCTAGCAAAAATATATTTCATAAATAAAAGGAATCTTTTAGTTTCAAAAAAAAAAAAAAAAAGTCGCCCATCTAGCCTAGGTGTGGGTTTCCCCTAGGAGGTGCGAGGCCCCCAGAAGGCGCGAGGCCCCCCAGGAGGCGCGACGCCCCTAGCATTTGCTACCTCCTGCTACGTGGTTAATCCGGTACTGCCTGTGTGTGGAGCACAGCACTTTAAGGCAGCGAAGCATGGGCTTTAGGAATACCAGAAGGAAAGAAAATTGAAGCGCTTGAAATGCGGTGTTATAGAAGGATGCTGAAAATTAAGTGGACAGATAAAGTAAGAAACGAACGAGTTCTGGCAATAATGGGTGAAAAAAAAATTTGTCGAAGAGGCTTACAGAAAGAAGAGACAAGCTGGTAGGTAGTATTTTGAGATACGCTGGATTGGTCAATTTGTTATTGGAGGGTACAGTCAAAGGTAAGAACTGCAGAGGAAGACAGAGATTAGAATATATTAAGCAGATGATTGAGGACGCGGGCGACGAGATGGAGGGTTTTTTAAAAAAAAGATGTATTTGAGTTCTGAACAGTTCAGTATTTCTGGTGAAAATAAATTGAGGTGTAAGAGCCTTGTGGTAGGTGTGGCGCGGTGCTGTTTTAATGAGTGTGAGTGCGCGTCAGCTGAGCAGAGGTCATCGGCCCTGCAGCCAGGGGAGTGACCGGCTCGCCGCCGCCTGCACGTACCAGCGGAACTCATCACAACAGTCCACAAAAGTTCCACCACTCATCCAAGGAACAGGCACCACTGCTAGTTGCAAGTGGAACAGATAACTCAACACGTTTGTTGTAAGAGTTATGTTCAGATCGATCAAATCGAAAGTACCAAAATTTACAGACAAATGTTGGTAGAAAATTCCCAGAATGTCAGCTTTCCATTATACTTATACACAAAAATTTTATAAGTAAGCACAAGCAGGGGTAGAGTACGTATGGTTTGAATATCTTTTTGTCTGGACTGGTAACACAACATGTGATTGTGTTCGATTGTAGTTGGACATCTCAGATGCTAATGAGAGTTCGCGGAAAGTAACGGCTCCGTGCGGATGGGAACTGGGCTGCTGCCAGCTCCGTAATTACGTGACCGACACCTCAAAGCCACTGATGAACCGGCTCCCTTCAAGCTCGCCGGCATTCATACGCTCGCTATTGTATTCACATTGTATAACCGTTACCCCGGATGCAGTTTTTTCTCGCTGTACGTAGCGTTGTGTTAATACATAAGCTGAATGACTGCTTCAGGTTGTTTGCTACTGTAAGACCGTAAAAATGTAGTGCTGGTGTAATTTCTCCAACGATCTTCTGAATCATCGAAAAAAATTCAATCAAGGATTATAGCAAGATCCATTGCATCCTTCTGTCTACACTAAAATACTGTAATAAAGTAACAAAACCTTATTACCTAATGCTAATTTAAACTATGCCTTATTATTATCATCCGTATTTTTCGTCGTAATTGCAATATCCTTTGCTTCCACTTTGCTCAACAATTCGTACTATCGGCTGCGGCTTTTAAACTCGCTTGTCGTCTCATCATTTCTTCGGACACTCTCGCCATTGTGGGATGCAGTAGATAACTTCTAGCCATCTTGGTGGGTAACCAGTAACTCCCTAGCTTTTCACAGCGGAGGACTAAAGTTCAAATTCCTTCCAGTCATCCTGTTTTCGTTTTTTCGTGATTTCTCGAAATTATTCCAAGCAAATTTCAGAATGATTACTTCAAAAAGCCACTGCCAAATTCCTCTCCTCCCTTGGCCTCATCCGGCCTTAATAATTTCGAAGGACAAAAAACGAACAAATTCACTGTTCACCAACAACTGTGCTGCTCCTGCTGTTGCAGATGAGTTTTTAGAGCTTTATTAACATTGGGTGTTACTAGAGATATGTAATCAATTTCATGGCGTGATTACATGAGTTCCAATAGTATTCAATCATCCTTGTGTAGAGGACATCTAAAATACCTGTTGGTGTGGCCTGCTGCTGTCCGTTGTAGCACCACTTACTGGACGAATTTTCTATTTCTAACTTTCAATGTTTGATAGACAAATTTCCTATTTCAGTCTTTTAATGTAGGACTCGTATCACTTAGAACCAGGCAGAGTTCAGTCTGAAATAAAAAATTGAACTTACTTACATGCCAGCGTAGCTGCATTGCGCTGGGTCTCCATATTCCTGTCTTCCCTCTCATAATATCCATCCATTTTCAAGGTCTGTACGCAGTCCTCATTCGTAAGACAATACTTTAATTTCCCATGCGTTAATTCTTCCTAATCTCTTCATGTCTTCCACCTGCTTTAGATATTTAACTCCTTTCATTTTCTAAGTAAGGATTCCTTTCACTTGTCGCCGTTCATTGACATTGAACGTAAAAAACAAACTTCGTGGCTAAATACGCAGTATGTGTAGCGTCTGTAATAATTCCTCTGTCTCACAAATCTACCGAGCGTGGTGGGTGAGCGGTAACGCTCTGGCCTCGCATTCGGAAGGAGGCGGTTTCGAATCCCCGTCTGGCCATCCAGATTTTGATTTTCCATGGTTTCCACAAATCAATCCAGGCGAATGCCGGTATTGTTCTTTCAAAAGGCCATGGCGGAATTCCTTCTTATTTTTTGCCCCCCGTTCTTTCCTGCCTCAAATTCATCGATGTCGATGAGGTGTAAAGGCAGAAGCAAGATGCCAGTCTAATTCCGCCTCTGTACCGATGATAGATATTCTTGTTGTACTATGAACACCTTGCTGTGCATAAGCGGATACTGCGAACATACCACAATATGTTAGCCAGGTCAACTCGCATTCCAGCTCAGTGACGTCGTGCTGGACCTTCCCCCCCCCCTCCCCTGCCCCTCCCTCCGCAGCAGGTACTGGAAGATGAATGTACTCCGTACGACTGACTTCTTCTCGTGCCAAGAAGTTCACACTCCATCGGCGACCAGGCGCACTCAACCGTAGCGGGGTCTCTGCAGGATAGCAAAAAACTTCTAGCAGAGGTGTATGAGGTTAATAAGTGACGAGTTTCCATTAGCGTAGCGTAATCGTTCCTGCTCATTGTAGTTAGGAAATATAAAATTGAGGCGTCCCAACTGATTTTTAATATTTCACCAAATAATGATTTACAATCTTCAAAATACAGTCGTGTCAAGATTGATGTTTCAGACAGAAGTTCAAATGGCAAGAAGCCGACAGTAAAATTAACGATAATAGATCAACAAACCTCTGATGTCATGAATAATAAATGTTGCTTCTCCATTCCATATACAACACGTACTAGCTTACAGTTTACTAGTTTCCATTAATTCTCATGACTCCCTCGACTATAACAAGGAGTGATCGTTAAAGTGATCTATATGACAAATTTTCGATCAAGTTATAAGATGGTCCCAGCAATTCTGACAAATAGGTAGGACCACTAAGCTGCTCATATTACTTATGAATCTTAAGCGAGCACTAAAATGTGGAAAATGGAAACAGTTTTGTCTATTTCAGTCAGGCGTAACATCTGTTTGCATTATTTTTAGTCGTACAACGGTCAGATTTCTTTGAATGCCTTGCTTACCTGTCGTGGCAGGTGAAAGTGGTATAAAGAACATGGATTTCTGTTTTATGGGCGGCGTTTTTGAGGTTGTAGTGTATCACTGACAAAAAATCCATTTAAGATATTAATATCTTATGTAGCAATTTGGAATTAAGTTTCCATTAAGTATTCAAATGGTCCATAATATGATTCTTGTAAACTATTTAAAGTACTTACCACTTATGAAAATAAGGTTTAATGTTTATTACTGTGACTACTCGCTTTATATGAGGTTTGCCTCACCTGGTAAACTAAATAGCATTACCTTGGCAAAACTGCAAGTAATTGTTTAGTACTTTGTATAACAGTGACCAAAACTGAAACATTCTGCAGCCAAATTTGTTGTTTGCAGTTGCTGAAATGTTTGAGATGTACCTTTAATCTGAAATGGAGAAGAAGAAAAAATCATGCTTTCTTTAAATATGAAAGAAATTTAGCCAAAGAACATTCATGAATATCTGCTACAAACATGAGGGTGTAATGCCCATATCTACAACACATTTTAAACACAATTTAAACTGAAAATAATTCCCGCACAGGAATGCCGTTGGAGAGAATCACACAGAAAAACGTGGGGATGGGGAGGGGTCCTACATGAATTGACGTTTACGGCTGGGCAGATTGGAGAGGTTTCGGGCATTCAATGTACTGCAATACATCGAATTCTGAAGATTAACAGGACACGGGAAAGGTTTTTCCCCTGATGAGTATTAAATGGTTTGATAGCAGATCAAAAATCAGTGAGGAGACTTAGTGTATATAGAAAATCTAGGCCGCTTTGAAGACATCCCAGTATATTTTCTTGATCGCCTTGTGACGCCTGAATTTATTATGATAAACATGGAAGCGAATGCTAGTAGTTATCAAAGAAACGTGAAAAGTCAAATTGTCTACAAAATGTGCTGTTTCACCATGGCAATGCTCCCAATCAATACCATAGCAGTAATTCATGAGCGGATTTCAGCTGGTTCCGCATCAACCCCCAAACAACCACCATTTCCAAATCTTAAAAATTTTCTGTTTGATAATCATTCAGGTGTTGACGTCATATATGTTTCAGCCTCATTTTTCGACATGTTTGATAATTCCTTTCCCGCGGGTGGCAAAAAAAAAAAAAAAAAAAAAAAAAAAAAAAAAAAAAAAAAAGCATTCAGTCTTCGTTGGAAGAAGTGTGTTGTTCTCAGAGGGGCGGTGTTGATAAACAGACAAGTTTCTTTAATTCATATTCATTAGTGTCAAGTCACCATTTTAAGGGGCATGTATTCATTCGTACAGCGGCAATTTGCTCCAAATATTAGGCCGAAATATTTCCATCTGATAGTCTGAACATACGGTTTAAGTTTCTCTGCACGACTCTGTGGAATAAAGTTTCCAGCGTATTGAGAAACGCCTCTACTGTCAGTCAGTGGCTATAAGAATAATTAAACAATGAACCTGTGTCTACTGCCGTACATTTCTTTAAATTAATTATTTATCAAGATATTTTTCGCATGAAATGAACTTAATTGCTATTTGATGTTAGGTGTTTCTCTCGCATGTTAATAAGTATTTGTAATTACTTTCTGAAACTAAGCAAATGATTGTCTGCACTCCGTTGTCCCTCCTTTAGATGCTGAGCCACGAGAGACAAGTCATGTGCGACGGAAATTTCCTGCGTCTGAAAGGACAAGGCCGAGTCTGTTCTGATATGCATTCTTTGTTCTGGAGACAGCCAGCATTCCGTTCCTTAAAATTGTTGCCTCGTTCTTGGCTCAATTAGGCAACCTTGGCGTCTCCATTAAATTGCAAAGAGAATTACTTCAAAATTAAAATCGTTTATACATCTCCCGCTGTAATCCATAACTTAATGCCTCCCGGTTTACATTGCTTTTATGGCAATTTCTAAATATCGTAAATTATGGCACAATGTTTTCAGAATCAGGTTGATCTTTGAGTTGTTCCTACAGTATGCTCACAGGATATTTTAAGTACAAGTTTTTATTATTTTGGTTTTCCAGACTTACGTGCATACACGAATAAATAATGGGGTCATCATAACTATTTCTTCATAAAAAGAATTAAGTGTATTCTTAACAGAAAGTCAAAATGACGAAACTGTTGAGGATTTACTTGAGATGCAGGCAAATTATAATTTTATTTATCAACGTTTCCGTAGTAAAACATTCAATAAAATAGGATCAAATGATCGCTGAAAGAAAAGAAATAATAATTGTGCTAACTTTCTCTTTGTTGATAGCAAAATTAAAAAAGATTATCCTGAATATTAAATATTATGAGAGGAAAATTTCTTACTTTTCATATATACGCTTTTCTTAAAAATGCAGTATTAGTTTCGGTAAAACAGGATGTCCGTGTTTTCGTAGTAATAATTTTCCATTCACCATGAACTTGATAGTCACGAAATATGTCACCTGAAGCACGTGTGTTTCACATTGTGACATACGGAGAAGTTAATTAAAAAGAAACAAGAGTCTACATAGCTCCAAGTGGCAGCTAATAAAAGAGAGCTGAAGAAGAAAATTGGCAGATTAAAAAACGATCACGTTTCTATTAGAACGATGTTAAATATCGCCATGGTACTTAAAACGTAGAGTCGTGATGAACAAAATTAGAAAATAAAACTTTCGAGAAGTGAACACAACTGCAGATCAGTGATTCACGAGGTGATATAGGCGGGGAACAACAGGTAGTGTGCATTCAGATCCGGTCAGACGAGAATGGTGCAGCCAGACTAATTAAATGCAACGCGGGACAGCACAGATAGACGAGAGTGTCTACCTACTTGCTTCTAATCCTACTCAATGCTGTATCTGGACCTCTTAAGGCACTATAGTCCTTTGAAATAAATAATTTTTCGATTTCGACCAATTGGGGTCGACGCGAAATAACTTAGGGGCGTCCATTAATTACTTGAAATGTTTTTATCGTAAATCTGGACCCCCCCCCCCCCTATTGTTGTTCCAGGGGTGGCAACCTGAAGTAAAAAGTTGGCCTGAGGTTTCCGTCGACTGCCCCCCCCCCCCGTTTTGGTGAGATTTTGTGAGATTTCGCCGGGCCACCCCTTATGCAAGCACACGTAATTAATGGACGCCCTTTATCATATTATTGTTACATATTTGTCGTGATACATCATACTTTCTAGTCCGTTCCGTTGGCTCAGTTTCCGTCACTGACACGGGGTGAGTAGGTTCCAGTCCAGGTGGTGGAAGAAATTATCATCGACAGGACTTGTCCGGCAGGTTCTGAGAGGAGGTGGTTCACAACTCCTGATCACCAGATTGTGTTAAATCACAAACCTGTCCGCAGTGCATCTGGAGTGAGGGCATACGGCATTGTTGATCGTGATTTGTCCGTCGGAAGGGGGGGAGGGGGGGAAAGCCTGGCAGTTCCCTTGGTTGATGTCTTTCAGAAGAGTGGGTCTGAATCGACCCGCACCGGGTTTCAGCCTCTTGCTTCTTCATCTCTAATTTCATATAACACAACAGCACTCTATACTAAACACGGAGTATCATAGTCATCAACACCTACATACGAACACACACTGAGGAAGGAACCAACCCAGATCTTCTTCCCGAAAGAGTCCTCGAGGAACCTCGATCATAGTAACCACCAACGTCCGGGGTCAGGCATGGCATCATAAGAAGAAGATCGTACATCGTTGCATTAATTTTTATTTATGGGGACAATAGATATCACTCGTTCACAGGATACGTAATACCTTTTTTTTTCAGTTCTTCGACAACTTTATCACTGATCTCCTTGACGCAAATTTTCTATTATCGAGTCCGACAGGGAAGATCATCTTTTGCCAACTACGGCGTATTACTGTCATGCAAAGGTTGCTCTCTTTTGCGCATTCAATATTTATAAATTGACATTTCAACTGCCCTTTCCTGCTTGGCCACTCTTCCAAACAAATTTCTGAACTAACCGTTCCTTAGCTTTCTGCAACTGTCAGCAGCTGCCTGCTGCGTCACTAACTGTCCATCTCGTGCTCTGTAAGTCTAGCTACGACTCGTCTGGGGCCACACCCCACGACTGGCTTCAAACTGTATCTCCTAACTCTAAATACATGACTAGCTTCTTTTTTTTTTGCCTCGTTGATATCGAGATCATTAGAAGCGGAAAAAGAATGGGAATGGGAAGGATTTTGGCATTGCCTTTTCAAAGTAACCATCTCATCATTCGCATGAAGTGTTTCGCGTATATCATGGAAAACCCAAATCTAAATGGTTGGACGGCAATTAGAACCCATGTTCTCCGTAATGCCAGGCCAACTAATTCGGTGAAAATCAGCCACCGCAACGCCTGTACATTCCCTACTGTGAACACCTGAGTGTGGCATGTACGCGAATAAACATCTAGCCCCTGACTGGCGATTGATTAGATTGGAAAAGATATCGTACATATACATGATGAGAAATTGGTCACCAAATTGGTGTTATTCAAACATACGTGAGGATTTAAAATAAAATAATAAAACTCCGTGTCTTCTTTTCTTTGTTCCTAATATTTCTTCACTGGATCGCTCCAATGTTTTCACATTTCTTAACTGTTTTTCTTTGCTTTTGTATTATCTCATGGAAACCCTTCAACGTTTCTATTTTTCCGAATCATAACTGTGGTCAAGATTTCTTCTATATTAAGAGTCATGTATTCTATTTCCGTTTTTTACTTCAGCAAACCAATGAATCTGTTTTCTTGAAATCCAAGATCAAACCGAAGAAACGACAGAAAAAGGTCCCGAAATTAACACTAATTAACAATCAGCGAAAGGGTTGGCACTAAGAGTGAAAAAAAATCTCTTCACTAATTTTTTGCGATTATTATTTTAACTAAAATTTCCCCTTTCTCTGCTACATTGTCTAGGGCCACTTCTGAATACTTTAAATTTTCCTCACTTTCTGTCTGTCAATTTCTAATACTATTCTATGACGTAAAAATAAGATATTTTATATCAGCTTGAATTGGACATTTGAAGTATGCACATTTCTTAGCTCACGATCAGTTTATACCTTGGTCCATATAGACGAGTGACTGTGAATGGGAGAGTTATTGTCTAACTGTATAAGTCTTCTCCCACCTCACCAAATCTCGTCAGTCGGGAGAGGCACATGCCCCATAGTGGGATCGAATGTCACTGAAAAGAAAAATCCTTAACCGTACCACGAACTAGTTTCGATCACAGAAATGCCGCCAAAGTGCGATAGCCACTTTCATCCGTCGCAGGATTTTGTCATTCCTTGCAAGTTAACACAGTGGAACAATGTGTCGATTAAACCGTACTGTGAGGGACAAGGCTACGGTATCGCGCAGCTCGTTATGATGCAGTTATGCAGAAGGTCGCGTCTCGATTTCCGAGCATCGCGGAAGCCGTAACCCAAGAGACGAGGAAGGATCGGCTGTCTCGTCGAGCGGCTCCCTTTCGCTTTCCGACCTCCCACGACCGACTGCCCACTCGCAGGCTCCGCCGCTGTTTCCTGGGTGACGCCTCTATCAGCTTTCCTGCACATTCGCTGTTTGTTCTCTCATTTCCTCTAGTTGTTGACATTTTGTATACATGAAGTAATTTACGCAGTAACTAACGATCGGTTTATAAAGGCGTCTACGCCTAGAGTTGTTGGTGCCTCCATATTGCAATTTCCTTCTAGAGTTCTTCTATTGCACTGGAGGAGCCTTACGTCTTTACACGATTTTAAGAAATAACTGCACTCAATTCTGGTGTCGTCCCACGGTATAACCCCTGCTCTCTTCCTAACTATATAGGTTCTGTGACCCCTTACTCATTCCTGCTTGTTTCGTCAAGAGGCTTACAGCACAAATATATATACATAACAGCATCTGCGTGCCTATGTACGGTTTTCCACGCGGCTAGTGTTGGGAGGAAGCTAATGGTCTACACTACACAACGGCATATTTTGTACTACAACCGTTAGTACACAGCTGTCCCCCTCCAAGCATAACTGTGGATCGGGAAATATATTAGGGAATACCTATTTCGCTGTCTGCAGTAATTAGGAGTAATTGCTTTGACATAACTGGAAGAATTAAGAAAATAGTATTTCATACAATAGTGCAATATTTTGCTATTCCGATCTGAAACTTAGAAAAAAGAGAAAGTGGGGCTGAGAAAGAGGTTTCTTATGAAGAAGTTCAAAAATATACAGCTAAGAACACATAAAAAAATCTAACTTAATCCACAACCTAAAGGTTGGTTGACTTCTCCAGAAGAAGGCGTACTAAGCCATTGTGTCAAAGGTGTGACGGCCAGTCCCTTCCTCTGCGACCTGCAGTTTAACGTGGAATCAGAACTACGAAATGTCCTGGCAGAGCTCATATGATCAAATACAATTCAAAAATTCCTGCTCGGGCCAGAACTTGAACCCCGTCCCAGGTGTTTCCTATCGGGTTGAGTGGCCAAGATATCAGCGTGTGTTTGGCCTTGTAACGCATTCAGTTATCCTGCTGGAAAATGGCATCATCGTCGTGGAAGACATGAAATCTAAAGGGATGCAGGTGGCTTGCAATAATTTTCACGTAGTCCACGGTTGTTAGAGTGCCTCCTATCACTACCGCAGGTCAAATGGAAGAACAGCATAATACTGCTCCCATCGACCTGCATCCGAGGTGCGGTGAGTGTTTTGAGCAGCCGTTCGTCTGGAAGACGGCGTATCCGGATACAACTATCGACCTGGTGTGACAAGAAAAGTGATTCATCCAAGCAGGCGACATGTTGTCATTGATCCACAGTCTAATTCCGATGATTTCGTGCTCCTTGCAAACGTAATTGATGATGTCGTTGGCTGAACATGATAACATGTAGTGACCGTCTGTTGCCGAGCCCTTTTTTCAACAACGTGAGCTGAACAGTGTTCTTCAAAACTCTAATGCTTGCACCAACATTGTAGTCTGCCGTCAAATCTGCCACAGATCGCCCCCCTTCCCTCCCAACTCCAGTTTTACAGACAGGGCAACCTTCTAACCCCCAAGTTCTGTGATGACGCATGGACGTCCATCATCTTGTCACATACTCGTGGTTTCGCCGTCCTTCAACCTCTTTCCACAGATGCTCACTACAGTATCACGTGAAGACACGACCAGCCTGGCCGTTTCCGAGATGCTCGTTCCCAGCCGCCGGGCCATAACAATCTGCCCTTGTCAAATTCACTTATGCCCCCATTTAGCACACGTATCGTCGTTATAATGACTCCCCATGCGTCTCTGCTCCGTTAAGGACTTCGCTTACCGCAAGACGTACCCGCAACATCAGCAGACGGCATTCAGCATCGCGGTTGGCAGTGTTCATAATGTTTTGGCTCATGGAAATTAGTCGAGGCGACCTCCTGTTGCCCACACTGTAATCACTGTACTGCGCTGCGGGCACGTGTCTAGAGTCCTTGCGCCAAGGCCACTTCCATCCCGTTAAGCCAGCCTCTGTGACTTACGCAATCACCAGTGACTCGCGCCACTTTCTCCTGTCTCTGCACTGGTATACATACCGAAAGAATCGCGGTCTGGTATTCCGACTCGGATCAACTATAATCGAGCCAGTCACAGTAGCAGCAAACTGACAGACAGGGATCGGATGAAATCAGCTAGAGGCACTTCATTCGCACTGCGCCAGATTTCATACGACTACAGATCAACTATATCGTCAACCTGCCAGTGTTTCTGGGAGGAAAGGCGCCATAAATTACAGCTGCAGTCCCATTTTTTTCCAACCTGAAGCTTGCAGGATCAATTTGTTTATTTTTATCTTCTTATAACCAAAGTGAGAGAGTTCTGGTAGCTCAGTGGTTAAGGCGCTTGCTTTCTAAACAGTCTTTGCTCCAGTCCCGGGTTCGAATCCCGGCAAGCGCAGGAATTTTGAGAATTGTGTTTGATCATATGAACTATGCCAGGACGCTCCATGTTTCGGATTCCACGTTAAACTGTAGGTCCCGGAGGAAAGGAACTGGCTATCCTACCTCTGACACAATGGCTTAGTATGCCTCCTCCGGGAGGATCCAACCAACCTTCGGGTTGTGGACTAAGTTAAGTTTTAACAAAAGTGAAACGAACGAAAGACAATTACATTTGATCCCTGTATTTTTTTATACAGTTGTGTGGGCTTTGTTTTGTGTTTTCTGTCGTTCTGCTTGGTGTTCTATTCGTTGTGGGCCAAAACAAATCATCAATTCGGGCACGAACTATTGCAGTATTTAAATTCCAATATTTCCTTGTGATAGTACCAGCGTGAATCTGATTTAAAGGATAAGCTACTGATGGTAATTCTCACTGGTTGGACCATGCACTTCATCACACATTTATACATATTTATTTACAACCACTTCAATTTATGCGGTATAATACACTATTTCTCGACCTCACTACATGTGTGTATCTGCCGCTCTCAGTGTTTGACTACTGCGTAATAGAGAATCGCTCATCGTTCTAGAGGGAGGACGGCGACTGACCCAGCAGTCCAGAGTTCTTACCTATACGCGAATTCCTGTTGATTCCACACGCAAAACCAAAATACTTAGCAAGTGGAAACTTAGATTCAAAATTATACATAGTTTTTTACAGATCTTATACTCGTACATTCACCTACGTCACTTACTGCATGACTGTTCGCCGACTTGGTTGTCATTAGAGGCAGTAGTCAATTGATGATAAGGAACCGGAATGAGTTCTGCCATTGTTTTTTGAAGGAGGCATACCGGCATTCGCCTGGAGTGATTTCTGGAAACCATGTAAAGCCGAGCCTGGGGGGTGAGTGGTAGTGTTAGGGCCTGGTACTCTGGAGTCGGCGCGTTTGATTCTCGATCCAGTCATCCAGGTTTCCAGCTGTCTGGTGGCTCAGTTGTTATGGTGCCTGACTGGAATTCAAATCCCTGTCCCGGCGGGGATTTTCATAGGGCCCTTAACGCGACCTTAACCTCTAACACAGCTTGCTGTGTAATATGAAGTACGTCAAAACGCACCCTTAGTTCGGATTCCACGTTTAACTGTAGGTCCTCTGTACCAGATAGGATTCCCGGGTTAGGTTACGACGGCTACGACAGGAGCGGAATGCGCAGCCAATAGAAACAATGTCATTAGGTCATTACGTCCACACGGAATTAATTATTACCATATCATTTGTTACCATACAGTAAGCATAAATGAAGATGTACTAATAAACAAAGAAATACCCGATTTGTATACTCATTTGGTGCTATAAATTCTGACACAGTAAACTCTCACGTTTTTCACTTTATTAAAGACGCGTACAACTAGCCCATATTCAGACCAGAGATCTGCCATATGTTACACGGAGAGCACCACGGCTCTTGAGTTTTTGACTGATGCTTTGTAGCAGAAGGTCTCGTGAGTTCCGATGAGTCTTTTCTTTGTATGATTCTTTTTTAAATTGGATTTTGGCCGTTTTCATTCATCCGTCTATCCACAATTTTGTATTTTCTACTTTCTCAACTTTTGTAATTTGATCACTAGTGTAGTAATACGGAACGAACACAATACTTATTAAAACCGCCCATACCCCTGGCAAAGTGTATAGCCATTATACTACGGGCGCCAGCTTCCGATGAGCCTTTTAGGCCCAAAATTGTCACTAAGCGCTTCTTTCCCCATACGGAAACGAGGTATCTGAATGGTCATCAATCAGTAGGTTGGTTTGATGCGCTCTTAACGGGTCTACCAGTCCTTGTTTAAGATGTAACATGCGAAGTTCTTTTATATTATCTTTGCAAGAGTTGTACTAGATTACTGAATGTTGTTAAGAGCAGCATGATAAAGCCTGCAGTGTAGTATGATAAATCCACGGATATTCTTCAGATAGACATCTAGAAGGTCGTCAGTTTTATCTCTACATCCTACAGAAACATCGCCATCAATAGTGTCCTATGTCCTCACTCTATACTCACCGTAGGTAGGTTTAGGGTTAAAGTCATGAATTTAGTGCACAGTCTGGTGATAATGGAGCGTCCATAAACCACGTAGCTCCATTTTGGCCTCCTGTGAATCCCCCCCCCTTTCGCTTAGCACGTAGCTTTTTCCTTATAGATTCCAGACTATCGTAAATTAAATACAGGAATAATTAAATTACGAAATTAAAAATTCACACGCTGTTGAGTGTTCTGTACCTTATTTTAACTGTGACAAATAATGTGAATGAAAAGCTACGTGGCCTGGCTCGAACCCCCCCCCCCCCCACGTAGCCCAGCGTAACTTTCCAGCCAACCCCTCCCCCCCTAGAAAGAGCCACGTAGTTTATGGACGCTCCCTAAGTATCCCTGCACCACCACCTCTTCTACGCTGAACCCTATCCCTCCCGGCAGGCTCATGAAAACATCAACTGAACAAAGTTGACGGGCTATAAACAAGCCAGGTACAGGGAGGTTGAGCGATGGGGGGAGGGGGGGGGAAGGGAGGGGTAATACAAAGTGCTAGACAACAAATATTCATGCACCGTATTTCTCAGAATTCGCTGATACATTAAATAAAAAAAAAAAAAAAAAAAAAAAAAGTTAAGCAAAGGAAGACTTAGCCATATGTAATTCCAATACATCGAGTGTAAACCCTTAAGGTTTTTAAGAAGTGCTGGTAACCAAATTAAAGAAACAAATAAATAAAACAGCTACAGCTTATCGCAGATGACTGGAATATGGCACATCAACACAAAAAAGAGAAATGTAGGCAAACAAATAAAAATGTAATTTTCGAGTGTAAATAGTTCGTCAGCAGAACATGTTATGCACTGAGACTCATACATGATTCTTTTTAAACACTTGGGGGAAAGAAACTGACACTGTCGCTTTTCAAGCTTGCAATGACTCCATTTAAGAGTATCATGACGACCGCTTTGGGCACTCGACTTCGTTTAATTTCCAATGTTTCGCTGGTTTCTTTCGTGTGTGTGCGCGACTTTTTGTGATAAGGAAGCTTTGATATTTCTATCCTATTTTTGTGTTTAAATCAATCAATACCACATCGCGAGTAAATCTGGGTGGGCTGTGCTACCTGTTGACGGAAGCAGGCAGTGGTGCCGCTAGTCATTGTCTGTGATCTCGACTTACAAGTGGATTGGCTCGTGCCACCGCTGGAGCTTTCCCCGGCTATTTCTTGCGAAAGGCGACCGGCCGGCTGGGCGGCCAGTGAAACTAATGATCCAGACGGGCACTCCCAGGTCCTGTATCAGACAAACCGGCTTCACCGTCTACTCTACACTCACCATCCTCACTTTGAAACCCGCTTAGGTTTCAACTGCTTCTTAATCCAAAACATCGTTAATCCACACTAAGGAGTTCGTGATACCTACCACACGAGCTTATCCTCATTGTTCCACAGAGATGAGGTTACGAACTATTCTGTATAATAACAATTACTTCTTTCCATTAATTAGTGCATTGTAAATATGAATGGACGGATTGTTAATTAAAGTTTACGTAAGATTTGGTTAATATGTTGGAACGTGATGTAAAATATCTGTTTGTGTAAGAGCGTTTTGCTAGTGACATTGAATAACCAGTGAAAATATATTATCATCTGCGTCTGCATGGCTACAATATTTTGTCTCATATTCAATCATTTAAAACCGTTTTTCATGTTTAGAATGGCATTCACAACCTTTAAATCACTGTATTATTATTTAAAATCACTATCACTTAGTTTGGAACGAAATTAAGAACTTTTAAATTGTTAATAACGTATTTTAATAGTAAAATATTGTTTTTTGCTGGCCCTCCAGCTACTATTTGTTTCTCGATCTACCGTGGCCACATGCACGCTGACTGGCGACCACCTGTGTAGTCTCTCAGAAGTTTTTCTATATATGGTTATAGAAGCTCTCTGCAAACACACAGGGGAGAGTCCAAATACTGTTACGAATGGAGTCATCTAGCAAACACATCTTTGCTTGTGCCTTTGTCATTTCTGAGAGAAATCAGTTAGTAATAGTTTCATCGTCTTACTGATAAAATATTCATTAAATTTGGTCGTTACCTTTGTTGTTTATGAAACTACACTCTGTCTGAAAATATTAAGCAATTAAAGTTTCATTGGAAGTATAAAACACATGACGGCCGGAAGATATAAATTCCCAAAAAATATTATTCCTACTAACGTGACTCGCGAACACATGTTCACAGAGACTTTATAAGGTATTCATTTCATTCACACCGAGTGTGGTGGGTGAACGGTTAACGTTCTGGCCTTGCATTCGGGAGGACACCGGTTCGAATCCCCGTCCGGGCATTCAGATTTTGGGTTTTCCATGGTTTCCCCAAACCACTCCAGGCGAATGCCGGGATGCTTCCTTCAAAAAGGCCATGATCGAATTCCTTCCCGTTCCTTGTCCCCAGTCCCATCCCGCCTCTAATGACCTCGTCGACGTCACAGTTAAATTTCAGCGCTGATGATGTCGAGGCTTGAGGTATAAACTCACTGGAAGCAAATATAACTCTTTTTTTATTTTTGAGGGTCACCACGGTACCCAGAAAATCGATCTCCATGACCAACACTTCTGGAGATCAACATTTTTAATATTCTTGTATAAATATATAAATCCTGTTTGAAATTTGAGATCTATTTTCAACCTGTTTCATATATGAGAATGGGTGGAAGAAACGATAAGCAGAACGAAGAATTTTACATCTACATATATAATCTGTAGTACACAAGAATGTATTTGCCATAGAATGCTTTGCACTACACATATTACGTCATCTGAACTTTCCACTATCTAATGGCACCAGGGAAGAAAGAATATTATGTAGGTACCTCTACGGCACCTTATTTCTATGATCTTGTCTGTCCAATCATTGCTACTGAAATACATTTGTGGAAGAAGTTTTACCTTCAATTCAAAAATAAAAGAGTTTGCCAGTCTGTTAACCAGTAAATCGAGTGTAATTTGTCTACCAGGCAGTGGTTCGGCGTGTTCAGATTTGCAGAGTGAATGGTTTTCCGCTTTTAATCTCGTTGTCAGGTCTTGTGCAACAGACTCTTTCGAGCTCAGCGAATGATGAAGATAGACTTTATCAACTAACTGAAACTTTCGGCGTTGATGCGTTATTAGGTACATAATAAATTAACACAATTAAATGGTTTCTCGTTACTAAAGTATTGCCATTTTTATGACAGAAACTGTGTAATAGATTCTGAAATTTTTAAACAATTCAGACTATAGTTTCTACTTCACTGATAACTAGTTTCTGTTCTTGTAGACACAAATGCCCTTATTGCAGCTGGCAGTAGCCCAATGAAAAGTCAATGAAAACAAGTAAATTCAAAATAACTTACTCATATTCATAAAAACAAATTCCTTATTTTATAATGGAACGAAGTTTTAAATCAATATTCCTTCATGTCAGAAACAATCAGAAAATGACAATATAATGTTTGGCCAATAGAGGTCTTTCGGATGCGTATTTTCCTTAAATTGCTATATATCAATCCTTTAGTTTTCGTTTCTTCAAAAGAAGTCGATTTCTTGACTATAAAAGAACCTTTTACTATTAGCAAACTATGCACAGCGCATAACAGGTATAACAGCTAACTAAAAAAATCATTTGTTCCCGAAGTCGCAGGATAAACTGTGAACCCACCGAACTGAAGAATTCTGCTGCATAGCGTGAAGAATTGAAAATAATTAACGATGAATGGTTTGCTACGAATGGAGGAGGTTAAAAACAGAAGTCTACTTTGAGTGTTCTCAGTACTGTTGAGAGTAAAAGAGTCTATATTTTCGAAGACATAACATGAAACTAAGGTATCGAAATTCCGAAGTAGTGTATGCTAAAATAACGACAAAATTTAAACGAAAAGAAATTCAGCATATCGGGTACGACGAAGCTAATGTTTCGGCAAGTTTCAGTTGTATGTCACGCCGAGAATATATCGTAAACACCACTAAAACTCGCTCTTAGTTATAGATACGTTGTTTTGGAGTTATGAAGAAACAAGAATGAAGAAATGCTGCCTGATAACGAGCCAATAACACAGAATAGTTTGTTGACGTCAGTACAGATAGAGCAGTAAAACGTAAAAGGATCTCAAACTTTTTTGTGTTGGAAGACACCACAGATTTCGTGCTGTAGGTAAGAACGAGTTTCGCGGCACCCAACACAAAGCGATGGACGAGGTGGCTGGACGCGTCCCAAGGTCAAGGTCACAGATTCCGTCCCGCCTTCCCGCCAGCAATACCTTTTGGACCCGAGGATCAAACCCGTACCATGGAAACATTATCCTGAGCTTTGTCGGGTATCTCACCTCTACCACACTTAATTTAACTATCTTTCGCAATAACTGTGCTACACTTGTTATAAACGGTTTCATATTAATTTTTTGATACCGTAGAGCATCAAAAGAAAATTTCTATTAGTCTAGATTAAATTCTTAGAACTTTGAGTGTTGAAGACGAAAAATTCAATGGAATTCGCATATTATTCCTAATGTATTAGAAGAAGATAACTCGTCTGTTTGCCGGGAAATACCATAGTTTCTTCTGATTAATTTTTGTCGATATGTGTATGTCAGTACCTTATAGGCGCAAAGACACAGAAAGGCACCGAATAGATTTCTGTAAGACATGGTATAAGATTGTTGGTGGTTTAATTAATAAGATAAATAATCAGTCCACCATACAGTTCAATTTAACATTTGTTTTTATTTTCATAAAACACGACGCCAACGATACTGTTTACATGAATACATTCAATCCAGCGATCGTATACAACACTTCTTCCACTGACAATACAGTTCTTGGCCGTCGTAAAATTTAATCGGTGAAAACTTTGCCGAAAAACTAACTACTTCTCTGTCTCGGATGATTGCTTTATATAAGCAACGTCGAAATTTCTAGAACACTTCAAAAGATTCCGACAGATCTTTCTCGGACATTAACAATACTGAAACAATTGAAACACATTAAAAACAATCAGAATTAATACATAATCATTTACAATCAATACAAAATGGTCAGAAATGGAAATTAAAGATACTTAAACAAAAAAATTATACACAGAAATCATTTTAAACTGTAGCGAATTATTCTTTAGACATCGTAACTTGCTTTAATACTTGGAATTACAAACATTTAAGCAATTATCTTGCCAAATTCTATTCTTAAACATATTAAATGGCCTTTAAATAATTTCTTATCATAAAACAAAGCCTATATACACTGATTTACAGTTAATTGAAAAACAAACATACAAGATCATATTCAACCAAACTCTAGCTTACTACAATTGCTTCATAAAATACAATTCCATTTAATTTTAGGTTTGAGGGCTGTTACAATTGATATTGCTATTTAGAAACGTCTTCTGACAAAACATGTTCTTTAGCTTTAAGGAACACAGCACGGATTTATATTTGGCCAAATTTTTCTTTCCACTTGTTAGGAGGCGATACGCTATTGCATTGTACGTTAAAATTAATATGCTATCATGGAAGCCCGTTTTGACATTCAACAAGCTGTTTGACGCCACTTTAAAGGGGTGAAGATGACTTTTAAACAAACTGAATGAGGATACTTCTACTCTTCTGGAAATTTCTTTTTACCTTTTTACACCCTAAAAATTCTGGGAACAGATGACAGTTTTTTTTTTAGAATTAAAGTTTTTCTTGAATTTTGCAATATTAAACGATTGGTAAAGGTGAGGGAAATGGGGCGAAGAGTGTGAATCTCGATATACATTAATGCCGGCCACATCCGTGTTAAAATTACAGATCGGAGGAGAGGGTAGAGGTACTGGGTCTGATTGCCTTTGTGGATGGAACCCAGTACCTCCGCAACACCAGGCAACACCAGTGGCCAGTGTTTTGGTGGCATTCGTTACCGAAGTGTTAAGATGTAACTTTCAAGTCTGTTAGATTTTCTGAATTTTAATGAAACTTTTTTTTTTACTTAAGGCTTTACGCCTCGTCGACGTCAGAGGCGGGACGAGATTGGGTCAAGGAACGGGAAGGAATTCGGCCATGGCCTTTTAAAGAAGCATCCCGGCATTCACCAGGGGTGATTTGGGGAAACCATGAAAACCCAAATCTGGATGCGTGGGCGGGGATTCCAACCGGCGTTCTCCTGAATGCGAGGCCAAAGCGTTAACCGTTCACCCACCACGCTCGGTTTTAATGAAACAGACACGAAGCTGATCATCGGCTTAATTGATCTCATACAATTATCATCAGCATATTGTACGAAAGAAGAAATACATCTTATATTCGGAGATTCAACCCGTATGGGTGTGCATAGTGTTAAGAAAAAAAAAAACACTCGAAAAAAAAACTTTTTTCTGGGCCACGTTTTTTTTCACAACTACTAACTATCAAATTTGTAAGGCAGTTATCGTTTGATATGACTTTTAGAGTTTATTCTAAGTAATTATCTTAATTTTTAAATCTACTATATTTTTCTGGTTCAGTAGAAAAAAAATAATGAAAATTTTGGCAACATTGACTGAAATTTTCTTTTATGAACGGGGATTTCCCGAAGAGGCTAAGTTGCGCGAGAAGGAATCCCCGTTGTTTGGATTGATACTCGCTATTTGAACTAGGGCTACCAGCCCTACGAATTTATCTGTAGACCTACGGATCTTTTAAAAAAATAGGAATTTAAAATTTATCTACGGTTTTTTGCCTTTTTTATTACTTATTGTGCTTTCCTTATATTCGTATACTTGTTAAACTCTCAGAGTATAGTGGTACTGAGTCATTAAATTGTCAGTAATTATGAATCATTTCCTTGCAACCGTTGGTGTAAACCAACTATTGAAAAGAAGTAAATATGATAATAGATTTAAATTCAAACTTAAAAGACCGTAATACAGAACTATAGGTGCAGTCTTTATGTACAGTGTGTACTTTGCTCACAATTTAAAATTGCAATCTCAAAATCTTTTGCGTACAATACCAGAACAACCAGTAAAAGAAAATGGAACTACTTCTGAAGTTATGGATATAGAGGAGACAGAAGAAGAAACAGAAAATTCCGACACCGACCGAACTAATGTTGGTAGTGCTGATACTAGTGAATGTGGTACTGACATAGAGGATGAATAAAATTATGTTACCTATATAGATACATTTATGAATTATTATGTAAGACATTATATCATTCAGTAATATTTAAAACACACTTGTAAAATGAAAGTTCCTTAAATAAAACTATAATTTATCAAATATATTGTTTTCTGAAAAAAAAAAACCCACAAATTTAGAAAAAAAACAAGGGTGATAAGTTTTTTTCATGTTTTTTTTCACAAAGCTGAAAAAAATTTTTTTTCAATTTGCAACACTAGGTGTGCAGATATGGTGTTTCGGAACCAGAAGTTTGGTAGCAAAATTCCGTATGACAATCTGCCTAAAATCATGTTATTTTCAGTTTTAGTTTAACCTAAAGTTTATCTTTTGCTTTAATATTTTTTGCAGGGTTTGATCACAAAATATGAATTCTGATCTGTAATTAAGCGTTATTTCCCCGCATACTTCATTTTTATTATGTAAAAAAATTAAGTGGTCTGTTAATTGAAAAAATTAGTCATACGAATTTTTTTAATTCAATACAAGATGGTGTAATATTAAATTAATTTCGTTCTCTGCTTAAATATAATATAGATAATATCTGTGTGATACTATCTGCGAATATCTCAATTCAAATTTACAAGCCAAACATTTCAAGTCTAATATGAACTGAACTTTTAATTTCAGTTGCCTTCAGTATATTCATCTACCGGGTTGTGAATCTCTAGCTAGAATTTTAAATAATTGTGACAATAACATTTGCAAAATATATTTTTTTCTTTTGTTAAAATAATTACTGTGTTTTTCAATCTGAACACCAGATTTAAACCATTTTCTCATTTAAGAAAAAAAATATGCTCCAGTATTGATATTCAGACATTAGTGCCATTCATAAAATCATTTATATTATGATCGGTAAAATGTCAAATATAATTCTATGGACCACAAACGTATAAGGACTTACAAGGACCTATTTTTTTTACTTATGTGTACATTATTATTATTTTTACCTATGTGTGTATTATTAACATTTGAAACGTGTCGCATTGGACCATTATAACATAATAAATCTGATACCTTGTTTTGAATTCCTACACGTTATGAAATTGCCAGTGAACAATTAAAAGTGAATTACATACTCAACAGACTCTTAATATTTACTAACCAAATGAATGTTAATGTTAAGTCTGCGGAACACCTGCCCCATCTTCGCTATATATATTCTTCTGGCTTTATGCCTCGTCGACTTCAAGGTCTTTAGAGACCGGAAAGGATGGAGCAAGGAACGCGAAGGAATTCGGTCATGTCATTTTAAAGGAAGCATCCCATCATTTGCCTGGAGTAATTTGGGGGAACCATGGAAAACTCAAATCTGAATGCCCGAACGGGGATTCAAACGTGTGCCCTCCCGAATGCGAGGCCAGGACGTTTAACCGCTCACCCACCACCCTCGGTCCTATCTTCGCGGACAGCAGGTTCAGATTGACTGATGTAGATCACGCCTTTGTTACTTCTATGTTTCAGATGTGATTTCTTTAAAGCTGTGCCCAATTCATAATCATCAAAAGATTTTTATACGCACAAACATCATGGATGTCTTCTTTGATTCCTTCTTCTTCTTGAAATCAAACAAGTTCTAGGGAATATCATCAATTATTAAATCCCTATTTGCGTTATTTCTTCACTGCCTGATATCTTTAAAACAGGATCTCTCACAGTAACTCCATCTTTCACCGACATAATAGAGTCCAAGCAGTCCCTGTATTACAAATTCACTTAGCACACCTTCTAGCGATCAGTTTTTTTTTTTTAATTAGCTTGAAAGATATTATTATTCATCCCCTTTTGTGTTTTCCCATCTTTTTTCCATTTCTGAACTGACTGTTTTATTTTCATACATGTCGCATCTAATTTAGTTACAGCTACTTCCGTTTCTATTTCTTCACACACCTGTACCAGCCATTTCTTTGGTTTTCTTTGGTTTTCTTTTTATTTCATTTCTAGCAGGTCGATACCACGGTGTTCATGCTGCGTGTTCATCGTTCTTGAGCATTTTGCTCTGATTCAGTTCCGTTATTTTTTCTATGTGATAAGGTTTCTCGCCGGTTTTTTGTATTACGGCCAATTTATTTTTACTTGGTTTGATTAATTCAGCTTGTGTAGTTTATTCTTCTACAGCTGAATCTTTCTTTCTTATCCGAGCTAACCTTTTCTGGTCTATTTATGGTCTGCAAGCCTTCACCCACTAAATTCATATGTTCTAAAGCGGTCTGATGGCTCATTGGTTAAAGGTTCTGACTGGAGATCGAAAGATCCCCGGTTCGAACTCCTGTCACGCTTACGTGGATCGATTCCAGTACCCGGTAGGACTAGCGGGTTGGGATAAGGCGGTTACGACAAGGCTGGAATGCACATCCGATAGAATCCCTGTCACCAGGTCATTGCGACCACACGGAATTATTATTATTAATCTCATCGTTTCACAGTACAGTTATTGCCTTCGACAGTGCCTTTTACTAACAAATTAACTAATCTCAGTACGGGATCCACCGCCGCATCTTTATCATTGCTTATTTATATTCCCTAACGTTTATTGATAACGTTTCTATCATATGTTTTTCCATAACTTTTTCCTTTGTTGCTCTATTTTTCCACCTAATTTTAAACGTCTTTCTTACAGTATAAATAATAATTGATGTGGTCGTAATGACCTAGCGACAGGGTTATCTTGGCTGCGTATTCCACCCCTGTCATAAGCCGCCTTACCCTAACCCAGGTAATGCTGCCAGATACAGGGGACCTTAAGTTTAATGTGGAATACGAACCACGGAAGCGTTCTGGCATTACTTAACATTATATAGCAAGCTGTGCTAGAGGTGAAGGTCGGTTTAAGTGCCTATGAAAATCCCCGCCGAGACAGGGATTCGAACCGGGGATCTTTGACTCTTTGGATGGCCTTAAACACTGAGCCACCACACGGCTCTTTCTTATAGTTCAAGACAGTGCGTGGTTGGTAAGTAGTAATGCTCTGGCCTCGCATTCGGGAGGATGCGGGTGCGAATCACCGTCCAGCTATCCAGATTTGGGTTTCCCCAAATCATTTCAGGCGAATACCGGACTGATTACTTTAAAAATCCATGGCAGAATTCCTTCCTGTTCCATTGCTACAGTTCTTTTCAGCCTATAGTGACCTCGACGTCGACGGGGCGTAAAGCCAAAGCCAAAGTCAAAAAACAGTAATAAAAGAGCATAAAGAAAAATACACCTGATTGATATGAATGTATACGAAAGAAAGGAGCTTCATTGTCTTTGGAAAATAGCTGTTTGAAGACGAGTACAATATTTCTTGTTGTTTAAACCACAAGCGCCACCGATTTCCTTGGTGAGTCCTGGGCTTTGCGTGTAAATGTCCCTCGGTAAGTCGTAGCTTTGTGCAGTGTCCGCGTGGGCAGGGCAGTTTAACGGTGAAGTCCTCACAAGGTCAGTGCCTTCTACGGCAGCATCCGGGAATCTGGAGTATTGGTCTACGTAGATATCGCTAATCCGTTGCATAAAGGAAACTAATTTCTCCATGTTCCACAGCACTGAAACGTTCTACAAACAATAATTCACCTAGACACAAACTTGATTATGTATTACATTTTTAACATTTAAAGCGATATTCTAATACTTTGACAGTTTCCATTACGACGTATTTTTTAATTAGCTTAATTTACGTAAAATTTGATAAATGCAATGACAATTTTTCGGTTCTAGAAAAAAAAAGCAAATAACAAGCGAATTTTTTTTGAAACAACGCATGAATATCTTTCTTAATAACAATCTGAAACGAAATTAACTATAATATTCCTGTTGTATTTATTCTCTCTACGAAAACTTCTTTTTCATGAAATTATTATCATATTACTAATTTCTTTTTGTAGTGAGGATAGAAGTGAGGTGTTTTAAATTCTTTTCTATAGAAAGAGATAGTAGCAGTCCCCAGTTTGAAAAATACATTTTGTAACAACAAATATGATGGTTGTTATTTGCAATAAATAGATTTTATATATAGAATTAATATTGTATCTTTTGCAATTTATTTCCTTTTGTTTGTTCTGTCTAAATATCCTCTCATACCAATAACCTTTGACCGTGTCTATAATAATTTTCAATTAAGTTTCTTCCGAAAGGTTTGCAAGTTCTTTTCTATTCAAGATCTATTAAATTTTCTCTCTGCAAATATTATGTTCGAACTTCTCATTATGCAACTATTATTATTTACAAACTATGTCTTCCGCTAGATTATCCTTTTTTGCTCGTTCGCCTTTTCTACCAACCATTCCCCTAACTTCTTCTTTTTCGAGAGATCTTATATTTTTAAACGTATCGGAGCAAACATTCTTTTTATTAATTCTTTAAACTTTTAATTTATCAATGTTACTCCCTTTACCAGTGTAAATATATAATTTTATTTATTTTTAATGAGCTGCTATGTTATAATTTTCATCTGTCAAAACTTAAATTAAAAATTAGTTTCATTGAATTAAAAATTTAAATAATACCACAAAGCGAAATAAAAATTTCCTCATCAAGAAACCGAATAGCATTAATGAATTGTATTGCTGTCACAGGCTTATAGTCTATTGTGTCCTATCTGGTAAGCATACTTCTAACTTACGTAATCTTAAGTAGCCTTTCTTAGTTTTAGCTAAACACATAATAACGCACCAAGCTCTTTGGCTGAGCGTGTTAAAGGGCCAGGGGGGAAATAGCGATCGAAATTATTCAATTCTCGGAACAAATTTGCAATCCACCCAGATCACTGTTTTTTCCCATATTCTGTTATCCTTTGCTGTGACGGTCTCCCCTTTTTTCTTCGTAAAACTGCACTCTACGCAGAATAATACAGAACATATTTTAACAAAGATTACATGGTTCGCAAACAGATGGCGACACTCGTTTGTATGTTATAATCCTCCTTAACGACCTAACAGATATCAATAGGATGCAAGGTCCCAAAATAATAAAACTGGCCCTTAAAACATGCCTCCCGTTACAAACTTATCCACAGTTATCGCTGCTATTGTAGCTGTTCACTGGTACACCCACCAACCACCTCATTGGCAATGTTAAACTGTATTCCAAAGCACTTTCGAACTTTAGAAAATTACACCACGAACGGTAGTGCATGATCCTAGAAACCGGTTGAGATTGTGTCAACACTTTCGTTGCGTAAAATGCTACTGGAACCGAATCAGGCAAACCAGATTAATTTCTAACAACCCGGTTATTTTTGGAAAGTAAGAATAATGTCTAATACCGAACTAAAATCAACTGCAATTTATATTATACCTGGAAAATACTCCCCGAAAATTATGTTGAATCTTTCTGAGAGTTTTTTTATTGTTTAATCTTTCTGAGAGTTTTTTATAGCCTACATTTTAGCTTTGTGTTAAGCAATAGGTTCTGTTTTCTGTTTTAATGGAATTTCTCTGCAATGACATTCTCTCCCATGATTTTACATTGAAATTACATACTGATGTAATATCGCTTTTCCAATTCCTGTGACAAAGTTCTGTGGATAATTGTATTTACGTACGCAGGTGCTTAAAAAGTCATCACTTGATACGTTTTTCTGTATCTTTCAACTTATTTTACTTAAACCCATTGGAAATATAAACTAATAAGAACAAGATTACTCAGAACCTGGTTAACATAGAATTTTTAATTAGCTGTATGATTACGGTTAGTATTACGTGCACACTGAACGAATAATTTAGAGCACTATACTTGTACTAAACATTTTATTCACATTTACTTGTATCTGTTTGCACCACAACGAAAAAATCGAAAGCGTTCTGTTTATCTGAACCAAGTTTTCTACAAATGCTCTCTGTGAATCGTGCGCTGTCATGAAACTTAGTCTCTCTTAATTGAAAGCAAGTGTGTGGAAAACACTTTCTTGTGTAAAGAAGTATTGTTAAATTATGAATGAAAATAGCCGTTAAGATTAGTATATTGTCATGTTATATAACTGCTGCACCAATTTTATTTACGGCAATGTAGGGGAATTGCATTCAATTACATACCATGTACTATGTTTTCTATTTTCTTAAATGTAATTATTCCAAAGTTTTCCTTGAAAGGCTAAAACCATTTAGACACATAAAATGAATGTTTATTTCAACATTTCTGATAAAATTTCTCATTGTTAAACATAATTTAGAAACGACATGTGATATGGGGCTTCTAAGAACGTAGCCATTACACAAGCGACATTTTGCGCCTCCGAATGGAGGCAATTAGAATAAAAATAATATCTGATAGTGAGACCGTGCAACAAGTTTATAAATTCAAATACGTATGTTGTAAAATTTCTATAAGCTACAAAACTATAATTCGTTAAAATAACGTACTAGATGACGCTTTTGGAAAAGCATGCAAAGAAATATTCAAATAAAACCATAAAAAATTAAACTAAAATCGGCTTAAAGAATGTCATTGGCATCTGGGTTTTAGGCACGAAAAATTACAAGCAAATCAAATGCTATTTTAGCAAGATCTACTAAAGTAAACATAAAAATGTTAAAGGAACTGGAAAAGCATGTATTAAGCATGCCAGTATTTCGCAGAACTGCTTTAAAATGCAAAATAAATGGAGAACGCCGTGTTTGTCCACCGAAATCGAGATGAGAAGGTCAAAGTGTTTACTCAAAGAACAGGTCTTCAAGCCTATCCTTGGAAACAAGAAGCGGCTTCAGATAAGCACAGACGAAGTAGTCTTTACCGCTCTGTTTGGCTAGACATTCCCACTAGCTGCTGCTGTTAGGAGACTCCACTTAACAACTCCAGAATCATAACACTTCATTGAGCTTAGTGTAGGACACAATCGATAGCTACGATAAAAAATGGTTTTTTATATTTTTTTCAAAGGCCTACAAGACAGAAATCTACCACTGGTAAACAATAATGTCTATGCCTTTAATGTGTATGTTACACTCAGTGAGAAAAAAAAAAAACCGACCACAAGGCATTGTGGATTCTTTAAAACGGCCACAACACGTTATTTGCGTTGTGGCACTGACAGAAACAGCCAGAACACGTTGTGACTATCTCAAATAGGCCACAACAAGAAATTCGCGTCGCGGCTCTCATGATAGTTGACCACCATGCGTTGTGGTTACTAAGAAAAGCCACAACGTGTTCTCAACGTTAGCTGATCCAATCACAACGCGACGTGTAGGTTGTAAATATCTGAATGTTAATTAACAATCGGGTCATATTAAGACAATAAACATTCTTTTTAATTGCCGTTTCTTTACCTCTAATCGTTGTCTGGTATAAGTTGACAGTAAAATTATTAAAATAAAGAAAGTTGGTAAAAAAATTATCTGCCAATATTGTTGCAGAGCTATTCACTTTTACAAGAACTATTATCATGAAATTTTGAGTTACATTTTAATTCCTGTGAGCAACATTTGCATTTTTTTTATCAATACAGTATCTTTTAAAGTGACATTTTATAAAGCCTTCCTGACTTCCTGATGGTAACACAAATGCTAAGCAAAGTGTTAAAGGAGTTGAGATATGTCATCAATGTTACTCTCTGAAGCTGTAAATTCATTACGAGCATTAAGTGGCTCGAGAAGACCTTTCTCGTTTACTACCTAATAGAGACCTGATGAAATGATGCTCATAAAAACGGTTAAAAGATTTCTCATCAACTTTGGGTACCCTAACTAAAACAGTAGAACACATTTCAGCTGCAGGAAATTTTTAATTGGACAGTGAAATCTTTTTATGTGCTTGTTTCTATTGACCGGAATTGGCACTTCTCTCTCAAGACTGATGCTGTTCTTTCTTAAACAGAGCTTACAAGTAACATGTTCACCAAACTCCTCCATTCTCGTTGCTTTCTCCACAGATAATGTGAACATATTCATGACACTCTGAACGCTTGTGAGCTCCTGAGGTGTCATTTTCAAAAATAACACAACTTTTTATTAAATTTAAATTTTCAGCATTTTCTTAAATAATCTGTCACTGTAAAAGATGCAGTATTGATAAGAATACAAATTTTATTTAAAGAACATAAAACGTAACCCAAAATGTCTCTTTTTGCTCATGGTTTTACGCCATGTCGACGTCGAGGTCATTAGAGGCGGGAAACGACTGGTGACAAGGAACGGGAATGAGTTCGGCCATAACCTTTTTAAGGAAACCTTCCAGGTATTCATCTGGAGTGATTTGGGGAAACCATGGAAAATTCAAATTTTGATGGCCGAACGGAGATTCGGAAGGCGAGAACTTTCCTTCTCACCCGTCATCCTCGGTAAAATGTCACGGTATATTTTTTGTAAAAATAAATAACTCTGCAACATTATTGGTAATTTTGTTACCAACTTTCCTTATTTAAATAATTTTAGTGAAACTTACATCAGACAATGATTAAAGATAGAGAAACGCTAATGAAATAGAGTGTTTTATTTTCTTAACATTACCTGGTTTTTAATTAACGTTCGGAACATGCCGCTAGTGTGGTGGTTGTATCAGCTAATGCTCAGATCGCGTTGTGGCTTTTCGTAGTAACCACAACGCATTGTGGTGTAATATCATGAGAACCACGATGCGAATTTCGCATTGTGGCCGTTTTGAGTTAGCCACAACGCGTTCTAGCTGTCTTTTTCAGTGCCACGACTCGAATTTTGTGTTGTGGCCGTTTCAAAGAAACCACACCACGTTGCGGTGGTTCTTTTTTTTTCGCTCACTGAGCGTTTTCGGTCTTTGCGTCTAATACGTACAATACGACTGTAACCAGTAACCATTTCCACGCTTAGCGCACCATCCCAGGCGCGCGGAAGTTATTTACTTCTACCACGAAAGCCTTCGATTGCAACCAATAACACGTCTCAGAAGAAAGAACGAATGACACATAAAGGGACCACTAGAATACCAATAGCAATTCGCTCAGTGTATATACGTTTCCCATATAAATATCGGCTAAGATTTTGGTTGTCTGGGCGCTGATCTTCGTAGAATCTTCTTCACTGCAGTGTACTGGGAATTGGCTATTTACCACTACTTCAGCACATGGAAAGTTATTATGATTACAGTTGACTTTATGGAGCCATTGTTGCGTTCATTTCAAGCGGGAGATCGTATATTAGATTTCATAATTCCTGTTGCAATGTCAATTAAAACAATAGACTCTTAGCGACAGTGCAGTGAGCAGTGTGTAGGTACAAGCGCCCGCGTAACAGGTGTGCTCCACATCAAGTGGTTGTTTACATAAGCACGCCTGCTGGGGGAGGAGCGTGCGGGGCGAACAGTGTCCTTGCTAGCAGCAGATCTCCGGAAACTGCAGCCGCTGCACACCGCTAGGTTTCACTTTTCTTGCGACAGAGAACGTGCACGAATACCTTGGGTGCGCGGTACCTCAGCTGCCTTGAGTTTTGTGTCCAGCAAAACTTTCTCGTTGTCTCTGACAAACTCCCCCGTTTCCCTGAATTTTGTCGAATATTTACCTCACCTTTTATGCAGCACATATCAGCTTTACCAAAGAGAGAAGCTGTTAAATAAAAATTCCAGCTGATAAGTTTACAAATGTTAAGAAAACAATAATTGTATGTTACTATATAGGACATTAAATACCTTTGTCTTTTAAATTGAGTTTATTAGAGCCGTGCAATATTACGAAACAATTGAACGCTTGAATATGAACCTAGAATCAGTACACAATATGATTGTAATAACTTTGCAAAAACTTTTATAACAGATGCGAAAAGACGCACCTTCATCTAAGACTTCCCACTCTTGTTAAATTGGGATCGAGATGAAATTCAAGTCGGGCTTGCAGGTTCTTGGTTTTAATATTTTAACAAAGCCAGCCAGGCAACTTACTCGAAACAGGTATTCGATTTATCTACAACTTCCTAATCTATGACTATCATGACAGCTATGGTTTTTATTATTTTTTCTTCAGTTCTCATCACTGCTTTGATGCTGTCTTCCATGTTTTTATATCATAAGCTAACTTCGTTTTCTTCACATAACCGATAAGTCTTGCATTCTCAATTATCTGCTTCACGTTTCTATACCACATCAAACAAAACTTCCAAAACAAGCACCACCGTTTCGACGTGTATGGTTCCAATCTTTATATGCAGTTTGAAGGAAATTCAACAATATACTAAATCCACTGTTGAGCCATAGCTAAGGAGTATTTTTCTTACATTAAATTGAGGAAACTAACATAAGTTTTAATCATATACTATATTTTGAACGAGGCAAAATTGGCAACTGGAATTTCCTAAAATACAAAGTTATGCATCAGACAACGTCGTTCGTATCATAACAATATACATTTTACTCTGTCACAACCAAAATAATTAACTGCTATTAAATAAAACCGAATTGGAATGTGTTTCAAACCAATAGTTTTAGAATTTGTCTTCTATCACAGAAGTTCCAGAGCACGCATTTGTCTATAAATATTTTTAATCCAGACTCGCAGCTATGAGTAAATGCTGTAACCAATATGCAATTACAGTCGTGATACCTCAATCCTGTTTAACAAGATTAAATTTCCAGGGTCTCAAGAAATTGTAGCTGAACTGTGTGTTTATTTTCCATGCGTCCAAATAAAATATTTAGTCTTTGTAGCTGAATCATCATACACATGTAAATGGCAGTTGTTATATTTTGAGGTAACCACAAAAACAAAATTAGATGATACAACGGTTAAACAAGAAATTTTATTTTAAATAAGGGATTTTTATTAAAATAAGCTAGTTCACGAAAGGCACAATCATCCAGTACAAATCATTAATAGCAAATCGTAATTTTATAACGTAGATTCTCACATATCTGAACACTATTGTTGATAACTCTAAAATAAATGTCACTACATAATGTCGCGCACATTAAATTGGAGGTAGGCGTAAATGATTTAATAAAAGACGCTAAAATAAACACAGAAATAGCATAATGTAACCAGCTAAATATTTCATAATTGAAGAGTACATTATAATTTTTCAAACAAGTCTGAATATATTTATCAAAGTAGTCTGCCAGATGCGAAAATTTAATGTTTAATTCTTTTTTTAGTGTTTTCTAGAGACATAAATTATTTCAGATTACAAGAAAAAGCAGTTATGAAGCTTTTCCAATGGCGAAACTGTATATAAGATCATTCTAATTAACGCTTCAGATACACAGTAGGGTAATAAAACATTAGTTATTGGGCGTGAAAAAGTGCGAAATGCTTCAAGTTACTTGCCTTCCTGTTTAAAACCAAAGGCTTAGGACAAAGAATTGTTTGAATGAAAATCATAGAAGTATTTTACCACAAAACGTAAAAACCGCATAGCAGAAAATGGTGTAATATTTAGAAATAAAAATTATGGAAGAGAATAGCCTTAACGTTTGTGTTAGCTTATCACTTATCATCAGAATCGATGATATCATCTAAAAATACTAATCACGTTTGGAACAATTTTAGTTTCCACAAAAAAACTTCGAGCATCCTCAGAAGGAGTTTATCGGATTTTTTTTGAGAAAATAAATTCCTACGTAGTTCTAGCTGTGTATCTGTCGATATTTCTAATGGCTGAATCACGTTATTCTCTGTTAAGTGTCAGTTTTACTTGGCAAGCTAGAATCTTCCGTTTTAGGTGTGGCGACTCTTGGACAGGTGCTCAGCTACTTGAACAATAAACGTCAGTAAACTGTGAACAGCTAGGGGGACAGCGTTCCGTTGCCAGAGCACGTCTGGAGAATTCCTGCCAAGGACGCTCACTAGTGAAAGTCAGAGGTATCGGCTGCCAACACAGCGGCGTGAGTGTCGACTTACAGCTGTGTTAATGAAAATGCTTTCTTTCCCTCGAGAGAAAACAGAGCCTGCCTTTCGGGAGAGTTCAACGCCGGTATAGAACAGCAGCCGAAAGCGAAGAAAGTATCGGAGCGCTCACCCACATTTCAGCTCAAACAGCTATCTTCGGGATGATCTCTCTTTCTCTCTGATATGTCTTTCTGTTGGCTTCTTAAAGAAGATTTATCTGTAACCATTCTGGCGTGCGCCCCTTAATAAATTTTAAAAATAAACGACAAGGAAATTAAACCAATCACTTACAACAAATGAAGTTAAGAGGGTCATCATGAACACATAAACACTAACATACTTTACATATACCGGTATAAAACCTTATTCATGTATTGGGATGAGATGCATGGCAAGGACGTCTGTTGTGTACAAACTGACACTTATTTGTAAGATTTTAAATTTGTGTATTTTCTAAATAATAAATTAGACCTTTAGTGCAGAGAAAAAGCATTGTCTTTAGATGTGCGTGTCATTCTTTAGGGAAATTCCTACAATACGAGTTTATGAATTTCACTTTTCGATTCAGTGTTACTTAAGTATGTCAGAGAAAACTTTCGTTAGTGCGCATTAAATCTGGTTTTCGGCGCATTGCAAGTGCATTTTTCTGTGAAACTTTCTTTCAATCATTTAGTATTTCTTGTTTGTTTCATATCTTCAATAACAAAATTATTAAGATTAAAAATTTAAACTTACCTTGATATCGAATCAAATGAATCGCACGAGAATAGTCGAACAATTTGTAGTTTTTTAATGGTTTTAACGTTACTCGTTAAAGAATAGATCCCTACAAATTAATTGTGGTGTAATTTGCACTGCATTATGTTTCATGCTGTAAGTTAAGCCAAGCGTGGTCTTTTCTCTAGAGAGCTAGGCACACACCAACAGATACAATTTTCATTCGCAAGTAGTTCTTTATGTAGTATGTAGACAGCGTTACAATTCTTGTATTCAAGAGATCTTAAAATTAGTTTCCAGTTTGAATTAATTTCAAGATGAATCTGTTGGGTAATATGCAATCTGGAAATAAAATAAACACAGGTGGCTTGCAAGTGCTCCAAACATACATAAGTTATTACATTTGGAAAACATATCTTCAGGTCACTGTTTTAATTGTTATATATAACATCATTTACTAGCGCAGATAGTACAGACATTTTCAGTATGGTTGGTGACACTTTCAATTTTATATTGAGGGTAAAATTCAGCAAGTAGAGAGGAAATACTTTTTACTTTTTGAACAGTGTCTTTATCAAAAAGTAATTTGTGCAGATAGAATACACGAAGAACCTTTACATTTTTGTTAATTCAGGTGGGTAGTATTACGGCATTTCAGCGTAAAATTGTAGTGTCTTTATCTTATTTCCATAAAAAGTAAACTCACACAATGAGTATTATGCAGCCACAGACCGATTTTTTTTTAAAACTGCTTAACGTCTCCTATAACAACTAGGTCTTTAGAAACGGGAAAGGATGGGGGGCAAGGAATGGGAAGGAATTCGGCCATGGCCTTTTGAAGGAAGCATCCTGGCATTCACCTGGAGTGATTTGGGGAAATCATGGAAAACCCAAATCTGGATGCCCGGACGGGGATTCGAAGCCACAGACCTAATCCGAAAATTGTACGATGGTGTGTGGTACTGGAAGTTGATTATTTAAAAGTGTATATCAGAGGTGACAAGCGGGAACATGGTTGTTAGCTGAGAGCCGTGAGTTCATCTCAGGTCCGATGTAACTGCGTAGTCTCGGGATAGTCTTGGACTAAATGGATCCTTACGGTGTTAAGGAACAACCATAACGCAGACTGGGCTTCAAAGTGTACTACTATATCATATACTACGTCTAGGAGGAACTCATTTCAAACATCAATGAAAATACGTGACCATCGCAAATACACGGCACATTCACCTCCAATAAATTACAGAATATCACTTGCGGTTACAGACAAACATAAATTGATATTAGGAAATAGTAAAAACTAGCTGATACCCGCGACTTCGTACACGTGGATTAAGAATTTCTTTGCCAGAATTGAATATATAAAGTTGTTGGCAACAAAGGATTGGTCCCAAACAACACCCAGTCGGCATTATATAACAGGAAAGCCATCACTATACCATTCTACCGTCGAACCTGTCTCTTGAAGAGAATCAATTTCCAACATATTTAAAACAGAAAAAACAACAACAGACGAAGGTGAGGGGATGTGAGGGCGGGGGGTGGGGGGGGGGGTGTTAACTAAGGGCAAGTTTATTTCAGATTGGTCTTTTCTTCTTTCTTCAGCATGAGCATCCGATTCTTGGGTTCTAATAACTTTAGCTGCTCGTGCTTTGCTAGAGCTACAACTTCGGCCAGTTTACGCCCGCAAGGCATGTCAAAAAAGAAGGCAAAATAAACTGGTGCCAGAAACATTTAAGCAGACACAGAGCAATAGGATAGAGAAAATCTACATCTATACTAAATAATACGTTTTTTATCTAAACGAAATTTATTAACAAATTATACACTAACAAAATGCGCGAGAAGCACAGCTTGAGCAACCGACGTAACATTACAGCATTACAGACTAACATACACATCCGTCTCTCTGTCACCAATCGATAAGTTATTAAAATTTCGTGACTACAACTGTTAATCATACCGAAAAAATGTCCTGTGCCCTACCTACAGATTTTCTTGTCAAATTCCGTCAATATCGGTATAAGCATTTAGTCGTCAAAACGAAACAAAAAGACAGAGACTTAGTTCCGCATTTATAACATTTTACTGCAGATTACACTCACACTGACTGCGAATGAAAATTGTGGATTTGTATGAAGAACAAACAAACATACATACATACATTCACCTTTATAAATATAGATATCACTTTCTATGACACTGCACGAGATGGCGTAGAAATACACAACACGCTATAAAAAGTAGATTTTTTCCTAAGTCGCTTCGTCTTTAAGGGAAGTGTTTACAAAGTAAGAATTACTAAGGCACATGCTTTAATGTACGAAAATTTTGCTTTCTTTATCGAATTTTTAATTGACTTCTAAGCCTCCGTGCTTTCTCCGTTCTGAACTGAATTATGTTAAGAAGCATAATTTGCTTCGTATGGAAATAGTTGCTGAAGGGATATTTGCAGGTCATTTTTCGGTGTATGCAGCACGGAGGGAGTGAATGCAGTGCTCGTCGGCAGTTGAGCTGGTCTCATTTGCGGTAGTGGACTGGCAGCAGCAGTCTGTAACGAGAGCCGACAGCAATCCGAGCCCTGCTGGGTATCACGTGTCATTCTCACGACTCCTACTGACCTCCATCTACAACAGACACCGGACACCGGCGACAACCCCAATCACTTCACACCTGCGCCTAGCGACAGGCACGGAGCTGATTGAGGGCCTAACAGTCGCAAGACATTGAATCCGTCACTCAGAACGTTTCTTCTCGAGAGGTAACACCAGCGTCTATCCGTTTTCCGTGTCTCCTGTCGTAGAAGGGAGATGCACCTTGCAGCCAGGGACGCGGCTCATAAAATTGATGTTAATCTCGACTCGTGAACGTAGCGAGGATAATAACATTGTTTACTCCGCTGAATGGCAAAGTGCTACAGCACCGGAAAGCTCCTGTCACACGTTGGAGGTTATAAAGAGTCCGTAAAAAAATGGCTTACTTGAGGCACGCATGCTATATATACATCGTCCTTCTCGTGGAACATTTTCATCCATCACCACTAAGTGATTCTCCGAGCGGGTTGGGTGAGCAGTAATGCTCTGTCCTCTCATTCGGGAGCAAGCGGCTACGAATCCCCGACCGGCTATTCAGATTTGGGTTTTCCACTGCGAATGCCAGGATGGTTCCATCAAAAGGGCAAGGCCAAATTCTTTTCCGTTTCTTTCTCCCAGTCATTTTCCGACTCCAGTGACCTCTACGTCGACGAAGATAAAGCCCGAATCAAAATAAATTTTAAAAAATCTGCGTCACCTTGTCTTTACCTGTTACACTCCGTAGCATCATAAAAGATCGACAGATATTACACCGACAAACCCGTTATGATTTAAACATGGAAGCTGAAACGTCTATGAGAATTAAACAAGTTTCATCTCATAATTCTTTTGAATGTTTCAGGTAATAGAATTTATTTCAATTTTAATACCGATTAAAGCTGGCTTCAACTATTTGCACCCATTTCTTAATGATAAAAAGTATTTATGTTCCCATTTTTAATCTTTTTTTTGCCAATGTTGTGAGAGCAGGGGTAGTAATTCGTATAAGTAAAGTTCTGTATCCTCTTCCAAATCCGTCGGTGCTGGTAATCTTGAGATTTTTGCTGAGTGGATCTAGTATGCCATTCACAGAGTTCAGATTGCTAGAAAAAGTCTGTGCTTCGTCAGGGACCAAATAATCCGCAGTCATTCTGTCCAAATATAAAACCACATCTTTCTAATGACTTTATATTTATGTGACAAAACAAACTAACTGTTAAGTCCACAGTCATCAAATAATATACTCCCAGAAGCTGCAGCAACTGGAGTAATTGAATGAGAAACTTGAGAAATATGGGATATGAATCAATATGGGAAAGAGAAAGACTGGTAATGACAAGAAAGTAAAGAGACTGGAATGATAATATAAAGATTTGTGGACAAAACCTCGAAATTATTGAATAAACGCATAATGATATGTCAGACAAGATCAGCTTTCAACGTGGGAATGAGATATGTCAGAATATAATGAATATGGCATGGGAAAAAGACCCATGAAGTGTAATTATGTACCCATACTTGTAGGCAGCAGAAACGTGGAGTATGCAGAGAAGAAAGTAAAATCCAAGTCGGTGAGCTGAACCTCTCTTGAGACGAATAATAGAACAGACGAGAAGAGATAGAGTGAGTAATGAAGACGCAAAAAAGGAGACTGAAGTTAAGAAGCTGGATTAGAGAATCGAGAAAAATAAATGAAGGTGGTTCGTGCTTGTAAAGAGGATGGAAGAGGAAGGGATGCTAAGATAGATAACTGAAGCTAGAATGGAAGTAGATCTAACAGCATGCATAGCAAGAACTTTTATAGGGGTAGATTGCTGGACGGGGAAGAGGAGGTGGAAAATTCTCTTACATGATTGGGCGCAGGTGGATAAGGGTAAATACGTTTGATGACACCTGAAGTTGTTACTTTTATGTTGTTCTTGTTAGCGTACGCCCAGGAACATAGAGAGCATCGTCTCGTATATAGACTGTCGCCACATTTGTGGAAAGATAACTCCGATCTAGCTAACCAATGTCTTTCCACTGTATTCCGCTAATCAATGCTGCAGGAAACGTGTGTTCATTCCCCTTCCCCGTGTCTCCCGTCGTTGAGTAGCGGTTGGACTGTGGCGTAGGTGTTCAGAGAGCCGCCTGATGGTCCTGCTAAAGGTGCCAAGAACGATCCCACGGCGTCAGAGTTGTGTTTATGCGTGTAGCTGTAAGGTAATCAGTGGCGTTTCTTGTTTGCCTGCAGGTTGCGGCCAGTGACACCAAGGCCAGCCTACCCTGCCGAACAAGGTAAGAAAGGACAAAAATCAGCTTCTCTCATTTCTTCATCAACGAGGTCACTAAAACATATACTTTATTTTCTAGTTATGTACACTTAGATTTATATTTTTACTCTCGCTACAAAGATTATATATTTAATCTTTCCTAAAAGATTATCTGTAACTTATTCTTCTTCTCGTGTCGATGACAGCATCAGAATTATATGTAACAAAAGGTGCAGTTCATTATTCTAAGTACTCGTGATTAGTTGCTTATTTACAGTTACCAGGTTTCATAAGTAAAGTAATTTTTTGTAGCAGTATTCTTACCCATTTCAGTTTGCGTTAACATTAATTGCAAACGGAAATATATATGACTACAATTTACCGTTATTCCCGAAGAAACAGTACAGCAACTAAAATCCAACTGGGCATTATTACGTAAGAAATTTATGTCCACGCCTTTAAATCGCATTAAATTATGACGCACTATCACTAATTATTTAGTTGTACGACATTTTTAAATTCTTTCAGTGCTTAAATTACCTTATAATTCAGCTACAAAAGAAACACACTATAAATAATAATAAATTAAGCAAGTCTTCGGAAATAATCTAACATAAGCATGTAGACGGAACCAAACAAATACCAAGCAATATAAAAAATATTTTGTCTACGAAGAAATCAGCAATCATTTGAATGAATTATTTTCAGTAGAACGCCTAATTTTGTTCCCTCTCGTTAGTCTCTCAGTGCTCCATCTCTCCCCATCCTGAGCTAATATATTCGTCTTAACACGTCCTTTACAACTTACATCCTCAGTTATTTTAAACTTCCAGCACGTTAATTCGCTTCGACTGTTCGTTCCACTAATAAGTTAAAACATTTTTGCTTGCTTCAGAATATGACCTACCATACTCTTTTCGTACGATTCTTCCATAATGTGTCTCACAAGCTCATAGTTTTCGGAACATGTTCATTTTGTACTTTATGTATATGCTTAATCCTGCACATCCTTCCATAGCACCACATTTCCGACTATTCATTTGCTTTCCTTTCTATTATAGAAACTCCAAGTTATAGATGCAAAAAGCGTAGTGATCCATTCATACAGTTTAAGGAAGACATTTCTGAGTATGATCTGGTCTGATACTAAAATTATTCTCAATTTTCTCTGTTTTGAAGCTCGTTCTAGCGTACGAGGGGCAATCAAAAAGTTCACGGAATTTCATTGTAACTCTTTATTAACAAAACATAAGTACACATTTACTTAATCTCCTTCAAAGTAGGCTCCTTCTGAACACACACACTTGCTCCACCGCTCCTGCCATTGCTGGAAACAACGATGAAAATCCTGTTTTAGTATCTTCCGAAATACAGCCTTCGCTCGTCCATGAGAGATCCCACTTCTTGTGCCAACTCGTCGATGGTCATTCTTCGGTCTGAACTGATTAACTGTTTCACTTGCTCTACCATTGCTTCGTTTCTCGAGGTTGAAGTCTCCCACTGCACTCTCGTCTTCCAGCGATTCCTGTCCACCATTAAATCTTGAAAACCACTCGCAAACGGCTGTTTTCTTTAACGAATCGTCACCGTAAACCATTTTTAAGGCTAAAAAAGTCTCTGAAGCAGATTTTCCTAATCTGTACATGAGCTTGATGTTCGCCCTTTGCTCAAACTGCGACATCGCGCCAACTGATTACCACACAGACCTACCTTCAGCTACACTGCAGTCACACTGCTTGTTATGACCTGTTCAGACCTGTCAAACTCATAACAATTGCATCACAAATGCCAATACTACGACAGAATTCAGTGAACGTTTTGACTGCCAACATTGTGACAGAATTCCGTGAACGTTACGACTGCCAACACTAAGACAGAATTCAGGGAACTTTTTGGCTGCCCCTCGTATATCATCAGTAATTTTACTTCATAAACACATAATTATCTTGATACTTCCTACACATGATCCGATTTCAATATTACGTCTATTACAGTTATTCTTATTTCTGTTGTCCTCCATAATTTTTGCCTTGCTTTGGTTAATATTAATCCAAATTCCTCTACCATTATTTTGTTCATGACTATCGGTAATTATTTCCTAAAGGTTCCCACATACCAAAATTGATTAAAAAATAATCCACTTAGGAGCATGTAAACAGAAGTGAGTTTCATTAGATGGATACTTTTATAGACTAGGGACAGGGGAGGCTGAGTTGTGCTTGTAGCTGTTAGCCGCCAGCGCACGTTCGACACCCGTGCAGTTTCTCGTCTCTGCCAGCAAAGGCCGCCACAGATGCCGTCGCTGACTCACATTTCTTGGAATGAGCCAGCGGGGTTTCCAATACCCTTCTAATGGCGTGCATAAGCTTTCTGAAAATCGGATTCCTCATCTAATTAATTCAAGTTACCCCTCATGACAGTTCTCAAGAAAATTACACATGCTATGAATAATACGGATTCTGTTGAGAATAAAGTATTTTGTGAAGTATTTTCTAATTTTGAACTTACAAATGGGTGCTGAGTTACTGACAATATTTTTTTTTTTTTAACGCATCATCGCTGGCCTTCTCATTTTCCATTCCTTTTGCATAAATGGCACAATGAAAGGATACGAAAAGATATTGTATGAATTTGATAAATCAGCTGTATGCAAACACAGATTTGCTGACATATCAAACATAAATAATTTTGCAGCCCTGCATATATATATATATATATATATATATATATATATATATATATTTCCCCTCTGCAACAGGTGGTATTAGGCAAGTAAGACTTCAGGTTCTAGAACATCGACTTAACAGCCCCTGAAGCGTTAAAAATTTACGAGCTTCGAGATCCATTGCGAACAGCCATCACAGTTGATCAATACAATCCATGATCCTTCATGGAATGGTAATAAGTCATGACGATTTATTTTTCGACCTTTCAACTAACAAAACGCCGATAATCTTAAGTCAATTAAAACCTTCTCGTATGTTGTGGAGAGGAAATTGTGCTCTCGTTAAGCGTATCCTATCAGCGGCAAGAATCAAAAAATTAAAACACGGTAGAATATAAATAACAATATTAACGCCACAAATCTCTAAATAACTGGTGAATTTTTTTTTTTAAATGAATACTTTAAATTATGTATTATGGTCTGGTGGCTCATTGGTTAACGCGTCTGACTGGAGATCGAAAGGTCCCCGGTTCGAATCCCTGTCTCGGCGGGGATTTTCAATGGGCACTTAACCCGACCTTCACCTCTGGCACAGATTGCTGTGTAATGTGAAGTACACCAGAACGCTTCCGTGCTTCGGATTCCACGTTAAACTGTAAGTCCCCTGTACCCGGTAGGATTTCCGGGTTAGGTTAAGGTGGCTACGACAGTTGCGGGATGCGCAGCCTATAGAAACCCTGTCACCAACCAGGTCATTCCGACCACACGGAATTATTATTATTATGTAATATAATATAATGTTTTTTTATTGAAAATTCAGGCGGGAAGCTGTGATGTTCTGGTTACAGGTGAACTCTTTCTTTATATATATATACTTATAGCTTTACTCCTCGTTGACGTCGAGGTCATTAGAGATGGGAAGGGACTGAGGACAAGGAACGAGAAGGAATTCGGCTATGGCCTTTTGAGGGAAGCATCCCGGCATTTGCCTGGAGTGATTTGGGGAAACCATTAAAAACCCAAATCTGGATTCCCGGACGGGGCTTCGAACCGGTATCCTCCCGAATGCCAGGCCGGAGCGTTAACCGCTCACCCACCACGCTCGAAGCAGGTTCTCAAAATTAACGTTTCTTGATTAGTATCTCCAGATGCATATTTTTAAAAATATGAATCTTCATTTCCAAAGCACAAGACGATAGAAGCTTTCTTGATGGAAAAACTGGCTGTTAATGTAGTTACTGATGGATAATTGTGAAATACGATTGTTGGCAGATCCTTTAGCAAGTACAATATAACAGACAAGGAAAAATCGCTGTCACACCTATGTTTCATGATATTTTAAGAAATTGCTTTACATTATTTTCCATTCACAGTCCGTAGGTAGTGACGGACCATTATATAATCACAGCCGTTAAACTCGCAGCAAGCGCCAATACTCCGCTACCGGCAGATAATAACAGTACCGGAGAGCCAGGCGCGACCTTTAGAGCTGCAAGGCTGCGCGGCGACCGCATACCGCCAACTTGAGCAATGGAATACCGATGCTGCGAGTGAAGGTGACGCCGAGGATAAGTTCACGCACGGAACATCTCTCTGTGACCCACGGGTCAAAGTTGGCACTCCTGCCAGTAACAGCCCACGTGATTCGCCAATCATTTTTCATAATTGCTGCTGCATCCTAATGTAGTTGAAATGACTCAACCGTCTGGATTATTTATGGTAAAGCACAAAACAACGTTCTTCAAAGTGTTCTGGATAATAATATGATAACATCTACTGCACTCTGGATCATTTGATGAAATGTGCTTTCGGTGTACAACAGGGATGCATTGGAAATTGAATCATTTTCCTCTGTACCCACACTTACATTGGGAACTTACGGTCTCGGAAATTCAGTTCGGGATGAGACTTCGGAGGTTGGTAGTTTATCTTAAGGGGTCCACCCAGTAAAGTAGTAAGCGCACTAGCCAGAAGATTCCGAGAAAAAGGGCTTAAAGTTTTACGCGCAGCTCATATGCTGGTCGATTTGTATGCCATATTATCATAGTGAAAGTGGCGGAGTCTGTAGCGAACTCTCTTACCACGCTGGCAATTCGGGTTCAATGCTACCTGGGGTAACTTTTTAAAAAATTATAAAAAGTTTAAAAAAACTTAATGACATAAAATATTATCAATTAAATCAAAAAAATCGATAGTTATCATTCTGATGCTTGTATGTAAAATAAAAAATTGACAAATAAAGATGTTATCGTGAAAATTTTAACATAAATAAAAACCTACCTGAAATTTTACTATAGTAGTAATTAAAGTTTTAATTTACTTCAGTCAAAAATGCATTTGAAATTATTCAACCTTTTAAAAATAAAACTATCATTAATTCACATTTTAACTAGCTGCAAGATTCATTTCATAAATAAAAAATATTTATGAGTTAATTGATAGTATTTTAGGTCGTTAGCTTTTAAAACAATTTTTAAAAAGTTCCCCGAGTTAGCATTGAATCGTCTGCATGCTAAGCGAGTTCACTACAGACTTAGCCACTCCGCTGTGCTGGTATAGCGTACGAATCGACCAGTATGTGAGCTGCCCGTAAGACTTTAGAGCCCTTTTTGTCGGAATCGTCTTGCTAGTGAGCTTTACTACTTTACTGGGTGAACACCCTTAAGGTATACTACCAACCTGCGAAGACTCATCCCAAACTGAATTTCCGAAACCGTAAGATCCCCTTGTTAGTCAAATCAACGTTGATGTTGTAGCAAGATACAGACAACGTACCAGGAAGGCTGGATATCTTTGTGTTCCACAGATGCGACTAAGCCTTTTCCACTGAATCTTTGGTTTCTGAGATTTCTCTAAGAAAGTTGTCGCCGACCTATTTCCAGGCAAAACATGACCATATTACAGTCAAATTCCGGCATTTCACTTCATATCGAATTAATTAATAAAAAAAAATGTTAAAAAAATAAATTAATAAAAAAAAAACAAAGAGTGGGAGAGTATGGAACTTATTTCAATATGAGAGTCCAGCTACTAGTTTATTGATTAATAAAACAGTTTTATCTATTCTAATTGTATCACGGTAAAGGATCCAACCTATCTGTTGAACAATTTATATTTCAGTTTTCAGTTTTTACATTCATAAGAATGTCTCCAGCTTAATTCTAGAGACTCGTTGTGGTACCCATAACGAGGCATCAGTATTCGTCCATGTATGTAATCGTTTGATAAGAATCTTGGACAAATATGTCTTCCAGCTGTAAGAAAAGTGAAAGAAGAAAAATTTCTTACTTAGTTAATGTATTATTGCAACTGTCATGTTTGCTGTTTTAAATAAGTGATCATTAGCGTCCTTGGACCGTGGCAAAACAAACTTCTGTGGTCTATGAAAAGGTAATATATGTTTCATGAATCACTTGATAGAGGCTTGAAGCTATACCAAACAAATTACTTACGAATTCAGTGAAAAGGTTACATTTTGCCTCGTCGTATTGTAGGAACCTTATAAGCTTCCTTAATTATTTGTAACAGGATTGCACATGCAGGCACAAATACTACTTTAGTGAAATTCCGCTATTATACTGAAGTGTTTCGATGAATCAGCGAAAACCGGAGAGCATCTGCAACCGACGTTTCACCAATTGAAACTCATGAGTCAGTGTCTTTTGTTATTCTTTTTGTAAGGTACCCACAGAATACAAGTAAAAATCATTAAAGAATTTTTCAAAAAAATAATAAAGTCAGCAAATTTAATTGAACGACTCGAGCCATAGTTGTCTAACGATAGTCTTTGCACTCGTTTTAGTTATAGTCGTCATGAATCGTGCTGTGATACCGTTTCGAACATCCAAATTTCATTTGCCGTAACACGGGAACAATTCTCTATTCAGTTGTTACGTCTGGTTTGTAACTCTCTCGATTCAACCTAAGATAGCATAGAAAAGCAGTGGCTTTAAATATATTTCTTACTGACACACAGAAAGTGCCTATTTAGCACACAATTCTGTTAAAGTGGATATTAAAGTGAACGTAGAGACTCTTGTCACAAACTGGCTGCAGCCACAGACGAAAAGTCTATAGATAAATAATAATTTAGGTAGATGTACAATTAGTTAGGAATGAGATGATACACATCTACGTTCCGGTAATGAGAATCGTTGTTAGAGAAGGTACTCGGCCTTAATGTCGAAGCGTGTGTCGAGGAGCTCATCTCTGTGGGAACAGCAGTCGAGCTTGCGAAACCAAACGGCACTCTGTCCTTCACGGCTAGCGTGATCGTCCAAAGGCCAGCCGCCGAACGTCTCCTGCCCGCTACGTGCTTCTGCCAGCACTGGCCAAACGAAAAAAAACACGCTGCATTCCACTACTGCAAGTGGATCAAAGGCTCTCTGCCACACATACTTTACCACCTATATGAATATGCTCAAAGAACACTGTGCGCTCTATCATGGCATACACTGAAAACAAAAATTCCGTCCTTTCCAGTAGCCACTAATAATAGTAGCGCAGAGTAGGATTTCCCGAAGTTTCTCGAACCACGCCCCCCTTCCATCAAAAATAAAATTGCCACTTCACCCCCACCCCCGCCACAATTTCTTTATTCATAAGGTAATAGCCTACTTTTCAGTACTAACAATAACATCTCAGAGGAAACAGAGCTAGGGATCGTCGACATGGGCGGCAAAGCTACCTCGCACCCCCAATCTCTCCCTCTCCCTCCTTGTAGGGACGCGTCCTCTACGTTGGGAACCTATAGCGTAGAGGGGGGAGGGGGGGGAATGGATTTTTTTAACTGCTTTACGTCTCTTTTTAACATCGAGGTCTTTAGAGACGGGAAAGGATGGGGGGCAAGGATGGGGGCAAGGAATGGGAAGGAATTCGGCCATGGCCTTTTGAAGGAAGCATCCCGGCATTTGCCTGGAGTGATTTGGGGAAACCATGGAAAACCCAAATCTGGATGCCCGGACGGGGATTCGAACCGCCGTCCTCCCGAATGCGAGGCGAGAACGCTAACAGTTACACCGCCCCGCTCGGTGGGGGGAATGGAAACTAATGTGATTTGGTGCAATTCGTGCGATATATATCGAAGCAGCTAATTTAACTTTTGAGTCATTCACACAAATAACTTAATAATTTAAGGCAAGACGGTTGTTTCAGTAAAACTTCTTACCTAACATAATAACGGAAAACCACCAGATAGTACATTTTTAATTCAAAAAAAAAACTTTCTGATAAAACAGATAGTAGACAATAAGCTTATGTTTAATAAAATATTGGCAGCACCTTCTACTACATCCGGAAACTATCACGTAACAATTAAGTGTGATGTGACCTTTAAAGGCTAGCAAAAATTTGTTTTGTATGTGTGTTTGTAACGTACTAATAACTAGCTGATTGTATCGTTTATATGTATATACAAATGAGACACGGATCAGAGTCGACATAGTAACATTCAACACGTTCTGTGATAAGGTTAGCGAACTATGCAAACAACTCTTCAATTCAAGGCAAGTCAGCAAGCGAACAATAAATGGCCGAGCAATAGCATCACCTGCAATCGAATTATCCAGAAAATACAGCATACACGAACCATCTCGAACGTAAGCGTAAACCATTATCGAAGGCCCACTGGGATGAACTTGCTGATACGTTACCAAGGCAAATTTTTCAACTCCGAGAAGTGACTGGATTTACTTAATTTTCATTAATCAATTGATTAATTAGTATTTAATATTATTGTTTGTTGTATTGTCACCGGAAATGAGAATTTATGCAAAGTATCAAGTCAATCAGATTCTAGGAAGTTGGTGACGCAAGCGTCTCAGCATTCAGCAGACAGGTGAAACTAATATTAGCGTGTGAAATAAGCAAAGGAAGGAAATGACAGATACGCTTACAAGTTCAGATATTAACCTGAAGTAAGTATTTTCCACTTAAAGCAGGAGACAGTAGTATAACTGATGGTTATCGTTATAAATACCTGTTACTTGTTCTCTAAAAGTGAATCAGGTTGCCACACTGAGTCCGGGAAGCAAAGATAAACGGTGGAAATTATGTGGATGGCTTGAATAACCAGTTCGGAGCTGTAACGAGAAAGTTGCCCACTTGATTAACAGAGAGCATATGTCTCATTTCACTTCATGTTTTATACATTGCTTCTTCAGTCAATTTTCTCTATTTTTGGGAGCTCTGGAAGCAAATGATTTGATGTAAAAGTAAGATCCAAAGCAATTCAACTTGAAATATTATTGAGAAATGAGGAATTATTTTTTTCTATGATTTTAATATAAGTTAAATGCCACGCATGCTTCTATTACATTCACAGGATATAGATGTCTAATCTGTGTCCAGTTCTTTCGTTTCGGAAATTAAATTTCTTTCATTGAGTTCTGTTGGCAGCGATCTTCACTGCTGATCGATAGTCACATGATGAACACTAGGCTCACAATAAACAAGTAACTAGCAACATTTTCAAACATTTCGTACATTGACTTTATACAGACTTTATATATTTTTTACTAAACCACAGAAAGTAAGAATTTAGCACACCATTCTGTTAATGTGGAATTAAAGTGAAGGTAGAGACTTGTCACAAACGGGCTGCATCCACAGACGAAAAGTCTATAGATAAATAATAATTTAGGTAGATGTATAATTAGTTATAAACCGATATGACGATGTCAGGTGAGTTCTAAAATTAGCCCTCCGGAATGCAAGTTCCGTGGAGTCGTGCAGTCAAACAGGTAGCAGCTCCAAGTGAAAGCAGAGCAAACAAGTATCTGCCTGTTTTGTCCACTTGCCTAAGACACATGCCAAGTTAACGCGCTGATTGTGCCTTTGTAGGACCGCAGACCGGTTATGTTCAGTCTATTTCAAAAGTTTTATGATACCATTTTAATATCTTTACACCCATATCGTGAAAAGTCTCAAACCTGCAATGATAGCATAATTTGCTATGAAGCTATTACTGATAGATTTCTCAAACGTTACCCTATTTCATACAATATAAAAATGGTTAAAGACGGGGACACAGTGAGTGAAACAGGAAGAAACATACAAGTGAAATATACTAAACCCTTCAGCTTTATTTTGGCAATTAAAAAAAAAAACTAACAAGAGATAAATCGTTGACGATGTATCCGAATGAGAAGATGAAAAGCAGAGAGTAATTTTAAAATATTGAAGTCACGTGCATTTAATATGTTTAAAGTATCTATTAAAATACTGACTTCAACTAAAAACATTATATTATCAAGACTTAGACATATAAACATTATCTGTCCAACATATTTCTTTCAGTTTCTGTTAACTTCTGCAGTTTACTAGATGTAAATAGTTTTATAAATGTTCAGTAGTTGGTCAAACAAAAAATGGTGTCTTATGATAGAAAATGAGGTATAACTTATATTTAGGACAGGTCTGTTAAAGGTATTTATGAGTTAAGTTGCTGCTTATGTATGTGCTGTTTAGTCTTGCACTAATGTCTGTTGTCGAGTTAAGTTCGAGAAATATTTGTTATTGAATAGTTCTTCAACGAATCTCTCAACGTTCTTCTACAATGTAATGAACCCTACTTTGACGCTAAGATACGTAAATAGTCATAACACATTGTAAAATAGTTAAGAAAAGTGTTGAGCTTTTTACTCGATGTATTTATGAGTAAAGTTTGAAAGACACCCAGTTGTCACTTTTTAACAGAAGAAAAGGGGTCAGTATGTAATGTTGCTTTAGTTGCCTTTCGCCGATCTCTAGAAATTTGCCTTTATTCTCTTACATGTATAGTGCACAAACTTGAATCAGAAGATCGGTGAAATTTTCATTTCGTGGAAGACGAACTGATTTTGATGCTATAAATAGCCACTTTAATAGGTACATTAGCTATCGTCGATTCGTCACTTATCCTCCCACTCTTCCTGATAAAATAGTGTAAATAATATCATAGCTAAAATCGGATCACTGAGCAAATAATGGTAACTTGTAGATAGATTTCCGTTATTTTATAGCTTTAATTAACCCTCCCCCTTGTGATCGAAGATATCTCGAATAAGCAGTCATTGGTGTGTGGCACCAGGGCTGGCCACTGCTCTTTCGTGTTGTGTTGTTGTAATTGCCAAGCGAAGATTAATGGAACTTCAGGTTCACTCGCTCTCTCTTCTTTTTTTCTTTCAGTTGATTAGAATTAGAGTAGCTATTGATTTTATTACTATCAGATGCTATCAAAGGAGTTTAAGGTTTCGGAAAACCATACTGATATAAATATCTATAAGAAGAACTTCTGATGATCACGAATTGATCTTCAAATGTGTAGTGAACAGACAATGTATATAACTGCCGCGATTATTTCCGTCGCAGCGATAAATTACATTGTTGTAATTACAATGTTGTTGAAGTATCTTTTTCAAATATTGGGCCAGGATTTAGTGTTTTATCTCACTGTAATTCTGATCACCTACAAAAAGAAATAGCATTCTGATAACAACAGAAAACCAAGTGATGTCTGTATTATAACGACAACTGTCATTAGCGTTTAAGTGTATTTTGAATGAGAATTGAAAGATTGACAAATTAATCGCATCCGGTGATCGTGATGAATCACTCGCAGTTTCTTGTAGCAGACTCATCATAAACACAGCAGACCGAAACACAAATATGTCGGATGTCATATAAACTCATATCATTAGAGCGTTTGTTCATTGAAGATATTCAGCTAAAATTAACTATAACTGTAAACCTACCATCGGCTCTGACTATTGTTCTTCTTGGGAAAGTAGTGATATTAAATTTCAAACAGATGTGTATATTTTTATCAGACCAGTAATGTAAGACATTATATTGTGTTACCTGAAAGTGTGCTAAGAAATTGTAAAATATTAAACAGAAACCAAGTAGCCTTTTGAATTGTGCTGAGGTGGTATATTCTTCTTGCATGGTTCTTAAACAGTGTGTTCGCCACTACTAGCTTATATCTTTCACAAAATTCTAGCAACCTGCTTCCTCGCTCATTTCTTTCTCCTAGACCAAAACTTCCAACAGTATTCCCCTCTTTTCCTTCTCCCACTATTGCATTCCAATCACCCATGATTATTAGATTTTCCTCCCCTTTCACATATTGGATTAATTCTTCAATTTCAGCGTATATTTTTTCAATTTCTTCGTCATCTTCCTGTGACGTTGGCATATATACTTGTACTAATGTGGTTGGGACGGGCTTAGTTTCTAACCTCATCAAAATAATCCTGTCACTAAATTGTTCATAATAACTAACCCGTTTCCCTACTTTCTTGTTCATTACAAATCCTACACCAGTGACTCCATTGACAGCTTGTGTGCTAATTATCCTGTGTTCCCCAGACCAGAAATCCTGTGCGTCCTTCCATTTAATCTCACTAATCTCAACAACATCTAACTTAAGTTGTTCCATCTCCCTTTTTAAGTTTTCTAACCTACCTGCCCTATTCAGACTTCTAACATTCCACGCTCCGACTCGTAGAATGTTTCTATCCATTCTGATGACTCCTCCCTGAACAGTCCCCACCCGGAGATCCGATTGGGAGACTATTTTACCTCCAGAATATTTTACCCAGGAAGAAGCCATCATGATATATGTAATTTGAGAGGATTACATGTCCTCGGGATACCCTTTGGGTCTTTAATGCAGTGGTATCCCGTTGCCTTCTGCGTTTAAGAACCATGCAAGAAGAACATACACCTGGAAACGTCCTGGGGATACAGGCAGATATCAGCTAGATTATATCATGGTCAAACAGAGATTCAGGAATCAAGTTCTAGACTGTAAAGCGTACCCAGGAGCAGACATAGACTCGGACCATAATTTGATAGTAATGAAGTGCAGGCTGAAATTCAAGCGAATAAGGAAGCAGTATAAGCAGAACAGACTGGAAGTGAATAAACTGAAACAATCTAGCACAAGAGAAAAATTTGCAGAAATGGTAGACTTAGGTCTAAGAATTAACTGTGAAAGGAGCTCAACCGAGGACGAATGGAATGCATTAAAGACCGAAATAATGAAAGCTGGCAAAGAAACCTAGGCTTTAGGGAACAAGCTGCCCGAAAACCTTGGATCACAGAAGAAATTTTGCAGCTGATCGATCAGAGGAGAAGGTACAAAAATGCTCAGGATGAAGCAGGAAAAGAGCAGTACAGGCAATTTAGAAATAAAATAAATAGGAAATGCAAAATAGCAAAAGAAAAATGGCTACAAGAAAAGTGTGAAGAAGTAGAAAAGGAAATGGTTGCAGGAAAAGTAGATGTTGCATATAGAAAGATCAAACAGAATTTTGGAGAAATGAAGAAAAGAGGTATGAACATTAAAGCTGCCGATGGGAAACCTCTTTTAAGGTCAGAAGATAGAGCTAACAGATGGAAGGAATACATTGAGAAACTGTATGTTGGGGACGACTTGAACAATAGTGTATTGGAAAAGGAAGGCGACGTCGACATGGATGACTTAGGAGATCCTGTTTTGAGGACAGAATTTAATAAAGCTCTGAATGACTTGAAAGCAAATAAGGCAGTTGGAATTGATGAGATCCCTGCAGAACTTCTTAAATCTCTAGGAGAGGAAGGAATCGAAAGATTATTCAAGCTGATATCAAAAAGTTATGAAACAGGAGAAATTCCAACTGATTTTAATAAAAATATCATCTTCACACTTCCATAGAAAGCACAAGCTGACAAATGTGAGAATTATCGCACAATTAGTCTAACATCACATGCTTCAAAATTACTGACCAGAATAATATACAGAAGGATGGAAAGGGTAGTAGAAGAGATAGTAGGTGAAGATCAGTTTGGGTTTAGGAAAAATCGCGGTACAAGGGAAGCAATTCTGTCTTTAAGATTAATAATTGAAGGGCGGATCAAGAAAAACAAAGATACTTTTATGGCATTTGTTGATTTAGAAAAAGCTTTTGATAATGTTAGGTGGGACAAGATGTTCAAAATTTTAAAGAAGTCAGGTCTAAAGTATCGAGATAGAAGAATCCTCTATAAACTATATAAGAATCAAGTGGCTGTGATAAAAGTAGAGAATCACGAGAGACATGCATCAGTTAAAAAGGGTGTGAGACAAGGTTGTAGTCTATCCCCATTAATATTCAACTTGTATGTAGAAGAAGCAATGAAGAAAGTCAAAGAAAAATTTCCATGTGGCATAAGTTTTCAGGGAGAAATAATCAGTATGCTACGATTTGCTGACGACATAGTCTTATTAGCAGAGAGGGCTGAGGATATTGAGAAGTTATTGAATGGCATGAACAAAATACTGAAGGAAGATTTTGGACTGAATATAAATCAAAGTAAAACAAAAGTGATGAAATGTAGCAGAAATGACACCAATACTAGCAGATTAAATATAAAAATAGGATCTGATGCAATAGGAGAAGTGAGTGAGTTCTGTTACTTGGGAAGCAAAATTACAACCGATGGCCGAAGCAGGAATGATGTTAAAAGCAGAATAGCACTAGCAAAAAGAGCCTTCATGAAAAAGAGAAACCTTTTAGTTTCAAATATTGATCTAGGAATTAGAAAGAACTTCTTAAAACTCTATGTGTGGAGCACAGCACTTTACGGTAGCGAAACATGGACTTTAGGAATACCGGAAAGAAAGAAACTTGAAGCATTTGAAATGTGGTGCTACAGAAGAATGCTGAAAATTAGTGGACATACAAAGTAAGAAATGAACGAGTTTTAGAAATGATGGGTGAGAAAAGAAGTTTATGGAAGAAGCTTACAGGAAGAAGAGACAGGCTGGTAGGTCATATTTTGAGACATGCAGGATTGGTTAATTTGTTAGTGGAGGGAACAGTTGAAGGTAAGAACTGCAGAGGTAGACAGAGATTAGAATATATGAAGCAGATAATTGAGGATGTGGAAAGTACCCTTCGACTAAATATTACATAAATCCATCGTTTGCGATTTCTTTTTCCTAAATTTAGTTGAAAACATTCCTCCTATTCGTAAACAATTGTGACAACACAAATTTCAGAAAACAGCAGTAACGGAATTCTGTAAGTGATAAGGTTATAACTACTTTAAGAAAATCAATTTTTTCAGATTACTGATAGATTGTGCGGTGTTCGCTACAGTAGTGTTAGTTATTCTTCTCATACTATATTACAGGAGTTATGTTAAACGGTCATTCCCATTTGTATCACCTAGGTTTCGATCACTTTGTTTTCACTGACTGGAGTGGAAGATGCAAATTACATTACTATTATTTCTGTATATATATGTATATATATAAAAGTAAACTTTTGTTTTTATCCTTCTCGTCATCATCGTCAACAACACTGAGGACCATCTCAAGTTCCCGGTTGTGGTTTACGGGCCTTCCAATGTTTCGGTTTTGCTATTTATAAATGATCATCATTCTTTGTCTCCGTCTAAGAACGTTTCATTGACCATAACAGATTCTCAATTCTATCCTCTTCTCTCTATATCTTCCTTCACTTGATCCATCTATCTTCTTATTGCCCTTCCAAATGATCCTACATTCGTTATCCTTTTTTTCTCTACAAATTTTCGGTAATCTTGTGCTATTGATTTTTTAACATTCCCAATCCATAGGTGACCTATGACTTTCTTCCATGGATTCATTTAACTCCAGTTTTGATCTAATCTCATCATTCCTTATATGATCAAGTCTCGTTTTTTGGAAGGCAGTTCTGAGAAACTTCATTTCGCTGGCTTGGATCTTGCAAAGGTCCTTTGATGTTAGTATGCATGTTTCCGGAGAATATGTGAGAACAGAACTAGTGTATGATTTTTGTTCTTTGGGGAACCTCCATTTCTCATAGTAAGCAGCGCGCAATACTGTAAAAGCTTGAGCCTCTGGTCGCTATATTCATTGTTCCATTGAGAAATAATTCTACTCAGCGCTCTGATAATAAGAACAAGTGCTTTGTGTACGATGATTAACGTTCTTAATATATTAAATAGTAAGTAAAAAATACTTTAGTTGCCACTTCGTTTTTGATCATCTTTATTGTTTCTTTTGGCTACCTGCCTTGACCTCTGCAAGCCAGAAAATAGTTCAAAATAAGAATAAGGAACAGTTTCTCGGTGTTGAAAACGAATGAACGGTGTACAGATACAATCGGAGTGAATCTGGTGGATTAATAAGACGTTTCGAAGATGGATGCTTCTACCGTCACTGTCCAGTGGCAAGGAGCCATGCGGAAATTACCAGAGCATTTCAAATTTTGTGTCGCTTTGAGTGTTGGAATCTAAAATATGCTGTGACGTGCTGGTCTATTGGCCGTGGTTCTTGGTAACTTATGACAACCGAGAATACCGGTTGTCACGAGCGAACGGGTTGGCCGGCGTGGGTAGCGGAGCGCTGCAGTCGCGTTGAGTCAGAGCCGAAGAGAGCGGCCCTCCACCAGTTGGCTCCGCGGAAGGCTCCCAGCCGGTGGCAAGTGTATTGGTCGCTCCGCGAGCAGCAGCAGGATTTCGCTAACAGGTGAGCACCAACCGGACCAAAGTGAAGTCTTCGGCGAGCCATTGTGCTGCTAATGACCCCTGCCGTGCCGCGCGCTGATTGGTGCCGGAGTGTGTTGTGTGGCCTCTCTTTGTGCGCACGTCTGGGTGCGGATGTGTCGCTGGTGCTGAATGAGTAGATCGTGATGGGCTGCTTCCGCACCGCCGACCAGTGTTTTCGTAATGCAGCGAGGAAACTGAAATGGCACCGCATTGGCATGTCTGTTACCGCGTAGGGAGCTGTTCTGGTGATGAAACCGAAAGCTGCTGCAGTCATGTGGAAATCAGTACTCACGTTAGAATGTGGTGAAATATTGCTTCCAGCTGTGCAGGTCACAACGACAGAGAATACAGCAACTAAATATCCTGCATAGTTCAAAGAATGAGGTTGGACTGAACAAGTGTGAACACCCCTCCAGCACACTGCATTTCGTACTACATTTGCATACGTGTATTGATTCTCATTGTTCTTCCGCTAATTTCAATGTTTCGAGTGCGTGAAGAAAAAAATATATTTATGCATCTGCACTATACTATTATTCACTACTTTTCAAAATGAATATGCCTGATCTAGATTTTTTTTCAGTAACGTGATATATAATTTATGCGGATGTTAACTACGCCTATGTTCACATATGTCTATTGATGCTATTATTTGTAGTAATCTGATTACGTCACCAAAATACAGAAGTTCATTGCGAAGAATTGCATGAAAAACAAAAAAAAAACAAATGTTCACAGTAATTCGAATCACTCAGGAAATTATTCTAGATTATTGGTCTCTGTATGTAACGAGACCACACCAAATTATTTGATTATCACCTCGTACGGTAACATAAAACAATACGTTGCTTGTATAGTAGAGTATTAAGGCTGTTGCAAGAGTAGAATAGTATACGAAGAGGATAGATGATTGTCACCGAGAGCTTCCCTTTGCTAGATCTGAAATCACTATTCACAGTGTAAGCTAAATCAGAATTATTTTACGGCAGTGAAAAAGTAAGGATGTGACCATCTACGGACGATGCAGTTCGGTGATCCAAAGGCTAAAGCGTAATATATTTTCATACATAAAGCTGCACTGTTTGATTATTGTACCTGCTAACCTTCTGGTTATTAAAACCAATCTATGACTATTTTTTAATCTTATTAATGGGTTCTGCATCTTCATTCGCAATGATTCGTCACGATCAACTGAAATATGTATTTGATGTGTAACACGTCAGTACTTGTGGAATGCCCACTGACGAGGCGAAAATAGGCACATCGCCTTAGGCTAGCTGGCCTTGCTCGCTTTCTCCTCTTGCTCGGGTTATTAGTCACTATTCAGTGACGTAAGTGCAGCAGCCCACTTTTTATATCGATGTAATTGTACATGAAAGTTAACGGTTGACTTCGAACACTAACCCTTTGATCTCCACAATGTATTCTACCCAGACGTCGCTTGGTTGTCTTTATTCATCATTACATCTCACCATGGATTCGTTAACAAATACTAATGCCACCTATTAAGGTCCATGCAGATACTTTTCAGAACCAATCAAATAAAACATGGTGTTTAACTAAGCGCTTTATCTTTGGAAGCGACGCCTATAAATGGCGAGACGCCAACTCACTATTTTCCTATCCTGTTCCACATTTTTATCAAGGCTTTCACCTTATCAATATCGTCAGCTCCATCCAAAGAAAATTTCTAAGCTCGTCTACAGAATAAAATGTATAAGCGAATGAGATTTCTGGCACTGAATATCGAAAGTTCGAATCAACTGACAGATTGTACTAGTTTCTTGCAGTGAAGTTGCCTTAATATTCACAAGAAACTCTAATATTGAGTGTGATCACCTTGTTATTTCAGAAATTTACGTATGTCAGAAGTGTTTGAAGACGTCAGAAGTATCTGAAGATATGAAAGTTTGCTCTGAATAACGTTTGTGCAAGTAAGTTATTAACTCTAGGAGTGTTTGACAGTAATTTAAATTTTGTGCCAGAGTGTAGCAGACATTAAGAAGACTAGAAACAAGCTCCTAACCCTTCCTTTTTTAACAAAATCGTAGTGTTACAATTACCTTTCTCATCACATTCAATTCACAGTCCAAACAAAACATAACGGTATAAAACAGTTAAGAACGGGATTAACCATTCTATCGAAGCCATCAAAGAATCCAGAAACACGGAAAAATTTTATAAGTAATAATGTAACAAAGATATTTGAAGCAGGTAACATTCACTGCATTTTCACAACAGTCTAATATTGAATTTTCTAGGTTTGTGTAAATGTGACTGACTATTTCTATGAAATTTCTGGACGTAAGCTTTCTTTCTGTCTGCAAGCAACATCCCGCTGTTGCTGAATCGAGTGTTTTATTCAGCATGTTACTGCTAAGTAATTAAACTGCGCCTCAAGCCGAAAAAATACGTAAATGTTCGAATCAGCATGTGTAGTCAAAAAACGAATATAAATTTGAGATAGTTTACTTCTAGTAAAGCTCAGCTTCCCAGAATGCCGTTTTTCTTAAAATTAAGTTCCACTATATGTAGGTTGACGGTAACTGATGGACGAATATCTCTGCAGAATCCTTATTTTGATTTTCCTACAAAGTTAATCTATATGTTTATAATTCTGAAATAAATCCGTTGTTGCGGGTATTTCCGTTTTGCATGTAGTGTCTCATAAAACATTTTCAGTCTTGCTCTTGTGGACCATAATGACCACATTTGCGAATACTTGGCATGTTGTGGTTCTTGGTTTGAAGACTACGTTTTAGTTAAAATGCTTTCTCCAGGTGTACCGAACTTACGCAGCACTTGGGGATCTGTAACCTTCCCAAAATTTCAATTACATTTTGTCACAGAATAGAGGACCTATCGGCTCTGAATGTACACAGCTAGTTAACAGTTGTTGTCTTTTTTTTTAATTGAGTGAGAGCCACCAACAAATAGTTAAAGTTACACGAGAATACATAATTCAAATAAAGCGTGTGGAATGCTAGAGTAGAACCGGCGATCTGGCGAGTGTTAAATTAGACCAAATCTTGATCAGTCGTTTAAGCTACGTTTCCAAGCAAGCATAATTTTGAAACGGTTCTACTGCATTATCTTAAACACTGTGCAGACGAGGTACTGCGATATGCGGTAGCATTAATCCCTGCTTGTTGGAATATATTACTGTTTGATGCTTGAGAAACGAGCACTGTTTAACAGAATGTGATGTCAAAGCTCTCCTGGTAGCGAGTGCCATGGTCCAGCAATAATGTTTTCGTCTTAGCTATGTACGGCCGTTTGCCCTTTACCACACATTGGCGCAAGTTTCACTACCTGTCACACTGTATTCAAGGTCCAGCCGGTTAATTTATACGCCAGGAGTAGCGTATCCTAGTTCATTCTAAAGTAGTAGGGTCGTCCATGACACATCTACAAAAACTGCTAATAATTTTTGTGGAAAAGTGTCCAGAATTACAACAATTTTTTTTAATTTTATGGTTGCCGAAAGCGGATGGGGTACAGATTTAATCTGAAATTGAAAAGGAATAAATGCGTGATGTGGTTAAATATTCACATAAGAAAGACTTGCCACCAAAGGATATTTATGAGAATACTATGACAAATTTAAGGGAAAATGTCCTTGCATGCAGCAATATTAAAAAGCGGGCATCCGAATTTAAACGTGAACAGCGTAGAAGATCTATGCGCAGGAAGACCGGTGGAGATAAACAAATTGAAAATTGTGAACACCATACATGAGTTGTTGGGTGACAAGCAGAAAATTCGAGACATCAGGAATTCCAAGAATAACAATAGATCGCATCCCGACGGCGTACTTCGACATGAGAAACATTTCCTCCCCCTGGGCACCAGAACTTTCGAAGCAGATCATAAGGTAATTAGGATGCGGCTGTCTTCCCCCCCCCCCTTACGGCTTTACGCCTCGTCGACGGCTAAGGTCATTAGAGAGAGGCGAGATGGGACTGGGGACAAGGAACGGGAAGGAATTTGGCCGTGGCCTTTTTGAAGGAAGCATCCCAGCATTCGCCTGGAGTGATTTGGGGAAACCATGGAAAACCCAAATCTGGATGCCCGGACGGGGATTCGAACCCGCGTCCTCCCGAATGCGAGGGCAGAACGTTAACCGTTCACCCACACGCGCGGTGCAGCTGTTTGAGGAAAATCTGGCGCTCTTCGAAGCGAATTCACTAGAGTTAGTTGAACGATTAGTTATTTTGGATGAGGCGTCGAACATCACCTTACCATAGAACTACAGAAACAGTGAATTTAAAGACAGCACACCAGCTCCGGAAGAAGATCCAGCCTGCTTCTTCTGCGAAAAAAAATATCGTAATGTCTATCTTTCTGAGATGTTGTTAAATTCTTAAATTCCTTTTAAAAATGACGAAACTATCATGGAAGTTATGCTAACTTCTTCAAGCAAATGTGAAAATTTATCAAATAAAACAAAAAAGCCAAGTAGTCAATAAAAGTGCTGCAATGGGGCGTCCATTAATTACGTGAGGTGTTTTTCCGGAATTCCTGAACCCCCACCCCCGTGAAGTCGATTTTCGCGTTGTTTGTGGACTTTTTTTTAGCTCTGCTGTCCATCAAGAATTTAAAAAGATGACATGAGATTTCGCTGGATTTCCGCCCCCCCCCCAATCCTATTACTTTTTGCTATGGGGGCATCCATAAATTACGTGAGGTGAAATAGGGGAGGGGGGGGGGGTCCGGCGAAATCTCACCAGATCTCACCAAGGGGGAGGGGGGGGTCTACGGAAATCTCACGTGAGATTTTGCGAAAAATTTGGGGACAGTAGAGCAAAACTAAAAGGTCTACAATTTGCGGCAAAGTCGATTTTAAGAGGGTATTTCGTCAAAAAAGTTAAGGTGTGACCTAAAAAAAAAAAGTCTACAAAAGTTTCCAAGGCGATAAGGGCGATATTTCTAGGGGGGGTTCTCACGAACCAGATCTCACCAGATGGGGGGGGGGTCCGGCCAGATCTCACGAAATCTCACCAGGGGGGAGGGGGGGTCCAGAAATCCGGAAAAACACCTCACGTAATTTGTGGATGCCCCCTATGGCTGCAATTCGCAAATGTAGGTTTCTTTACTCGATGTGGCGCCCTCAAATTTTCGTAAATTTCTAAACTTCCAAAGTTTTTTTATAATCCAATTCAAATAAAATGGTAACGTTTATGCTCTGTCAACTCATCTTTTGACACCCTTGGAATTTTTTTATGTACATGGCATAAGAAAATTTGAACCTCAGAGGGAGCATATATATTGCAAAACTGACCGCAATTTATCCTGTAAATCATGCTTATCAGGTCATGATACAAACTCATCGGATGACCCTCCAGCAATATGGACTATCTGAGGCCCCATTGAATCCCAAGGTTTACACAAGAGCAGTTGGACTATTTGCACCAGAGATAAGCATGTGGCAACACGGCCATATGAACCTGCTGCAAATTTATACGATCCGCAGCATTCAGCCACACTGGAGTCAGCTGTCAGTTCCTCAGTCTTGCATTATAGATGACTTGAGATTTGGAAACATGTTCACTTCCAGCTGGAGACAAGGAATTACGGAGGCTGCCAATCAGGTGGGACGCATGACACGATCTGGTTTGCGGCCCCGCCCAGTCGTAATGCCAAAGGTAGGCAGCCCACCAGACCAGCCAGCCACGCGGAATGCGGCTGTCCTCAGGCTGTCGCGAGACCGGACACCACAAAACACGGCCGCAAAGCTGGTGCAATTGTCTTGTGGCCCGCTGGTAAGGCCATGGGTCGAAAGATCTGCTGTGCTAAATCTGGTTGCGGACAGAGATTTCAAACGCTATTATACTGACCTTCATCACAAGCTTAGCCCGCTTTGTGCCAGAACACTCCCTTATTCGGAGTCAACGTTAAGCTGAATGTCCCCTTTACACGATAGGATTATCTGCTTCAGGCCGTATTCGGTGTCAGTCAGAAAATTTGTCACCAGAACACAGTCCATACAAAATGTATGTAATGTTGATAGAGTGGCACTGATCCACCAGTGTGGCTCCTTGCGCTGAGGGGCCGCGCAATGAATCGGACAAGAACCGGGCACGAGTCCAGAACCCTAGGTATCGGTTGTCTTTACTGCGTTTTACAGGTGATTTTCCGCAGCCATAAAGGCGATTACCAGGACGGCCCCCAATCTCCACTAAATAAACTTTATATTAAACAAACAAACAAAAAACACTTATCACACACTGAACACAGACGCTTCACAGACACAGACACTTTCACAGATGGCGACACTTCACTTCCTCCGTTAGTATTTAGTATGATCTGGCAGTAGCTATAAAATGCTTGGCGTCAACAACGGCATCCGGCCATAAACTACAGCTCCAACTTTGACTATAACAATGATGAGTAAATTGTACTGAATGAATCCGACTCTGTTGGAAAAAGGTGGTGAAGAAAAAAATAGAGAGATTGGCACTAATCAAGCTTCAGAAAAAAAAATTGTTTTCGTTTCATACATCAATAAGGCACCGACCGAGTGTGGTGGGTGAGCGGTTAACGCTCTGTCCTCGCATTCGGGAGAACGCTGGTTCGAATCTCCGTCCGCGCATCCGGCTTTGGGTTTTCCGTGGTTTCCCATATGATTCCAGGCGAAAGCCTAGATGCTTGATTTATAAGGCAATGGCCGAATTCCTTCCAGTTCCTTGTTCCGTTTCCCATACCCCTCTAATGAACTCGACGTCGACAAGGCGTAAACCCATAGGTAAAAAAAAATAAAAAAAAATAAATAATGAACGACAGAGACAAAACATAAATTAATTATGTATGCAAAAACAAGGGGAGGAGCGGGAACCACACTTATCCAATGGTTTTAGTAGACATTATGACACAGGAAAAACGTAATCAAAATGCTCCGTTGTAGGAAAGTCAGTGGTATTTAAAAGTAATTTAGAGAAAAATTGTTTTTGATATCTTTTTTGTTTTAATAATTTGAATTCAGTTTTTTTTTCATGTATATACAAGGTCATTATAAGTGGAAGAAGGTGGGGTGGTTGCGAATAAACTGCAAGGAATTCGGCCATGACCTTTCGTAGGACCGACCCTGGAGTTTTCCTGATTGATTTCGTACAAGATCTCAAAGGCCGGACGGCGTTTTGAACCCGCGTCCTCCCGAATTAATTAAGCATTTCACATTTGTATCCCGTTTACACTCTAAAGAGATGTTGTAAGTCACTGAAACTTGTTTCAATTAACTTCGGCGTTGAAGGTATAGTCTATAATGAAGTTGGTTGTTACTATGGACTAATAAATCGCCTGGGTGTCGCGTGTTGTAAAGAAAAGCGAGTCTGAAGTGGCAGACGGTGCTTCGCGGTTCGTGTCCCAGGCTGCGCTCTGCTGGAGCTCATCCTCAACTTTCACTGCCTCCTGGGTCACAAATGTCAAGGACACCGGCCTCCTCCAACACGCACGTGCGTGCTTTACTCTTACGCAACAAGTCTTCTGTTCACAGACACATAGCTATGTAAATCAGCTGCGACTGCAACGTGGTTCTTCCTTACTGCTTCGTTCATAGATCTTATCCGTACTGAACTAGTGGCGCGAGTTGATATCCCGTCCTCTCTGCGTATCTGCTCTGTTGATTTTAGGTGGTTTATCCTGATCTACTAAGCGAATCATAGGATGTTCCACACTTGTGAAAAAAATACACATTTCACAGTTGGGGGGGGGGGGGGGGGGGGAGCCAAGCCGTAGGCTTAGAAGAAACATTTTTTTTGTTGTAAAAACGCTGTTTAAATTTTTTTTATTCCAGTGCAAGAGACACTGCCGACTTAAACAACATGATGTGAGAGACAATTATTCAAAGAGTTTAATAGTGACAACTAAACCAATAACCAGATCTTATAAGCATTTAACCACTTTTGTGATTGCAACTCAGGGCACTGATGCTTTTTGTATTAAACGAGGAGCCGTTATGTATATACAGGACCGCATTTTGGCATAGGCTACGTAGACTGTAGCCTAGGGGCCTGCACCGCAAAGGGGCCCGCACCACATGAAAAAATAAAAATATGTTAGTCGCTGTCATCCTGTTGACATGCGTGTGTTAATAATCAATATCGTGTTTTTAACCTTTCTATATTGTTCTTAATCATTTTTTATCGTTTGTTTTATTTTAATATGTAGGCCTACTGTTTCACACTGCTATTAAAACTTTTGAGTTTGTAATTCCACAGGCTTCTGCTGAGAGTGTTTGGTTCCAACAACACGGCTACAATAGGCAGCACCCAGTCGAAAAATTGAACGTGTAACTCTTTCACTGCATGTCTTTCCAACAATTTCCAGTCGTCTCCACTTTTTAAAATTTAATATAAACTGACAAGAAACGCGAACATAGCATCAAACTACTTTCTCGTTACGGCAAATGCTTAAATATTATGGCTGACTGTCCGCAGAAATAAAGTGTTATTGTGAGTTTATACAAAATTTCTCTTCATTGTCATCTATTTTACAGATTCTGTGACCAGACAGTATTTATTTTCTATAGGACTATAAAAAATCACTACATAATTCAGAAAATTGAAGTGCTCATGTGAAATTCCAGACATTGTATCTGCGGAACAGTGGTGTTGGTATACGAAATCATTTCATTTGGGGACATCCATAAATTACGTGAGGTGTTTTTCTGGATTTCCGGACCCCCCTCCCCTTTTCTGGTGAGATTTCGTGTGATCTGGCCGGCCCCCCCCCCCCCCCCCCTCTGGTGAGATCTGATCCGTGAGAACGCCCCCTAGTAATCGACTATCGCGCAATTTGTAGACCATTTTTATTTTTAGCTCTACAGTACAAACAATTTCAATTTTTCGCAAAACCTCACGTGAGATTTCCGTAGACCCCCCCCCCCCCTTCGTGAGATTTCGCCCGGACTCCCACCCCCCCTCTATTTCACCTCACGTAATTTATGGATGCCCCCTTTCAGAAGTTAGGTAACAATAATGAAAACTAGAACCATTGTATCTTGCGATTGTTATACAAGTTAACGTAGACATATCAGAAATTTTACACATTGTACCAAGTCAGTAAGCTAGCTTGCGGATGCCTAAGGAGGAGAAATCACAAAGGAGCACCTATGCATATAAAATTCTCTGCAACTCAATGTTGATCACATAAACTACGGTTGAGTCAAAATGTATTTTTAGGACCCGGTTACAAGATCAAGTTACAAATTTTTAAAGTTAAATTTTGCACTCATCTTACACTCTTGCAATTTGGGAAGATGAAAATAAAATACTTTGCTCCATTGGTGTGAAGCCACGTGGATAGCGATGGACCGTCGAGCCCTCCATTCTTGTCGGAGACACCTGTTTGCAGTTAGCAGTGCTCTCGGCCGGCAGACTTAACGGCTTGGTGTGTGTGCCGTTACACGCAGGCATTGCCTACACAGCAACGCCGTGTGTCATTGATCCCTTCACTCAGCTATCACTAAACGATTTTCTCCTACACTATCCCGGTCAGGTAGTGCGAGTGTAATCCTGATTCGTCCAGACAGGGTAGAAAGGAAAGCAGCCGTCCTTCGGAGGAGACATTGGTACCAGGCGCCATGTCTTGTCGACTCTCGAGATCAGCAAAACACGTTATCGGCGTTCGTACAGGTATCTGTAGCACCAGCGGGGATTTGAAAGACCAAAATTTTCCTAATCTTAGCTCTACTGCACAGCCTAGTTGTAATTTATAATGTGATTTTACCATCAAAAACTTTTATATGTAACAGCTAATGCGATGCGCAGTAAGACTCGAGTCAGGCATTTAGGAGGACGTTGTTTCATATCGCTGTCCGGTTTTTCCACGCTTTCCCGGAGTCACTCCAGACGAATGCCGGGATGGTTCCCCAAAAAGACTCTAGCCCGTTCCTGACTCCCCCAGTCCTTTGTTTTCTCGTCTCTAATGACCTCGACAGGGTATAATGCCATAAGAAAAATAGGTTCGTTCAAAATACCATGGCCGCATTCCTTTCCATTCTTTTCCCCCATCCTTTCCAGGCTATAATGAAGCCGATGTCGACAAGCAGCAAAGAACGAAAAAAAAATTGAAAAAGGTACTCCGCATGTTTCAGAATTTCAAGTAAGGTGCTTTTATCTAGCGAAGGCGGTCTTTTTGATCTTGAGAGCAGATACTGTTTTTATACAGTATTTTTCGAAGTGCTTGCCTTTTACTAGCTCCGAAAGTAGATTTAATCGCGCTACACCTCAATACGACGTTAGAAAGGGAAGGAATGAGTCTAAACAGAGCTTGGTGGGTCAATCTGTCAATCGGTTGGCCGGATTTGTCATACAGATTTTCTTCTTTAATTGTTTCCCGAAATCGTGCCAGACTAATACTAGGATTGTTCCTTCACCAAGGCCATGAAAGGAGAGATTTTGTGAAATGAAGTATTCACGGGTGTACCGACGGATAGTGATTTTGTGTCTTCTGAAGAATATAATTACCATGCTTCTTTTCTTAACCCAGGCTTTAGTTGAAAGAAAAATCGGAGTATCTTCTTAAAAAATGTGTTTATATAACTGCAGTTACTTCAATTTTCACATTGCCGTGTATAGAATTGATAAACTTCTAAACTTATATACAAATCTATACGCTTGCACCCTTACCTCTGGCTTGCCATTCCATGACAGCTACCACGGTAAATTTACCGTGCTATGTTTACGTTCACAGCGAAGTTGCTAATTCTTAAGCCCCAGAGCATTACCCTCCATCATAAATGTGCCATATAAGATAGATCTCAGTAGTCCTGCTCCAAGTTACTTCGTCCGTCCTTCAGATAGTGTCGCCTCAGTTCCTCCAAACAACTTTTAACTCTTTCTTGATAAAAGTAACTAGCGGCAAGGCGGATCTGTTTGTTCCACTTCTTCGATTCCCTCTGACAATAGATTTACTTGCTCCGCCGTTATTGTGTTTCAAACCTTGATACCCGTATATATTGTTCGAGTCGACATTGATATTTAAGTCGCAGTGTTTATAGCATGCATCGCTTTTAGGTTTTCTGAGCCTCATTGTTGGTATATTGAAGTTTGTTGATTGTAGGATGACAGCGCAAGCTGACTATTATCAGTCAATAGAAGCACTGTTCTTTTTTCGGTTTTATTTCCTGTGTTAAGTGTGTGAAACTCACTTGACTCAATGTCAGTTCTGCAAGAAAATAGGCCTATGTAAAGATTGAATTTTTTTTGGTTAGGAAAACATTAGAGTTTCTTGGTAACGTAGAGCTAAATACGTTATTCCGAAGAGATAGATTAGCTATTTTTATCGAGCGTGGTGGGTGAGTGGTTAACGCTCTGGCCTCGCATTCGGGAGGACGCCGCCCCCACATCCTGATTGAGTTTTCCATGCTTTGTCCAAATCACTATAGGCAAATGCCGGGATGCTTCCTCCATAAAGCCATGGCCGAATTCCTGTCTGTTCTTTGTACCCAGTCCTTTCCCGCCTCGATGAGACGTAAAGCCATAAGCAAAACAAAAAAATACCTATTTTATATGAACAGTGCGATTAAAACTGTTATGTCACCAATTTTTTTTAAAAAAAATAATATTTTTCAATGTTCGCGGTTGTAAGGTAAGAACAGCCTTGATTTTTATGTGAAAAAGATTTTTTTCTAAAAAGAAAAATAGCTGTGTTAATCTGCAGATTTAATGTTTAACTGTGTAAAAAAGGTTCACACGGGTTTACTGACCGCAGCTATGTTACCCATGGGTAAAACTTGCCTGGATACAAAGACTTGTATGTAAACTGCTCAGTTGCATAATATCTAAATATGATGTCGCAAACAATATGCATTCATTTATGGGTTTACGTTGATCGACATTAATTTTGTCAGTTGAGAAACAAAAACGAGCTAGTGCACGAAAGATTCTGCGTTCAGTCATAGTGGTAAACATTATATATAAAAAATAAAAAAAAACAGCTCAGCATAGTGAATTTTGATAAACTGTGAGAGTGCTGACTTGAAGCTAGAAGAGGGTGCAGGTCGAGGAAGCTTTGCCTGGTGAGGGTACTGGAGAATCTCCAGGTGTGACCTCGACCAGCGAGCTCGCTGGAGCGGAGGAAGCTGCTGTGGCCTTGGCAGTCCGCGAAGTCTTTGTCTGGACCCCTGCCTCGCTGCGTCTCCTGCCGCTCTGCTCTGAGAGCGTACAGCAATACAACAGAAAGAACATCAAAGTAAGCTGTCAATGTACGCGAAGCAATGTTTTAGAGACAAATCCGCGCAGTTAGCTTCCTATAGAAGGTTAGTAACTGAGTTCTACAAGGCAGCGAAATAGTTATTCGACGCTTCATAAGATAGCAATAAATTTACTCTAATGTTGCAAATGCGAAACTAACTCTGTCTCTCTGTCTGTTTGTTACGTTTATACGACTAAACGGCTTAACCGATCTTTATGAAATTTGATAAGGAAACACAATGTATGATTAGGGAGGATATAGATTACTATTTTCAAGACAGATAATATATATTGTCACGAAATTAAAACTAACGGAACACTGACAGACATATAGATACCGTTTTTTTACTTGCGGCTTTACGCCTCGTCGACAGCTAAGAGGCGGGATGGGACTGGGAACAACGTCTGGTGTGATTTGGGGAAACCATGGAAAACCCAAATCTGGATGCCCGGACGGGCATTCGAACCCGCGTCCTCCCGAATGCGAGGCCAGAACGTTAACCGTTCACCCACCACGCTCGGTCAGTCTTTGTATTAACTGTTCACAAATATTATAAGCATGTAACGGTTAGCGTTCTCGCCTCGCATTCGGGAGGACGGTGGTTCGAATCCCCGTCCGGGCATCCAGATTTGGGTTTTCCATGGTTTCCCCAAATCACTCCAGGCAAATGCCGAGATGCTTCCTTCAAAAGGCCATGGCTGAATCCCTTCCCATTCCTTGCCCCCATCCTTGCCCCCCATCCTTTCCCGTCTCTAAAGTCCTCGATGTTAAAAAGAGACGTAAAGCAGTTACAAAAAATATATATATATATATATATATATATATAAGCATGCACACCTTATGATCCTAATAATTCCGACAGATCTACCATTCCAGTTTAAAATGTTACAATTCCGATTAAAATTAGCTTTTCGATGACTTTCAGAAAAGCTCAGAGACAGACAGACACTGATAGTAGCAGGGGTACACTCAGAAAGGACGTGTTTATCCACGGGTAGTTATATGTAACTAGCTCATGTGTTTACAACATACAAAGGCTATGTATCTTAGTCAAAGACAGCAAAACCGAAAACGTTGTGTACAAACGTAAGTTGTACCCAGAAAGTGACATAATTTTAAAAGAACCGGAGGAGATCTGGTTTGTAGTCGCCCACATTAAATCCCGCCCCTCTTGTAGTTTGTTGCCGGTTTTCAACATGTTGCAAATTGGCTCTCTTCATGATGCATATATGGTGATAGCTTCCCCGTCATCTTAGTCCTTTGTATATCTAAATCTTGCAATAAAAGTCCTCGCGTACGAAGTCGCTGGAAACAGCTAGTGTTTAATTAAGGTTGTAAGCCGCGGACGAATACTACAATAAAAAAATTCAGGTATCTGGACTCATTGTTAATTCAAAAAGATGTCTAAGAGACATATACGCCTCATTCTCGTATGTGTAACAAATTGACTAAATAGACTGTGCAGTCATAATATAAACCATTAGAAGACTTTCTACAACTCAAATCTAAACCCATTTTTGCTTAAGTATAATCCAATCTCTCCCTTGAATACTCAAGGATCGCGGACTTTCGTTACTTTCTGTTTTATGTATAGTGAGCCTACACAACACACAGTTACAGCGCACATTAATTTCTCTTAATTTTAACTCATTTTGTATAAATTAGTTATAGCTAGACAAAATTGAAAGCCCAAATTCCTTAGTTTTCTATAAATTCGTGCAGTATTAGACATTAAAATCATCCAGATAAGCAGAGACGATCAAAGAGAGCTAGGATTGTGATAAAAACGACCCGAAATGTTGCTTGTCTCTTGATTGTCAGCAGAATTTACATTCGTTGCTATTGTCGATGATTTTTCACCATTTTAGACACAGTTTAGGTGCGGATGCCCTTGACAAATTTTTAGCAAAAATAAGGACTACAAATGATGAAGAATTCGCACAGTATTTTGTAGTCAACTTTTGGGTTTAAGATACCGCTCCGTTTAAATATTAGTTTCTGTTCAAGAGAGCAAATACCTTTTATTTTTTCCGTTGTTATCAAGGATAGTTGTGCTAAAATGAAATCTACTTCTGTGAGATCTGACTGTTATGTAAGGTTAATACTCGGCAGTAAAGGCTAAATTTTATGATAACTTTATAAACATAGCTTCTAATTTGTTGCTTAAGGGCATTTCTGACGATAATCAGAAAAACATAAGATTTATTATATATGTTCCTTCATAAATTTTACACATAATTATTTGCTTGTACAGTACAATGCGTAGCACAAACTGTAGAGCAACTGGCTACTACAGACTGCTGAGGCAGGATCCCTTTTCCCTGAAACAGAGGATTTTTCGGATTTTTTCTTGAGGTTAAACGGCCGGAAAATAGTCTTGAGCATGCCATCTACATCGTACTATCGATGCCGTTAAAGGGACTACAAAGCCCTACCTCCTGCCCCAACGGCACACACAGGAACATGTGCGCCGGGAGGGGGGTGCACTTGCCTAGGTTGTTGTCCAAATTTGTTCAACACCTTGTCAATAAATTTGGTATCCTTAGTTAATAAGTAATAAGTGTTATATATAAAAAAAAACAGATGCACCCCCCTTTAAAGTAATCCTGCCTGCACCCATGCACAGGAACAATCTCTACTCGTCCCTAAATTTACTCCTTACCAAAAAATATACGAAAAATTTACGATCATTTGTATTAAGTACTTTAGTTACTTACTAGCTGGAAAACTTGAAGGTTTAGTTTACCCAGTAGTCTACTAGAGGAGATTTAAGGACATAACTGTATGCCGATTACGCTTGTTTACTAAGATGGGAGAAGATAGAATATCAATTTCGTTGACTACTTGCATCTTTTTGAGACTTTTATTGTGCTGGCAATGATCATATTTAGAGTAATTACGAAATACACGAGAATACTCTAATACATGAGCAGTAATGTTTGTGCTATATCTTTTCTCTTTTCATGAAAATAGAAGGGAAATACACTCAGACCGCATTACTGAAACCCGAATAGAACCGGTGATTTATAACAATCTGCTGTCGCGGCTAAGCACGTATTAGAGAATTTTTTTTGAAACGTGAAAATTTACGGACCCTTAACGTGGCGTCGTCGTTTCGAGCCGCGGAGTAAAATGTGAGCTATCAGAAACCGGGCGGCGTGCCGTGGGTGTTGCGAAGACGTGGCTTAACCAACTCTGTGCAACCGCGAAAGCAGCCACCCGGCCGGCGTAGCGATGAACAGTTACGAGATGGCCGTCCCCGTTTCCGCAACTAGCTGTTTGGGATTCCTTCCGAACAGAACAGTCAGTAGCTGCACGGTTGTCGCACAGGCTCGACGCAGACCTACCCCACAGGTGAGCACTGGGAAGCGTCGCCACATCAGTCCCACCTCTTACCACTCTTCATGTAGCCGGTTTATCGCTATCGTATTGATATTGCCAGTTTAAATAGTTCATTTTCTAAAAAAAAAATTAAAAAAAAAAAAAAAAAAAAAAAAAAAAAAAAAAAAGTTCCGCACATCTCCTGTTCATAACATGACTAACTGTTACCCGCGACTTAGTTTATTGCCTGAATTGGATGTAGTAAGATTTTGGTGTCCTAAAAATCACGAAGTTGGGATAATATGACGGGGAAGCCATTACCACACCAGTCTATCACTGAATCTATCTCAACAGGAGAATAAATTTGTAACAAGTTTAAAAGGGGTGTGGGTTAACTGTCGGACACTAGCTACCACAGTTCCTTCGGTAGATTTTTGTTTGAGGTTGAAAATTACGTCAATTTCTGGAGACTAGGATATATAGACTTTGAGCGCCGGACACCAGCGAGATAGCTACGTATAAACACAAAATAATAGTTTGATGCAGAAAAAATTCACATATATACTATAATAAGTTGTGTCTGTACATGAACAGATCATACACAAACTGAATGCGAGAGAAACAAAGCACGGGTGAGTGATACAGCATTACAGAGAGTTACACACGATATTTGTCTGTCTGTCACGGTTCGGTTAGTTTTCAAAATTTCTTGACAAAATATGTTATTTATCCCGAAAAAAGAATCCGATGTCCTTCTTAATGATACACAGTATTTCATTGTAAAATTTCACCAAGATCCGTTTAGTCGTTACTTTCGCGTTTATAATATTAGTGTAGATTAACTACGTGTGTTGATACTAATATGACGGCCTTTCTTTTTAGTGACATACTAATCGGGGGAACATGTTGGTGCAACAGAAATATTTGTCAGTATAGACATGTTTTCCAAGACAGAAGCTTTTATTATCATCTTGGTTATGCTCCTTTTCATATCTCTCCCTTTCTCCTTGAGCCTCACGTCGTCTTGATGATGAGGTCTTTAAGGTATCGAAAGATAACATGTATTACCATCTGCCAACCAATCGTGTAAGATATTTTGCAAATTTGTTATTTCATTTAAAGTTTTTAATGGGGAACCATTACATTATTTTCCTAGGTGATTTCGAAAAACAACGTAAAAATCGTACAGACCCTGTTGTTCTGTCTCGTACTACTAACTCAGATAAGGCGGAAATGCCGTTTGTTTACTTATTTTTTTATACGTAGCGTCAGTACGTATCTGTTTCATCAGACTAACGGAAACGTCATGTGGAGAAAAGCACAAAATTTCAATATGGACGCTTATGTTCGGACCCGGAATCGAATCTATTATAGAGCAAATCTTATTGAGTTTGTTTTTCCGACCCTATTGCACTTCCAACATTGGTAGCAGAGAGGTGAAAGTTAAATTCAAAATATTTCGTATGCAATATTTTCGTGACAATTATGATAGTTCATTTTCTCTTTCTAGCAACACTTCTAGTTTACATCATCAACTGCATTGACTCGTCTCGTAAATATCTATCGAAAGGAATTGTAGAGCAGTGTTGGCAATGTGGCAGTCACTTTCTTAGGATCTCTACCTGTTCCCTCCACTTCTGCTTGTAATCTTTGAATTTCGACTTGTCTCTTATGTCAGTCGACACCTATAGAATCTTCGCGTGAAAGATCATCTACATATGCGAGAAATGAATGGTCGTGCACAATATCCGATTGTACCAGTCTACGTGTACAATATATAGGTATCCAAAATGCAACTTTAAAAATTCAGTGTAGCCAGCGTAAGTCATCAAGAAGTAGGTATCTTAAGCTCTTCTTGCACTTTTCACAAATTAAGGAAGCTTTATAACAAAGTTTATTGTATCATTTCATTGAACAGCTGTTCTATAATTTGTTTGAGCTCCCGTAACGCTTTCTCGTTGTTTTTTTCTGTGTATTCATTATTAAGAATCGCTGTTATGTTAGTGAATTACTTAGAAATTTAGTGTTAAGTTAGAAAATAACAGCTTTCCTACCACATATAATACTTGAGTAAAAGAGGTGATTAAGGTCTTACTTTTTGAGTGCGGGGATATTAGGTTTTGACATCCCTTTGCAGTAAATAAATAGCGAAAACTGCTTGTTATATTTTTCCTAGCTTTTCATAAGTAATAAGCGCAATAATGTCGTAATGATCCTGTTACACACAGTTTGGATACGAGAAATTTGACTTGTGACGAAAACTTTGGCTCAGGAAATGAAGAATTCATTCACCGATTCGACGTGGCGGTGTTGGCGTTTCCTCACCCGACAGTAGGACAATCACCTCGGAGATGGTCCCCCCCAAGTAGTTGTGTAACAGGCTCCTCTCCGCTTACTTTCTCCGGCAGAAGAGCTGTCTGACATTTGTACCCTGCTCACGAGCAAGCAGTGGCAAGCGCTAAGCCTTCTAACGGTCAAATGGAGAGGGACACGGTATCAATTTAATATACTGGTGTCATCCTTCACTGCAATACTTCTTCCAATCTTAACAGTGATTTGACTTAAGATCATCAAACACTGTCTTTTTTTTATTTATTTAATGGCATTCGGCTACTGGGCCATACAGCCAGCTCAATGTGATTTTTTTTTTTTTTTTATAAATGAATGTAATTTCTCTCGGCGTTGTTTATTTATAAACGTTTCTCGGGAAACAAGCCGAGTTATATTGTTATTTGTTGCTATCAAGTATTGACACAAGGACACTACAACACGGACAATACATTCACAGACACAACACTAAACACCCATGCCCTCGGCCGGACTCGAACCGGCGACCTTCTGTACGCGGAGCTAGCACTCTAGCCCCTACGTTACCGAGGCCGGCTATCAAACACTATCGGAAATAAGGAACTGAGTGTTGATACCGCAAACCATGTAATATTTTCACTGATCTTATTAAATTATTGCTTTCGTACAAAGTGTGTTTCTGTCTATTCCTCTGGATAGTCACTGAAAATTCCTAAAAATCGAAATAAACAACAGGTGTTCTTATGGACACAAGAGGTATGGGAAATATGGTATGTAGTCGCCTAACGTGGTGGGTGAGCGGGAACGCTGTGACCTCGCATTCGGCAGGACGCGGGTTAGAATTCCCGTCCTGGCCTCCAGATTTAGGTTTCCCCAAATCACTCCAGGCTAATGCGCGGATGCTTCCTTAGAAAGGACATCGCTAAAATCCTTCCCGTTCTTTGTGCCCACTTCTTTTCCGTCTCTAATGACATCGATGTCGACGAGCCGTAAAGCCATAAAAAAAGGTATGGTCTTTTATCGCTATCAAACAGTAGGTAGTTGAGACAGAATACAGAGCGACTAAATTAAAACTCTAGAGTGTGGTTTCCTGTAATTCTGAGTCATAGTCTGCACAGTTATAATGAGTTGCAAATTGCACCACTGGTCAACACAAACCAGCGAAAGTGAATACATAAACCACGAGGTCACGAAACGACAGTGGCTGTGTGACCAAGCTGCCAATGGCATTAAAACACGCCTCCCCTCATATCCCTACACGTTAGTATACGTGCAAGGTACCCTCCACCACCCTCTTTGTAAGAATTGCGCTATAAGAATATTAGTAACTGTACAAGATGCTACTCGTCTGTTCAGCACAAGCGATTCCTGGATTTTTAGATGTGACGTGTGACCTACATACGCAATTAAATGCCTCGATTCTTTGAAGAGGAAACAGGGGACTTAAATAACTGCCGAATACACATTTGGTCTACTTCACTCTACTTCATTAAAATTAATTCGCTATCAGCTTGAGATGATATATTTATTTGGCACTCTTTAATCTCAAAAACTGCTTTTAGGAACATATATTTACTTTTAAATAAAAAATTTAATGGGTGTGTATGTTTTATGATAGATGACCGAATTAAAGAAATCTTAAACGAACTGTCCTGTGTTAAAAACGACTGTAATGCGATTTCGCTTCAGAGCAGAGGAAGACCGTAGCGTTTTTAGATATCTTCTACCTCGCAGAAAGGTAGAAAGTTCTATCAAAGCTCATTAATACAGGAACGACAGAAATAATTACGAAATCTTGAGATTAACAACATCCTTCTAGCTGTAACATATTCTGTAACATTTTTACACAGTGGAGATGTAATTCTCTGATTCTAAGATATTGATGCTGCAAGATGCTCATTTAGGTCCTCAGCGCAGAAAGCTTTAAACGCTCTGAAACTTGCAGCTTGTATAATAAAAATAAAAGACGAAGCTGTTAGTGGGCTGACTTTTCTGTCTACAGTGGTATTTGGCCTTCGGGACAATTCAGCTATCTCAGTGTTTTATTACAGTACTGACAGTTTCATTTCACAACCTTACATGTGATCAAGGACACTACAAGACGAACTCAACACTTAATTAAAAGCACCGATACCTCCACCCGCGACCACTGCCTCGCAAGGCCAGCTTGCCAACCCAATTAATTTTATATAATCATGTGAGCACACAGTTAGCTCTAATTTAAATAGTTTGGAAGAACTACTTCTTGTGAAGCAATTCAAGCACACAAGAACACAGATAAAAGAAAGGTTTGATCATCGTTCGTATATTGATTCAAAGCCTCAGTTTTTAATCGTTGCTGGTGGAATTGAATACAGGATTAATGGAGATGGAAAGCTAACCAGCGTGACTCTCATTCAACGTACATGGAATTAAGACTATCTATCCATGATAACTTTAATAAACATATTATGGCTTATTTGAAGGAGCTCAGCTGGTTCCTGATTTTTTTTTTTTTTTTTTTTTTTTTTTTTTTTTTTTTTTTTTTTTTTTTTTTTTGAATCCAAAATCGATGGGAAGGGAACCCAATATCGCTAAATGGGACCCAAAGATATTCAATAATTTTTGCTCATCAGTTAGTTCTTCTGCTTTAAATCACACTTTCGACATGCACAGAAACGTGTGTTATCATTCGTGTAACGTGATTATTGAATTCTTTCTGTAAAAAGGAATTGTGGAAATGCAGACCTTTTTACCATTTCTGGTAGCGCAGGTGCCTAGAATGTTGTCTTCTCGTACGGAGGGTCGCCTTTTCGAATCCGGCCGTGGGCATGGGTTCTGGGCAGTGTTGTGTTTGTCTCTTTTCGTCCTTCACGTGAATGATAATATAAGAATTGTCATTTTGACGTTAATACGCGTGGTTATATTATAGCTCTAATTGGCCGAATATCATGGGTGTGATATTAAGCGTGCGCTGGAGGCTGCAACATCTAGGAATAATATATGAAACTATCATCCACTTCTTTAACCACAACCGCCGGTTCGAATCCCCGTCCGGGCATCCAGATTTGGGTTTTCCATGGTTTTCCCAAATCACTCCAGGCGAATGTCGAGATGCTTCCTTCAAAAGGCCATGGCCGAATTCCTCCCCGTTCCTTGTCCTCAATCCGATTCCCTCTCTAATTACCTCTACCTCGACGAGGCTTAAAGCCCTAAGAAGCAAAAACAATTAACCACCTAATAGCTCTTGAGGCTGAGAAAGTAGTCCACGCTATTTACCAGTTTCATGCAATCGAATATATGTTTTCGATACAGACAAGTTGAATCCACGAAAGGATTATTTTTGGTAACCGTCCATAAATCAGCTTTCAACAATTTTTATCACTTCATGATGATACCCTTAGTTTGGGTTTTCTTTTTACCATAGAGAAATTTATATCTTGTACCAGAAGTAATGCAGGACATGGACAGCTATCCTAAGGGCTGTTCGCCATCCGACGACCGGCCTTAATCCGGAAGTCCATGGTTTCCCATAATCACGCTAGGCAAATGCCGGAATGATGTCATCAAAAAGGTCATGCCTAATTCCTTCCCTTCCTTGCCTCCAGTTCTTTTCCGCCACTAATGACCTCGACGTGGACGAGGACCAAAACCAATTAATCCGGAAATAGCGCGTTGTTAATCGTTCGGAGGTAGGGCTGCGGCCGGAGACAGTATCGTGTGTTTTGTGATTATAATGCGCGGCCTTTCCGTAAGGACAGCCATGTTGAGAATGCAATGGAGTAAGTAAGAAGTGGTCGATGTAGAGATACAGTTTGGCATGGCCGAGAACGAAACAGTTAGTGAGTGATACAGTCTTTGGACGGTACGCCACGGTAAGTGGCAGTAAAACCGTAGATGAAACCAAATATGTGAACATTCAAGGCAGCATGTAAGATCAGTAGTTCCATGTAACACGGGCAGCGTGCGGAACAGAGTATGTATGGATGGTGCATGAGATGGGTGGATTCGCGAACTTATAGTTAGTAACTTTTAAGACAGTATTGGCTGCTGAAGAAAGTGAAAAGTGTTTCATTTCTCTGCGGCGAATTTCACATTTATAGGGATGGAAGAGTTCGATGGTAAACGGAGCAAAAGAAAAGAATAAAAGTAATACATACAATTACCACTTTATTAAAACTTAACTATAACCACCAACGGTTTAACTTGGTGACTAATATCACGCAAATAAACGACAATACTTCTACAGCTTCTTACCATTAAAAAAATTGTGCGATGGAGGGTAAGTTGTGATAATTAATTAAGTGCCTGTGCCGAATATTGTGAAACCAATTACCCAAAGTTCATTTATCTACTAGAACTGCGAAAGTTTATCAGGTAAATGACTCGTTCATATTGTGTTCATATCTAATTCTGAGGATTGGAACCTCTTACATTAACTGTATTTCTAGTTAGTACAAGTATTTTGCGGAAGTTATCGTTTCGTGTTCTATACGCGCATCTAAATCTCCGACAGTGACGTGGTGATGAGTTGCTGTTCTACACGTTCGTTCATATTTCCGCACTCTGATTTCACCTGGCAGTGTTTTCAAGCTTAGAAAGCAGTGGGTCCATAACTGTTTCCAAGTTCCAGGGTATTATTGCCGCCTTGCCGCCAGTTCATCACGCTATAACTGGAGATAGGACAGCGGCAAGCAAGACGGAATGTGAAAGAGCAACGGTCGGGCTGGCAGTTTCTGTTCCGCTCACGAGACTTGCAGCTTAATGAGCAGAGGGAACAACTATGTGGCTGTTCAAGGATGTACCATACTTCTGGAGTTACGTTTATGGTCTGCTGTTTATGACACTATCGTAAACTACTTGCCGTAGGTCAGGGTAAGAGCTATTCTCAATCTTCTACTACTGCTGTGGAATCTTTTTCCCCTCTGTAACGCAATAATATACCACCATTTTTTATATCCCCGGATACTCGAGTTAAAATCGTTGCGAAAATTACGAGTGTCTACGCCTGAAAAGAAATGCAATAATTTCTATCATATTTTAAATCAATGGGGTATGGGTTATGGCCATTGTTGGTTAAGGAATCTTGCTTGCTGAAATGTGGATTTCTTTTAACAAAGTCTGATATCGAGGGAGGCGAGAAAAATGATAGAAATGAAATGCAACCACACAAGTTTAAACTTTTCTCTTGTCATGGGTGATGTTGCATACCTCCTAACAAATTCTAAATGCAGTTTCATCTTACAGAGACAAAATGAGTGGAAGGAAATAGTAGAAATAAAATGTTTGCACGATCCGCTATTTTATACATAGTAATTGAATATTTTCATGTGTAGTACTATGTTGCCGTTTGTTAAAAGAGATTATTGGCTTTATTTTTAATCTATCTATACTAATAAAAGGCTAAGTTTTGTCATCGTATAGCCATGTCCATTACGCTGTGACATCAAGCACAAAGCGTTCGTTGCTGGATTAACAACGATCAGAGATATTACTACATAGTAGACGTTATGAACTTTATTTAATAACAGTTCTATTTAACCAAGAAATGAATTGCCGATATTTCGCATAAATTGACATATTAATTATTAGTTGCTTCTTGTTTATTTATACTCAGTAGATGTAGATATTTTCTTGCACTCTCTGTCTAGAAATATCGCTGTAACAGTAAACTAAAAATATGTAAAAAAAAAAAAAAAATCATTCTTAAGGTTGTGAGCGGTATTTAACAATAACCAAGCAACTGCGAGGAAATGAGCTGCCAGAATACTGTTTTAGACGGGCTTGCAAGGCATTTATATTCGATGTATCCGGTATATTGTATACCATTGTTAATACAAACTCGAAGAAATGAATTGCCAAAACACAGAGTTAAAAGTATGAATTGCGTTTAAATTAAAATATTAATTATTAGTTTATTTTACTACTGATGTCATTGTATCAGCCGCATCTAAATAGTTCCAATGGCTAAAATTTAGATCACGATACAGTGAATATCTATATATATGTATATATATCAAAGTATAAAACGACATCTCGCTGAAGCGAAACCTATTGAAATTTTCTACTAAATATATTATTACTCTATAAAGCACTGTTTTTTTAACTTTTAATGACTTGGTGCGTAAATGCAAGAAAACGTTGTTGATATAGTTAGTGATAACGGTGAGGAGTACACACAGGAGACCCACTTTGCTGGTTTCTTTATGATTCACTGTCACGGAGGAGTCGCTTGGAGGCAATCGTCTTCGAAGCTGTTGTTTTATTAGTCGTCTACGGCGCTGCAATTACAGTGAAACACAATGTTCCGCTGCTCTATTCGGATCGTGACTCGACACTGGGTTTCATTTATGGCGAACCAGCTTTCTGCCGACTTCTGTGTCACAGATGACAGGCGCCAACCGTCGAATCTGTGGAGCAACAACAGCGATAACGAAGTTTCGTTGTCCCCACGGAAAGCAAAAAAGTAGCTGCACGCGTAGCATTGTACTCCAAATTAACCCGCGTCACCTACACGTGTTCCGAGAACCAACCTCTTTCGCTGGGTCCGGAGTTTTATTGTACAATTAATTAAATTGGATTGAGATGTGAATTGAAGAATTTTAATTTAATTTAATTTAATTGCAATGGAGCACAGGCTCCGGTGGCAATTTCCCTACACACCCATCTTCCCCCTATCCTGCACCTACCTACATTTGCCCTCTACAAATTTTATCTTTAAATTCTTTCAAAGTTTTCGGTAAATTATTCATCATTTCTCTTGGTAACTCATTCCAATCCCTGACACCATTACCTAAAAAAGATAATCTTCCTACACCCTTGTGCCTGAAATCGAGTGCCAGCTTGTGGTCATGGTCATCTTTTCCCTTCCATGCACTACTTTTCATACCTATTGCAATATCTTTCCATGCCTCATCGCCAGTATATGCCATGTACACTCCCATGACCCTCCTCATTCTCCTCCTGTCTTGCAATGAATCCCATTCCAGCTCCTTTATCACATCCGTCACTGATTGAATTCTGCGATAATTTCCAGAAACAAATCTAGCAGCCCTTTTTTGCACCCTCTCCAACTCCTGTATTTGATATGTAAAATGAGGGTCCCATACTACACTACCATATTCGAGCAATGGTCTGACCAAAGTTTTATAACCCAATTCCTTGACTTCTCTCGTACATCCCCTCATCACTCTCTCCAACAAGTGCAGAACTTTGAAACCTCTTCCTACCACCTGTCCTATGTGTCCTGCCCAGTTAAGTTTGTTATCAAAAGTAATTCCAAGATATTTACATTTCAAGTCTTCAGCAAGCAATTCTTTCCCCACCTTATATTGATAATTAACCTTTTGTTTTTTATTTGTGTATCTAATAAGCTGACTCTTCTTTGCATTTATCTTCATTCCATGTTTACCAACCCAATTAGATATCCTGTCCAGATCACCCTGCAACTGTTTACAATCCTCTATCTTTTTGATTTTTTTATACAGCATTATGTCATCTGCAAACAATCTAATTTGAGATAGTAAACAATCAACACAATTATTCATTAGAATAATGAATAGCAATGGTCCCAATACGCTACCCTGTGGCACACCCATTTTTACTTCAACTTCTTTTGATACTACATTTACTATCCTAACTTTCTGTTTTCTACCTTTTAAAAATTCTTCTACCCAGCAAATGACTTTCTTATCCACTCCAATGGTTTTTACCTTATTTACTACCATTTTATGGCTTACTCTGTCAAACGCCTTAGACAGATCTAGTGCTACACTATCAATTTTGTGCCTCTTTTTAGTCTAAAATCTTTTTAACACATTTATGTTTATGTACCGATCAGAAACGCGACTCCTAAAACCTCTCGTATTATAACAGCCATTTTTCCCTGTTTAAGCATCATGTTTGGTGATTATACCCTTATTATAAGCCGATAGTATTATTTACTACAGCTTTTACTCAAATTAAATGGCCTTTTATTTACTATTTTGTGCCCTTATTGCCAACGTAGACTATTTACTGCTTAAAAACTGTTTTACTAATTTATGCACCTTCTATTTAGTTTCCATCAAGCTTCCAAACTTTTACAATATAATAATCAAAATTCCGTGTGGCTGTAATGACATGATGACAAGGTTTCTATTGGCTGCGCATTCCGCCCCTGCCTTAGCCGCCTTAACCTAACCCGGTAGGGCTACCGGGTACAGGGGACCTATAGCTTAAGGGGAAATCCATAAATTACGTGATGTGTTTTTCCGGACCCCCACCCCCTCCCTCTGGTGAGATTTGGCCGGACCCCCCTCCCCCTCCCCCCCCCAGTAATCGGCCTCGAAACTTTGGAGACTGTTTTTTCGGGTCTCACCCTTCAAAATCCGGTCACAAATCCACTTTTAGACCAAATACCCCCTCTAAAATCGAAATTCGCGCTATTTGTAGACCTTTTTGTTTTAAGCTCTACAGTCCAAAAAATTATTCCCAAAACGTAACATGAGATTTCCGTAGACACCCCCCCCCCCTCTATTTCACCTGACGTAATTTATGGATGCCATCTAACGTGGAATCCGAACCACGGAAACATTCTGACGTACTTCACATTATACAAGAAGAGGTGAACGTCGGGTTTAGAGCTTATAAAAATCCCCTATGAGACATGGTTTCGAACCAGAGATCTTTCGATTTCCAGTCAGACGCTTTAACCACTGAACCACAACTCGGTTCTATTTATAATGTTGATAAGCTATTCTATTTTGAGTCATTATTGCCTTCTTACATTTAGTAGAAGTCAAAACATAGCAGGTACGTTACGAACTTCATGCAAGTTTTTTAGTTTAAGTATCTTTATAGCCGGTCTCGGTAGCTTAGGGGCTAGAGTGCTAGTTCCGCGTCGGTTCGAGTCCGGCCGAGGGCATGGGTGTTTAAGTGTTGTGTCTGTGTGAATGCCATGTCCGTCCCGTGGTGTGTCTAATTAGCTGTAAAAAATTCATTAGGCTGGCTGTATAGTCTAAGATGCCGAAAGCCATAAAAAAAAGTTATCTTTATAGGCAACTAACCTTCGTGTCGACTACTCTCGATAAATATTCGTTCAGTCCTTAATATGTTCTAATCAATTTAAAAAGTAGTTTTGTTTCTAGATTTATACGGTACAAGTTATTTTTTGCGATAGCTCCGTATTTTCTCCCAACAGTTTTAGTTAAGAGATTAATTACTAGCTCTTGCCGAAAATTAAATCTTTAAAAAAAAATGTTTATGTGTGTCACAAAAACTATTAAGCATAATCAAAAGAAGATTATTGTAGATTATTAGACTGTTTATGAAGTCTCATAATCCGTCACTGAATGTATGAAGTTATTAGTTAATATTTGTGGCGGCTCAAACGGTAGCTCTGTTCGACAAGTAGACAATTAGCTGGAAATCCTAAAAGTCGACCACGATAAATAATGACCGTATCAGTGTTATCCAATATTGCGGCTCCTGCCGATATTTTTTTTTTTTTTTTTTTTTTTTTTTTGCGGCCCTTTACGGCTCGTCGATGTTAAAGAGGAATGAGGGCAAGGAACGGGAAGGAATTTGGCCGCGGCATTTCTGTACAAACCACCCTCACATTCACCTTGAGAGATCTTAGCTAACAATGAAAAACCGAGATCAGGATTCGTGGAGTGTTGATTTGAATCTGCGGCTTCCTGAATGCCAAGCCCGAGCGTATATTGCTCACCGACCAGGCCTGGGTCGGCAAATTCAGTTACTAATACACTCAAACACCCCTTCCATGACAGAAGTGAAGATGGCGAATTGAAGACGTCTCAATAGTTTTCTTTAACACTCGATTAATTTAAATTTTAAGAACGAAAGGCATGACATTTCTTTCAATTCTGGAACCTGAGATTTTGATCGGTTTCAATTCTTGTTTTCAACCAAATCACTATTCACGAGAAAAATATAAAACAATTATAGTGTATTAATAAACTTGTTAAATGTATTTGTAAATTAATAATAATATCCTGAGTTTAGGGTAAGAGCATCGCAGACATGCTTTAGCAGTTCGTGAAAGTGATCTGAGCGATACGTGCTGCCCCCGCAGTGGCGGCATTGTGAGGCAACGCCAGGCGGATTCTCCCACGCATATCAGCTCCACCCTGAGCCACAGCACTTTCGCAAAAGGCCACCACGATCACTGTAATTTGTCACTATGCCGCCAGATGAGAGTGGGTTCCTTGCGTAGTATCAGATTCTGAAGGAAACAAATACCAGACGCCGTAGCTTCCAAAAACCCAGTCCAAAAAAAATCACGAAATCATAGCAAACTTAGTGTTAAGAGTCTCCGTATCATTTTCTCTGCGTCAGACGTAAAAATATATTTTAATAACATTGTATCTCTTCTCGTTCACATAAAAAATTAATGTATAACTGTTCTTTCAGATAATATTGACTGCGGACTGCACATATTTGTTTCCTTCAATTACTGAGCATTAAAAATCAATATCGCATGTAGCTTCCGTCTTTAACTATAGTGGCATTGAATAAACTGCACAGTGCAGTTGCTGTAGTATGTTGTGACTGATTTAAATTTGTTACCTAGTTGTAAAAAGTTGTAATTCAACTCCAATACATCGGTTTTGAAAGGATTTATCAGCAGTAATTGGTCAAAACTGTAAATAAAATGAAACATTGCGAAGTTTATTATCAGATTTACAGTGCTTACGAAAAGTTTCAGTCAGCAATTATGAATTCTTTGGAAGAGGCCACAAATTCCGTTTAATACGAGTGATATTCATGTACTTCAGCCATACATTGCTGTCAGCCTCATAGGTATTTTAACCGGCCGGCCGAACAGAACAACAACTAGAACCCTATGACTTCTCTTTACTCACGCACTGAAGGCACTAGTGTAGTGTTCACAAATTTTTTTGGAGATATTATTTCAAAATTTACCAAAATAGTCATCAGGGGTCTAAAACATGGATTTCGAATCATCATTCACACCATTGGTATAGTTGAAAGTAATGTATAAATTTACTGTGCGTCACATAGCTGTGAGTATTAGTTCAGCAGCCAAAAACAAAATATTAAACTGTAATGTAAAAAATAAATATTCCAGATGTGTGGAGAGGTATCCTGCTTTTTCTCCAGATAGGCATTTAGTAAACACTTCTGGGCCCTTCCCTCCCCTTAACGAGCTTTTAATGTTAGGAGTGTATTCGAGCGAAGGCGAGCGTTTCCAAGGATTACCCTTCTGATTGATGCTGAACGACAGTGAGTAATGCTGCAAGCGTGCTACACGTGATCACGACTAGCTGAGCCTCAAGCTTGCTGTTTTTTTCACTGCTTGACCAGCAGTGAACTTCGTGGTTGGTGTGTGGAATTATTTGTATTGTTAACGGTGTCAAAGTCATGTCCTTCTCGTTTCTCGTGGGTTATTAGCGTGCCAGAAACACATATTAACGCGGAAAGCGGATAACGGTCTCGAAGGATTCATTGTATCAGAATCATAACTTGCTTAGCTCAGGAATAAGGAGTTCTGACATCTCCTTTTGAAAGAACCATCCCGACATTCGCCTTAAGTGATTTCGGGAAACCATAGAAAACCGAAATGTGGTTGGCCGAATGAGTATTCGAACCGCCTTCCTCCCAAATTCGAGTCCAGAGCATTACCACTCGGTAGTTCAGTAGTAATGTTCAATTTATACAAATGCCTTTTTTCATCGCAATCGCGGGATGAGGTTAGCTGGATGCTTGTTGGGAAGAATTCTTTAAAATGTTTCTCATCCATTGCCCCACAAATCTGTAATGGTTGATCGTAATTTCTAATATTATTGCTAAAAGTGAGTTAATCCATTTGAACTAAGGTCCGAAGCATGCGTACACTGTATGACATTCGGATTAACAAGAGCGTTACCAGTAGGGACCATTCTCTCCTTCTCTCCGTTCACTAAACTTTCTCTCCCACTTTCTCATCATCCCCGCATTCATCATTTCTTCAAATGTTTTCGAATACCAATGTAGTCTTATGCACGTTCATAACAACTTTTTCCTTCTTAAGAAATCGACCTGTCTTTGACCCTTGGGTAATTATACGTAAAACCTAAAATGGTTAATAGAAGGTAATAATAATGGAACTCCCTTTCCAGATCGGAAACCTTCAGACAACGTCCGCTTTCTGAGATTTCTGAAAAACCAGAAAACCGAAATCTGAGAGCTGAACTGGGATCTCGAATGAAAGGCGTTGATAATATGCGAAAAAATATCACTATGACACAAGATTATTTATGAAAACATACTTCAGGTTACAAATTCTGTACAATTGAGAATTTTATTGTAAACATCGATGATGCAATAGTGTCAGTTGCAGGAGGAACGCACGTTTATGTTTTGCATGTTTTGTATAAATTTATAACTTACTGATTGAGTGAACGGTGCTAAGGGTCAAAAATTCGGAACAGGAAATTCTCGTATCACGGAATGTCCCAGGTCAATTAAAATTGATAAGTATCATGATAGAGGTTGTTTCGTCATGTCCACATGCACAAGTACTTAGAGAGAACGGCAAACAGGACTATCAATCTGCAGAACGTGTTTGAAAGTACAACAGCGATATTATCAGCAATGTTGTCTAAAAGACACTGGCTCTTTGAATTCTAACTGCCGTCGTGATTCTCGTAATGATACATTTCCTTGGTAAGTCAGATTTCAAATGCGTTACTTAAATCAATAATGTCTATTTGTACAGGTTCTTAACAATCTAAGTCACATGACAAGAACACATATTCCTGAATTAGAAGGACAGACGCTTTAGATAATACAACATCGAATAAAATGGAAGCTGAACTAATGATTAGAAACATCGATTTTACCGACGCACAGTCAGGAAACATTAAAATAGAGAAATGCCGGCAACAGACATTAACGTAGTTGTAGCAAATACCAACTGGTAACATAAGAGATTGAAGTTAATGTGTTTTTATTTGGGAGATTGAGTCACACGAAAAGTTGTTACACTGAAACCTCTTAATAGTTTGTTAGTAGCATTTAGTGACGTTCGTATGATGAATCTTCCCTTGAAATTGCCCGACAGGTAGCTAGCTACCTCTCATGCGACCTACTTTCGCAACTGGCATAGACCGGCCGGCAACCCGTAGTGAAAACCGACCGGGCGAGCCGGCGATTGTGTTTCACAGCGGGACAACCATCCACTGTTTGGAGAGCTTATAGCATGCTAAGACAATGGGGATCTTCTGCAATGTTATCCACAAGGAAGGAACTGTAAAGACACTGGATATTCCATCAGTTAACAACTAAAACATTAGTAGCGATTTAAGTCCATCTCCACACAGAGAGACCGCCGGAAGCATGTGTGATCTTAATTAAGTCTGTGCTGTGTTGTCCTTACTACGTATTTGGAGTAATGATAGAAAAAGGAGTCACAAATACAAGAGCAGAAAAAATACAAACTGGAACAGGTTGTATAACATCGTACGAAAGTAGAACGGAACGTTAAAGAAATAAATCTTCAATATACTACTTTCATTCTATTAGCTCCACGTCTACCTACGGTAAGGAATGGAACACTGAATACCGAACGTGGTGAGCAAGCAGTAACGTTCCGACCTACTTCTTGGAACGTCTCGATTTCGATTCCCGTTCTGGACATACATATTTCAGTTTTCTAGGGTTTGCCCGAAAATATTCCAGGTGAATGCCCGAATGGTTTCTTCGTGGAAGACTTGCCCACAATTATCTAATGGACTTTAGCAACGACAGAGGCGCATGCGCGACAAATCGAAACACCGTCAATCGGCGGCCGAACCCTTCAGGGCTATCCTGGCCAATAATGCCATACAAAATTATTGTTGTCTAATGAACTCGACGTCGACGAAAAGTAAACTTCACTGGAAAATAATAATAAAATAAAAAAATACTTTTTAATGTTGTATGTTTTTATAACGGACTAAAAAGTATAAGATAATTTCTCTAATCCTTATGAAGGAAAAAACCACATACAGATTTAGAAAAAAAAATCAACTGAGGGACCCGGCACAAAGATCTGAGGAATACATCCTTTCTCCCAAAATCGAATCAGGAAGGCACATTAGTATGGTGTCCATTTCGATGTGTTTCAGACTTCAGAGACTAAGATTACTTCCCCAAAGCATTTCTTTTCATGGTTAGCCAAGCAGCCTAAAAAACTGAAAAAAATCAATGTTACATTAAAGACAAAGATTAGACTACGGAATTTAAAGGACATAAAAGGATTCCAGCAGGATTGCATGGCTTTGGATTTATAAATTTAACCAGATATGAATTACCCTCTACTAATCGGTAATTACAATTACCATCAGCTTAAAGCATTTCGATTATAAAACTGAAACGGCAGCTACCTTCACAACGCCAGGAAAATGATAAACGTATGCAGACCTCTAGTGCAAGAGAATAAATTGACAGTTAATTGAGATTAATCGGCTAATAGTGTAATGATGCCAATATAACAATTTCTCAAAGATAAATTTTTTTCGATCTCTCTCAAGGATTTGTATATGTTAATGAATAGAAGTATAAATTCAAAGCAAAGGTTTAGCAAAGACATCAGCAATTCCAAACTTTCATGTGAAAGTGAGTCATCAAGGTTCTACAATTGGCCATACGCAGCCATATGAGACTTTGAGAATCTGTTTAGAAAACAGATTTAGACATTGACAATTTTCCTTAACGAAAAATATCTCACATACATGCATTCACTGATCACAGAGTGATAAAAATAAATGCACACTGTTTATTAGGTCTACTAATTCTAAGGCAGCATGCTAAGTTCACTGCAAATCTATTTCATTTATGCTTAAACGAAGCAGGTTGAGGCCGCTGAAATGAAATTGTGAATTTTCTGACATACTGCCGAAATAATAATTTCCACTTAATTTTGATTGTACGAACTGACGACATCGCAGTTTAGTATTTTAGAAATAGTCGTTTATTTCTTGTGTCAACAACTGCAAGTAAGAACTTAGGTCTTAGAGGCTGCAAACATTCTTTGAAAAATCCGATCGTATTTAAGTAAGCTAATGCGTACCAGCAAAGCAGAAATTTATACTTATAAGTGTGAGACAGTGGACTGCTGAGCTGTCTGCATGACATAAGGTGACTTCATTTTGTTCTGATACATTGTTTCACTGTTTTCTTCAGTGACTAACATTTCAGTTTCGATGGTCTGTGTAAAACGGAAGATGGAGTTCAGATATGCCATCCATGACAGCGGTACCGCTGTTTATATAACTTAGCTTAAACCGTACTCCGAAGTTCCCTTGAATGATACACTAGGCCGTTGTGTCAGTTGCTTTCCCGCCGAACCATAGTATTAGATGGAATCGGAACCATGGTATGATCATTGCTTATTTCACTATCATGATTTGTTAATGCTAGCTTCAAGTGAGACGTTTTATGGGCGATTGGAGTAGCACGTTTTCGAATCGCGCGGATGACGCTTTGTTCGCGGTAGTTTATAGAGATCAGTATACGGAAAGGAGGCGGATGAAGCGATTGTGCTGCAGCTTGCGTACCGACGATAGCAAACACACAAAAAATAAAGAAAGTAGACGACATAAGATGCATCTAATTTTAAATAATAGAATTACTATGTTTATAACCATATATCCAAATTCGAGAAACAATGACAGAAACATTTTTAACTACTTTCGCATGTCAGTAAAATCCTTGATGATTTGCTTGCAGTTATAAAGGAAGGTTTATCTCCTTTTGTAAACTATTTATTGCGAGATGTTGTTTCTACAGAAGAAAAATTTGTAATTACTTTAGGGCAAGAAAAAATATACTTATATGTGAGAATATATGTAGGTGTACAACAAAATAAGACAAAAGTATTGCTGCTTAATTTAAGTGAAAACAATACAGTAAGCAATTACAACTGACACTAGGTACATTGAGAACCTTTTAAGTCATTTGATGATGATGAAATGTGAGAGGTTGAGAGTGATATTTTGGCTGTTCAAGCTACTTGACAGAGCAGTGGAGTAGCTAGTATCTCCCTGTATCGCGGGTCCTGCGCGCCAATCGAGGTTCCGGCGTAGTGCACGCAATCCAAGCACGAGCAGCAAAACCTGCTGTATATGAACGCGATGTATAGGCCTCTAGTATTTCGCAATCACGCGATTACTCGAATCGCACATAAAACGCATCATATGAACAAGGCCTAAATGTTAGGTTAAACGTTTGTAAAGGATGCAGACGTTTCACTAAGCCCATGATCAGATGAGGCGTTTTACCAACGATTTGATTAGCACGTTTCGACTCGCGCTGTTGTGAGATGCTAGAGGTGCTATTGCGCGTTTTTCTGCTCGCGCTTTAATCGGGTACAATACGCCGAAATATGAGATACTAGTGACATCATTGCTCTTCCAGTAGCCGCCTGATAGCTGCAACGAGGAGACGCATTTGGTTCGGAATGTATTGAATTATTTCAGAGATGAAAGGTTCCTAGTCCCGATTGTAATTACCTACTGTTGTACTACCGTATTTTAAATTAAGCAGCAATTAAATGAAGTATTTTTGTTTAGTTATTTTGTACACACCCACACACATTCTTACATACAGGTATAATTTTTGTGACCTTCAAGTAATTACAGTTTTTCTGCGGAAACTTCGTCTTATACTGCATAGTTTTCACAAGGAGATGATTTTTTCTTTGTAATGTCAAGGAAATTATCAAAAGACTAGCAATAAATATGAGCAAGCGGTTAACAAAATTTGTCGTTGTTTCTCAAATTTGGATATGTTTATAACTACATATTGTGAGTCATTCTACCAATTAAAATTGGGTGCACTCTGTATCGTCTACTTTTAATTTTTGGGTCTTTGCCATCGTCAGTACGCAAGTCACAATACGACCTTTTTATCCAACTCCATTTTGTATACTGTTTCCTGACTTTGACTGCTACCTCCATATACCCACTCGAACAACGCCTCATCTGGACGCATCAACGCGCTACTCAAAGCGCGCTATTCGGATCGCGCGTAAAACGCCTCATATGAGGCCCTTCTTCTTCCGTGTTCAAACCTATGAAGTTGTCATTAACGCCTAATGTGCACATCTATTTGACGAGTGCAAACTAATTCGTTAGCTAAGTTTTTTCCCATACATCGATGGTATGAGCTGTCGGGAGGTCCAGTGGTTAGGGCGCTTGCTTTCAGAAGATCGCTGCTTCGTTCACGAGTTCAAATCCCGGAAGGTGCAGGAAATTTGGAGTTGTGTTTCATCATATGAGCTACGCCACGTCGTTGCGTGGTTCGGATTCCACGTTCAACTGCAGGTCTACCTCTGACACAATGGCTTAGTATGCCTCCTTCGGGAGGATCCATCAAACCTTTGGATTGCAGACTAAGTTAGTCTTTAATGATAGTATATTCGCTATTTTACTGGCTACTATTGTTCCAATATGACAGCAGTAGTCAAAACGTTGTGACATAAGCAGCCGAATTTTGTCTAGCTTCCTGCAAATATCGTTTGAATAAACAAAAGAAACTTTTTGTTTGATTACTGGCCACGTCTAGGTCTTAGAACCGGGAGAGGAATGATGGCGAGGAATGGGAAAGAATTAGGCCTTGGCTTTTTGAAGGAAGTATCATTGCATACGCTTGGAATGATTTAGGGAACCAACCGGGGGGGGGGGGGGGACATACTAGACCGTGCATCTGAGTCCTCTTGAATTGGGCGCCTCAGTAATTCGATTGTTAGTGCATCCAACCTACTAGCCGTCATGAATGTTTTTGTGCATTACATGCGGTTTAGTTTCATTTCAGATTTCTGTCTTGATACTGTAAGAAGTCCTGCTCAACTGGTCAACAAAACTTGATTTTATAGAGCCGCTGTGAATTTTTTACAAATGGGTGACTCTGTGAGTTAAAATCCAACGATGCAAGTGAAATCGCGTGACTGAGAAATAGCGCAAATTCGAAACTGTCATACAACAGCCTAGATAGGCTCTTAATAAAAACTCAGTCCACAAGCGGAAGGTTGGTTAGATCTTTCCAAAGAAGGCTTACTAAGCCATTGTGTCAGAGGTAGGACGGCCAGTTACTTTTCTCTGGGACCTACAGTTTAATGTGAAATCCGAAGCACAGAACAACCTGGCGTAACTCATAAGATCAACCGTAACTTTTAAAAATTCCTGGCCCCAGAGGGATTTGCTACTAGACCACTCTAGACTGGTAATATCAAAAGCACTGGCTGGTCAGTTGGAAATAAGTCATTTTAATCAGAAATATGGCTGTTGATTGTAAGATAATCTAATATTTATGGAGTATCGTGTTCGGAGCAAAACACGTCTCGTGCTAGGCTCTGTGCTGAGGGTGCGTACGTCACTGCTGATAATGGAAAGTGCGGTCGTCTGCATCTCAAATCGTGCCGTGTGGTGTTTACCCTGGCTTCAAGTGGTCGGCAGACGAGGCGACATCTGCTGATGGCTTTCGCGGAGCGAATTGTTTGTTCTGGACAAGGACTGGCTTCTCGACCGGATCCTTCCTTGTAGAAAGTGAGTCTCCTTGGACCAACAGCGTTGCATCTGTGCATCTGTTGACTCTTCTTTCGCCATGTCGGTGTATCCTAATCATATGATGATCCACCAACACAGAAAGCATCTGTACTTTTTTCTCTCTCTCTCTCTATGGGGATCAACTTTATCAGAGAAGACGGCTCTGGATATTTGAAATCGAAGACGAAAATCAGATAACCGGCAGTTTAATTCACCGGTGGAGGAAAATGAGGCAAACAGGTCCATCCAGAACGTGAATGATGTCATTCGCGGTGATCAAAATCTGCCCGTAAAGATAAGGGGGCAAGAAGAAATGTACTTAAAGAGAGCTAAAGTTCATTTGGAACCACAGCTAGTCCAAACTTTACATTTGATTTATACCGTTGAGTACAAAATGGAAGTTGGAACTTTTTAAAGTTAATATACATATTTTGATTTTACCTTCAATATGTTATTTAAAAAATAATCTTCATTATTAGTCTCTTTCCACGTTAAATTTATCATTAACTATTGTGATGTTGCTCAATCTTCCTGTCGATTCGTGGCAGAATACTATTCATATTATAACTCTAGGCCGCAACAGTCTTCACTTAGCGATTGGCTTCTCAGTCTTAAATATTCCTTTGATATTCTTTCATCAAAGTAAGTATAGAGAATAATTAATCTTAACGAAATTAAAAGATACTTCACAAGTAAAAAATGTTCATTGTGGACAAAGAAGCTGTCACTCACCGTGGAATGTCACCTATACACCATTTTGCTTCTGATGTAACAGTTAGCCTGAATTTTTTATCGCTTATGATGCAATTAAAATTTTGTGTATCGCTGAAATCATGTTTGTAACAATGATAAATTTTTGCTATTATTATTTTTGGATGAAACTGACTTCCTTTTAGGGTTATTTTTTCAGATATTGTGTTGCGGCGTTATTGGAAGGACGTCAGTTTTAAAACCATTACTTTTGATTCTGATGAGATTATAATTGTAGTTCGCAAAATAACAATATCACGCGACGCGTATCCCAAAACATTTTATCGGTGTACAACCCATGAATTCTTGTCGAATTGCATCTGGAATATGGTTCTGTAGAAGAATGTTAAGAATAACAGATTCGATGTTATGTAATATGAACATCTTCTGTATATGAAAGCAGTAGTCTGTGAACAAAACAAAAGAGAGAAGAGAAATGGAATGTTTGAGGTATAGGTCTATATGATTGCTTAATTTGTTAGAAGAGGTTGAAGCGTATGAAGAAACAGTAGAGGCCGACAAAGAGACTACAAATGGTACGATAAAATGAACAGATTAACAAAGCATAGAAAGAGACAGAGATTTGCCTGAAACGAATCACACTCATAGTAACACATAAATCCCACTGAAGCTAAAATTACTATCACGAAAAACTACTAAGTGCGTATCCTTAGCGATCACGTAGTGCAATATTCAGTTAAACAGTATGAGCATCTGAAAAAAAAATCTAACGTTGTTCACATTTGAAGCCAGTGTTCTTTAAAATTACAGATAGGGCGCTGACTGTTTGACTGACTTATCGCTGCGGAAATATGCATCTTGATAATTCGGTCAATTCCTTTCGACAGCGCATCTAGTGCCAGAAGAAATCACCTGCCCATTTACCGTATTCTAGTTTTCTCTATCAACACTGAACCGGTTGCTATACAGCATGAATAAAGATGGGGCAGGCAATTCTGTTCGCTGCAAGTTATTCCTGACATGTCTGTAATCGTTTTTCCGTCGCCTTCGTATGGTCATCGCCATGTCACGCCTAGAAACAATTAGTTAATTATGTACATTTTTCTGAACTATTCTTGACGCAAAGTAAATTTTCTGTTTTGGTTTTAGTGTTTAGGTCATTTTTTTCCAAACCAGTGATATTCTTAAGAGTTGAAGTGATTAGCACTTTATAAAAGTTTCGGCACGCGTTGGTCTGTAATTTTTAAATAATATTTTAAACAAACTACTTTAATTTAATATAAACTTCTAATAGGATTCTGACCGTACAATTGCATATAAATTATGTTCCCCGAGAACTGTTGCAATCATTACCGCTATATCTGTAATCAATGTTATATTCAATCTGCTATCATTTTTGTTAACAACACTTACTTCCCTTAATAATACTGAAAGTAAAAGGTTCATTCGGTTAAAACGAATGGTGCAATAAGAATTTATATAAAGAAAGCAAAGCTCCGTTTAAAAATTACATAGCCTACTAAAAAACACATGGTAAAATTATGATTTGCTGAATTTGTATAGCACAACTTTTATTAGATATTCAGCATTTTGACTCTTTTCCAGAATGTGCACAATGCCTGATAGGCGAGTCCCAGCGCCGGCGCCGGGCCTAGCGTCCGGGAGGAACCGTCTTCGATTCCCGATCAGGCAGTTCAGTTTAGTTTTCCATTGTTTCCCTAAATCTTCAGGTGGATTCCGGGATGGTTTCTTCATGTAAGCCTGAGCCAAATTCATTTCCATTCCTTTTCTTGCTTTATTAATCAACTCGTCGTCGAAGAACCGCAAATCCCGAATTAAAAAAAAAAGTGTGCGAAATGGCAGTTTCACACAAAACATGCTATGCTAAAATAGACAGGAAAGACAAATGAAAAAATAATGTACAAAGTGTGCGCTCAGACTACACGTCAAAAGTTAAACTTCTTCATTCATTACAAGAAATTAAGCATAAGGTACAGGTACTATTATTCTGTTAATCTATTTTCCGTTGAAAATATTTTAATGTATTGTCGTATATTTTTATATATTCTGTAAATAAAAATTTAATATTAATAACAATTCAGTACACTAATAATTTAATAATGTTTGTTCTGACGTACTAGAATCATTTTCTTCTGTGTCATCATAAATTCGCAATTCACAAAGGATAATGTATATTACACCTTCTGACATGTCTGGTGTCTCGGTTAGTTAAGGTACTTGACTGGTGTTAAAAAGATCCGGTCTCATTCGGTATGTTGACGACCTTAACCTCTATCAAAAATTTGTTTAATTAATGTGAGGTACGCTAGGATGCCCCGTGGTTGCATGTTATTATATAGTAGGTCCCCTATAACTTTGGTGGTTATGATGGAGGCCATTGTTCAGTTACCAGTATATTAGGATCACACGAATTTATTATTGTACTAACTGGCGCTAGAGGTAAAGCGCTTTTTTTAGTATGCGTATAAAACACAATGTTTAATATTTCGAGGTTCATTATTGTTTCGTTACGTTTCTGTTCGTTCGCTACCTGTAACGTTGCATGTAAATCGCCACCAGTTTTTGTCGCGTTTTGTCAACAGGGCGAGTAGAGAAACAAAACAGACTGTTGTATGCTTCAATGAGAACGTAAACTATGTAAATTATTAATAAAATCATTGATTTCAGTCCTGAAATCTGCACTGTTACTTTTTTCTGTTCAAAGGTAGGTGACCGCAGGAAACGAAGTAATGGGGGGAAAATGGTTTCACTTCAAACAACAAACTCATTAGTTCATCGTGGAAAGCACTTAATTTTTCGCCATAACCGTTTAATCGAAGCGCAGGTTAACAATTTACAGGGAGTAATAGCGGTGGTTAATCTCTATTAAGTAATTCGGTGTCACGGGGAGCCGTAAAACCAAAGATAAGGCAAAAAACTAAACGAACGTTGTTCCAAGAGCCTACCCTAACTGGGTGGTGGCCCAAGGACGCCCGCATTGAGGAAACCGGTTGTTGATAAATTAACGTGACTCGTAGTCACAACGAGTCTCGAACTGAGGCCGCCAGGGAGGAAAGACGCTCAACGTAAATGTACTCTCATGAATAACTTTCCTCTGAGGTAGAGTCTGACTACGCATATAAGTGCAACAGACTGTACGGAATTGTCAGATTTTTTAACTCATTTTTGCAATGTTTCAGTGAAAGCTATGCATGAAGAATATCGATACCCACATCGCTTAAACTGCGGACTTAACATGATTGCAGTATTCACAGTTTAGCCGCCCTAACCATTAGTCAGTCTTTGAAGATGACTAACTGATATTAATACAATGTCAAGCGCGCCTGCAGCATCACTTGTTTGGAGTACCAAGAAAAAGTTGTTGCTTCACGTCTCCACCAACGTTCCCTCTTTAACATGACGAAATACAGTATATTAATCTAAATCGTCCTTGTAACTTAAACTAATGCATTATCTTACAGAATTAATATATACGAGCTTGTGATCATACTGTAGATATTCGTTGGGTTACAATATATCATTAGATCTTAGCATTTATTGATTATTCAAAAAGTAATTAAATCAAGTAAGTTAAGAACTGTTATTTTCAAAAATAGATTTCCCCTTTTTTAATACGCAGATGCCATCTTTTAATACGCAATTTTAAATTCTGTCAACGGTTTTGGACGTCGAATATTTTAAATCATCTTTGAAACCTTGGTTTCAATCATGTACGCCTAATATAACAATATTTCCTTCCAAAATTGTCTTTTAAGTAATTCAAAAATTTCCGATGGTTTTTTTTTTTTTTTTTTTTTTTTTTTTTTTTTTGTTATGTGAGAAGTTGAATAGCTCCAAACTAAGATATATTTCTGCTTCATTCATACCAGTTACACAAACAACATTGCATACCGGATGAACGATTGAAACGGATAGTAGTCCTACTTGGTTGTCTTTTGTCTTTTTGTAAGCGCAACACTGAAGTTACAACTTACACTTCAAGAGCACTGGTATTTACAAGACAAAATTATTAATAAATTACCATTTTCAAACGCTAATGAACTGATGTGGAATGTATGTTTTATTTTCAGCCGCATTTTTTCCTCTTTATAGACATATCATGAAGAAATTTCTATTGAAAAAATGTTTACAATTTGTGTTCCAGTTTTATACAATTTGCGTAGATGGCTTTATTGAGCATAATGATACAGATTTGAACATAGCTATTATTGTTATTAAGAGGAGGAATAACAATGTTCTAAAACTGCTGACAACACAAAATTCTTTCAGTTTCAATGGAGTCACTGGTGTAGGATTTGTAATGAACAAGAAAGTAGGGAAACGGGTGAGTTATTATGAACAATTTAGTGACAGGATTATTTTGATGAGGTTAGAAACTAAGCCCGTCCCAACCACATTAGTACAAGTATATATGCCAACGTCACAGGAAGATGACGAAGAAATAGAAAAAAATATACGCTGAAATTGAAGAATTAATCCAATATGTGAAAGGGGAGGAAAATCTAATAATCATGGGTGATTGGAATGCAATAGTGGGAGAAGGAAAAGAGGGGAATACTGTAGGAAGTTTTGGTCTAAGAGAAAGAAATGAGCGAGGAAGCAGGTTGCTAGAATTTTGTGAAAGATATAAGCTAGTAGTGGCGAACACACTGTTTAAGAACCATGCAAGAAGAATATACACCTGGGGATACAGGCAGATATCAGCTAGATTATATCATGGTCAAACAGAGATTCAGGAATCAAGTTCTAGACTGTAAAGCGTACCCAGGAGCAGACATAGACTCGGACCACAATTTGATAGTAATGAAGTGCAGGCTGAAATTCAAGCGAATAAGGAAGCAGTATAAGCAGAACAGACTAGAAGTGAATAAATTGAAACAATCTAGCACAAGAGAAAAATTTGCAGAAATGGTAGACTTAGGTCTAAGAATTAACTGTGAAAGGAGCTCAACCGAGGACGAATGGAATGCATTAAAGACCGAAATAATGAAAGCTGACAAAGAAACCTTAGGCTTTAGGGAACAAGCTGCCCGAAAACCTTGGATCACAGAAGAAATTTTGCAGCTGATGGATCAGAGAAGAAGGTACAAACATGCTCAGGATGAAGCAGGAAGAGAGCAGTACAGGCAATTTAGAAATCAAATAAATAGGAAATGCAAAATAACAAAAGAAAAATGGCTACAAGAAAAGTGTGAAGAAGTAGAAAAGGAAATGGTCGTAGGAAAAGTAGATGTTGCATATAGAAAGATCAAACAGAATTTTGGAGAAATGAAGAAAAGAGGTATGAACATTAAAACTGCCGAAGGGAAACCTCTTTTACGCTCAGAAGATAGAGCTAACCGATGGAAGGAATACATTGAGAAACTGTATGATGGGGACGACTTGAACAATAGTGTATTGGAAAAGAAAGGCGATATCGACATTGATGACTTAGGAGATCCTGTTTTGAGGACAGAATTTAATAAAGCTCTGAATGACTTGAAAGCAAATAAGGCAGTTGGAATTGATGAGATCCCTGCAGAACTTCTTAAATCTCTAGGAGAGGAAGGAATCGAAAGATTATTCAAGCTGATTTCAAAAAGTTATGAAACAGGAGAAATTCCTACTGATTTTAATAAAAATATCATCTTCACACTTCCAAAGAAAGCACAAGCTGACAAATGTGAGAATTATCGCACCATTAGTCTAACATCACATGCTTCAAAATTACTGACCAGAATAATATACAGAAGGATGGAAAGGGTAGTAGAAGAGATAGTAGGTGAAGATCAGTTTGGGTTTAGGAAAAATCGCGGTACAAGGGAAGCAATTCTGTCTTTAAGATTAATACTTGAAGGGCGGATCAAGAAAAACAAAGATACTTTTATGGCATTTGTTGATTTAGAAAAAGCTTTTGATAATGTTAGGTGGGACAAGATGTTCAAAATTTTAAAGAAGTCAGGCCTAAAGTATCGAGATAGAAGAATACTCTATAAACTATATAAGAATCAAGTGGCTGTAATAAAAGTAGAGAATCACGAGAGACATGCATCAGTTAAAAAGGGTGTGAGACAAGGTTGTAGTCTATCCCCCTTAATATTCAACTTGTATGTAGAAGAAGCAATGAAGAAAGTCAAAGAAAAATTTCCATGTGGCATAAGTTTTCAGGGAGAAAAAATCAGTATGCTACGATTTGCTGACGACATAGTCTTATTAGCAGAGAGGGCTGAGGATATTGAGAAGTTATTGAATGGCATGAACAAAATACTGAAGGAAGACTTTGGACTGAATATAAATCAAAGTAAAACAAAAGTGATGAAATGTAGCAGAAATGATACCAATACTAGCAGATTAAATATAAAAATAGGATCTGATGCAATAGGAGAAGTGAGTGAGTTCTGTTACTTGGGAAGCAAAATTACAACCGGTGGCCGAAGCAGGAATGATGTTAAAAGCAGAATAGCACTAGCAAAAAGAGCCTTTATGAAAAAGAGAAACCTTTTAGTTTCAAATATTGATCTAGGAATTCAAAAGAACTTCTTAAAACTCTATGTGTGGAGCACAGAACTTTACGGTAGCGAAACATGGACTTTAGGAATACCGGAAAGAAAGAAACTTGAAGCATTTGAAATGTGGTGCTACAGAAGAATGCTGAAAATTAGGTGGACAGACAAAGTAAGAAATGAAAGAGTTTTGGAAATGATGGGTGAGAAAAGAAGTTTATGGAAGAAGCTTACGGAAAGAAGAGACAGGCTGGTAGGTCATATTTTGAGACATGCTGGATTGGTTAATTTGTAAGTGGAGGGAACAGTTGAAGGTAAGAACTGTAGAGGTAGACAGAGATTAGAATATATGAAGCAGATAATTGAGGACGTGGGTTGTAACGGGTATGTAGAAATGAAGAGGCTAGCACAGGATAGGAAGGGATGGAGGATTGCATCAAACCAGTCTAAAGACTGACGACAGCAAAAAAAAAATTTTCACTGTATACGACATGGGATTCCCACTTCTGGCACAATGAGCAACATATTTAAACCACACCTCTTAATTTTAATCTTTATTAATGATCAACGAAGCCATCTACGAAGAATGTGCAAAAACTGTAACACACATTGCTTACAATTTTTTAATAATTAAAATTAATTCCGGTGTATTTTTTAACTGTTTATATATACTACGTTTTGGCCCAGCCTGCAGTCAACTTCAGTCTGGGCGCATAGAAAACAATCTACTCAGCAAGATAAACGGCGAAGAAATTTTAATAACACAATGACGGCTGCAAAAAGCACGATAGATTTTAGTAATTTTTTAATACTTGCTGATCTGTACGGATATTTCGCACAGTATCGTGATCGTAATAATGTGGAAATAAGTAAATGCAAGTATTTATTAATGAATGGTATTTTATTTTGAAGAGTAGTAAGATATATAGTTCTTATTGTAAAAATTAGTTATTATATACAATATGTTTAATTGTAAAACATTTAAGAAATAGATATTGGCTTTTCAGATGCAAATTTTTTTAAAGCTTCTTTAATTTACAAAACTTCTTTGAAAACAATGTTAGCACTTATAATGTGGTCAACGTTTACTTTTTGACCATATGTGTCTTTAACACAAACATGTGATATACGTAAATTTCACTGAATCTACGAATTCGTAAAAAAAAAAAAAAAAAAAAAAAAAAAAAAAAAAAAAAAAAAAAAAAAAAAAAAAAAAAAAAAAGCCAAGTATAGTGTCCATGAGAAAAAACGGGTTCTGGCAAATATAATCCTGCCCTTTGAATCGTTTGACCTTGTACTTTATTAATGGTCATAGCGAAGGCTACATTTATTGGGAATTGCTTTTTTTTATCATTTGAAAAGGCACGGATGGATCAGAAGAAGTTAATGCGGGGTATGAGCACTGTTTTATTGGAGTGAATGAATTTAGTAGTGATGATGTACTCACCGTGGTGAATTACCAGTAATACTGCACCATTCTTTAATCTCTGATTAGCGTTAAGATTTCTAACATAGTAATAGCATTTTTCTTTAAAAGCCATTTATGAGGCGAGAATTCCATAAGGTACAATTGAACGTTGTTTATTTCTTCATGTTTGACAGAGTCAGAACTGAGGTAAACTTTTTCATTTCCAGGTAACAAATTGGAAAAAGCTTATTCATTAATTGTTGCACAATCATAGTTTTCTGTACATCAAATCACCGTTGAATAGAATTGCGAAACTTTTTGTTCATCATTTCTGTGGCATTGAATATGGTGGTAATTATACTATCGTAATTAAAATAATAATGTTTCGGAATTTTGATCGCTTCAATGTAGTAAGCTGTTTCAACTTCTAAATCACCGTTCCTCAATTTCAGTAACCATTCAGTGAAAACGGGATCATCATTTGCTCTCATAGTTTGAGTCAATTTATGAATTATAACATGAGACGATAAGGTTTATAGTTTAACTGTATTTTGGAAAATAGCTATTCTACTGGCATATCTAACAAGGATAACGCCTGACGGAAATCTCCACCATATAGAATTATTTTGCCTCCATAAGGGAGATTATTATTCATGACGTCATTTGAAAGTCGACTAACAACGTTTACAATACATTGGTAACGTTTGTAACGATTTATAACATCGGTTTATAACACATTGATTTAATTCGGTTAATTTTCGTGACAGATTACACTGGCGTAAAGAATACATTCGGAGTTATTTACAAATAACTCCGAGAACAGCTGTCATTTTAGTTAAACTGTCAATAGATGAGGCCTTCTATATTATTTAAAGAATGTAAACAGCTCCAGCCGTCAGCTGTCGTGTATATTGTCAACAGATAGCGCTTTCTACATTCTTTATGCAAATACGGTTTTTATTTAAATAATAAAAAATAAAATTAAAAAAATTAAAACATTCTTTTTAAACTTTAAAATGGTGTCTCAGTCATTAATTTTGATTAAGTATTAAGTGACATATGACGTACCTACAAAAGTAAAACACCTTTAGGAAATAATACATATGATGTCAACAAGAGACAAAACACGGCCGCAAATCAAGATACTTTCAGCAGTAGTTAATTTTGCGTTTTTAATAGTAATCTTTTATGTGAACAAGTCATAATAAAGGCATGCAATAACTTATAAATCATCAATTTATGGCTAGTTCGAGTCCCAGCACGACCATCCAGATTTCTGGCTTCCTTTAGTAAGGCCTAGTTGACTTCATAACCATTCGTTGTAACAATAGCGACGTTTATGATTCCGAGGCTGACAAATAGTAAAGGGCTAGTTAAAAAAATATAGCTTGTCTCTCTTATCTGATATGCACCTAAAACAGTAAGTCTAGTTTGGTTGCAGGAAGTAGAAAGAAAAACAGCG
>JARYHS010008074.1:214507801-214676418 GCA_031002005.1 Vandiemenella viatica | reverse complement strand
CGACCAGAATAGGCGCGAGCGGACAGCAAATACCAGCTACGATATGAAACACGTGATGATGGACATAGATCAATGCACCAATCGTGAACGTTTATAGGGGTTCACAGTTGTTAATTCAAGGGTTTTGTTACATGTGCCGAGATGGGAAGCTACTTTTTCCGAGGAGAAGAGAAGACGCCATATTCTTCTTCACTTGCTGCCTAGACGAGCTACAGTGTAGACGTATCAGCCGACACGCTCTTAGCCGTCGATCAGTGACTGTGCCTGATCATATTTTCTGGCTCTGGAGGGCTGGAAGCTGAGCAATACATCTGCCATAGACTTGGAGATGTTATGCTAATGTGGACGTTTCCACAAACCCGGCATTTGTTGCTGCAGTGGCACTGAGCTTGTCACACTACACCAAGAAGATGCGATTATGGTAATGTACCGACGCATAGGGTCACAGTTCATTGGATTTTAACGAGGCTTGCGAACCCTTAAGCGCTCCTGAGAAAAGACTCTGCTCTCGTCCTAAATTCACTGAGCTAGCCAAACTTTCCATGTTTTAACTTCAAATTCCAAGCATCTTGCTGATTTTGTGTAAAATTCAAGACGATGCTTTTAACATTAAATGGCGCCCATGGGATACTCTTTTTGTGGTAAATGTTAACTTCAATTTGATGGCCTGTGTTGCCACGTTGATAATATGTTGACTTTGATAATTATTGAAATATTTAATTCAGTTTTATGTTGCTTTTCATCGGCGGATTGTAAACGTCGAGTATTGCTTGTTTTGTTGTTTTTGGAATATGTTTAACGTAACGTTAACTATTACCCGGCCTTGTATAAGCCAGAAGACTAAATAAAATTGAGTATAATTTCTTGTGTAAAATATTCATGGTTCTAGTTCACCTTTTTAGCAACCATTTAATTAAAATCATATTCATAATAATTAAAGTATAAAGGAAGGAAAGGTAGGTGTTGGAGATAATCACCACGTCCCCCCCCTTCTTATACAAGCTTTTTATTCACGGTTTCATTATTCCCATTTTCTGTATTTACAGATAAAGTAATTGTGAAAACTTCCTGTATTTGCGGCTGAAAATTTGATTATTCATTGTGATGGAGGGAGGACAGCTACTTTTTCATGCTGTGATGCAAGCTGCATTGTGTGAGTGTTAGAAGACAGATTACATATTGCCAACATCATCTCCCTTTTGCAAACTCTTGCTTGTGCTGACAAAATGGTGGTGAAACTAATTTACTTGTATGTTTCTAGAACTCACAGTGTGATTTGAATACAATTTCTATATCGGACCTGGCTATATTAGTCTATGGCTAAAGTGATAAATAAAATGATAATAATAGAAATAATAGGAGTCTGTGATCTTTCGCCTACAACTACGATACAAATGTTTGAAAGTTTATAATTTAATTAAGAGAGTTGCCTTTTGCATGAAAACAGTTTTGTAATTTTGAAATTTTTTAATAAAAATAATAGTAAAAGCACTTGCCTTCAAAACTCAGGGTTCCCGGTGAAATCGCAGCGGGGCCAGGAATTTAATCTTATGAACACTAGAACGCCCTGTGGTTTGCTTTCCACGTTAAACTGAAGGTCCAGCCACGGCAGAGGCAGAATCCGCGGTGAACAGAAACTCTGTCATTAGGTCTTTATTTTTCAAATAAGAGAACAAAAGCTCAAACTGTTCAGAGACAGATGGCTCCATGCTCCACTCTACTGAGCAACAGGCTGACTGTTAATGGATATTGTTAAGCGTATGCTGCGGAATAACAAAAAATCACTAGGAAGAAGCAGAAGTAGACTCATCATTACACAGTCATCTACTTAACAACAAACAGAGGTGGTTGGCAGAGAAACATGAAGTAATTATACAAAAATCTGAAGGAGGGCCAAAAATGTGGACTGAAACAACTGGACGCTCCACGATCTGGAAAGCCATAGTAATATCGACATTAGCCACAGAAACTTAAGGGAACCGTTTCAAATTAAATTTTATGATGGTTGATTTATATACTCTATTCATTAACAACAGAAATATATATATGATGCTTAGTTTTTGTATTTTATGTTTTCTCAAGGGAGGAAAAATGGTTTTTCAAAGAAAACTAACATTTAAATTCTGATAAAACCTTTTTAAAAACAGGTTTTCTTCTTTTTTTCTAAATTGAAGTTCCGCTCGCAAATTTTCCGTTTGGGGGCATCCATAAATTACGTGAGGTGAAAAGGGGGTGGGGGGTCCGGCGAAATCTCACCAAGAGGCGGGGGTCTACGGAAATCTCACGTGATGTATTGGGGAAAAAAAATTTGGACTGTAGAGCTAAAAAAAGGTCTACAAATTACGCGAAAGTCGATTTTAGGGGGGTATTTCGTCTAAAAGTGAGGTTGTGACCGGATTTTGAAGGGTGAGACCTAAAAAAAAAGTTCTCAAAAAGTTTAGAGGGTTATTTCTAGAGGGGTTTCTCAAGGACCAGATCTCACGAAATCTCACCAGAGGGGGGTGGGGGGGTCCGGAAATCCGGAAAAACACCTCACGTAATTTATGGATGTCCCCTTTACTGTGTTATGGACGCCGTTTGTTACTTTTTACCCTTTCCAAAGAAAGTTGCCCTCTGGTACAAGAGCTGTAATAATTCATATAATCACAATAGAAACATTTCATAGATGAATGATAATATCGCTAATGCACAAGTTATTGAATAAGGAATTCATTATGCGTTTCAGAGGTCAAGAGAGAAAAATTATTGTAACAATATGATTGGAGTTTTTTTTTATGTGCAGTGTTACGTTTTAACCTAGATACTTTGGTTGTCTCAGTTGTTTGATTCCGTTTCTTATTTCATGTAAATAATACTGAACAGTCAGAGCAAGATCCGTGTTATCACTAACCTCTTCAACATCTTAATATTTCGCTTCTCATAAACAGAGTATCTGGCTTACCTGGTTGATCATCATGACAATGCTGGACCTCTTGGTGTCCATGCTGGACGGGGGTGGTGGGGGTGGCGTGCTGGGTGGAGGTGGGGGCGGGTCGTGATGCCGAGGCAGTGAAGCGGTGCTGGAAGTGCCCCCACTCGAGCTGGAGGAGCTCAGTCGCTCGTCACTGGCCTCCATTGGTCGGGCTCGGCAAGCAGCTCACGGGCGACGGACCATCGGACCTGTTCACACCCCGCACCAAGTTGTGTTGACATTCAGCAAATTCTATATATAAAAAACACAAATTTAGGAACGATACTATTATTTGACTCCAGTCCCTTAGGTATTTTATTTTGGGGGGTCACATTAGCCGTCCATGCACTGGCAGTATTATCAACAAATGCTACGTGCCCTACGCCTTCTAAAGATTAAAAAAAGCTCTTCTAATGCCCCGGACGGCGAAAACGAAGGGGCCCTTCTTCACATTTTGTGACGGTCCACGCGCTGTTTACAATCGCCTTTTTGAAGGAAGCATTCCGGCATTCGCCTGGAGTGATTTGGGGAAACCCAAATCTGGATGCCCGGACGGGGATTCGAATCCGCGTCCTCCTGAATGAGAGACCAGAACGTTAAGGCACAAAAGCGTGTTTTCCTGTACCTTGCGGATACTGTTGGAATTCCAGCAGGTCGAATGTTCTAGCGGCGATGTGAAGCGTCATTTATGATCTCTGAGTGGAGTTTGAATTTTATTGAAAAAGATAGAAAAACACGTTCACTTTGTCGCAAAGATTGGCTATTATAAATGGAAAATTTCTTCAGATATTGGCCTCTTTTGAGTTAAAGGAAATGACCCAGTTGATATGTAAGAAATATCTTAGTGAGTTTTAAACACTTTTTAAAAATTTGTTAAACTTTGTTAAACCTCGATTGTCGAAGCGAAATACATTATACTCCTGCATATTTAAACAGTAATGCTAGGAATACAGTAATATTTATGAATATACGTCTAAACTGATTTAGATCATTAGTATCAGTATATTTGTATATATTATTTCAGAAACCAAAATCGATAAATGAGGTATCATTTTAGATTAAGTTCTCCACTTTGGTAACATTATTAATTAAGAAAGGAGTTTTTCGAAATCCAACCGTAAATGACAAAATTATGAACAAGCAAGATCACTTGTATGCGATAGTTCAGGAGCAAGCTGGTAGGCTACGCTGCCGTCGATAAGTGTTCGTATTACAGTTTGATAGCAGCACAACTTATCACAGAGATAGATACTGATAAGTGTGTATGTTAAGTAGAGTAAGGAGCTTTTCGGAAATTTTGATGTTAGGGAAACATTTTATCATTTCTAATAGTTTTATAAGACGTTCTTAGTGTTTTGCTACGAACCTATTTCAGTAGGGAAATAAACGATTGTTACAAATGAACCGGTTCTTCTTCCATCCTACCTCAAACCACCAGCCTCACTATCCATCATATATCATTCCCGAAATTTTCAAACGGTCCACGTAGTAATATTATATTATTTAATCAATATTCCTCTCCTTGTCTATCAATGCTTTTTCTCTCTCATATCTTCATCTTTGTAAACAACAGTAATTGAAGCACCACAAAGAAGGTTCTTACACCTTCTCTACATCCTTTCAGCTTCTTTTGTTCTCTTTCATAATGAATATTTCTTTATGAAAATTTTTACATAAACTTTGAATTATAGTTTTAGAAAGTTTTACGCCAGCATTCGAGAAATGCGGATAAAGATAGATAGAGAAGAAAAGTAAAGCGTATTAATAGGCCTTATCCCTTGTTCTTTAATATTTTTTTCTAAACAATCTCTCTTTTAAACATGTAAAGCTCTCATACATTTTATAACATCAGTTAGTTAGATCATTTTTTCCCAACAAACGAGAGTCCATTTTAGCAGTAAAGGCTTCAGTTTGAGTTTGTGTGTTAGCGGAAAGCGACGGGTCTAAAGAATTACAAAGTCTGTGGCGGGAAAAGCCTGGCTGGTCACTTTCCCACTAACTAGGAGTATTATACGAGTATATGACTGACCCGCCAGCTACATGCAAAGACTATCATTTATCCCGGTGGTATATCACTCGCTATTTGGTGAGTATTAATTAATTTTCTGAATCCTGCATGTATTAGAGCGGGTGATGGGTGGATGTCCAGAAGTGAGAGAATCGATTCATAAAACTTTGATCAGGCAGTTGCTAGAGTTTAATGGAGTAGAATTGGGACTCCCATTGTTGCTATTAACTACAGTAGTTGTAGGATGTTTGTGTAAGTTAACGTACACTCGATAACATGTGATAAAGGACCTGGGTTGAGAGTCATTGGAAGATAGGAAGCGGGTGAAGTGAGTGTTTAAAATATATACTGTGTATAAAATATATACCTGGATGGACGTTCGTAGAAGAAATAGGATAGTGGGTGGAAAGCAAAAGACAACCACGACCATAAATTGGCTCTTGAATTCAGGCATAAGAGAGTGGGAAAATTTTATTTGTATGTAAGCCATGGACTCTGTTGCAACTCTCTTTCTAAGATCCTAACAAAAAAAAAAAAAAAAAAAAAAAGAAATTTGGTCGTAGGTACGAAAAGTTCGTTGTAGTAACAACAATATCCCAATACTAATTCATGATGGATTTGAGGTTAAAGAAAGCCGCGATAAAGCCAAAGTACTTAACGCACAATTAAAAAATTCATCACTGATGAAAATTAGAATAGCATAACCAATTTCCCATGTCATGTGGAATTAAAGATGGATTCGTTACCAATAGATACTGCAGGTATTATAAAGCAACTAGATCTCCTGAAGAGGGGGAAAGCACTGGGCCCGGATGGAATCACAAGAATATTTTCAGAGTACTCGGACCATTTCTGTCTGATATATACTGTAAATCCTTAGAAAAGCTAAGTCCCCCCAGACTGGAAAAAAAAACGCATAGGTAACTCCGATTTTCAAGAAAGGAGATCGAAGATATCCAAGTAACTACCGTCCCATATTTATATTATTAGATGCTCGAACATTATGAACTTTCTAGACGAAAACAATTTGCTTACACCGAACCAACACGGATTTCGGAAGATAAGAAACTCAGCCCGCCCTATTTACGCATGACGTAATGAAAGTTGTTGATACAGATTCTCAAACTGATGCAATTTTTCTGGATTTCCAGAATGCCTTCGACTCTCTGCTTCACAACCGCCTTTTAGCGAAGATTCGAGCGTTCGGTATATCGGATCAACTTTGTGAATGGATAAATGATTTTCTAACTGATCTGTCGCAGTATGTAGTCGTTCATGGAGAAGCCTCTTCTAAACTAGATGTTACATCGGGTGCTCCCCAAGGAAGTGTAATAGGACCACTTCTTTTTTTAATTTTCATAAACGATGTTGAAGATAACGTGAAGATAACGTTTAAGATTGTTTGCTGATGATCCGGTCATCTATAGGAAAGTAAGGAATTCCGCCGATTGCTTAGAAATTCAGCGCGATATGAATGTTATTTTGGCATGGTGCGCTGAGTGGCAACTCACACTAAATTGTAAAAAGTGTAAGGCAATGTGCATAATTGAAAAAAAAAGAATAAGTTTTTTCAGATACGCAAAATAAATAGTTCAGTTATTGATATGGCCGATTCCGTGAAGTATTTGGATGTAACAGCTCAAAACAACATGAAATGGGACTTGCACATTAAATCGGTCGTAGGTAGAGTTAATTTTAGGCTGAGATTTATTAGGTCAAATTTTGAAAAATTGTAATACACAAACAATGGAGATTTGGTACAAAACTCGTGCGTCCACATGTGGATTATTGTTGCGCCGTTTGGGATCTGTTTCGTAGGGAGCTGACTGACAGTAAGGAGAAAGTACAGAGAAGAGCCACTCGATTCGTGACTGCTTGGCACGGTCCTTAGGGGGCGTCCATTAATAACGTGAGGTGTTTTTCCTGAATTCTGCCCCCCTCCCCTTTGTGAGACTTCGTGAGATCTGCCCCCCCCCCAGTAATCGACCTCGTAACTTTTTGAGACCGACTTTGGCGGCGTCATTAGCTCTACCATTCCTGAAGAATTTCAAATCCTCACGTGAGATTTCATTGACCCCTCCCCCCTCCCCCTTGGTGAGATTTCGCGGGTTTCCCCCTACCCTATTTCACCTCACGTAATTAATGGACGCCCCCTTGAGAAAGCGTCACAGAACTGATTCGTAGATTGGGCTGAGATACTCTGGCAGATAGACGTCACAGGTTTCGTTTGAACTTATTAGTAAACATGCGTAAATCCACTTTTATTAACGAATGCGATGAAATGCTTCGTTCACCAAACTATTTGAGGGATGAGATTAAATTAAAGAAATAAGATGCCGCACTGATGTTTATATAAATTCTTCCTTCCCTCGTGCTATTCGGGATTGGAATGCACTGAGAAGAGATTAATTTTGTTGCAAAGCATCCTCTGCCACCCACAATTTGTGAATTTCAGAGTACATATGTAGATGGAGACTAAAATTAATTACCCAAGTGTGTGTTGAACAACTTACTTGATGCAAAATTTAAGATAAAAATTAGTGAAATTGGGTTTTCAGGAAAATTTCAGCCAGATGTTCCATCCCAATTAAACAGGTTAATTAAAAATACAGCCACACGTTTTCAACTGCACATGTTTCACCAAATAACTTCGATGTTATTGATTTCAGGTTTGGTTCTATCCAACCGATTTTAGATTGCTGTCACTATTTCTTGTCATAAACATTTTAGCCGTTTCCTTGCGTTTCTAATATTGATTTCCATGCTTCCAAAGTTTATACAGCCTTCACCAAACATATGAAACGCATCTGTTAACTTGGGTAGTATAAAATTCTTGTAACTCCAAAAAAGTGAATTAAGTTAATTTACTTTAAACTTACAAAAGTGGGGGGAAAAATTCTCTGACTTAACCACAGAAAACAATGTTAGTGCCAAAATAGCAGGAAACATTGATCATCATCGATCGCTGCAACCTAATATATGCTTCATTCTGTAAATTTATTTAACATTACAACAGTCGATAATGATACAACATAGGTTAAAAAAAAATTAAATCACCATGATACTTACTGGAAATTTTCACAGGAAACAGAATTTTTGAATTACTTTAACAAAGGAATAACCTACAATTTTTATTTTTAATGTTAAAATAAGATATACCTTAATATATCAGCGGCAATTCGAGGCTAACAAATAGATACATGACAAGATTTCGGTCGCTCATATGATCAATCGAGATGTGTTTTCGATCAGGAAGGTGCTGAACTCACTATCGTGTTAGACAAATATCGTGTCCTTAAACTAGCATCTAATGTTATTAACAAATGTTAGACATCAGAATTTATAAGAACGACAAACGTACCTTGCAGCAAAAAAATCTAGGATGAATGTCTCAATATGGATTACATTAAAATTGGGTTAATGCCGTTACAAACACACGTCACACGTTGAGTATTCTGTTTACTGTAAGTCTATTATATTCCTATTAAATGTATAAATAACGTCAGGATCAGAAGCATATGAGTTGGTTGAGTTCTTGCCACATTATTAGTTCTCTATTTTTCTGCATGAGCAGTTTTCTTTTGTTTGACTTTTCGAGCATGTTAAACGTAAAATCGGAACATAATCCTCTGGATCCAACTACCGCTGACGTAGGAACGAAAGTGCAGTTTATGATTACGCTTATACTGACTGTACAGAGCACACAAACCGTCAACTTGGATCCAATAGCGGAAATTGATCGAAATGTCCGGCGTTCAGAAGAAAGTAATAACTAATAAGGATTTGAAGGTTGCTCCTCTACTCTAGCGTTGAAGTCTCCTAACTGCAGGCGGGTCACGCTGGAGCGAAGCTGCTCGTGCCTTCCACGTTCGCAAGAAACTCACGGAAGCACTGGCCAATGTGGCCAGTGAGGTGTGGCGTTGTATTCACGTTTATGAGGACTCGGATTTCCTGTAGTTTTTCTGAGTCAGTTAAAGCAAGGGTGATTCATTTAAATTGACCTTAAAATTTTTTCATGACAATTCAATTTATTTTCCTGATGACTCGATATTCGTAAGTTAGAAGATCCAATATCCAATCATAGCACGCCGTTGGTGTGATCCCAGTGTAGTGGTAGAAGGTTTTAACTGTTTTGTTGTTGATGAAGTGATGTCTATTATGGTTTTTATAAAAAAAAGTTAAACATTATACCAAACATAGTTTATGAGCAAGTTCGTGGAGATAGGTGTTGGTTTCTATTTTCTGTCTACGTGAAAGAATGGGAAAAGATATCATGAACTCACTATAAAAAATAATATTGACGTCATGAGATTTTCGTAAATTATATTGATCCACCACAATATAGGACCATGTTCACACAGCATTATTTTTATATATACAAAAACAGACGCCAGATCAACACCGTAGAACTATCTGTTTCTTTATATTTTTTCTTCTAATTTTTTTCATCGTGCTTGGTTGCGTTATTTGCTTATTAATTCGTAGTTTTTTTTGTGAGAACGCCTGCTGTTGTTGGCATGAATGTAATATCTGGAAATGCTGGTGAGATATAAGGCGATACATGGAAGACTCTACTGTTTACCGTAGGACAAAGACACGAATGGCGGTTAGGAGTAAGCGAAAAAGAATATATTTATGAAAATCAACAGACATTCCCTAAAGATGACATCGGGCTGTGGCTGAAACTTTGGGTTTAGTAACGAAATAACGCAATGTGACATCTCTCAAAGAACTATTTTTTTTTCTTTTTTAAAACTTGCTTCCGTATTTCTAAGTAAAATAAAGTCTCTTTTACATGTACTGCAATAATTTTTCTTAAGGATCAAACTAATAGCATCGAAATTTTTATTTGTTTATATTTCCTTCAGTGCTGCAAAGCATTATACAACCACTAGCTGTTACCCGCAACTTCGTACGCGTGCACTTTGAATTTTACTGCTAGGTTTGGATATAGACAGCTGTTAGTTTCGTAAGAGACGTCCCAAAAAGCACTGAATGAGGATAATATGGCGGGGAAGCCATTCTACCAGTGAATCTGTCTCGTGGAGAGAGCCAATTTGCAACATGTTTAAAAATAATAGTCTGGCGCAACACCAATCCACATCAGTACTATACAATCTTTGTCAACGGATCAGACACGAACTGACTGCAAAAGAAACAAACCCTGAACGACCGATATAACATCACAGAAACACACACACACGTTATCCGTCTGTCTGTCGCCGTTTGATTAGTTTTCAAAATTTCATGACGAAAAATGTTATTTAATCCGAAAAAAGTAGCCTATGTCTTTTCTAACAATACATAGTATTTTCTTATCAAATTTCACTAAGATAGGTTTAGCCGTTTAGTCGTGAAAATCTAACAGACAGAGAGACATAGTTACTTTTACTTGTCTAATATTACTATTTTAGAAGTGTAGCATGGTCAGAAATGATGAAATTCAATTACACGATATTTCAACGATTTCGTTCAATCTCAACGCTACCCCTAAAATTAAAGAGTTGAGAGATTGAGTGAAGAATGAGGATATAGGCCTATAGCAATTCGATGCGGATAATAGCTTACAATCACTACTGAGATCCTACAGCGGAGGGACGGTTTGTAAGCCCATACGTCTAAAAATTCCAAAATATCTCTCACGCTGCCATGCGAGTCTGTCTGCTTGTACTGCTTCAAGGATGGTGCCAAGATTTACATACAATACACCAGTGATTATTTACCGCAATGGTATGCATGAAACATTCAACCGCTGTAATCGGATAGCATACAAAAAAATGTCAGTCTTCATGGATACAAAAAGGCCGAAGCTGCAATGGGAGAGTGGAAATGGAACTACCATTGTTATATATAAACGCGATCAGCGAAGAACTACAGTCGCCTATTTTTGTCGCTCTGTGACATCTTACGAACAAGTGCTTTAACGGTAGCAAAGAGTAAACAATGGTTCTTTGGTGTACTGAAGATTAAATTTATATTGGCAGCAAAGAACAACTGATCCAATGATATAATAATAATTTAAAAAGGACGTTTTTGGAAACAACGATATTGCCACTGGTTTTATATCACATTCATTGTTAAATTAAGATTGATTAGAGAGGTTTCCTGATTCAGTAATTTTGACGGTCTAAGGAACCACTGCAAAGGATTGAAATTTTATTTTACACCTCAACAAGAAAAGTCAGCAGTTCTGTTCATCGGGAGTAAACAGCATTCCACTTACTTTGCCGCTATGTGATACTGTATTCCTGCAAATTTTGTATTCAAATGCTCCAGCGATTCTGTAGCTTTGGATTTAGTCTGTTGCGTCTATGCTGTGAACAAGCTAGATCGACTACCAATGCTCAAATTAAAAGGGAATTACGAATTAACTTCGCAATTGTGGAGTCTCGACTTTTCTGAGACCCGTCAATCAGAACCTTACATTCCTGACATTTTCTGCAGCATTTTTACTACTTTTTAACTGAGTTATGTAGTTTCTCAATAAGTAACCAAACAAAAGTTATAGTTTCGAAATGGTTACAAAGCTGATATTATTGAAAATTATATGATAGCTGATACATTTGAACATTTTTTTTTTTACATTTAACAGTTTCTCCTCAAATTATTATCATAATTTAATTTTGTCGTTGGATAACAGTGGAGAACAGTGGAATAGTACTACAGAAAACATGCTCTTGTGCCACAAATGTAGTCCTATGTTCCAATTGTAACGAAATATGAAAAATGAGAGGTGTGAAAAGAAAATAGCAATTGCAGTTTCATGCTGAACTATTGGTCACATTAATGTATCAAATATTTGAAAAGATAAGATTTTCAATTGTTAAATTTTTTTATGGCTTTACGCCTCGTCGGCGTCATTAGGGACAAGAAATGACTGAATAGGAGGAACGGGAAGGGATTCGACCAGAGCATTTTTAGGGAACCATCCCGGCATTCGCATGAAGTGATCTGGGGAAACTATGGAAAATTCAAATCTTGGTGGTCGGACGGGTATTCGAACCTACGTCCTCCCGAATGCGAGTCCAGAGCGTTACAGCTCATCCACCATGCTCGGTGCCAGCGGTATATATATGTTCTTTCTATCACGTATTGAGTATTTAAGCTCAACAGTTGGCACCAGTTTAGCAATATAGCAGCCAACTGAGTTACTGAAAATATTAGTGACACAGGAGGGAACTACCTGAAAAAGCAAATAAAAATTGGAGGAAAATTTTAATGCGAATAAAATAATATCCCACGGAAAACCGAGTGGTTAGCATCGAGGATAAAACAGTATATTGTTTTGATTATAGCCTTAGCTTCCTTCTGGGATCCATAGTGATCCTCGACTAAACTTATAAAAATGTATCTACTATTTTGCTAATACTTAGCTTGACTGGTTCGCAAACAGATTATTACTTACTAACCGCGACATAGGTGATGACCAGCTGAAAATGTACCTACTCTCTCGTCATGCGAAATTTTTTCTTTTTGTTTTTACAGTTTCATGTAGATGGCACTACTCTTAGTTTAACTGCGGTGTTGTTTTGTTGATCCTCACTTTTAGAAAACCAGCAGACTTGGTATACGCGGAGAATGTCAAGAGGAAAATCTAATGAACTGATATATGTGCTGAGGCAGTTTCAAGAATAGGCAGACTGACCTTGAAATGAAGCTGATTAAGTCGGTGGTGATCAACAACGTTGATGGTTCGAATACTTGTTAACACTTATGTGTAGAACTATCTTGAAGATATACGTAAATATTCGCCCCCCTCCCCTTACAGTCACAGAATGGAACGGTAGGGTTGGGACGTGAAGTAGAAGTGTGCGCTCTGTGTGGACAGCAGATGCTGTCGTGGCCAGAGGCACGTGTCTGCTCAACAGGTGTTTCGTGAAAGCTGCAGTGGCCAGGAGAGCGCGGCGGACCTCTGATCAGCATTCACGACGCGGAGCCGACGCTGGAAACCGGAGGAATGCCTCAGATAACGACGCCCGCGCTCGTGAAGGAATTGGCGTCCGACCACACCAAATACCTTACTCACTGCGGCATCGTCACCTCAGGTCTTCAGAAACACTGTCTCAAATATCCTGTGATTTGTTGCTACGCTGGTTGTTTTGTTTTTAAGTGTGAGTCATTTTGTATATACCGAAGAAATCATCTCTTATCCTTATTATTTTTGAACTGCTACTATTTCAAAATCTTCTTCGCAAAAACAAAGAATTTAACTTTAAAAATTCAGTATCTTATGTGTAGTACTTTGCTAAATTACTAACAGGGGTACTGAGCCTACACACTTTACTTTGTTATAAACACTTAAATCGATTCCGCGGTAAGTTCGAAAAAGGTTTCAGTCATACTGTGTGACGTAACTGTACGTTAATGCAAAAGTAATGACTTCCTGCTATGACGAGTTGCCCTGTATTCGCAGTATTTTCAACTTTCAGTAAATAAATAAATGCTGCATTTTATTTTCTCACTGTTGAATCAAAACCTTTCATTACATTTTTCAGCACCTTAATTACATTAATTACCCACAAGTCAACAGTACTTAGTAATGGAGGCACTATTTTTTTCTTCTTCTGGAGATACGTGATACGAACCAGGAATGGTAAAGGTTGAGAATGATAACTCCTGCAACCAAACTAGACTTACTGTTTTAGGTGCATATCAGATAAGAGGGACAAGCTATATTTTTTTAACTAGCCCTTTACTATTTGTCAGCCTCGGAATCATAAACGTCGCTATTGTTACAACGAATGGTTATGAAGTCAACTAGGCCTTACTAAAGGAAGCCAGAAATCTGGATGGTCGTGCTGGGACTCGAACTAGCCATAAATTGATGATTTATAAGTTATTGCATGCCTTTATTATGACTTGTTCACATAAAAGATTACTACTTAAAAACGCAAAATTAACTACTGCTGAAAGTATCTTGATTTGCGGGCGTGTTTTGTCTCTTGTTGACATCATATGTATTATTTCCTAAAGGTGTTTTACTTTTGTAGGTACGTCATATGTCACTTAATACTTAATCAAAATTAATGACTGAGACACCATTTTAAAGTTTAAAAAGAATGTTTTAATTTTTTTAAATAATTTTTTTAATTTTATTTTTTATTATTTAAATAAAAACCGTATTTGCATAAAGAATGTAGAAAGCGCTATCTGTTGACAATATACACGACAGCTGACGGCTGGAGCTGTTTACATTCTTTAAATAATATAGAAGGCCTCATCTATTGACAGTTTAACTAAAATGACAGCTGTTCTCGGAGTTATTTCTAAATAACTCCGAATGTATTCTTTACGCCAGTGTAATCTGTCACGCAAATTAACCGAATTAAATCAATGTGTTATAAACCAATGTTATAAATCGTTACAAACGTTACCAATGTATTGTAAACGTTCTTAGTCGACTTTCAAATGACGTCATGAATAATAATCTCCCTTATGGAGGCAAAATAATTCTATATGGTGGAGATTTCCGTCAGGCGTTATCCTTGTTAGATATGCCAGTAGAATAGCTATTTTCCAAAATACAGTTAAACTATAAACCTTATCGTCTCATGTTATAATTCATAAATTGACTCAAACTATGAGAGCAAATGATGATCCCGTTTTCACTGAATGGTTACTGAAATTGAGGAACGGTGATTTAGAAGTTGAAACAGCTTACTACATTGAAGCGATCAAAATTCCGAAACATTATTATTTTAATTACGATAGTATAATTACCACCATATTCAATGCCACAAAATCGAATGAACAAAAAGTTTCGCAATTCTATTCAATGGTGATTTGATGTACAGAAAACTATGATTGTGCAACAATTAATGAATAAGCTTTTTCCAATTTGTTACCTGGAAATGAAAAAGTTTACCTCAGTTCTGACTCTGTCAAACATGAAGAAATAAACAACGTTCAATTGTACCTTATGGAATTCTCGCCTCATAAATGGCTTTTAAAGAAAAATGCTATTACTATGTTAGAAATCTTAACGCTAATCAGAGATTAAAGAATGGTGCAGTATTACTGGTAATTCATCACGGCGAGTACATCATCACTACTAAATTCATTCACTCCAATAAAACAGTGCTCATACCCCGCATTAACTTCTTCTGATCCATCCGTGCCTTTTCAAATGATAAAAAAAAGCAATTCCCAATAAATGTAGCCTTCGCTATGACCATTAATAAAGTACAAGGTCAAACGATTCAAAGGGCAGGATTATATTTGCCAGAACCCGTTTTTTCTCATGGACACTATACTTGGCTTTTTTTTTTTTTTTTTTTTACGAATTCGTAGATTTAGTGAAATTTACGTATATCACATGTTTGTGTTAAAGACACATATGGTCAAAAAGTAAACGTTGACCACATTATAAGTGCTAACATTGTTTTCAAAGAAGTTTTGTAAATTAAAGAAGCTTTAAAAAAATTTGCATCTGAAAAGCCAATATCTATTTCTTAAATGTTTTACAATTAAACATATTGTATATAATAACTAATTTTTACAATAAGAACTATATATCTTACTACTCTTCAGAATAAAATACCATTCATTAATAAATACTTGCATTTACTTATTTCCACATTATTACGATCACGATACTGTGCGAAATATCCGTACAGATCAGCAAGTATTAAAAAATTACTAAAATCTATCGTGCTTTTTGCAGCCGTCATTGTGTTATTAAAATTTCTTCGCCGTTTATCTTTCTGAGTAGATTGTTTTCTATGCGCCCAGACTGAAGTTGACTGCAGGCTGGGCCAAAACGTAGTATATATAAACAGTTAAAAAATACACCGGAATTAATTTTAATTATTGAAAAATTGTAAGCAATGTGTGTTACAGTTTGTGCACATTCTTCGTAGATGGCTTCGTTGATCATTAATAAAGATTAAAATTAAGAGGTGTGGTTTAAATATGTTGCTCATTGTGCCAGAAGTGGGAATCCCATGTCGTATACAGTGAACATTTTTTTTTTTTTTTTTTTTGCTGTCGTCAGTCTTTAGACTGGTTTGATGCAATCCTCCATCCCTTCCTATCCTGTGCTAACCTCTTCATTTCTACATACCCGTTACAACCCACGTCCTCAATTATCTGCTTCATATATTCTAATCTCTGTCTACCTCTACAGTTCTTACCTTCAACTGTTCCCTCCACTAACAAATTAACCAATCCAGCATGTCTCAAAATATGTCCTACCAGCCTGTCTCTTCTTCCGTAAGCTTCTTCCATAAACTTCTTTTCTCACCCATCATTTCCAAAACTCTTTCATTTCTTACTTTGTCTGTCCACCTAATTTTCAGCATTCTTCTGTAGCACCACATTTCAAATGCTTCAAGTTTCTTTCTTTCCGGTATTCCTAAAGTCCATGTTTCGCTACCGTAAAGTTCTGTGCTCCACACATAGAGTTTTAATTCCTAGATCAATATTTGAAACTAAAAGGTTTCTCTTTTTCATAAAGGCTCTTTTTGCTAGTGCTATTCTGCTTTTAACATCATTCCTGCTTCGGCCACCGGTTGTAATTTTGCTTCCCAAGTAACAGAACTCACTCACTTCTCCTATTGCATCAGATCCTATTTTTATATTTAATCTGCTAGTATTGGTATCATTTCTGCTACATTTCATCACTTTTGTTTTACTTTGATTTATATTCAGTTCAAAGTCTTCCTTCAGTATTATGTTCATGCCATTCAATAACTTCTCAATATCCTCAGCCCTCTCTGCTAATAAGACTATGTCGTCAGCAAATCGTAGCATACTGATTTTTTCTCCCTGAAAACTTATGCCACATGGAAATTTTTCTTTGACTTTCTTCATTGCTTCTTCTACATACAAGTTGAATATTAACGGGGATAGACTACAACCTTGTCTCACACCCTTTTTAACTGATGCATGTCTCTCGTGATTCTCTACTTTTATTACAGCCACTTGATTCTTATATAGTTTATAGAGTATTCTTCTATCTCGATACTTTAGGCCTGACTTCTTTAAAATTTTGAACATCTTGTCCCACCTAACATTATCAAAAGCTTTTTCTAAATCAACAAATGCCATAAAAGTATCTTTGTTTTTCTTGATCCGCCCTTCAAGTATTAATCTTAAAGACAGAATTGCTTCCCTTGTACCGCGATTTTTCCTAAACCCAAACTGATCTTCACCTACTATCTCTTCTGCTACCCTTTCCATCCTTCTGTATATTATTCTGGTCAGTAATTTTAAGCATGTGATGTTAGACTAATGGTGCGATAATTCTCACATTTGTCGGCTTGTGCTTTCTTTGGAAGTGTGAAGATGATATTTTTATTAAAATCAGTAGGAATTTCTCCTGTTTCATAACTTTTTGATTTCAGCTTGAATAATCTTTCGATTCCTTCCTCTCCTAGAGATTTAAGAAGTTCTGCAGGGATCTCATCAATTCCAACTGCCTTATTTGCTTTCAAGTCATTCAGAGCTTTATTAAATTCTGTCCTCAAAACAAGATCTCCTAAGTCATCAATGTCGATATCGCCTTCCTTTTCCAATACACTATTATTCAAGTCGTCCCCATCATACAGTTTCTCAATGTATTCCTTCCATCGGTTAGCTCTATCTTCTGAGCGTAATTCTAATTCTCCAAAATTCTGTTTGATCTTTCTATGTGCAACATCTACTTTTCCTACGACCATTTCCTTTTCTACTTCTTCACACTTTTAATGTAGCCATTTTTCTTTTGCTATTTTGCATTTCCTATTTATTTGATTTCTAAATTGCCTGTACTGCTCTCTTCCTGCTTCATCCTGAGCATGTTTGTACCTTCTTCTCTGATCCATCAGCTGCAAAATTTCTTCTGTGATCCAAGGTTTTCGGTCAGCTTGTTCCCTAAAGCCTAAGGTTTCTTTGTCAGCTTTCATATATTTCGGTCTTTAATGCATTCCATTCTTCCTCGGTTGAGCTCCTTTCACAGTTAATTCTTAGACCTAAGTCTACCATTTCTGCAAATTTTTCTCTTGTGCTAGATTGTTTCAGTTTATTCACTTCTAGTCTGTTCTGCTTATACTGCTTCCTTATTCGCTTGAATTTCAGCCTGCACTTCATTACTATCAAATTGTGGTCCGAGTCTATGTCTGCTCCTGGGTACGCTTTACAGTCTAGAACTTGATTCCTGAATCTCTGTTTGACCATGATATAATCTAGCTGATATCTGCCTGTATCCCCAGGACGTTTCCAGGTGTATATTCTTCTTGCATGGTTCTTAAACAGTGTGTTCGCCATTACTAGCTTATATCTTTCACAAAATTCTAGCAACCTGCTTCCTCGCTCATTTCTTTCTCCTAGACCAAAACTTCCTACAGTATTCCCCTCTTTTCCTTCTCCCACTATTGCATTCCAATCACCCATGATTATTAGATTTTCCTCCCCTTTCACATATTGGATTAATTCTTCAATTTCAGCGTATATTTTTTTCTATTTCTTCGTCATCTTCCTGTGACGTTGGCATATATACTTGTACTAATGTGGTTGGGACGGGCTTAGTTTCTAACCTCATCAAAATAATCCTGTCACTAAATTGTTCATAATAACTCACCCGTTTCCCTACTTTCTTGTTCATTACAAATCCTACACCAGTGACTCCATTGAAACTGAAAGAATTTTGTGTTGTCAGCAGTTTTAGAACATTGTTATTCCTCCTCTTAATAACAATAATAGCTATGTTCAAATCTGTATCATTATGCTCAATAAAGCCATCTACGCAAATTGTATAAAACTGGAACACAAATTGTAAACATTTTTTCAATAGAAATTTCTTCATGATATGTCTATAAAGAGGAAAAATGCGGCTGAAAATAAAACATACATTCCACATCAGTTCATTAGCGTTTGAAAATGGTAATTTATTAATAATTTTGTCTTGTAAATACCAGTGCTCTTGAAGTGTAAGTTGTAACTTCAGTGTTGCGCTTACAAAAAGACAAAAGACAACCAAGTAGGACTAATATCCGTTTCAATCGTTCATCCGGTATGCAATGTTGTTTGTGTAACTGGTATGAATGAAGCAGAAATATATCTTAGTTTGGAGCTATTCAATTTCTCACATAACAAAAAAAAAAAAAAAAAAAAAAAAAAAAAAAACCATCGGAAATTTTTGAATTACTTAAAAGACAATTTTGGAAGGAAATATTGTTATATTAGGCGTACATGATTGAAACCAAGGTTTCAAAGATGATTTAAAATATTCGACGTCCAAAACCGTTGACAGAATTTAAAATTGCGTATTAAAAGATGGCATCTGCGTATTAAAAAAGGGGAAATCTATTTTTGAAAATAACAGTTCTTAACTTAATTACTTGATTTAATTACTTTTGTTTAATCAATAAATGCTAAGATCTAATGATATATTGTAACCCAACGAATATCTACAGTATGATCACAAGCTCGTATATATTAATTCTGTAAGATAATGCATTAGTTTAAGTTACAAGGACGATTTAGATTAATATACTGTATTTCGTCATGTTAAAGAGGGAATGTTGGTGGAGACGTGAAGCAACAACTTTTTCTTGGTACTCCAAACAAGTGATGCTGCAGGCGCGCTTGACATTGTATTAATATCAGTTAGTCATCTTCAAAGACTGACTAATGGTTAGGGCGGTTAAACTGTGAATACTGCAATCATGTTAAGTCCGCAGTTTAAGCGATGTGGGTATCGATATTCTTCATGCATAGCTTTCACTGAAACATTGCAAAAATGAGTTAAAAAATCTGACAATTCCGTACAGTCTGTTGCACTTATATGCGTAGTCAGACTCTACCTCAGAGGAAAGTTATTCATGAGAGTACATTTACGTTGAGCGTCTTTCCTCCCTGGCGGCCTCAGTTCGAGACTCGTTGTGACTACGAGTCACGTTAATTTATCAACAACCGGTTTCCTAAATGCGGGCGTCCTTGGGCCACCACCCAGTTAGGGTAGGCTCTTGGAACAACGTTCGTTTAGTTTTTTGCCTTATCTTTGGTTTTACGGCTCCCCGTGACACCGAATTACTTAATAGAGATTAACCACCGCTATTACTCCCTGTAAATTGTTAACCTGCGCTTCGATTAAACGGTTATGGCGAAAAATTAAGTGCTTTCCACGATGAACTAATGAGTTTGTTGTTTGAAGTGAAACCATTTTCCCCCCATTACTTCGTTTCCTGCGGTCACCTACCTTTGAACAGAAAAAAGTAACAGTGCAGATTTCAGGACTGAAATCAATGATTTTATTAATAATTTACATAGTTTACGTTCTCATTGAAGCATACAACAGTCTTTTTTGTTTCTCTACTCGCCCTGTTGACAAAACACGACAAAAACTGGTGGCGATTTACATGCAACGTTACAGGTAGCGAACGAACAGAAACGTAACGAAACAATAATGAACCTCGAAATATTAAACATTGTGTTTTATACGCATACTAAAAAAAGCGCTTTACCTCTATCGCCAATTAGTACAATAATAAATTCGTGTGATCCTAATATACTGGTAACTGAACAATGGCCTCCATCATAACCACCAAAGTTATAGGGGACCTACTATATAATAACATGCAACCACGGGGCATCCTAGCGTACCTCACATTAATGAGAACAAATTTTTGATAGAGGTTAAGGTCGTCAACATACCGAATGAGACCGGATCTTTTTAACACCAGTCAAGTACCTTAACTAACCGAGACACCAGACATGTCAGAAGGTGTAATATACATTATCCTTTGTGAATTGCGAATTTATGATGACACAGAAGAAAATGATTCTAGTGCGTCAGAGCAAACATTATTAAATTATTAGTGTACTGAATTGTTATTAATATTAAATTTTGATTTACAGAATATATAAAAATATACGACAATACATTAAAATATTTTCAACGGAAAATAGATTAACAGAATAATAGTACCTGTACCTTATGCTTAATTTCTTGTAATGAATGAAGAAGTTTAACTTTTGACGTGTAGTCTGAGCGCACACTTTGTACATTATTTTTTCATTTGTCTTTCCTGTCTATTTTAGCATAGCATGTTTTGTGTGAAACTGCCATTTCGCACACTTTTTTTTTTTTAATTCGGGATTTGCGGTTCTTCGACGACGAGTTGATTAATAAAGCAAGAAAAGGAATGGAAATGAATTTGGCTCAGGCTTACATGAAGAAACCATCCCGGAATCCACCTGAAGATTTAGGGAAACAATGGAAAACTAAACTGAACTGCCTGATCGGGAATCGAAGACGGTTCCTCCCGGACGCTAGGCCCGGCGCCGGCGAGGGGACTCGCCTATCAGGCATTGTGCACATTCTGGAAAAGAGTCAAAATGCTGAATATCTAATAAAAGTTGTGCTATACAAATTCAGCAAATCATAATTTTACCATGTGTTTTTTAGTAGGCTATGTAATTTTTAAACGGAGCTTTGCTTTCTTTTATATAAATTCTTATTACACAATTCGTTTTAACCGAATGAACCTTTTACTTTCAGTATTATTAAGGGAAGTAAGTGTTGTTAGCAAAAATGATAGCAGATTGAATATACCATTGATTACAGATATAGCGGTAATGATTGCAACAGTTCTCGGGGAACATAATTTATATGCAATTGTACGTTCAGAATCCTATTAGAAGTTTATATTAAATTAAAGTAGTTTGTTTAAAATATTATTTAAAAATTACAGACCAACGCGTGCCGAAACTTTTATAAAGTGCTAATCACTTCAACTCTTAAGAATATCACTGGTTTGGAAAAAAATGACCTAAACACTAAAACCAAAACAGAAAATTTACTTTGCGTCAAGAATAGTTCAGAAAAATGTACATAATTAACTAATTGTTTCTAGGCGTGACATAGCGATGACCATACGAAGGCGACAGAAAAACGATTACAGACATGTCAGGAATAACTTGCAGCGAACAGAATTGCCTGCCCATCTGTATTCATGCTGTATAGCAACCGGTTCAGTGGTGATAGAGAAAACTAGAATGCGGTAAATGGGCAGGTGATTTCTTCTAGCATTAGACGCGCTGTCGAAAGGAATTGACCGAATTGGCAAGATGCATATTTCCGCAGCGATAAGGCAGTCAAACAGTCAGCGCCCTATCTGTAATTTTAAAGAACACTGGCTTCAAATGTGAACAACGTTAGATTTTTTTTCAGATGCTCATACTGTTTAATTGAATATTGCACTACGTGATCGCTAAGGATACGCACTTAATAATTTTTCGTGAGAGTAATTTTAGCTTCAGTGGGATTTATGTGTTACTACGAGTGTGATTCGTTTCAGGCAAATCTCTGTCTCTTTCTATGCTTTGTTAATCTGTTCATTTTATCGTACCATTTGCAGTCTCTTTGTCGGCCTCTACTGTTTCTTCATACGCTTCAACCTCTTCTAACAAATTAAGCAATCATATAGACCTATACCTCAAACATTCCATTTCTCTTTCTCTCTTTTGTTTTGTTCACAGACTACTGCCTTCATATACAGAAGATGTTCATATTACATAACATCGAATCTGTTATTCTTAACATTCTTCTACAGAACCATATTCCAGATGCAATTCGACAAGAAGTCATGGGTTGTACACCGATAAAATGTTTTGGGATTCGCGTTGCGTGATATTGTTATTTTGCGAACTACAATTATAATCTCATCAGAATCAAAAGTATTGGTTTTAAAACTGACGTCCTTCCAATAACGCCGCAACCCAAGCTCTGAAAAAATATCCCTAAAAGGAAATCAGTTTCATCCAAAAATAATAATAGCAAAAATTTATTACTGTTACAAACACGATTTCAGCGATACACAAAATTTTAATTGCATCATAAGCGCTAAAAAAATTCAGGCTGTTACATCAGAAGCAAAATGGTGTATAGGTGACATTCCACGGTGAGTGACAGCTTCTTTGTCCACAATGAACATTTTTTACTTGTGAAGTATCTTTTCATTTCGTTATAATTAATTATGTTCTATACTAACTTTGATGAAAGAATATCAAAGGAATATTTAAGACTGAGAAGCCAACCGCTAAGTGAAGACTGTTGTGGTCTAAGAGTTATAACGTGAATAGTATTCTGCCACGAATCTACAGGAAGATTCAGCAACATCACAATAGTAAATGATAAATTTAACGAGGAAAGAGACTAACAAAGGAAGATTATTTTTAGATAACACATTGAAGGTAAAATCAAAATATGTGTATCAACTTTAAAAAAGTTCCAACTTCCATTTCGTACTCAACGGTATAAATCACTTGTAAAGTTTGGACTAGCTGTTGTTCCAAATGAAGTTTAGCTCTCTATAAGTACATTTCTTCTTGCCCCCTTTACGGGCAGATTTTGATCAACACGAATTACATCATTCACGTTCTGGATGGACCTGTTTGCTTCATTTTCATCAACCGGTGAATTAAACTGCCGGTTATCTGATTTTCGTCTTCGATTTCAAATATCGGGAGCCGTCGATTCTCTTCTGGGATAAAGTTAATCCCAATAGAGAGAGAGTGAAAAGTACAGATGCTTTCCGTGTTGGTGGATCATCATATGACTAGGATACACCGACATGGCGAAAGAAGAGTCAACAGATGCGACGCTATTGGTCCAAGCGACTCACTTTCTACAAGGAAGGATCCGGTCGAGAAGCCAGTCCTAGTCCAGAACAAACAATTCGCTCCGCGAAAGCCGTCAGCAGATGTCGCCTCGTCTGCCGACCACTTGAAGCCAGGGTAAACACCACACGGCACGATCTGAGTTGCAGACGAGCGCACTTTCCATTATCAGCAGTGACGTACGCCATCCTCACCGCAATGGATTAAGCCTAGCACGAGACGTGTTGTGCTCCGAACATAATATTCCATAAATATTAGATTATCTTACAATCAACAGCCATATTTCTGATTATAATGACTTATTTCCAATTGACCAACCATTTCTTAGCGCTTTTGATATTACCAGTCTGGGGCGGTCTAGTAGCAAATCCCTTTGGGGCCAGGAATTTTTAAAAGTTGCGGTTGATCATATGAGTTACGCCAAGTTGGTCCTTGCTTCGGATTTCACGTTAAACTGTAGGCCCCAGAGGAAAGTAACTGGCCGTCCTACCTCTGACTCAATGGCTTAGTAAGCCTTCTTTGGAAAGATCTAACCAACCTTCCGCTTGTGGACTGAGTTTTTATTAAGAGCCTATCAAGGCTGGTGTATGACAGTTTCAAATTTGCGCTATTTCTCAGTCACGCGATTTCACTTGCATCGTTGGATTTTATCTCACAGAGTCACCCATTTGGAAATTCACAGCTGCTCTATAAAATCAAGTTTTGTTGACCAGTTGAGCAGGAATTCTTACAGTATCAAGACAGAAATCTGAAATAAAACTAAACCGCATGTAATGCAGAAAAACATTCATTACGGCTAGTAGGTTGGATGCTCTACTAATCGAATTAGTGAGGCGCCCAATTCAAGAGGACTCAGATGCACGGTCTGGTATGTCCCCCCCCCCCCCCACCACCACGTTGGTTTCCTAAATAATTCGAAGAGTATGCAATGATACTTCCTCCAAAAAGCCAAGGCCGAATTCTTTCCCATTCCTCGCCCTCATTCCTCTCCCGGTTCTAAGATCTAGACGTGGCCAGTCATCAAACAAAAAGCTTCTTTTGTTTATTCAAACGATATTTACAGGAATCCATACAACATTCGGCTGCTTCTGTCACAACGTTTCTACTACTGCTGTCATATTGAAACTATAATAGCCAGTAGAATAGCGAATATACTATCATTAAAAACTACGTGGGGGGAGGGGGGGGGTTTCCGAGCCAGAACACGTAACTTTCCTTTCATAACATTTTTCACAGTTAAAATGAGGAACAAAACACACAACAACATGTGAATATTTATTTCACTCAGTTAATTATCTCCATATGTAATTTAAAATAGTCTGATAGTCTGACGGGAGAAAACAGTACAAAATGTCTTCTAGAATCAAAAGGGAAAAAAGCTACGTGCTACGTGGGGGGGGGGGGGGGGAGAGAAGCAAAAGCTACGTGCTACGTGGGGGTGAGGGGGGTCCACAGGAGCCCAAAATCGAGCTACGTGGTTTATGCACGCTCCCTATGAGGCGTTTTACGCGCTATCCGAATAGCGCGCTTTGAGTAGCGCGTTGTTGCATCCAGATGAGGCGTCGTTCACGAGGGTATATGGAGGTAGCAGTAAAAGTCAGGAAACAGTATACAAAATGGAATTGGATAAAAAGGTCGTATTGTGACTTGCGTACTGACGATGGCAAATACCCAAAAAATAAAAGTAGACAATACAGAGTGCACCCAATTTTAATTGATAGAATGACTCACAATATGTTTATGACTACATATCCAAATTTGAGAAACAACGACAAATTTTTTTAACTGCTTTCTCATGTCTTTTGATTATTTCCTTGACATTACAAAGAAAAATTCATCTCCTTGTGAAAACTATGTAGTATAAGATGGTGTTTCCGCAGAAAAAATTGTAATTACTTTTAAGGTGACAAAAATTATACTTGTATGTAACAATGTGTGTGTGTGTAAAAAATAATTAAATAAAAGTACTTCTTCTTAATTTAATTGCTGCTTAATTTAAAATAAGGTAGTACAACAGTAGGTAATTACAATCGGGACAAGGAACCTTTCATCTCTGAAATAATTCAATACATTCCGAACCAAATGCGTCTCCTCGTTTCAGCTATCAGGCGGCTACTGGAAGAGCAATGATATCACTAGTATCTCATATTTCGGCGTATTGTACCCGATTAAAGCGCGAGCAGAAAAACGCGCAATAGCACCTCTAGCATCTCACAACAGCGCGAGTCGAAACGTGCTAATCAAATCGCTGGTAAAACGCCTCACCTGAACACGGCCTTAGTGAAACGGCGGCATCCTTTACAAACGTTTAACCTAACATTTAGGCCTTGTTCATATGATGCGTTTTATGTGCGATTCGAGTAATCGCGTGGTTGCGATATACTAGAGGCCTATACATCGCGTTCATATACAGCAGGTTTTGCTGCTCGTGCTTGGATTGCGTGCACTACGACCGAACCTCGATTGGCGCGCAGGACCCGCGATACAGGGAGATACTAGCTACTCCACTGCTCTGTCCAGTAGCTTGAACAGCCAAAATATCACTCTCAACCTCTCCCATTTCATCATCATCAAATGACTTAAAAGGTTCTCAATGTACCTAGTGTCAACTGTAATTGCTTACTGTATTACTTTCACTTAAATTAAACAGCAATTAAATTAAGCAGCAATACTTTTGTCTAATTTTGTTGTACACCTACATACATTCTCACATATAAGTATATTTTTTCTTACCTTAAAGTAATTACAAATTTTTCTTCTGTAGAAACAACATCTCGCAATAAATAGTTTACAAGAGGAGATAAACCTTCCTTTATAACTGCAAGCAAATCATCAAGGATTTTACTGACCTGCGAAAGTAGTTAAAAATGTTTCTGTCATTGTTTCTCGAATTTGGATATATAGTTATAAACATAGTCATTCTATTATTTAAAATTAGACGCATCTTATGTCGTCTACTTTCTTTATTTTTTTGTGTGTTTGCTATCGTCGGTACGCAAGCTACAGCACAATCGCTTCATCCGCCTCCTTTCCGTATACTGATCTCTATAAACTACCGCGAACAAAGCGTCATCCGCGCGATTCGAAAACGTGCTACTCCAATCGCCCATAAAACGTCTCACTTGAAGCTAGCATTAACAAATCATGATAGTGAAATAAGCAATAATCATACCATGGTTCCGATTCCATCTAATACTATGGTTCGGCGGGAAAGCAACTGACTCAACGGCCTAGTGTATCATTCAAGGGAACTTCGGAGTACGGTTTAAGCTAAGTTATATAAACAGCGGTACCACTGTCATGGATGGCCTATCTGAACTCCATCTTCCGTTTTACACAGACCATAGAAACTGAAATGTTAGTCACTGAAGAAAACAGTGTATCAGAACAAAATGAAGTCACCTTATGTCATGCAGACAGCTCAGTAGTCCATTGTCTCACACTTATAAGTATAAATTTCTGCTTTGCTGGTACGCATTAACTTACTTAAATACGATCGGATTTTTCAAAGAATGTTTGCAGCCTCTAAGACCTAAGTTCTTACTTGCAACTGTTGACACAAGAAATAAACGACTATTTATAAAATACTAAACTGCGATGTCGTCAGTTCGTACAATCAAAATTAAGTGGAAATTATTATTTCGGCAGTATGTCAGAAAATACAAAATTTCATTTCAGCGGCCTCAACCTGCTTCGTTTAAGCACAAATGAAATAGATTTGCAGTGAACTTAGCATGCTGCCTTAGAATTAGTAGACCTAATAAACAGTGTGCATTTATTTTTATCACTCTGTGATCAGTGAATGCATGTATGTGGGATATTTTGCGTCAAGGAAAATTGTCAATGTCTAAATCTGTTTTCTTAACACATTTTCAAAGTCTCATATGGCTGCGTATGGCCAATTGTAGAACCTTGATGACTCACTTTCACATGAAAGTTTGGAATTGCTGATGTCTTTGCTAAACCTGCTATTTCACTTAACAAAAATGCGATTTCGAACTCGTAATGTAGTTATAATTTTGCTTTGAATTTATACTTCTATTCATTAACATATACAAATCCTTGAGAGAGATCGAAAAAAATTATCTTTGAGAAATTGTTATATTGGCATCATGACACTATTAGCCGATTTATCTCAATTAACTGTCAATTTATTCTCTTGCACTAGAGGTCTGCATACGTTTATCATTTTCCTGGCGTTGTGAAGGTAGCTGCCGTTTCAGTTTTATAATCGAAATGCTTTAAGCTGATGGTAATTGTAATTACCGATTAGTAGAGGGTAATTCATATCTGGTTAAAATTATAAATCCAAAGCCATGCAATCCTGCTGGAATCCTTTTATGTCCTTTAAATTCCGTAGTCTAATCTTTGTCTTTAATGAAACATTGATTTTTCAGTTTTTTAGGCTGCTACGCTAACCATGAAATGAAATGCTTTGGGGAAGTAATCTTAGTCTCTGAAGTCTGAAACACATCTAAATGGACACCATACTAATGTGCCTTCCTGATTGGGAGAAAGGATGTATTCCTCAGACCTTTGTGCCAGGTCCCTCAGTTGATTATTTTTTCTAAATCTGTATGTGGTTTTTTCCTTCATAAGGATTAGAGAAATTATTTTATACTTTTTAGTCCGTTATAAATACATACAACATTAAAAAGTATTTTTTTATTTTATTATTATTTTACAGTGAAGTTTACGTTTCGTCGACGTCGAATTCATTAGACAATAATAATTTTGTATGGCATTATTGAGCAGGATAACACTGAAGGGTTCGGCCGCCGATTGACGGTGTTTCGATTTGTCGCGCATGCGCCTCTGTCGTTGCTAAAGTCCATTAGATAATGGGAAAGTCTTCCACGAACAAACCATTCGGGCATTCACCTGGAATATTTTCGGGCAAACCCTAGAAAACTGAAATATGTATGCCCAGAACGGGAATCGAAATCGAGACGTTCCAAGAAGTAGGTCGGAACGTTACTGCTTGCTCACCACGTTCGGTATTCAGTGTTCCATTCCTTACCGTAGGTAGACGTGGAGCTAATAGAATGAAAGTAGTATATTGAAGATTTATTTCTTTAACGTTCCGTTCTACTTTCGTACGATGTTATACAACCTGTTCCAGTTTGTATTTTTTCTGCTCTTGTATTTGTGACTCCTTTTTCTATCATTACTCCAAATACGTAGTAAGGACAACACAGCACAGACTTAATTAAGATCACACATGCTTCAGGCGGTCTCTCTGTGTGGAGATGGACTTAAATCGCTACTCATGTTTTGGTTGTTAACTGATGGAATATCCAGTGTCTTTACAGTTCCTTCCTTGTGGATAATATTGCAGAAGATCCCCATTGTCTTAGCATGCTATAAGCTCTCCAAACAGTGGATGGTTGTCCCGCTGTGAAACACGATCGCCGGCTCGCTCGGTCGGTTTTCACTACGGGTTGCCGGCCGGTCTATGCCAGTTGCGAAAGTAGGTCGCATGAGAGGTAGCTACCTGTCGGGCAATTTCAAGGGAAGATTCATCCTACGAACGTCACTAAATGCTACTAACAAACTGTTAAGAGGTTTCAGTGTAACAACTTTTTGTGTGACTCAATCTCTCAAATAAAAACACATTAACTTCAATCTCTTATGTTACCAGTTGGTATTTGCTACAAATACGTTAATGTCTGTTGCCAGCATTTCTCTATTTTAATGTTTCCTGAATGTGCGTCAGTAGAATCGATGTTTCTAATCATTAGTTCAGCCTCCATTTTATTCGATGTTGTATTATCTAAAGCGTCTGTCCTTCTAATTCAGGAATATGTGTTCTTGTCATGTGACTTAGATTGTTAAGAACCTGTACAAATAGACATTATTGATTTAAGTAACGCATTTTAAATCTGACTTACCAAGGAAATGTATCATTACGAGAATCACGACGGCAGTTAGAATTCAAAGAGCTAGTGTCTTTTAGACAACATTGCTGATACTATCGCTGTTGTACTTTCAAACACGTTCTGCAGATTGATAGTCCTGTTTGCCGTTCTCTCCAAGTACTTGTGCATGTGGACATGACGAAACAACCTCTATCACGATACTTATCAATTTTAATTGACCTGGGACATACGAGAACTTCCTGTTCGGAATTTTTGACCCTTAGCACCGTTCACTCAATCAGTAAGTTATAAATTTATCCAAAACATGCAAAACATAGACGTGCGTTCCTCCTGCAACTGACACTATTGCATCACGATGTTTACAATAAAATTCTCAACTGGATTGTACAGAATTTGTAACCTGAAGTATGTTTTCATAAATAATCTTGTGTTATAGTGATATTTTTCGCATATTATCAACGCCTTTCATTCGAGATCCCAGTTCAGCTCTCAGATTTCGGTTTTCTGGTTTTTCAGAAATCTCAGAAAGCGGACGTTGTCTGAAGGTTTCCGATTTGGAAAGGGAGTTCCATTATTATTATCTTCTATTAAACATTTTAGGTCGATTTCTTAAGAAGGAAAAAGTTGTTAGGAACGTCCATAAGACTACATTGGTATTCGAAAACATTTGAAGAAATGATGAATGCGGGGATGATGAGAAAGTGAGAGAGAAAGTTTAGTGAACGGAGAGAAGGAGAGAATGGTCCCTACTGGTAACGCTCTTGTTAATCCGAATGTCATACAGTGTACGCATGCTTCGGACCTTAGTTCAAATGGATTAACTCACTCTTAGCAATAATATTAGAAATTACGATCAACCATTACAGATTTGTGGGACAACGGATGAGAAACATTTTAAAGAATTCTTCCCAACAAGCATCCAGCTAACCTCATCCCGCGATTGCGATGAGAAAAGGCATTTGTATAAATTGAACATTACTACTGAACTACCGAGCGGTAATGCTCTGGACTCGCATTCGGGAGGAAGGCGGTTCGAATACTCATTCGGCCATCCACATTTCGGTTTCCTATGGTTTCCCGAAATCACTTTAGGCGAATGTCGGGATGGTTCTTTCAAAAGGCGATGTCAGAACTCCTTATTCCTGAGCTAAGCAAGTTATGATTCTGATACAATGAATCCTTCGAGACCGTTATCCGCTTTCCGCCTTAATATGTGTTTCTGGCACGATAATAACCCACGAGAAAAGAGTAGGGTAACAGAAAGTGAATGTATGACTTTGACACCGTTAACAATACAAATAATTCCACACACCAACCACGAAGTTCACTGCAGGTAAAGCAGTGGAAAAAACAGCAAGCTTGAGGCCCAGCTAACCGTGATCACGTGTAGCACGCTTGTAGCATTACTCACTGTCGTTCACCATCAATCAGAAGGGTAACCCTTGGAAACGCTCGCCTTTGCTCGAATACACCCTAACATTAAAAGCTCGTTAAGGGGAGGGAAGGGCCCTGAAGTGTTTACTAAATGCCTATCAGGAGAAAAAGTAGGCTACATCTTTCACATTTGGAATATTTATTTTTTACATTACAGTTTAATATTTTGTTTTTGGCTGCTGAACTAATACTCACAGCTACGTGACGCACAGTAAATTTCTGCATTACTTTCAACTATACCAATGGTGTGAATGATGATTCGAAATCCATGTTTTAGACCCCTGAGGACTATTTTGGTAAATTTTGAAATAATATCTCAAGAAAAATTTGTGATAACTACACTAGTGCTTTCAGTGCGTGAGTAAAGAGAAGTCATAGGGTTCTAGTTGTTGTTCTGTTCTGCCGGCCGGTTAAAATGCCTATGAGGCTGACAGTAATTTATGGCTGAAGTACATGAATATCACTCGTACTAAACGGAATTTGTGGCCTCTTCCAAAGAATTCATAATTGCTGACTGAAACTTTTCGTAAGCACTGTAAATCTGATAATAAACTTCGCAATGTTTCATTTTATTTACAGTTTTGACCAATTACTGCTGATAAATCCTTTCAAAACCGATGTATTGGAGTTGAATTACAACTTTTTACAACTAGGTAACAAATTTAAATCAGTCACAACATACTACAGCAACTGCATTGTGCAGTTTATTCAATGCCACTATAGTTAAAGACGGAAGCTACATGCGATATTGATTTTTAATGCTCAGTAATTGAAGGAAACAAATATGTGCAGTCTGCAGTCAATATTATGTGAAAAAATTATATATTTTTTTTATGTGAAGGAGAAGAGATACAATGTTATTACAATACATTGTTACGTCTGACGTGGTGAAAATGATACGGAGACTCTTAACACTAAGCCTGCTATGATTCCGTGATTTTTTTAAACTGGGTTTTTGGAAGCTACGGCGTCTGGTATTTGTTTCCTTCAGAATCTGATACTACGCAAGGAACCCACTCTCATCTGGCGGCATAGTGACAAATTACAGTGATCGTGGTGGCCTTTTGCGAAAGTGCTGTGGCTCAGGGTGGAGCTGATATGCGTGGGAGAATCCGCCTGGCGTTGCCTCACAATGCCGCCACTGCCGGGGCAGCACGTATCGCTCAGATCACTTTCACGAACTGCTAAAGCATGTCTGCGATGCCCTTACCCTAAACTCAGGATATTATTATTAATTTACAAATACATTTAACAAGTTTATTAATACACTATAATTGTTTTATATTTTTCTCGTGAATAGCGATTTGGTTGAAAACAAGAATTGAAACCGATCAAAATCTAAGGTTCCAGAATTGAAAGAAATGTCATGCCTTTCGTTCTTAAAATTTAAATTAATCGAGTGTTAAAGAAAACTATTAAGACGTCTTCAATTCGCCATCTTCACTTCTGTCATGGAAGGGGTGTTTGAGAGTATTTGCCGACCCAGGCCTGGTCGGTGAGCAATATACGCTCGGGCTTGGCATTCAGGAAGCCGCGGATTCAAATCAACACTCCACGAATCCTGATCTCGCTTTTTCATTGTTAGCTAAGATCTCTCAAGGTGAATGTGAGGGTGGTTTGTACAGAAATGCCGCGGCCAAATTCCTTCCCGTTCCTTGCCCTCATTCCTCTTTAACATCGACGAGCCGTAAAGGGCCGCAAAAATAAATAATAATAATAAAAAAATTCTCGGCAGGAGCCGCAATATTGGATAACATTGATACGGTCATTATTTATCGTGGTCGACTTTTAGGATTTCCAGCTAATTGTCTACTTGTCGAACAGAGCTACCGTTTGAGCCGCCACAAATATTAACTAATAACTTCATACATTCAGTGACGGATTATGAGATTTCATAAATAGTCTAATAATCTACAATAATCTTCTTTTGATTATGCTTAATAGTTTTTGTGATACACATAAACATTTTTTTTTAAAGATTTAAGTTTCGGCAAGAGCTAGTAATTAATCTCTTAACTAAAACTGTTGGGAGAAAATACGGAGCTATCGCAAAAAATAACTTGTACCGTATAAATCTAGAAACAAAACTACTTTTTAAATTGATTAGAACATATTAAGGACTGAACGAATATTTATCGAGAGTAGTCGACACGAAGGTTAGTTGCCTATAAAGATAACTTTTTTTTATGGCTTTCGGCATCTTAGACTATACAGCCAGCCTAATGAATTTTTTTACAGCTAATTAGACACACCACGGGACGGACATGGCATTCACACAGACACAACACTTAAACACCCATGCCCTCGACCGGACTCGAACCGACGGACCTTCGGCACGCGGAACTAGCACTCTAGCCCCTTAGCTACCGAGACCGGCTATAAAGATACTTAAACTAAAAAACTTGCATGAAGTTCGTAACGTACCTGCTACGTTTTGACTTCTACTAAATGTAAGAAGGCAATAATGACTCAAAATAGAATAGCTTATCAACATTATAAATAGAACCGAGTTGTGGTTCAGTGGTTAAAGCGTCTGACTGGAAATAGAAAGATCTCTGGTTCGAAACCATGTCTCCTAGGGGATTTTTATAAGCTCTAAACCCGACGTTCACATCTTGGTGTATAATGTGAAGTACGTCAGAATGTTTCCGTGGTTTGGATTCCACGTTAGGGGGCATCCATAAATTACGTGAGGTGAAATAGAGGGGGGGGGGAGGGTGTCATTTTTTGGACTGTAGAGCTTAAAACAAAAAGGTCTACAAATAGCGCGAATTTCGATTTTAGAGGGGGTATTTGGTCTAAAAGTGGGTTTGTGACCGGATTTTGAAGGGTGAGACCTAAAAAACAGTCTCCAGAAGTTTCGAGGCCGATTACTGTGGGGGGGGGGGGGTTCTCGCGGACGAGATCTCACCACCAGAGGGGGAGGGGGGTCCGGCCAAATCTCACCAGAGGGAGGGGGGTGGGGGTCCGGAAAAACACCTCACGTAATTTATGGATGTCCCCTTAAGCTATAGGTCCCCTGTACCCGGTAGAACTACCGGGTTAGGTTAAGGCAGCTAAGGCAGGGGCGGAATGCGCAGCCAATAGAAACCTTGTCATCAGGTCATTACAGCCACACGGAATTTTGATTATTATATTGTAAAAGTTTGGAAGCTTGATGGAAACTAAATAGAAGGTGCATAAATTAGTAAAACAGTTTTTAAGCAGTAAATAGTCTACGTTGGCAATAAGGGCACAAAATAGTAAATAAAAGGTCATTTAATTTGAGTAAAAGCTGTAGTAAATAATACTATCGGCTTATAATAAGGGTATAATCACCAAAAATGATGCTTAAACAAGGAAAAGTTGCTGTTATAATACGAGAGGTTTTAGGAGTCGCGTTTCTGATCGGTACATAAACATAAATGTGTTAAAAAAGGCACAAAATTGATAGTGTAGCATTAGATCTGTCTAAGGCGTTTGACAGAGTGAGCCATAAAATGGTAATAAATAAGGTAAAAACCATTGGAGTGGATAAGAAAGTCATTTGCTGGGTAGAAGAATTTTTAAAAGGTAGAAAACAGAAAGTTAGGGTAGGAAATGTAGTATCAAAAGAAGTGGAAGTAAAAATGGGTGTGCCACAGGGTAGCGTATTGGGACCATTGCTATTCATTATTCTAATGACTAATTGGGTTGATTGTTTACTATCTGAAATTAAATTGCTTGCAGATGACATAATGCTGTATAAAAGAATCAAAACGATAGAGGATTGTAAACAGTTGCAGGGTGATCTGGACAGGATATCTAATTGGGTTGGTAAACATGGAATGAAGATAAATGCAAAGAAGAGTCAGCTTATTAGATACACAAATAAAAAACAAAAGGTTAATTATGAATATAAGGTGGGGAAAGAATTGCTTGCTGAAGACTTGAAATGTAAATATCTTGGAATTACTTTTGATAACAAACTTAACTGGGCAGGACACATAGGACAGGTGGTAGGAAAAGGTTTCAAAGTTCTGCACTTGTTGGAGAGAGTGATGAGGGGATGTACGAGAGAAGTCAAGGAATTGGGTTACAAAACTTTGGTCAGACCATTGCTCGAATATGGTAGTGTAGTATGGGACCCTCATTTTACGTATCAAATACAGGAGTTGGAGAGGGTGCAAAAAAGGGCTGCTAGATTTGTTTCTGGAAATTATCGCAGAATGCAATCAGTGACGGATATGATAAAGGAGCTGGAAGACAGGAGGAGAATGAGGAGGGTCATGGGAGTGTACAGGGCATATACTGGCGATGAGGCATGGAAAGATATTGCAATAGGTATGAAAAGTAGTGCATGGAAGGGAAAAGATGACCATGACCACAAGCTGGCACTCGATTTCAGGCACAAGGGTGTGGGAAGATTCTCTTTTTTAGGTAATGGTGTCAGGGATTGGAATGAGTTACCAAGAGAAATGATGAATAATTTACCGAAAACTTTGAAAGAATTTAAAGATAAATTTGTAGAGGGCAAATGTAGGTAGGTGAAGGATAGGGGGAAGAAGGGTGTGTAGGAAAATTGCCACCGGAGCCTGTGCTCCATTGCAATTAAATTAAATTAAATTAAAATTCTTCAATTCACATCTCAATCCAATTTAATTAATTGTACAATAAAGCTCCGGACCCAGCGGAAGAGGTTGGTTCTCGGAACACGTGTAGGTGACGCGGGTTAATTTGGAGTACAATGCTACGCGTGCAGCTGCTTTTTTGCTTTCCGTGGGGACAACGAAACTTCGTTATCGCTGTTGTTGCTCCACAGATTCGACGGTTGGCGTCTGTCATCTGTGACACAGAAGTCGGCAGAAAGCTGGTTCGCCATAAATGAAACCCTGTGCCGAGTCACGATCCGAATAGAGCAGCGGAACATTGTGTTTCACTGTAATTGCAGCGCCGTAGACGACTAATAAAACAACAGCTTCGAAGACGATTGCCTCCAAGCGACGGCTCCGTGACAGTGAATCATAAAGAAACCAGCAAATTGGGTCCCCTGTGTGTACTCCTCACCGTTATCATTTACGCACCAAGTCATTAAAAGTTACAAAACAGTGCTTTATAGAGTGATGATACATTTAGTAGAAAATTTCAATAGTTTACGCTTCAGCGAGATGTCGTTTTATATTTTGATATATATATATATATAGTCATTCACTGTATCTTGATCTAAATTTTACCCATTGGAACTATTTAGATGCGGCTGATACAATGACATCAGTAGTAAAATAAACTAATACTTAATATTTTAATTTAAAGGCAATTCATACTTTTAACTCTGTGTTTTGGCAATTCATTTTTTCGAGTTTGTATTAACAATGGTATACAATATACCGGATACATCGAATATAAATGCCTTGCAAGCCCGTCTAAAACAGTATTCTGGCAGCTCATTTCCTCGCAGTTGCTTGGTTATTGTTAAATAACTCTCACAACCTTAAGAATGATTTTTTTTTTTTTTTTTACATATTTTTAGTTTACTGTAACAGCGATATCTCTAGACATAGAGTGCAAGAAAATATCTACATCTACTGAGTATAAATAAACAAGAAGCAACTAATAATTAATATGTCAATTTATGCGAAATATCGGCAATTCATTTCTTGGTTAAATAGAACTGTTATTAAATAAAGTTCATAACGTCTACTATGTAGTAATATCTCTGATCGTTGTTAATCCAGCAACGAACGCTTTGTGCTTGATGTCACAGCGTAACGGACATGGCTATACGATGACAAAACTTAGCCTTTTATTAGTATAGATAGATTAAAAATAAAGCCAATAATCTCTATTAACAAACGGCAACATAGTACTCCACATGAAAATATTCAATTACTATGTATAAAATAGCGGATCGTGCAAACATTTCATTTCTACTATTTCCTTCTACTCATTTTGTCTCTATAAGATGAAACTGCATTTAGAATTTCTTAGGAGGTATGCAACATCACCCATGACAAGAGAAAAGTTTAAACTTGTGTGGTTGCATTTCATTTCTATCATTTTTCTCGCCTCCCTCGATATAAGACTTTGTTAAAAGAAATCCACATTTCAGCAAGCAAGATTCCTTAACCAACAATGGCCATAACCCATACCCCATTGATTTAAAATATGATATAAATTATTGCATTTCTTTTCAGGCGTAGACACTCGTAATTTTCGTAACGATTTTAACTCGAGTATCCGGGGATATAAAAATGGTGGTATATTATTGCGTTACAGAGGGGAAAAAGATTCCACAGCAGTAGAAGAAGATTGAGAATAGCTCTTACCCTGACCTACGGCAAGTAGTTTACGATAGTGTCATAAACAGCAGACCATAAACGTAACTCCAGAAGTATGGTACATCCTTGAACAGCCACATAGTTGTTCCCTCTGCTCATTAAGCTGCAAGTCTCGTGAGCGGAACAGAAACTGCCAGCCCGACCGTTGCTCTTTCACATTCCGTCTTGCTTGCCGCTGTCCTATCTCCAGTTATAGCGTGATGAACTGGCGGCAATAATACCCTGGAACTTGGAAACAGTTATGGACCCACTGCTTTCTAAGCTTGAAAACACTGCCAGGTGAAATCAGAGTGCGGAAATATGAACGGACGTGTAGAACAGCAACTCATCACCACGTCACTGTCGGAGATTTAGATGCGCGTATAGAACACGAACCGATAACTTCCTCAAAATACTTGTACTAACTAGAAATACAGTTAATGTAAGAGGTTCCAATCCTCAGAATTAGATATGAACACAATATGAACGAGTCATTTACCTGATAAACTTCGCAGTTCTAGTAGATAAATGAACTTTGGGTAACTGGTTTCACAATATTCGGCACAGGCACTTAATTAATTATCACAACTTACCCTCCAGCGCACAATTTTTTTAATGGTAAGAAGCTGTAGAAGTATTGTCGTTTATTTGCGTGATATTAGTTACCAAGTTAAACCGTTGGTGGTTATAGTTAAGTTTTGATAAAGTGATAATTGTATGTATTACTTTTATTCTTTTCTTTTGCTCCGTTTACCATCGAACTCTTCCATCCCTATAAATGTGAAATTCGCCGCAGAGAAATGAAACACTTTTCACTTTCTTCAGCAGCCAATACTGTCTCTAAAGTTACTAATTATAAGTTCGCGAATCCACCCATCTCATGCGCCATCGTATGGCACGCTGTTCCGCACGCTGCCCGTGTTACATGGAACTACTGATCGCTTACATGCTGCCTTGAATTGTTCACATATTTGGTTTCATCTACGGTTTTACTGCCGCTTACCGTGGCGTACCGTCCAAAGACTGTCACTTACTAACTGTTTCGTTCTCGCCCATGCCACACTGTTTCTCTACGTCGACCACTTCTTACTTACTACATTGCATTCTCAACATGGCTGTCCTTAAGGAAAGGCCGCGCATTATAATCACAAAACACACGCTACTGTCTCCGGCCGCAGCCCTACCTCCGAACGATTAACAACGCGCTATTTCCGGATTAATTGGTTTTGGTTCTCGTCCACGTCGAGGTCATTAGTGCGGAAAAGAACTGGAGGCAAGGATGGGAAGGAATTCGGCATGACCTTTTTGATGACATGATTCCGGCATTTGCCTAGCGTGATTATGGGAAACCATGGACTTCCGGATTAAGGCCGGTCGTCGGATGGCGAACAGCCCTTTGGATATCTGTCCATGTCTTGCATTACTTCTGGTACAAGATATAAATTTCTCTATAGTAAAAAGAAAACCCTAACTAAGGGTATCATCATGAAGTGATTAAAATTGTTAAAAGCTGATTTATGGACGGTTACCAAAACTAATCCTTTCGTGGATTCAACTTGTCTGTATCGAAAACATATATTCGATTGCATGAAACTGGTAAATAGCGTGGACTACTTTCTCAGCCTCAAGAGCTATTAGGTGGTTAATTGTTTTTGCTACTTAGGGCTTTAAGCCTCGTCGAGGTAGAGGTAATTAGAGAGGGAATCGGATTGAGGACAAGGAACGGGGAGGAATTCGGCCATGGCCTTTTGAAGGAAGCATCTCGACATTCGCCTGGAGTGATTTGGGACAACCATGGAAAACCCAAATCTGGATGCCCGGACGGGGATTCGAACCGGCGGTTGTGGTTAAAGAAGTGGATGATAGTTTCATAGATTATTCCTAGATGTTGCAGCCTCCAGCGCACGCTTAATATCACACCCATGATATTCGGCCAATTAGAGCTATAATATAACCACGCGTATTAACGTCAAAATGACAATTCTTATATTATCATTCACGTGAAGGACGAAAAGAGACAAACACAACACTGCCCAGAACCCGGATTCGAAAAGGCGACCCTCCGTACGAGAAGACAACATTCTAGGCACCTGCGCTACCAGAAATGGTAAAAAGGTCTGCATTTCCACAATTCCTTTTTACAGAAAGAATTCAATAATCACGTTACACGAATGATAACACACGTTTCTGTGCATGTCGAAAGTGTGATTTAAAGCAGAAGAACTAACTGATGAGCAAAAATTATTGAATATCTTTGGGTCCCATTTAGCAATATTGGGTTCCCTTCCCATCGATTTTGGATTTAAAAAAAAAAAAAAAAAAAAAAAAAAAAAAAAAAAAAAAAAAAAATCAGGAACCAGCTGAGCTCCTTCAAATAAGCCATAATATGTTTATTAAAGTTATCATGGATAGATAGTCTTAATTCCATGTACGTTGAATGAGAGTCACGCTGGTTAGCTTTCCATCTCCATTAATCCTGTATTCAATTCCACCAGCAACGATTAAAAACTGAGGCTTTGAATCAATATACGAACGATGATCAAACCTTTATTTTATCTGTGTTCTTGTGTGCTTGAATTGCTTCACAAGAAGTAGTTCTTCCAAACTATTTAAATTAGAGCTAACTGTGTGCTCACATGATTATATAAAATTAATTGGGTTGGCAAGCTGGCCTTGCGAGGCAGTGGTCGCGGGTGGAGGTATCGGTGCTTTTAATTAAGTGTTGAGTTCGTCTTGTAGTGTCCTTGATCACATGTAAGGTTGTGAAATGAAACTGTCAGTACTGTAATAAAACACTGAGATAGCTGAATTGTCCCGAAGGCCAAATACCACTGTAGACAGAAAAGTCAGCCCACTAACAGCTTCGTCTTTTATTTTTATTATACAAGCTGCAAGTTTCAGAGCGTTTAAAGCTTTCTGCGCTGAGGACCTAAATGAGCATCTTGCAGCATCAATATCTTAGAATCAGAGAATTACATCTCCACTGTGTAAAAATGTTACAGAATATGTTACAGCTAGAAGGATGTTGTTAATCTCAAGATTTCGTAATTATTTCTGTCGTTCCTGTATTAATGAGCTTTGATAGAACTTTCTACCTTTCTGCGAGGTAGAAGATATCTAAAAACGCTACGGTCTTCCTCTTCTCTGAAGCGAAATCGCATTACAGTCGTTTTTAACACAGGACAGTTCGTTTAAGATTTCTTTAATTCGGTCATCTATCATAAAACATACACACCCATTAAATTTTTTATTTAAAAGTAAATATATGTTCCTAAAAGCAGTTTTTGAGATTAAAGAGTGCCAAATAAATATATCATCTCAAGCTGATAGCGAATTAATTTTAATGAAGTAGAGTGAAAGTAGACCAAATGTGTATTCGGCAGTTATTTAAGTCCCCTGTTTCCTCTTCAAAGAATCGAGGCATTTAATTGCGTATGTAGGTCACACGTCACATCTAAAAATCCAGGAAATCGCTTGTGCTGAACAGACGAGTAGCATCTTGTACAGTTACTAATATTCTTATAGCGCAATTCTTACAAAGAGGGTGGTGGAGGGTACCTTGCACGTATACTAACGTGTAGGGATCTGAGGGGAGGCGTGTTTTAATGCCATTGGCAGCTTGGTCACACAGCCCCTGTCGTTTCGTGACCTCGTGGTTTATGTATTCACTTTCGCTGGTTTGTGTTGACCAGTGGTGCAATTTGCAACTCATTATAACTGTGCAGACTATGACTCAGAATTACAGGAAACCACACTCTAGAGTTTTAATTTAGTCGCTCTGTATTCTGTCTCAACTACCTACTGTTTGATAGCGATAAAAGACCATACCTTTTTTTTATGGCTTTACGGCTCGTCGACATCGATGTCATTAGAGACGGAAAAGAAGTGGGCACAAAGAACGGGAAGGATTTTAGCGATGTCCTTTCTAAGGAAGCATCCGCGCATTAGCCTGGAGTGATTTGGGGAAACCTAAATCTGGAGGCCAGGACGGGAATTCTAACCCGCGTCCTGCCGAATGCGAGGTCACAGCGTTCCCGCTCACCCACCACGTTAGGCGACTACATACCATATTTCCCATACCTCTTGTGTCCATAAGAACACCTGTTGTATATTTCGATTTTTAGGAATTTTCAGTGACTATCCAGAGGAATAGACAGAAACACACTTTGTACGAAAGCAATAATTTAATAAGATCAGTGAAAATATTACATGGTTTGCGGTATCAACACTCAGTTCCTTATTTCCGATAGTGTTTGATAGCCGGCCTCGGTAACGTAGGGGCTAGAGTGCTAGCTCCGCGTACAGAAGGTCGCCGGTTCGAGTCCGGCCGAGGGCATGGGTGTTTAGTGTTGTGTCTGTGAATGTATTGTCCGTGTTGTAGTGTCCTTGTGTCAATACTTGATAGCAACAAATCACATTGAGCTGGCTGTATGGCCCAGTAGCCGAATGCCATTAAATAAATAAAAAAAAGACAGTGTTTGATGATCTTAAGTCAAATCACTGTTAAGATTGGAAGAAGTATTGCAGTGAAGGACGACACCGGTATATTAAATTGATACCGTGTCCCTCTCCATTTGACCGTTAGAAGGCTTAGCGCTTGCCACTGCTTGCTCGTGAGCAGGGTACAAATGTCAGACAGCTCTTCTGCCGGAGAAAGTAAGCGGAGAGGAGCCTGTTACACAACTACTATGGGGGGACCATCTCCGAGGTGATTGTCCTACTGTCGGGTGAGGAAACGCCAACACCGCCACGTCGAATCGGTGAATGAATTCTTCATTTCCTGAGCCAAAGTTTTCGTCACAAGTCAAATTTCTCGTATCCAAACTGTGTGTAACAGGATCATTACGACATTATTGCGCTTATTACTTATGAAAAGCTAGGAAAAATATAACAAGCAGTTTTCGCTATTTATTTACTGCAAAGGGATGTCAAAACCTAATATCCCCGCACTCAAAAAGTAAGACCTTAATCACCTCTTTTACTCAAGTATTATATGTGGTAGGAAAGCTGTTATTTTCTAACTTAACACTAAATTTCTAAGTAATTCACTAACATAACAGCGATTCTTAATAATGAATACACAGAAAAAACAACGAGAAAGCGTTACGGGAGCTCAAAACAAATTATAGAACAGCTGTTCAATGAAATGATACAATAAACTTTGTTATAAAGCTTCCTTAATTTGTGAAAAGTGCAAGAAGAGCTTAAGATACCTACTTCTTGATGACTTACGCTGGCTACACTGAATTTTTAAAGTTGCATTTTGGATACCTATATATTGTACACGTAGACTGGTACAATCGGATATTGTGCACGACCATTCATTTCTCGCGTATGTAGATGACTTTCACGCGAAGATTCTATAGGTGTCGACTGACATAAGAGACAAGTCGAAATTCAAAGATTACAAGCAGAAGTGGAGGGAACAGGTAGAGATCCTAAGAAAGTGACTGCCACATTGCCAACACTGCTCTACAATTCCTTTCGATAGATATTTACGAGACGAGTCAATGCAGTTGATGATGTAAACTAGAAGTGTTGCTAGAAAGAGAAAATGAACTATCATAATTGTCACGAAAATATTGCATACGAAATATTTTGAATTTAACTTTCACCTCTCTGCTACCAATGTTGGAAGTGCAATAGGGTCGGAAAAACAAACTCAATAAGATTTGCTCTATCATAGATTCGATTCCGGGTCCGAACATAAGAGTCCATATTGAAATTTTGCGCTTTTCTCCACATGACGTTTCCGTTAGTCTGATGAAACAGATACGTACTGACGCTACGTATAAAAAAATAAGTAAACAAACGGCATTTCCGCCTTATCTGAGTTAGTAGTACGAGACAGAACAACAGGGTCTGTACGATTTTTACGTTGTTTTTCGAAATCACCTAGGAAAATAATGTAATGGTTCCCCATTAAAAACTTTAAATGAAATAACAAATTTGCAAAATATCTTACACGATTGGTTGGCAGATGGTAATACATGTTATCTTTCGATACCTTAAAGACCTCATCATCAAGACGACGTGAGGCTCAAGGAGAAAGGGAGAGATATGAAAAGGAGCATAACCAAGATGATAATAAAAGCTTCTGTCTTGGAAAACATGTCTATACTGACAAATATTTCTGTTGCACCAACATGTTCCCCCGATTAGTATGTCACTAAAAAGAAAGGCCGTCATATTAGTATCAACACACGTAGTTAATCTACACTAATATTATAAACGCGAAAGTAACGACTAAACGGATCTTGGTGAAATTTTACAATGAAATACTGTGTATCATTAAGAAGGACGTCGGATTCTTTTTTCGGGATAAATAACATATTTTGTCAAGAAATTTTGAAAACTAACCGAACCGTGACAGACAGACAAATATCGTGTGTAACTCTCTGTAATGCTGTATCACTCACCCGTGCTTTGTTTCTCTCGCATTCAGTTTGTGTATGATCTGTTCATGTACAGACACAACTTATTATAGTATATATGTGAATTTTTTCTGCATCAAACTATTATTTTGTGTTTATACGTAGCTATCTCGCTGGTGTCCGGCGCTCAAAGTCTATATATCCTAGTCTCCAGAAATTGACGTAATTTTCAACCTCAAACAAAAATCTACCGAAGGAACTGTGGTAGCTAGTGTCCGACAGTTAACCCACACCCCTTTTAAACTTGTTACAAATTTATTCTCCTGTTGAGATAGATTCAGTGATAGACTGGTGTGGTAATGGCTTCCCCGTCATATTATCCCAACTTCGTGATTTTTAGGACACCAAAATCTTACTACATCCAATTCAGGCAATAAACTAAGTCGCGGGTAACAGTTAGTCATGTTATGAACAGGAGATGTGCGGACTTTTTTTTTTTTTTTTTTAGAAAATGAACTATTTAAACTGGCAATATCAATACGATAGCGATAAACCGGCTACATGAAGAGTGGTAAGAGGTGGGACTGATGTGGCGACGCCTCCCAGTGCTCACCTGTGGGGTAGGTCTGCGTCGAGCCTGTGCGACAACCGTGCAGCTACTGACTGTTCTGTTCGGAAGGAATCCCAAACAGCTAGTTGCGGAAACGGGGACGGCCCTCTCGTAACTGTTCATCGCTACGCCGGCCGGGTGGCTGCTTTCGCGGTTGCACAGAGTTGGTTAAGCCACGTCTTCGCAACACCCACGGCACACCGCCCGGTTTCTGATAGCTCACATTTTACTCCGCGGCTCGAAACGACGACGCCACGTTAAGGGTCCGTAAATTTTCACGTTTCAAAAAAAATTCTCTAATACGTGCTTAGCCGCGACAGCAGATTGTTATAAATCACCGGTTCTATTCGGGTTTCAGTAATGCGGTCTGAGTGTATTTCCCTTCTATTTTCATGAAAAGAGAAAAGATATAGCACAAACATTACTGCTCATGTATTAGAGTATTCTCGTGTATTTCGTAATTACTCTAAATATGATCATTGCCAGCACAATAAAAGTCTCAAAAAGATGCAAGTAGTCAACGAAATTGATATTCTATCTTCTCCCATCTTAGTAAACAAGCGTAATCGGCATACAGTTATGTCCTTAAATCTCCTCTAGTAGACTACTGGGTAAACTAAACCTTCAAGTTTTCCAGCTAGTAAGTAACTAAAGTACTTAATACAAATGATCGTAAATTTTTCGTATATTTTTTGGTAAGGAGTAAATTTAGGGACGAGTAGAGATTGTTCCTGTGCATGGGTGCCGGCAGGATTACTTTAAGGGAGGGGGGTGCATCTGTTTTTTTTTTTTATATATAACACTTATTACTTATTAACTAAGGATACCAAATTTATTGACAAGGTGTTGAACAAATTTGGACAACAACCTAGGCAAGTGCACCCCCCTCCCGGCGCACATGTTCCTGTGTGTGCCGTTGGGGCAGGAGGTAGGGCTTTGTAGTCCCTTTAACGGCATCGATAGTACGATGTAGATGGCATGCTCAAGACTATTTTCCGGCCGTTTAACCTCAAGAAAAAATCCGAAAAATCCTCTGTTTCAGGGAAAAGGGATCCTGCCTCAGCAGTCTGTAGTAGCCAGTTGCTCTACAGTTTGTGCTACGCATTGTACTGTACAAGCAAATAATTATGTGTAAAATTTATGAAGGAACATATATAATAAATCTTATGTTTTTCTGATTATCGTCAGAAATGCCCTTAAGCAACAAATTAGAAGCTATGTTTATAAAGTTATCATAAAATTTAGCCTTTACTGCCGAGTATTAACCTTACATAACAGTCAGATCTCACAGAAGTAGATTTCATTTTAGCACAACTATCCTTGATAACAACGGAAAAAATAAAAGGTATTTGCTCTCTTGAACAGAAACTAATATTTAAACGGAGCGGTATCTTAAACCCAAAAGTTGACTACAAAATACTGTGCGAATTCTTCATCATTTGTAGTCCTTATTTTTAGCAAAAATTTGTCAAGGGCATCCGCACCTAAACTGTGTCTAAAATGGTGAAAAATCATCGACAATAGCAACGAATGTAAATTTCTGCTGACAATCAAGAGACAAGCAACATTTCGGGTCGTTTTTATCACAATCCTAGCTCTCTTTGATCGTCTCTGCTTATCTGGATGATTTTAATGTCTAATACTGCACGAATTTATAGAAAACTAAGGAATTTGGGCTTTCAATTTTGTCTAGCTATAACTAATTTATAAAAAGTGAGTTAAAATTAAGAGAAATTAATGTTCGCTGTAACTGTGTGTTGTGTAGGCTCACTATACATAAAACAGAAAGTAACGAAAGTCCGCGATCCTTGAGTATTCAAGGGAGAGATTGGATTATACTTAAGCAAAAATGGGTTTAGATTTGAGTTGTAGAAAGTCTTCTAATGGTTTATATTATGACTGCACAGTCTATTTAGTCAATTTGTTACACATACGAGAATGAGGCGTATATGTCTCTTAGACATTTTTGAATTAACAATGAGTCCAGATACCTGAATTTTTTATTGTAGTATTCGTCCGCGGCTTACAACCTTAATTAAACACTAGCTGTTTCCAGCGACTTCGTACGCGAGGACTTTTATTGCAAGAGTTAGATATACAAAGGACTAAGATGACGGGGAAGCTATCACCATATATGCATCATGAAGAGAGCCAATTTGCAACATGTTGAAAACCGGCAACAAACTACAAGAGGGGCGGGATTTAATGTGGGCGACTACAAACCAGATCTCCTCCGGTTCTTTTAAAATTATGTCACTTTCTGGGTACAACTTACGTTTGTACACAACGTTTTCGGTTTTGCTGTCTTTGACTAAGATACATAGCCTTTGTATGTTGTAAACACATGAGCTAGTTACATATAACTACCCGTGGATAAACACGTCCTTTCTGAGTGTACCCCTGCTACTATCAGTGTCTGTCTGTCTCTGAGCTTTTCTGAAAGTCATCGAAAAGCTAATTTTAATCGGAATTGTAACATTTTAAACTGGAATGGTAGATCTGTCGGAATTATTAGGATCATAAGGTGTGCATGCTTATATATATATATATATATTTTTTTTTTGTAACTGCTTTACGTCTCTTTTTAACATCGAGGACTTTAGAGACGGGAAAGGATGGGGGGCAAGGATGGGGGCAAGGAATGGGAAGGGATTCAGCCATGGCCTTTTGAAGGAAGCATCTCGGCATTTGCCTGGAGTGATTTGGGGAAACCATAGAAAACCCAAATCTGGATGCCCGGACGGGGATTCGAACCACCGTCCTCCCGAATGCGAGGCGAGAACGCTAACCGTTACACCGCCCCGCTCGGTGCATGCTTATAATATTTGTGAACAGTTAATACAAAGACTGACCGAGCGTGGTGGGTGAACGGTTAACGTTCTGGCCTCGCATTCGGGAGGACGCGGGTTCGAATGCCCGTCCGGGCATCCAGATTTGGGTTTTCCATGGTTTCCCCAAATCACACCAGACGTTGTTCCCAGTCCCATCCCGCCTCTTAGCTGTCGACGAGGCGTAAAGCCGCAAGTAAAAAAAACGGTATCTATATGTCTGTCAGTGTTCCGTTAGTTTTAATTTCGTGACAATATATATTATCTGTCTTGAAAATAGTAATCTATATCCTCCCTAATCATACATTGTGTTTCCTTATCAAATTTCATAAAGATCGGTTAAGCCGTTTAGTCGTATAAACGTAACAAACAGACAGAGAGACAGAGTTAGTTTCGCATTTGCAACATTAGAGTAAATTTATTGCTATCTTATGAAGCGTCGAATAACTATTTCGCTGCCTTGTAGAACTCAGTTACTAACCTTCTATAGGAAGCTAACTGCACATTGCTTCGGTACATTGACAGCTTACTTTGATGTTCTTTTTGTTGTATTGCTGTACGCTCTCAGAGTGTGCGTTTTTCGCAGCAGGAGACGCAGCGAGGCAGGGGTCCAGACAAAGACTTCGCGGACTCTCAAGGCCACGGCAGCTTCCTCCGCTCCAGCGAGCTCACTGGTCGAGGTCACACCTGGAGATTCTCCAGTACCCTCTCCAGGCAAAGCTTCCTCGACCTCCACCCTCTTCTAGCTTCAAGTCAGCACTCTCACAGTTTATCAAAATTCACTATGCTGAGCTGTTTTTTTATTTTTTATATATAATGTTTACCACTATGACTGAACGCAGAATCTTTCGTGCACTAGCTCGTTTTTGTTTCTCAACTGACAAAATTAATGTCGATCAACGTAAAACCATAAATGAATGCATATTGTTTGCGACATCATATTTAGATATTATGCAGCTGAGCAGTTTACATACAAGTCTTTGTATCCAGGCAAGTTTTACCCATGGGTAACATAATTGCGGTCAGTAAACCCGTGTGAACCTTTTTTACACAGTTAAACATTAAATCTGCAGATTAACACAGCTATTTTTCTTTTTAGAAAAAAAAATCTTTTTCACATAAAAATCAAGGCTGTTCTTACCTTACAACCGCGAACATTGAAAAATATTATTTTTTTATAAAAAAATTGGTGACATAACAGTTTTAATCGCACTGTTCATATAAAATAGGTATTTTTTTGTTTTGCTTATGGCTTTACGTCTCATCGAGGCGGGAAAGGACTGGGTACAAAGAACAGACAGGAATTCGGCCATGGCTTTATGGAGGAAGCATCCCGGCATTTGCCTATAGTGATTTGGACAAAGCATGGAAAACTCAATCAGGATGTGGGGGCGGCGTCCTCCCGAATGCGAGGCCAGAGCATTAACCACTCACCCACCACGCTCGATAAAAATAGCTAATCTATCTCTTCTCAATAACTTATTTAGCTCTACGTTACCAAGAAACTCTAATGTTTTCCTAACCAAAAAAATTTCAATCTTTACATAGGCCTATTTTCTTGCAGAACTGACAATGAGTCAAGTGAGTTTCACACACTTAACACAGGAAATAAAACCGAAAAAAGAACAGTGCTTCTATTGACTGATAATAGTCAGCTTGCGCTGTCATCCTGCAATCAACAAACTTCAATATACCAACAATGAGGCTCAGAAAACCTAAAAGCGATGCATGCTATAAACACTGCGACTTAAATATCAATGTCGACTCGAACAATATATACGGGTATCAAGGTTTGAAACACAGTAACGGCGGAGCTAGTAAATCTATTGTCAGAGGGAATCGAAGAAGTGGAACAAACAGATCCGCCTTGCCGCTAGTTACTTTTATCAAGAAAGAGTTAAAAGTTGTTTGGAGGAACTGAGGCGACACCATCTGAAGGACGGACGAAGTAACTTGGAGCAGGAATACTGAGATCTATCTGATATGGCACATTTATGATGGAGGGTAATGATCTGGGGCTTAAGAATTAGCAACTTCACTGTGAACGTAAACATAGCACGGTAAATTTACCGTGGTAGCTGTCATGGAATGGCAAGCCAGAGGTAAGGCGTGCAAGCGTATAGATTTGTATGTAAGTTTAGAAGTTTATCAATTCTATACACGGCAATGTGAAAATTGAAGTAACTGCAGTTATATAAACCCATTTTTTAAGAAGATACTCCGATTTTTCTTTCAACAAAAGCCTGGGTTAAGAAAAGAAGCGTGGTAATTATATTCTTCAGAAGACACAAAATCACTATCCGTCGGTACACCCGTGAATACTTCATTTCACAAAATCTCTCCTTTCATGGCCTTCGTGAAGGAACAATCCTAGTATTAGTCTGGCACGATTTCGGGAAACAATTAAAGAAGAAAATCTGTATGACAAATCCGGCCAACCGATTGACAGACTGACCCACCAAGCTCTAATTAGACTCATTCCTTCCCTTTCTAACGTCGTATTGAGGTGTAGCGCGATTAAATCTACTTTCGGAGCTAGTAAAAGGCAAGCACTTCGAAAAATACTGTATAAAAACAGTATCTGCTCTCAAGATCAAAAAGACCGCCTTCGCTAGATAAAAGCAGCTTACTTGAAATTTTGAAACATGCGGAGTACATTTTTCAATTTTTTTTCGTTCTTTGCTGCTTGTCGACATCGGATTCATTATAGCCTGGAAAGGATGGGGGAAAAGAATGATAAGGAATGCGGCCATGGTATTTTGAACGAACCTATTTTTCTTATGGCATTATACCCTGTCGAGGTCATTAGAGACGAGAAAAAAAAGGACTGGGGGAGTCAGGAACGGGCTAGAGTCTTTTTGGGGAACCATCCCGGCATTCGTCTGGAGTGACTCCGGGAAAGCGTGGAAAAACCGGACAGCGATATGAAACCACGTCCTCCTAAATGCCTGACTTGGGTCTTACTGCACATCGCATTAGCTGTTACATATAAAAGTTTTTGATGGTAAAATCATATTATAAATTACAACTAGGCTGTGCAGTAGAGCTAAGATTAGGAAAATTTTGGTCTTTCAAATCCCCGCTGGTGCTACGAATACCTGTACGAACGCCGATAACGTGTTTTGCTGATCTCAAGAGTCGACAAGACATGGCGCCTGGTACCAATGTCTCCTCCGAAGGACGGCTGCTTTCCTTTCTCCCCTGTCTGGACGAATCAGGATTAAACTCGCACTACCTGACCGGGATAGTGTAGGAGAAAATCGTTTAGTGATAGCGGAGTGAAGAGATCAATGACACACGGCGCTGCTGTGTGGGCAATGCCTGCCTGTAACGGCACACACACCAAGCCGTTAAGTCTGCCGGCCGAGAGCACTGCTAACTGCAAACAGGTGTCTCCTACAAGAATGGAGGGCTCGACCGTCCAAAGGTTCTAATAACGCTATCCACGTGGCTTCACACCAATGGAGCAAAGTATTTTATTTTCATCTTCCCAAATTGCAAATCCCAAATGAAATGATGTATACCAACACCACTGTTCCGCAGATACAATGTCTGGAATTTCACATGAGCACTTCAATTTTCTGAATTATGTAGTGATTTTTATAGTCCTATAGAAAATAAATGAGTGCAAAATTTAACTATAAAAATTTGTAACTTGATCTTGTAACCGGGTCCTAAAAATACATTTTGACTCAACCGTAGTTTATGTGATCACCATGAGTTGCAGAGAATTTTATATGCATAGGTGCTCCTTTGTGATTTCTCCTCCTTAGGCTTCCGCAAGCGGTTGAAGCTGTGTTATCTATTAACTAGCTGACTGACTTGGTACAATGTGTAAAATTTCTGATATGTCTACGTTAACTTGTATAACAATCGCAAGATACAATGGTTCTAGTTTTCATTATTGTTACCTAACTTCTGAAAGGGGGCATCCATAAATTACGTGAGGTGAAATAGAGGGGGGGGGGAGACCGGGCGAAATCTCACGAAGGGGGGGGGGGTCTACGGAAATCTCACGTGAGGTTTTGCGAAAAATTGAAATTGTTTGTACTGTAGAGATAAAAAAATAAATAAAAAAATGTCTACAAATTGCGCGATAGTAGTCGATTACTAGGGGGCGTTCTCACGGATCAGATCTCATCAGAGGGGGGGGGGGGGGGGTCCGGCCAGATCACACGAAATCTCACCAGAAAAGGGGGGGGGGGTCCGGAAATCTGGAAAAACACCTCACGTAATTTATGGATGTCCCCAAATGAAATGATTTCGTATACCAACACCACTGTTCCGCAGATACAATGTCTGGAATTTCACATGAGCACTTCAATTTTCTGAATTATGTAGTGATTTTTATAGTCCTATAGAAAATAAATACTGTCTGGTCACAGAATCTGTAAAATAGATGACAATGAAGAGAAATTTTGTATAAACTCACAATAACACTTTATTTCTGCGGACAGTCAGCCATAATACACAGACGGAAAAAAAAATCCCAACACCAAGAAAGACTTGTGTTAGATAAACGAAATTTGGTAGGCGTGTTTATACATCTGAAAGATGACATCGATTCAAATTTCGCGCTTCGCGCATAAGTGTGGCGCTAGTAGCGCTACTCAGAGCTTGCAAATCAGGTTTGCTTTAAATACGCGCTGTAAAGTTTGTGAACGTTATTTACCGCTGAGATTTGACATAGTGAGTTGATGTTAGCCAAGAATGCCTTTAAGAAGACGAAGAAGCCATTATCAACAGCTCACCGAGTTTGAACGAGGTCGTGTAATAGGGCTACGAGAAGGTGGATTTTCTTTTCGCGATATTGCAGAAAGACTTGGCCGGAATGTATCCACTGTGCATGATTGTTGGGTGCAGTGGTCAAGGGATGGTACTGCCTCAAGAAGACCGGGTTCCGGGAGGCCACGTGGCACTACTGAGAGGGAAGACCGCCGTATTCGGCGTACAGCTGTGGCGCATCGTACTGCGTCTGCGGCAGAAATTCGAGCTGCAGTTGGTACCACAGTGACACAACGAACTGTTAGAAATCGGTTACTTCAAGGACAGCTCCGAGCCAGGCGCCCTGTAGCGTGCATTCCACTGACTACAAGCCATCGCCGTTTGCGACTCCAGTGGTGTCAAGCCAGAGCTCATTGGAGGACGGAGTGGAGATCTGTTGTGTTTTCTGATGAAAGCAGGTTCTGCCTTGGTGCCAGTGATGGCCGAGTGTTGGTCAGAAGGAGGCCAGGGGAACGCCTGCAACCAAACTGTCTGCGGCCTAGACACACTGGACCTACACCTGGAGTCATGGTCTGGGGAGCAATTTCCTATGACAGCAGGAGCACTCTTGTGGTTATACCAAACACACTGACTGCAAATTTGTACGTCAGTCTGGTAATTCAACCTGTAGTGCTGCCATTCATGAACAGCATTCAATGGGGAGTTTTTCAACAGGATAACGCTCGCCCTCATACCGCTGTTGTCTCGCAACGTGCTCTACAGAGTGTCGACATGTTACCTTGGCCTGCGAGATCACCAGATCTGTCTCCAATTGAACACGTATGGGATATCATTGGACGACAACTCCAGCATCATCCACAGCCAGCACTGACCGTCCCAGTATTGACAGCACAAGTACAACAAGCATGGAACTCCATACCACAAAGTGACATTCGAAACCTGTATGACACAATGCATTCACGTTTGCAGGCTTGCATTCAAAATTCTGGAGGTTACACCGGCTATTAATTTAACAGTATTTCACATTTGAAATGCATTTTCTTGAGCTTAAATTAACCTGTGATCTTGAAAATTTAATCAATTAAACATGTTAACTTGACAAATGCATTGTCCAAATTTCATTACTCTACAATAATTTTTTCTTGGTGTTGGGATTTTTTTTTCCGTCTGTGTATTTAAGCATTTGCCGTAACGAGAAAGTAGTTTGATGCTATGTTCGCGTTTCTTGTCAGTTTATATTAAATTTTAAAAAGAGGAGACGACTGGAAATTGTTGGAAAGACATGCAGTGAAACAGTTACACGTTCAATTTTTCGACTGGGTGCTGCCTATTGTAGCCGTGTTGTTGGAACCAAACACTCTCAGCAGAAGCCTGTGGAATTACAAACTCAAAAGTTTTAATAGCAGTGTGAAACAGTAGGCCTACATATTAAAATAAAACAAACGATAAAAAATGGAACAATATAGAAAGGTTAAAAACACGATATTGATTATTAACACACGCATGTCAACAGGATGACAGTGACTAACATACTTTTACGATTTTTATTTTTTTCATGTGGTGCGGGCCCCTTTGCGGTGCAGGCCCCTAGGCTACAGTCTACGTAGCCTATGCCAAAATGCGGTCCTGTATTTATATAATGGCTCCTCGTTTAATACAAAAAGCATCAGTGCCCTGAGTTGCAATCACAAAAGCCTAGAAGAGGTTAAATGCTTATAAGATCTGGTTATTGGTTTAGTTGTCACTATTAAACTCTTTGAATAATTGTCTCTCACATCATGTTGTTTAAGTCGGCAGTGTCTCTTGCACTGGAATAAAAAAAATTTATAACAGCGTTTTTACAACAAAAAAAATGTTTCTTCTAAGCCTACGGCTTGGCCCCCCCCCCCCCCCCCCCAACTGTGAAATGTGTATTTTTTTGCACAAGTGTGGAACATCCTATGATTCGCTTACTAGATCAGGATAAACCACCTAAAATCAACAGAGCAGATACGCAGAGAGGACGGGATATCAACTCGCGCCACTAGTTCAGTACGGATAAGATCTATGAGCGAAGCAGTAAGGAAGAACCACGTTGCAGTCGCAGCTGATTTACATAGCTATGTGTCTGTGAACAGAAGACTTGTTGCGTAAGAGTAAAGCACGCACGTGCGTGTTGGAGGAGGCCGGTGTCCTTGACATTTGTGACCCAGGAGGCAGTGAAAGTTGAGGATGAGCTCCAGCAGAGCGCAGCCTGGGACACGAACCGCGAAGCACCGTCTGCCACTTCAGACTCGCTTTTCTTTACAACACGCGACACCCAGGCGATTTATTAGTCCATAGTAACAACCAACTTCATTATAGGCTATACCTTCAACGCCGAAGCTAATTGAAACAAGTTTCAGTGACTTACAACATCTCTTTAGAGTGTAAACGGGATACAAATGTGAAATGCTTAATTAATTCGGGAGGACGCGGGTTCAAAACGCCGTCCGGCCTTTGAGATCTTGTACGAAATCAATCAGGAAAACTCCAGGGTCGGTCCTACGAAATGTCATGGCCGAATTCCTTGCAGTTTATTCGCAACCACCCCACCTTCTTCCACTTATAATGACCTTGTATATACATTAAAAAAACTGAATTCAAATTATTAAAACAAAAAAGATATCAAAAACAATTTTTCTCTAAATTACTTTTAAATACCACCGACTTTCCTACAACGGAGCATTTTGATTACGTTTTTCCTGTGTCATAATGTCTACTAAAACCATTGGATAAGTGTGGTTCCCGCTCCTCCCCTTGTTTTTGCATACATAATTAATTTATGTTTTGTCTCTGTCGTTCATTATTTATTTTTTTTTATTTTTTTTTTACCTATGGGTTTACGCCTTGTCGACGTCGAGTTCATTAGAGGGGTATGGGAAACGGAACAAGGAACTGGAAGGAATTCGGCCATTGCCTTATAAATCAAGCATCTAGGCTTTCGCCTGGAATCATATGGGAAACCACGGAAAACCCAAAGCCGGATGCGCGGACGGAGATTCGAACCAGCGTTCTCCCGAATGCGAGAACAGAGCGTTAACCGCTCACCCACCACACTCGGTCGGTGCCTTATTGATGTATGAAACGAAAACAATTTTTTTTTTCTGAAGCTTGATTAGTGCCAATCTCTCTATTTTTTTCTTCACCACCTTTTTCCAACAGAGTCGGATTCATTCAGTACAATTTACTCATCATTGTTATAGTCAAAGTTGGAGCTGTAGTTTATGGCCGGATGCCGTTGTTGACGCCAAGCATTTTATAGCTACTGCCAGATCATACTAAATACTAACGGAGGAAGTGAAGTGTCGCCATCTGTGAAAGTGTCTGTGTCTGTGAAGCGTCTGTGTTCAGTGTGCGATAAGTGTTTTTTGTTTGTTTGCTTAATATATAGTTTATTTAGTGGAGATTGGGGGCCGTCCTGGTAATCGCCTTTATGGCTGCGGAAAATCACCTGTAAAACGCAGTAAAGACAACCGATACCTAGGGTTCTGGACTCGTGCCCGGTTCTTGTCCGATTCATTGCGCGGCCCCTCAGCGCAAGGAGCCACACTGGTGGATCAGTGCCACTCTATCAACATTACATACATTTTGTATGGACTGTGTTCTGGTGACAAATTTTCTGACTGACACCGAATACGGCCTGAAGCAGATAATCCTATCGTGTAAAGGGGACATTCAGCTTAACGTTGACTCCGAATAAGGGAGTGTTCTGGCACAAAGCGGGCTAAGCTTGTGATGAAGGTCAGTATAATAGCGTTTGAAATCTCTGTCCGCAACCAGATTTAGCACAGCAGATCTTTCGACCCATGGCCTTACCAGCGGGCCACAAGACAATTGCACCAGCTTTGCGGCCGTGTTTTGTGGTGTCCGGCCTCGCGACAGCCTGAGGACAGCCGCATTCCGCGTGGCTGGCTGGTCTGGTGGGCTGCCTACCTTTGGCATTACGGCTGGGCGGGGCCGCAAACCAGATCGTGTCATGCGTCCCACCTGATTGGCAGCCTCCGTAATTCCTTGTCTCCAGCTGGAAGTGAACATGTTTCCAAATCTCAAGTCATCCATAATGCAAGACTGAGGAACTGACAGCTGACTCCAGTGTGGCTGAATGCTACGGATCGTATAAATTTGCAGCAGGTTCATATGGCCGTGTTGCCACAGGCTTATCTCTGGTGCAAATAGTCCAACTGCTCCTGTGAAAACCTTGGGATTCAATGGGGCCTCAGATAGTCCATATTGCTGGTGGGTCATCCGATGAGTTCATATCATGACCTTATAAGCATGATTTACATGATAAAGTGCGGTCAGTTTTGCAATATATATGCTCCCTCTCAGGTTCAAATTTTCTTATGCCATGTACATAAAAAAATTTCAAGGGTGTCAAAAGATGAGTTGACAGAGCATAAACGTTACCATTTTATTTGAATTGGATTATAAAAAAACTTTGGAAGTTTTGAAATTTACGAAAATTTGAGGGGGCCACATCGAGTAAAGAAACCTACATTTGCGAATTGCAGCCATAGCAAAAAGTAATAGGAGGGGGGGGGGGGAAGTGAAGCGAAATCTCACGTCATATTTTTAAATTCTTGATGGACAGCAGAGCTAAAAAAAAAGTCCACAAACAACGCGAAAATCGACTTCACGGGGGTGGGGGTTCAGGAATTCCGGAAAAACACTTCACGTAATTAATGGACGCCCCTTGCAGCACTTTTATTGACTACTTGGCTCTTTTATTTTATTTGATAAATTTTCACATTTGCTTGAAGAAGTTAGCATAATATGCTTCCATGATAGTTTCGTCATTTTTTAAAGGAATTTAAGAACAGTACCTCCCTCAACATCTCAGAAAGATAGACACTACCATATTTTTTATTCCAGAAGAAGCAGGGTGGATCTTCTTCCGGAGCTGGCGTGCTGTCTTTAAATTCACTGTTTCTGTAGTTCTATGGTAAGGTGATGTTCGACGCCTCATCCAAAATAACTAATCGTTCAACTAACTCTAGTGAATTCACTTCGAAGAGCGCCAGATTTTCCTCAAACAGCTGCACCGCGCGTGTGGGTGAACGGTTAACGTTCTGGCCTCGCATTCGGGAGGACGCGGGTTCGAATCCCCGTCCGGGCATCCAGATTTGGGTTTTCCATGGTTTCCCCAAATCACTCCAGGCGAATGCTGGGATGCTTCCTTCAAAAAGGCCACGGCCGAATTCCTTCCCGTTCCTTGTCCCCAGTCCCATCTCGCCTCTAATGACCTTAGCCGTCGACGAGGCGTAAAGCAGTAAAGGGGGGGGGGGGGAAGACAGCCGCATCCTAATTACCTTATGATCTGCTTCGAAAGTTCCGGTGCCCAGGGGGAGGAAATGTTTCTCATGTCGAAGTGCGTCGTCGGGATGCGAGCTATTGTTATTCTTGGAATTCCTGATGTCTCGAACCTTCTGCTTGTCACCCAACAGCTCATGTATGATGTTCACAATTTCCAATTTGTTTATCTCCACCGGTCTTTCTGCGCATGGATCTTCTACGCTGTTCACGTTTAAATCCGAATGCCCGCTTTTTAATATTGCTGCATGCAAGGGCATTTTCCCTTAAATTTGTCATAGTATTCTCATAAATATCCTTTGGTGGCAAGTCTTTCTTATGTGAATATTTAACCACAGCACGCATTTATTCCTTTTCAATTTCAGATTAAATATGTACTTCATCCTAGCAGTTTTCGCAGGTGTGTCATGGACGACCCTACTACTTTAGAATGAACTAGGATAGCTACTCCTGGCGTATAAATTAACCGGCTGGACCTTGAATACAGTGTGACAGGTAGTGAAACTTGCGCCAATGTGTGGTAAAGGGCAAACGAGCCGTACATAGCTAAGACGAAAACATTATTGCTGGACCATGGCACTCGCTACCAGGAGAGCTTTGACATCACATTCTGTTAAACAGTGCTCGTTTCTCAAGCATCAAACAGTAATATATTCCAACAAGCAGGGATTAATGCTACCGCATATCGCAGTACCTCGTCTGCACAGTGTTTAAGATAATGCAGTAGAACCGTTTCAAAATTATGCTTGCTTGGAAACGTAGCTTAAACGACTGATCAAGATTTGGTCTAATTTAACACTCGCCAGATCGCCGGTTCTACTCTAGCATTCCACACGCTTTATTTGAATTATGTATTCTCGTGTAACTTTAACTATTTGTTGGTGGCTCTCACTCAATTAAAAAAAAAGACAACAACTGTTAACTAGCTGTGTACATTCAGAGCCGATAGGTCCTCTATTCTGTGACAAAATGTAATTGAAATTTTGGGAAGGTTACAGACTCCCAAGTGCTGCGTAAGTTCGGTACACCTGGAGAAAGCATTTTAACTAAAACGTAGTCTTCAAACCAAGAACCACAACATGCCAAGTATTCGCAAATGTGGTCATTATGGTCCACAAGAGCAAGACTGAAAATGTTTTATGAGACACTACATGCAAAACGGAAATACCCGCAACAACGGATTTATTTCAGAATTATCAACATATAGATTAACTTTGTAGGAAAATCAAAATAAGGATTCTGCAGAGATATTCGTCCATCAGTTACCGTCAACCTACATATAGTGGAACTTAATTTTAAGAAAAACGGCATTCTGGGAAGCTGAGCTTTACTAGAAGTAAACTATCTCAAATTTATATTCGTTTTTTTGACTACACATGCTGATTCGAACATTTACGTGTTTTTTCGGCTTGAGGCGCAGTTTAATTACTTAGCAGTAACATGCTGAATAAAACACTCGATTCAGCAACAGCGGGATGTTGCTTGCAGACAGAAAGAAAGCTTACGTCCAGAAATTTCATAGAAATAGTCAGTCACATTTACACAAACCTAGAAAATTCAATATTAGACTGTTGTGAAAATGCAGTGAATGTTACCTGCTTCAAATATCTTTGTTACATTATTACTTATAAAATTTTTCCGTGTTTCTGGATTCTTTGATGGCTTCGATAGAATGGTTAATGCCGTTCTTAACTGTTTTATACCGTTATGTTTTGTTTGGACTGTGAATTGAATGTGATGAGAAAGGTAATTGTAACACTACGATTTTGTTAAAAAAGGAAGGGTTAGGAGCTTGTTTGTAGTCTTCTTAATGTCTGCTACACTCTGCCACCAAATTTAAATTACTGTCAAACACTCCTAGAATTAATAACTTACTTGCACAAACGTTATTCAGAGCAAACTTTCATATCTTCAGATACTTCTGACGTCTTCAAACACTTCTGACATACGTAAATTTCTGAAATAACAAGGTGATCACACTCAATATTAGAGTTTCTTGTGAATATTAAGGCAACTTCACTGCAAGAAACTAGTACAATCTGTCAGTTGATTCGAACTTTCGATATTCAGTGCCAGAAATCTCATTCGCTTATACATTTTATTCTGTAGACGAGCTTAGAAATTTTCTTTGGATGGAGCTGACGATATTGATAAGGTGAAAGCCTTGATAAAAATGTGGAACAGGATAGGAAAATAGTGAGTTGGCGTCTCGCCATTTATAGGCGTCGCTTCCAAAGATAAAGCGCTTAGTTAAACACCATCGTTTATTTGATTGGTTCTGAAAAGTATCTGCATGGACCTTAATAGGTGGCATTAGTATTTGTTAACGAATCCATGGTGAGATGTAATGATGAATAAAGACAACCAAGCGACGTCTGGGTAGAATACATTGTGGAGATCAAAGGGTTAGTGTTCGAAGTCAACCGTTAACTTTCATGTACAATTACATCGATATAAAAAGTGGGCTGCTGCACTTACGTCACTGAATAGTGACTAATAACCCGAGCAAGAGGAGAAAGCGAGCAAGGCCAGCTAGCCTAAGGCGATGTGCCTATTTTCGCCTCGTCAGTGGGCATTCCACAAGTACTGACGTGTTACACATCAAATACATATTTCAGTTGATCGTGACGAATCATTGCGAATGAAGATGCAGAACCATTAATAAGATTAAAAAATAGTCATAGATTGGTTTTTATAACCAGAAGGTTAGCAGGTACAGTAATCACTTTTATGTATGAAAATATTTTACTCTTTAGCCTTTGGATCTCCGAACTGCATCGTCCGTAGATCGTCACATCCTTACTTTTTCACTGCCGTAAAATAATTCTGATTTAGCTCACACTTTGAATAGTGATTTCAGATCCAGCAAAGGGAAGCTCTCGGTGAAAATCACCTATCCTCTTCGTATACTACCCTACTCTTGCAACAGCCTTAATACTCTACTATAGAAGCAACGTATTGTTTTATGTTACCGTACGACGTGGTAATCAGATAATTTGGTGTTATCACTGTATGTAACGAGACGACTAATCTAGAATAATTTCCTGAGTGATTCGAATTACTGTGAACATTTTTTTTTTTTTTTGCAATGCTTCGCAATGAACTTCTGTATTTTGGTGACGTAATCAGATTACTACAAATAATAGCATCAATAGACATATGTGAACATCGGCGTAGTTAACATCCGCATAAATTATATATCACGTTACTGAAAAAAAATCTAGATCAGGCATATTCATTTTGGAAAGTAGTGAATAATAGTATAGTGCAGATGCATAAATATATTTTTTTCTTCACGCACTCGAAACATTGAAATTAGCGGAAGAACAATGAGAATCAATACGCGTATGCAAATGTAGTACGAAATGCAGTGTGCTGGAGGGGTGTTCACACTTGTTCAGTCCAACCTCATTCTTTGAACTATGCAGGATATTTAGTTGCTGTATTCTCTGTCGTTGTGACCTGCACAGCTGGAAGCAATATTTCACCACATTCTAACGTGAGTACTGATTTCCACATGACTGCAGCAGCTTTCGGTTTCATCACCAGAACAGCTCCCTACACGGTAACAGACATGCCAATGCGGTGCCATTTCAGTTTACTCGCTGCATTACGAAAACACTGGTCGGCGGTGCGGAAGCAGCCCATCACGATCTACTCATTCAGCACCAGCAACACATCCGCACCCAGACGTGCGCACAAAGAGAGGCCACACAACACACTCCGGCACCAATCAGCGCGCGGCACGGCAGGGGTCATTAGCAGCACAATGGCTCGCCGGAGACTTCACTTTGGTCCGGTTGGTGCTCACCTGTTAGCGAAATCCTGCTGCTGCTCGCGGAGCGACCAATACACTTGCCACCGGCTGGGAGCCTTCCGCGGAGCCAACTGGTGGAGGGCCGCTCTCTTCGGCTCTGACTCAACGCGACTGCAGCGCTCCGCTACCCACGCCGGCCAACCCGTTCGCTCGTGACAACCGGTATTCTCGGTTGTCATAAGTTACCAAGAACCACGGCCAATAGACCAGCACGTCACAGCATATTTTAGATTCCAACACTCAAAGCGACACAAAATTTGAAATGCTCTGGTAATTTCCGCATGGCTCCTTGCCACTGGACAGTGACGGTAGAAGCAACCATCTTCAAAACGTCTTATTAATCCACCAGATTCACTCAGATTGTATCTATACACCATTCATTCGTTTTCAACACCGAGAAACTGTTCCTTATTCTTATTTTGAACTATTTTCTGGCTTGCAGAGGTCAAGGTAGGTTGCCAAAAGAAACAATAAAGATGAGCAAAAACGAAATAGCAACTAAAGTATTTTTTGCTTACTATTTAATATATCGAGAACGTTAATCATCGTACACAAAGCACTTGTTCTTATTATCAGAGTGCTGAGTAGAATTATTTCTCAATGGAAGTAATGGTAGGGGTGAGTTAGAAACAATGAATATAGCGACCAGAGGTTCAAGCTTTTACAGTATTGCGCGCAGCTTACTATGAGAAATGTTGGTTCCCCAAAGAACAAAAGTCATACACTATTTCTGTTCTCACATATTCTCTGGAAACATGCATACTAACATCAAAGGACCTTTGCCAGATCCAAGCCAGCGAAATGAAGTTTCTCAGAACTGCCTTCCAAAAAACGAGACTTGATCATATAAGGAATGATGAGATTAGATCAAAACTGGAGTTAAATGAATCCATGGAAGAAAGTCATAGGTCACCTATGGATTGGGAATGTTAAAAATTCAATAGCACAAGATTACCGAAAATTTGTAGAGAAAAAAAGGATAATGAATGTAGGATCATTTAGAAGGGCAATAAGAAGATAGATGGATCAAGTGAAGGAGGATATAGAGAGAAGAGGATAGAATTGAGAATCTGTTATGGTCAATGAAACGTTCTTAGACGGAGACAAAGAATAATGATCATTTATAAATAGCAAAACCGAAACATTGGAAGGCCCGTAAACCACAACCGGGAACTTGAGATGGTCCTCAGTGTTGTTGACGATGATGATGATATATATATATATATATATATATATATATATATATACAGCAATAATAGTGATGTAATTTGCATCTTCCACTCCAGTCAGTGAAAACAAAGTGATCGAAACCTAGGTGATACAAATGGGAATGACCGTTTAACACAACTCCTGTAATATAGTATGAGAAGAATAACTAACACTACTGTAGCGAACACCGCACAATCTATCAGTAATCTGAACAAATTGATTTTCTTAAAGTAGTTATAACCTTATCACTTACTGAATTCCGTTACTGCTGTTTTCCGAAATTTGTGTTGTCACAATTGTTTACGAATAGGAGGAATGTTTTCAACTAAATTTAGGAAAAAAGAAATCGCAAACGATGGATTTATGTAATATTTAGTCGAAGGGCACTACCTCAGCACAATTTAAAAGGCTACTTGGTTTCTGTTTAATATTTTACAATTTCTTAGCACACTTTCAGGTAACACAATATAATGTCTTTCATTACTGATCTGATAAAAATATACACATCTGTTTGAAATTTAATATCACTACTTTCCCAAGAAGAACAATAGTCAGAGCCGATGGTAGGTTTACAGTTAGAGTTAATTTTAGCTGAATATCTTCAATGAACAAACGCTCTAATGATATGAGTTTATATGACTTCCGACATATTTGTGTTTCGGTCTGCTGTGTTTATGATGAGTCTGCTACAAGAAACTGCGAGTGATTCATCACGATCACCGGATGCGATTAATTTGTCAATCTTTCAATTCTCATTCAAAATACACTTAAACGCTAATGACAGTTGTCGTTATAATACAGACATCACTTGGTTTTCTGTTGTTATCAGAATGCTATTTCTTTTTGTAGGTGATCAGAATTACAGTGAGATAAAACACTAAATCCTGGCCCAATATTTGAAAAAGATACTTCAACAACATTGTAATTACAACAATGTAATTTATCGCTGCGACGGAAATAATCGCGGCAGTTATATACATTGTCTGTTCACTACACATTTGAAGATCAATTCGTGATCATCAGAAGTTCTTCTTATAGATATTTATATCAGTATGGTTTTCCGAAACCTTAAACTCCTTTGATAGCATCTGATAGTAATAAAATAAATAGCTACTCTAATTCTAATCAATTGAAAGAAAAAATAAGAGAGCGCGAGGGAACCTGAAGTTCCATTAATCTTCGCTTGGCAATTACAACAACACAACACGAAAGAGCAGTGGCCAGCCCTGGTGCCACACACCAATGACTGCTTATTCGAGATATCTTCGATCACAAGGGGGAGGGTTAATTAAAGCTATAAAATAACGGAAATCTATCTACAAGTAACCATTATTTGCTCAGTGATCCGATTTTAGCTATGATATTATTTACACTTATTTTATCAGGAAGAGTGGGAGGATAAGTGACGAATCGACGCTAGCTAATGTACCGACTAAAGTGGCTATTTATAGCATCAAAATCAGTTCGTCTTCCACGAAATGAAAATTTCACCGATCTTCTGATTCAAGTTTGTGCACTATACATGTAAGAGAATAAAGGCAAATTTCTAGAGATCGGCGAAAGGCAACTAAAGCAACATTACATACTGACCCCTTTTCTTCTGTTAAAAAGTGACAACTGGGTGTCTTTCAAACTTTACTCATAAATACATCGAGAAAAAAGCTCAACACTTTTCTTAACTATTTTACAATGTGTTATGACTATTTACGTATCTTAGCGTCAAAGTAGGGTTCATTACATTGTAGAAGAACGTTGAGAGATTCGTTGAAGAACTATTCAATAACAAATATTTCTCGAACTTAACTCGACAACAGACATTAGTGCAAGACTAAACAGCACATACATAAGCAGCAACTTAACTCATAAATACCTTTAACAGACCTGTCCTAAATATAAGTTATACCTCATTTTCTATCATAAGACACCATTTTTTGTTTGAGCAACTAATGAACATTTATAAAACTATTTACATCTAGTAAACTGCAGAAGTTAACAGAAACTGAAAGAAATATGTTGGACAGATAATGTTTATATGTCTAAGTCTTGATAATATAATGTTTTTAGTTGAAGTCAGTATTTTAATAGATACTTTAAACATATTAAATGCACGTGACTTCAATATTTTAAAATTACTCTCTGCTTTTCATCTTCTCATTCGGATACATCGTCAACAATTTATCTCTTGTTAGTTTTTTTTTTTTTTTAATTGCCAAAATAAAGCTGAAGGGTTTAGTATATTTCACTTGTGTGTTTCTTCCTGTTTCACTCACTGTGTCCCCGTCTTTCACCATTTTTATATTGTATGAAATAGGGTAACATTTGAGAAATCTATCAGTAATAGCTTCATAGCATAATTTGCTATCATTGCAGGTTTGAGACTTTTCACGATATGGGTGTAAAGATATTAAAATGGTATCATAAAACTTTTGAAATAGACTGAACATAACCGGTCTGCGGTCCTACAAAGGCACAATCAGCGCGTTAACTTGGCATGTGTCTTAGGCAAGTAGACAAAACAGGCAGATACTTGTTTGCTCTGCTTTCACTTGGAGCTGCTACCTGTTTGACTGCACGACTCCACGGAACTTGCATTCCGGAGGGCTAATTTTAGAACTCACCTGACATCGTCATATCGGTTTATAACTAATTATACATCTACCTAAATTATTATTTATCTATAGACTTTTCGTCTGTGGATGCAGTCCGTTTGTGACAAGTCTCTACCTTCACTTTAATTCCACATTAACAGAATGGTGTGCTAAATTCTTACTTTCTGTGGTTTAGTAAAAAATATATAAAGTCTGTATGAAGTCAATGTACGTTACTCTTTGCTTGAATTTGTTGCTAGTTACTTGTTTATTGTGAGCCTAGTGTTCATCATGTGACTATCGATCAGCAGTGAAGATCGCTGCCAACAGAACTCAATAAAAGAAATTTAATTTCCGAAACGAAAGAACAGGACACAGATTAGACATCTATATCCTGTGAATGTAATAGAAGCATGCGTGGCATTTAACTTATATTAAAATCATAGAAAAAAATAATTCCTCATTTCTCAGTAATATTTCAAGTTGAATTGCTTTGGTTCTTACTTTTACATCAAATCATTTGCTTCCAGAGCTCCCAAAAATAGAGAAAATTGACTGAAGAAGCAATGTATAAAACATGAAGTGAAATGAGACAGATGCTCTCTGTTAATCAAGTGGGCAACTTTCTCGTTACAGCTCCGAACTGGTTATTCAAGCCATCCACATAATTTCCACCGTTTATCTTTGCTTCCCGGACTCAGCGTGGCAACCTGATTCACTTTTAGAGAACAAGTAACAGGTATTTATAACGATAACCATCAGTTATACTACTGTCTCCTGCTTTAAGTGGAAAATACTTACTTCAGGTTAATATCTGAACTTGTAAGCGTATCTGTCATTTCCTTCCTTTGCTTATTTCACACGCTAGTATTAGTTTCACCTGTCTGCTGAATGCTGAGACGCTTGCGTTCTATGTTTCATCAACTTCCTAGAATCTGATTGACTTGATACTTTGCATAAATTCTCATTTCCGGTGACAATACAACAAACAATAATAATAAATACTAATTAATCAATTGATTAATAAAAATTAAGCAAATCCAGTCACTTCTCGGAGTTGAAAAATTTGCCTTGGTAACGTATCAGCAAGTTCATCCCAGTGGGCCTTCGATAATGGTTTACGCTTACGTTCGAGATGGTTCGTGTATGCTGTATTTTCTGGATAATTCGATTGCAGGTGATGCTATTGCTCGGCCATTTATTGTTCGCTTGCTGACTTGCCTTGAATTGAAGAGTTGTTTGCATAGTTCGCTAACCTTATCACAGAACGTGTTGAATGTTACTATGTCGACTCTGATCCGTGTCTCATTTGTATATACATATAAACGATACAATCAGCTAGTTATTAGTACGTTACAAACACACATACAAAACAAATTTTTGCTAGCCTTTAAAGGTCACATCACACTTAATTGTTACGTGATAGTTTCCGGATGTAGTAGAAGGTGCTGCCAATATTTTTTAAACATAAGCTTATTGTCTACTATCTGTTTTATCAGAAAGTTTTTTTTTTGTAATTAAAAATGTTCTATCTGGTGGTTTTCCGTTATTATGTTAGGTAAGAAGTTTTACTGAAACAACCGCCTTGCCTTAAATTATTAAGTTATTTGTGTGAATGACTCAAAAGTTAAATTAGCTGCTTCGATATATTTCGCACGAATTGCACCAAATCACATTAGTTTCCATTCCCCCCACCGAGCGGGGCGGTGTAACGGTTAGCGTTCTGGTCACGCATTCGGGAGGACGGCGGTTCGAATCCCCGTCCGGGCATCCAGATTTGGGTTTTCCATGGTTTTCCCAAATCACTCCAGGCAAATGCCGGGATGCTTCCTTCAAAAGGCCATGGCCGAATTCCTTCCCATTCCTTGCCCCCATCCTTGCCCCCCATCCTTTCCCGTCTCTAAAGACCTCGATGTTAAAAAGAGACGTAAAGCAGTTTAAAAAAATCCATTCCCCTCCTCCCCCCGCTACGCTATAGGTTCCCAACGTAGAGGGAGAGGGAGAGATTGGGGGTGCGAGGTAGCTTTGCCGCCCATGTCGACGATCCCTAGCTCTGTTTCCTCTGAGATGTTATTGTTAGTACTGAAAAGTAGGCTATTACCTTATGAATAATGAAATTGTGGCGGGGGTGGGGGTGAAGTGGCAATTTTATTTTTGATGGAAGGGGGGCGTGGTTCGAGAAACTTCGCGAAATCCTACTCTGCGCTACTATTATTAGTGGCTACTGGAAAGGACGGAATTTTTGTTTTCAGTGTATGCCATGATAGAGCGCACAGTGTTCTTTGAGCATAGTCATATAGGTGGTAAAGTATGTGTGGCAGAGAGCCTGTGATCCACTTGCAGTAGTAATTTTTCGTTTGGCCAGTGCTGGCAGAGGCACGTAGCGGGCAGGAGACGTTCGGCGGCTGGCCTTTGGACGATCACGCTAGCCGTGAAGGACAGAGTGCCGTTTGGTTTCGCAAGCTCGACTGCTGTTCCCACAGAGATGAGCTCCTCTACACACGCTTCGACATTAAGGCCGACTACCTTCTCTAACAACGATTCTCATTACCGGAACGTAGATGTGTATCATCTCATTCCTAACTAATTGTACATCTACCTAAATTATTATTTATCTATAGACTTTTCGTCTGTGGCTGCAGCCAGTTTGTGACAAGAGTCTCTACCTTCGCTTTAATTTCCACTTTAACAAAATTGTGTGCTAAATAGGCACTTTCTGTGTGTCAGTAAGAAATATATTTAAAGCCACTGCTTTTCTATGCTATCTTAGGTTGAATCGAGAGAATTACAAACCAGACCTAACAACTGAATAGAGAATTGTTCCCGTGTTATGGCAAATGAAATTTGGATGTTCGAAACGGTATCACAGCACGATTCATGACGACTATAACTAAAACGAGTGCAAAGACTATCGTTAGACAACTATGGCTAGAGTCGTTCGATTAAATTTGCTGACTTTATTTTTTTTTGGAAAAGTCTTCTTTAATGATTTTTACTTGTATTCTGTGAGTACCTTATAAGAAGAATAGTAAAAGACACTGACTCATTGGTTTCAATCGGTGAAACGTCGGTTGCAGATGCTCTCCAGTTTTCGCTGGTTCATCGAAATACTTCAGTGTAATGGCGGAATTTCACTAAAGTAGTATTTGCGCCTGCATGTGCGACCATGTTACAAATAATTAAGTAAGCTTAGAAGATACCTACAATATATTTCAACCAAAGTGAGAGACGAGCCAAAATTTAACCTTTTCACTGAATTCGTAAGTAATTTGTTTGGTCTAGCTTCAAGCCTCTATCAAGTGATCCATGAAACGTATATTGCTCTTTCATAGACCACAGAAGTTTGTTTTGACACGGTTCAAGGACGCTAATGATCGCTTATTTAAAACAGTAAACATGACAGTTGCAATAATACATTAACTAAACAAGAAATTTTTCTTCTTTTACCTTTCTTACAGCCGGAAGACGTATATTTCAAGATTCTTATATAACGATTACATACATGGACGAATACTTATCCCTCGTTATGGGTACCACAACGAGTCTAGAATTAAGCTGGAGACATTCTTATGGGTGAAAACTGAAATATAAATTGTTTAACAGATAGGTTGAATCCTTTTCCGCGATACAATTGAAATACATAAAACTGTTTTATTAATGAATAAACTAGTAGTTGGACTCTCATATTGAAATAAGTTCCATACTCTCCCACTCTTTGGTGTGTGTTTTTAATTAATTTATTTTATATGAAGTGAAACAACGAAATGCCGGAGTTTGACTGTAATATGGTCATTCTTTGCCTGGAATTAGGTCGGTTCCAACTTTCTTAGAGAAATCTCAGACACCAAAGATTCAATGGAAAAGGCTTAGCCGCATCTAGGGAACACAAAGATATCCATCCCTAATGGTACGTTGTCTGTATCCGTTAACTTGCCTTCTTGCTACAACATCAACGTTGATTTGACTAACAAGGGGATCTTACGGTTTCGGAAATTCAGTTTGGGATGAGTCTTCGCAGGTTGGTAGTATACCTTAAGGGTGTTCACCCAGTAAAGTAGTAAAGCTCACTAGCAAGACGATTCCGACAAAAAGGGCTCTAAAGTCTTACGGCAGCTCACATACTGGTCGATTCGTACGCTATACCAGCACAGCGGAGTGGCTAAGTCTGTAGTGAACTCGCTTAGCACGCAGACGATTCAATGCTAACTCGGGGAACTTTTTAAAAATTGTTTTAAAAGCTAACGACCTAAAATACTATCAATTAACTCATAAATATTTTTTATTTATGAAATGAATCTTGCAGCTAGTTAAAATGTGAATTAATGATAGTTTTATTTTTAAAAGGTTGAATAATTTCAAATGCATTTTTGACTGAAGTAAATTAAAACTTTAATTACTACTATAGTAAAATTTCAGGTAGGTTTTTATTTATGTTAAAATTTTCACGATAACATCTTTATTTGTCAATTTTTTATTTTACATACAAGCATCAGAATGATAACTATTTGATTTAATTGATAATATTTTATGTCATTAAGTTTTTTTAAACTTTTTATAATTTTTTAAAAAGTTACCCCAGGTAGCATTGAACCCGAATTGCCAGCGTGGTAAGAGAGTTCGCTACAGACTCCGCCACTTTCACTATGATAACATGGCATACAAATCGACCAGCATATGAGCTGCGCGTAAAACTTTAAGCCCTTTTTCTCGGAATCTTCTGGCTAGTGCGCTTACTACTTTACTGGGTGGACCCCTTAAGATAAACTACCAACCTCCGAAGTCTCATCCCGAACTGAATTTCCGAGACTGTAAGTGTGGGTACAGAGGAAAATGATTCAATTTCCAATGCATCCCTGTTGTACACCGAAAGCACATTTCATCAAATGATCCAGAGTGCAGTAGATGTTATCATATTATTATCCAGAACACTTTGAAGAACGTTGTTTTGTGCTTTACCATAAATAATCCAGACGGTTGAGTCATTTCAACTACATTAGGATGCAGCAGCAAATATGAAAAATGATTGGCGAATCACGTGGGTTGTTACTGGCAGGAGTGCCAACTTTGACCCGTGGGTCACAGAGAGATGTTCCGTGCGTGAACTTATCCTCGGCGTCACCTTCACTCGCAGCATTGGTATTCCATTGCTCAAGTTGGCGGTATGCGGTCGCCGCGCAGCCTTGCAGCTCTAAAGGTCGCGCCTGGCTCTCCGGTACTGTTATTATCTGCCGGTAGCGGAGTATTGGCGCTTGCTGCAAGTTTAACGGCTGTGATTATATAATGGTCCGTCACTACCTACGGACTGTGAATGGAAAATGATGTACTGCAATTTCTTACAATATCATGAAACACAGGTGTGACAGCGATTTTTCCTTGTCTGTTATATTGGACATGCTAAAGAATCTGCCAACGATCGTATTTCACAATTACCCATCAATAACTACATTAACAGCCAGTTTTCCCGTCAAGAAAGCTTCTATCGTCTTGTGCTATGGAAATAAAGATTCATATTTTTAAAAATATATACCTGGAGATACTAATCAAGAAACGATTCTTTTAAGAACCTGCACCGAGTGTGGTGGGTGAGCGGTTAACGCTCCGGCCTGGCCATTCGGGAGGACGCGGGTTTTCATTGGTTTCCCCAAATCACTCCAGGCAAATACCGGGATGCTACCCTAAAAAGGCCATGACCGAATTCCTTCTTGTTCCTTCTCCTCAGTCCCTTCCCATCTCTAATGACCTCGACGTCAACTGGGCGTAAAGCTATAAGTATATATATATGAGAAATTTCCGAGCCGTTTGAAATAAATTCAGGTGTGAGACAGGGAGATGGTCTGTCTCCACTACTTTTCAACTGTGCATTAGAAAAAGTAGTGATGAAATGGAGGAAAGCCATCAACACAAAGGGTGTTCAGCTGGGAAGAAATCCAAATAAAATCACCATAGATTGTCTAGCTTTTGCAGATGACATGGCGGTAATTACTGATTCACTGGATAGTGCAAAAGAACAAATCGAAGAACTAGAGAAACAGGCAGCCAAAGTAGGATTACATATATCTTACGAAAAAACACAGTTCATGACAAACATCAATGATGCTCCTCAAAATTCCTAAATATTTAAAACAAATTGTTTTAAATATTTAGGAGAATGGATAACGAACGACACAAAAGAAAAGACGGCGATAGAAACTAGAATACGTAAAATGGAAAGAGCATTTCATATGACAAAGAACGTATATAACAAAAAATCCTTATCATGGAACACAAAACTAAGGCACTATCAAGCAGTGGTTAGGCCAGAAACGTTGTATTCGGCAGAAACGCTTAAGCTAACAAGATATGAGGATCTTGAAAAACTGGAAAAAGTAGAAAAAATAATCTTGAGAAAAATACTGGGACCCAAACCTAATAGTAATGCTGAATACAAATTAAGACCAAACCGAGAACTATATTCGAAAATAGAAAAACTAACAGCTATAATGATGGAAAAGAAGACTGAAATTTTATGGGCACATATACAGAATGGATAGTAATAGACTAACAAAACAGATCTTCACCCTACTGAACAAATACAAATCCAAACCCCCATGGTTCACTGAAACTGAAAAGGACATGAAAAATGCTGGAGTGAAAGCAGATATAATAGACAACAGAACACTTTTTAGAGAAGTAATTCACAAGGCAGGTTTTCAGGAGAGACAGAAATACATAAAGGGAAGGAAATGGACCCAGGAACAAAAGGAACAACACTCTCAAAGAATTCAGGAAGTTTGGTAGCAAAGAAAATTAAATACAAAGAAACATAGCCAAAGTACCCTCGAAATGGGTTATTCGGAATAATAATAATTATTATATATAAGAGTTGACCTGAAACCAGAACATCACCTAGGTCCCGCCTGAATTTTCAATAAAACACATAATATTATATTACATAATAATAATTCCGTGTGGTCGGAATGACCTGGTTGGTGACAGGGTTTCTACTGGCTGTGCATTCCACCCCTGTCGTAGCCACCTTAACCTAACCCGGAAATTCTACCGGGTACAGGGGACTTACAGTTTAACGTGGAATCCGAACCACGGTACCGTCCTGGCGTACTTCACATTACACAGCAAGCTGTGCCAGAGGTGAAGGTCGGGTTAAGTGCCTATGAAAATCCCCGCCGAGACAGGGATTCAAACCGGGGACCTTTCGTTCTCCAGTCAGACGCCTTAACCACTGAGCCACCAGACCATAATACATAATTTAAATTATTCATTAAAAAAATTTCACCAGTTATTTAGAGATTTGTGGCGTTAATATTGTTATTTATTTTCTACCGTGTTTTAATTTTTTGATTCTTGCCGCTGATAGGATACGCTTAGCGAGAGCACAATTTCCTCTCCACAACATACGAGAAGGTTTTAATTGACTTAAGATTATCGGCGTTTTGTTAGTTGAAAGGTCGAAAAATAAATCGTCATGACTTATTACCATTCCATGAAGGATCATGGATTGTATTGATCAACTGTGTGGCTGTTCACAATGGATCTCGAAGCTCGTAAATTTTAACGCTTCAGGGGCTGTTAAGTCGATGTTCTAGAACCTGAAGTCTTACTTGCCTAATATCACCTGTTGCAGAGGTGGAAAAAAATATATATATATATATGCAGGGCTGCAAAATTATTTATGTTTGATATGTCAGCAAATCTGTGTTTGTATACAGCTGATTTATCAAATTCATACAATATCTTTTCGTATCCTTTCATTGTGCCATTTATGCAAAAGGAATGGAAAATGAGAAGGCCAGCGATGATGCGTTAAAAAAATATATTGTCAGTAACTCAGCACCCATTTTTAAGTTCACATTAGAAAATACTTCATAAAATACTTTATTTTCAACAGAATCAGTATTATTCATAGCATGTGTAATTTTCTTGAGAACTGTCATGAGGGGTAACTTGAATTAATTAGATGAGGAATCCGATTTTCAGAAAGCTTATGCACGCCATTAGAAGGGTATTGGAAACCCCGCTGGCTCGTTCCAAGAAATGTGAGTCAGCCACGGCATCTGTGGCGGCCTTTGCTGGCAGAGACGAGAAACTGCACGGGACTGTAACGTGCGCTGGCGGCCAGCAGCTACAAGCACAGCTCAGCTTTCCCTGTCCCTAGTCTATAAAAGTATCCATCTAATGAAACTCACTTCTGTTTACATGCTCCTAAGTCGATTATTTTTTAATCAATTTTGGCATGTGGGAACCTTTAGAAAATAATTACCGATAGTCATGAACAAAATAATGATAGAGGAATTTGGGTTAATATTAACCACAGCAAGGCAAAAATTATGGAGGACAACAAAAATAAGAATAACTGTAATAGACGTAATATTGAAATCGGATCATGTGTAGGAAGTATCAAGATAATTATGTGTTTATGAAGTAAAATTACTGATGATATACGAGGGGCAGCCAAAAAGTTCCCTGAATTCTGTCGTAGTGTTGGCAGTCAAAACGTTCACTGAATTCTGTCGTAGTGTTGGCATTTGTGATGCAATTGTTATGAGTTTGACAGGTCTGAACTGGTCATAACAGGCAGTGTGACTGCAGTGTAGCTGGAGGTAGGTCTGTGTGGTAATCAGTTGTTATGAGTTTGACAGGTCTGAACTGGTCATAACAGGCAGTGTGGCTGCAGTGTAGCTGAAGGTAGGTGTGTGTGGTAATCAGTTGGCGCGATGTCGCAGTTTGAGCAAAGGGCGAACATCAAGCTCATGTACAGATTAGGAAAATCTGCTTCAGAGACTTTTTTAGCCTTAAAAACGGTTTACGGTGACGATTCGTTAAAGAAAACAGCCGTTTGCGAGTGGTTTTCAAGATTTAATGGTGGACAGGAATCGCTGGAAGACGAGAGTGCAGTGGGAGACTTCAACCTCGAGAAACGAAGCAATGGTAGAGCAAGTGAAACAGTTAATCAGTTCAGACCGAAGAATGACCATCGACGAGTTGGCACAAGAAGTGGGATCTCTCATGGACGAGCGAAGGCTGTATTTCGGAAGATACTAAAACAGGATTTTCATCGTTGTTTCCAGCAATGGCAGGAGCGGTGGAGCAAGTGTGTGTGTTCAGAAGGAGCCTACTTTGAAGGAGATTAAGTAAATGTGTACTTATGTTTTGTTAATAAAGAGTTACAATGAAATTCCGTGAACTTTTTGATTGCCCCTCGTAGGCTAGAACGAGCTTCAAAACAGAGAAAATTGAGAATAATTTTAGTATCAGACCAGATCATACTCAGAAATGTCTTCCTTAAACTGTATGAATGGATCACTACGCTTTTTGCATCTATAACTTGGAGTTTCTATAATAGAAAGGAAAGCAAATGAATGGTCGGAAATGTGGTGCTATGGAAGGATGTGCAGGATTAAGCATATACATAAAGTACAAAATGAACATGTTCCGAAAACTATGAGCTTGTGAGACACATTGTGGAAGAATCGTACGAAAAGAGTATGGTAGGTCATATTCTGAAGCAAGCAAAAATGTTTTAACTTATTAGTGGAACGAACAGTCGAAGCGAATTAACGTACTGGAAGTTTAAAATAACTGAGGATGTAAGTTGTAAAGGACGTGTTAAGACGAATATATTAGCTCAGGATAGGGAGAGATGGAGCATTGAGAGACTAACGAGAGGGAACAAAATTAGGCGTTCTACTCAAAATAATTCATTCAAATGATTGCTGATTTCTTCGTAGACAAAATATTTTTTATATTGCTTGGTATTTGTTTGGTTCCGTCTACATGTTTAAGTTAGATTATTTCCGAAGACTTGCTTAATTTATTATTATTTATAGTGTGTTTCTTTTGTAGCTGAATTATAATGTAATTTAAGCACTGAAAGAATTTAAAAATGTCGTACAACTAAATAATTAGTGATAGTGCGTCATAATTTAATGCGATTTAAAGGCGTGGACATAAATTTCTTACCTAATAATGCCCAGTTGGATTTTAAATGCTGTACTGTTTCTTCGGGAATAACGGTAAATTGTAGTCATATATATTTCCGTTTGCAATTAATGTTAACGCAAACTGAAATGGGTAAGAATACTGCTACAAAAAATTACTTTACTTATGAAACCTGGTAACTGTAAATAAGCAACTAATCACGAGTACTTAGAATAATGAACTGCACCTTTTGTTACATATAATTCTGATGCTGTCATCGACACGAGAAGAAGAATAAGTTACAGATACTCTTTTAGGAAAGATTAAATATATAATCTTTGTAGCGAGAGTAAAAATATAAATCTAAGTGTACATAACTAGAAAATAAAGTATATGTTTTAGTGACCTCGTTGATGAAGATATGAGAGATGCTGATTTTTGTCCTTTCTTACCTTGTTCGGCAGGGTAGGCTGGCCTTGGTGTCACTGGCCGCAACCTGCAGGCAAACAAGAAACGCCACTGATTACCTTACAGCTACACGCATAAACACAACTCTGACGCCGTGGGATCGTTCTTGGCACCTTTAGCAGGACCATCAGGCGGCTCTCTGAACACCTGCGCCACAGTCCTAACGCTACTCAACGACGGGAGACACGGGGAAGGGGAATGAACACATGTTTCCTGCAGCCTTGATTAGCGGAATACAGTGGAAAGACATTGGTTAGCTAGATCGGAGTTATCTTTCCACAAATGTGGCGACAGTCTATATACGAGACGATGCTCTCTGTGTCCCTGGACGTACGCTAACAAGAACAACATAAAAGTAACAACTTCAGGTGTCATCAAACGTATTTACCCTTATCCACCTGGGCCCAATCATGTAAGAGAATTTTCCACCTCCTCTTTCCCGTCCACCAATCTACCCCTATAAATGTTCCTCTTGCTATGCATGCTGCTAGATATACTTCCATTCTAGCTTCAGTTATCTATCTTAGCATCCCTTCCTCTTCCATCCTCTATACAAGCACGAACCACCTTCATTTATTTTTCTCGATTCTCTCGTCCAGCTTCTTAACTTCAGTCTCCTTTTTTGCGTCTTCATTACTCACTCTATCTCTTCTCGTCTGTTCTATTATTCGTCTCAAGAGAGGTTCAGCTCACCGACTTGGATTTTACTTTCTTCTCTGCATACTCCAAGTTTCTCCTGCCTAGAAGTATGGGTACATAATTACACTTCATGGGTCTTTTTCCCATGCCATATTCATTATATTCTGACAGATCTCATTCCCACGTTGAAAGCTGATCTTCTTGTCTGACATATCATTATGCGTTTATTCAATAATTTCGAGGTTTTGTCCACAAATCTTTATATTATCATTCCAATCTCTTTACTTTCTTGTCATTACCAGTCTTTCTCTTTCCCATATTGATTCATATCCCATATTTCTCAAGTTTCTTATTCAATTACTCCAGTTGCTGCAGCTTCTGGGAGTATATTATTTGATGACTGTGGACTGTGTTTGTTTCGTCACATAAATATAAAGTCATTAGAAAGGTGTGGTTTTATATTTGGACAGAATGACTGCGGATTATTTGGTCCCTGACGAAACACAGACTTTTTTTAGCAATCTGAACTCCCTGAATGGCATACTAGATCCACTCAGCAAAAATCTCAAGATTACCAGCACCGACGGATTTGGAAGAGGATACAGAACTTTACTTATACGAATTACTACCCCTGCTCTCACAACATGGGCAAAAAACGATTAAAAATGGGAACATATATACTTTTTATCATTAAGAAATGGGTGCAAATAGTTGAAGTCAGCTTTAATCGGTATTAAAATTGAAATAAATTCTGTTACATGAAACAATCAAAAGAATAATGAGATGAAACTTGTATAATTCTCACAGACGTTTCAGCTTCCATGTTTAAATCATGACGGGTTTGTCGGTGTAATATCTGTCGATCTTTTATGATGCTACGGAGTGTAACAGGTAAAGACAAGGTGTCGCAGCTTTTTTTAAAAAAAATTTTTTTCGGGCTTTATCTTCTTCGACGTAGAGGTCACTGGAGTCGGAAAATGACTGGGAGAAAGAAACGGAAAGGAATTTGGCCTTGCCCTTTTGATGGAACCATCCTGGCATTCGCCGTGGAAAACCCAAATCTGAATAGCCGGTCGGGGATTCGTAGCCGCTGGCTCCCGAATGAGAGGACAGAGCGTTACTGCTCACCCAACCCGCTCGGAGAATGACGTAGTGATGATGGATGAAAATGTTCCACGAGAAGGACGATGTATATATAGCATGCGTGCCTCCTGTAAGCCTTTTTGTTACGGACTCTTTATAACCTCCAACGTGTGACAGGAGGTTTCCGGTGCTGTAGCACTTTGCCATTCAGCGGAGTAAACAATGTTATTATCCTCGCTACGTTCACGAGTCGAGATTAACATCAATTTTATGAGCCGCGTCCCTGGCTGCAAGGTGCATCTCCCTTCTACGACAGGAGACACGGAAAACGGATAGACGCTGGTGTTACCTCTCGAGAAGAAACGTTCTGAGGCCCTCAATCAGCTCCGTGCTTGTCGCTAGGCGCAGGTGTGAAGTGATTGGGGTTGTCGCAGGTGTCCGGTGTCTGTTGTAGATGGAGGTCAGTAGGAGTCGTGAGAATGACACGTGATACCCAGTAGGGCTCGGATTGCTGTCGGCTCTCCTTACAGACTGCTGCTGCCAGTCCACTACCGCAAATGAGACCAGCTCAACTGCCGACGAGCACTGCATTCACTCCCTCCGTGCTGCATACACCGAAAAATGACCTGCAAATATCCCTTCAGCAACTATTTCCATACGAGCAAATTATGCTTCTTAACATAATTCAGTTCAGAACGGAGAAAGCACGGAGGCTTAGAAGTCAATTAAAAATTCGATAAAGAAAGCAAAATTTTCGTACATTAAATCATGTGCCTTAGTAATTCTTACTTTGTAAACACTCCCTTAAAGACGAAGCGACTTAGGAAAAAATCTACTTTTTATAGCGTGTTGTGTATTTCTACGTCATCTCGTGCAGTGTCATAGAAAGTGATATCTATATATATAAAGGTGAATGTATGTATGTATGTTTGTTTGTTCTTCATACAAATCCACAATTTTCATTCGCAGTCAGTGTGAGTGTAATCTGCAGTAAAATGTTATAAATGCGGAACTAAGTCTCTGTCTTTTTGTTACGTTTTGACGACTAAATGCTTATACCGATATTGACGGAATTTGACAAGAAAATCTGTAGGTAGGGCACAGGACATTTTTTTCGGTATGATTAACAGTTGTAGTCACGAAATTTATCGATTGGTGACAGAGAGACGGATGTGTATGTTAGTCTGTAATGCTGTAATTTTACGTCGGTGTCCCAAGGTGTGCTTCTCGCGCATTATGTTGGTGTATAATTTGTTAATAAATTTCGTTTAGAGAAAAAACGTATTATTTAGTATAGATGTAGATTTTCTCTATCCTATTGCTCTGTGTCTGCTTAAATGTTTCTGGCACCAGTTTATTTTGCCTTCTTTTTTGACATGCCTTGCGGGCGTAAACTGGCCGAAGTTGTAGCTCTACCAAAACACGAGCAGCTAAAGTTATTAGAACCCAAGAATCGGATGCTCATGCTGAAGAAAGAAGAAAAGACCAATCTGAAATAAACTTGCTCTTAGTTAACACCCTCCCACCCCCCACCCCTCCACATCCCCTCACCTTCGCTTGTTGTTGTTTTTTCTGTTTTAAATATGTTGGAAATTGATTCTCTTCAAGAGACAGGTTCGACGGTAGAATGGTATAGTGATGGCTTTCCTGCCATATAATGCCGACTGGGTGTCGTTTGGGACCAATCCTTTGTTACCAACAACTTTATATATTCAATTCTGGCAAAGAAATTCTTAATCCACGTGTACGAAGTCGCGGGTATCAGCTAGTTTTCACTATTTCCTAATATCTATTTATATTTGTCTGTAACCAATGCTTTACCGCAAGTGATATTCTGTAATTTATTGGAGGTGAATGTGACGGGTATTTGCGATGGTAACGTATTTTTATTGATGTTTGCAATGAGTTCCTCCTAGACGTAGTATATGATATGGTAGTACAGTTTGAAGCTCAGTCTGCGTTATGGTTGTACCTTAACACCGTAAGGATCCATTTAGTCCAAGTCTATTCCGAGACTACGCAGTTACATCGGACCTGAGATGAACTCGCGGTTCTCAGCTGACGACCATGTTCCCGCTTGTCACCTCTGATATACACTTTAACTAATCAACTTCCACTACCACACACCATCGTACAATTTTCGGATTCGATCTGTGGCTGCATAGTACTCGCTGCCTGAGTTTACATTTTAGGGAAATGAGATAAAGACACTACAATTTTATGCTGAAATGCCGTAATACTACCCACTTGAATTAGCAAAAATTTAAAGGTTCTTCGTGTATTCTGTGTGCATAAATTAAGGGTTTGATAAAGACACTGTTCAAAAAGTAAAAAGTATTTCCTCTCTACGTGCTGAATTTCACCCTCGATATAAAATTGAAAGTGTCACCAACATTACTGAAAATGTCTTTACTATCTGCGATAGTAAATGATGTTATATATGATACTTAAAACAACGACCTGAAGATATGTTTTCCAAATGTAATAAGTTATGTATGTTTGGAGCACTTGCAAGCCACCTGCGTTTATTTTCTTACCCGATTGCATATTACCCAACAGATTCATCTTGAAATTACTTCAAACTGAAAACTAATTTTAAGATCTCTTATATACAAGAATTGTAACGCTGTCTACATACTACATAAAGAACTACTTGCGATTCAAAATTGTATCTGTTGGTGTGTGCCTAGCTCTCTAGAGAAAAGACCACGCTTGGCTTAACCGACTTACAACATGAAACATAATGCAGTTTAAATTACACCACAATTAATTTATAGGGATCTGTTCTTTAACAAGTAACGTTAAAACCATTAAAAAACTACTAATTGTTGGACTACTCTCGTGCGATTTATTTGATTCGATATCAAGGTAAGTTTAAATTTTTTATCTCAATAATTTAATTCTGTTATTGAAGTTATGAAAAAACAAGAAATACTAAATGATTGAAAGAAAGTTTCACAGAAAAATGCACTTACAATGCGCCGAACGCCAGATTTAATGCGAATTAACGAAAGTTTTCTCTCACATACTTAAGTAACACTGAATCGAAAAGTGAATTTCATAAACTCGTATTGTAGGAAATTCCCTAAAGAATGACACGCACATCTAAAGACAATGCTTTTTCTGTGCACTAAAGGTCTTGTTTATTATTTAGGAAATACACAAATTTAAAATCTTACAAACAAGTGTCAGTTTGTACACAACTGACGTCCTTGCCATGCATCTCATCCAAACACAGGAATAAGCTTTATACCGGTATATGTAAAGTGTGTTAGTGTTTATGTGTTCATGATGACCTTCCTTAACTTCATCTGTGATAAGTGATTGGTTTAATTTTCTTGTCGTTTATTTTTAAAACTTATTAAGTGGCACACGCCAGAATGGTTACAGATAAATCTTCTTTAAGAAGCCAACAGAAAGACACATCAGAGAGAAAGAGAGATCATCCCGAAGATAGCTGTTTGAGCTGAAATGTGGGTGAGCGCTCCGATACTTTCTTCGCTTTCGGCTGCTGTTCTATACCGGCGTTGAACTCTCCCGAAAGGCAGGCTCTGTTTTCTCTAGAGGGAAAGAAAGCATTTTCATTAACACAGCTGTAAGTCGACACTCACGCCGCTGTGCTGGCAGCCGATACCTCTGACTTTCACTAGTGAGCGTCCTTGGCAGGAATTCTCCAGACGTGCTCTGGCAACGGAACGCTGTCCCCCTAGCTGTTCACAGTTTACTGACATTTATTGTTCAAGTAGCTGAGCACTGTCCAAGTCGCCACACCTAGAACGGAAGATTCTAGCTTGCCAAGTAAAACTGATACTTAACAGAGAATAACGTGATTCAGCCATTAGAAATATCGACAGATATACAGCTAGAACTACGTAGGAATTTATTTTCTCAAAAAAAATCCGATAAACTCCTTCTGAGGATGCTCGAAGTTTTTTTGTGGAAACTAAAATTGTTCCAAACGTGTTTAGTATTTTTAAATGATATCATCGATTCTGATGATAACTGATAAGCTAACACAAACGTTAAGGCTATTCTCTTCCATAATTTTTATTTCTAAATATTACACCATTTTCTGCTATGCGGTTTTTAAGTTTTGTGGTAAAATACTTCTATGATTTTCATTCAAACAATTCTTTGTCCTAAGCCTTTGGTTTTAAACAGGAAGACAATTAACTTGAAGCATTTCGCACTTTTTCACGCTCAATAACTAATGTTTTATTACCCTACTGTGTATCTGAAGCGTTAATTAAAATGATCTTATATACAGTTTCGCTATTGGAAAAGCTTCATAACTGCTTTTTCTTGTAATCTGAAACAATTTATGTCTCTAGAAAACATTAAAAAAGAATTAAACATTAAATTTTCGCATCTGGCAGACGACTTTGAAAAGCATAGTCAGACTTGTTTGAAAAATTATAATGTACTCTTCAATTATGAAATATTTAGCTGGTTACATTATGCTATTTCTGTGTTTATTTTAACGTCTTTTATTAAATCATTTACGCCTACCTCCAATTTAATGTGCACGACATTATGTAGTGACATTTATTTTAGAGTTATCAACAATAGTGTTCAGATATGTGAGAATCTACGTTATAAAATTACGATTTGCTATTAATGATTTGTACTGGATGATTGTGCCTTTCGTGAACTAGCTTATTTTAATAAAAATCTCTTATTTAAAATAAAATTTCTTGTTTAGCAGTTGTATCATCTAACTTTGTTTTTGTGGTTACCTCAAAATATAACAACTGCCATTTATATGTGTATGATGATTCAGCTACAAAGACTAAATATTTTATTTGGACGCATGGAAAATAAACACGCAATTCAGCTACAATTTCTTGAGACCCTGGAAATGTAATTTTGTTAAACAGGATTGAGGTATCACGACAGTAATTGTATACTGGTTACAGCATTTACTCATAGCTGCGAGTCTGGATTAAAAATTTTATAGAAAAATGCGTGCTCTGGAACTTCTGTGATAGAAGACAAATTCTAAAACTATTGGTTTGAAACACAGATTCCAATTAGGTTTTATTTAATAGGAGTTAATTATTTTGGTTGTGACAGAGTAAAATGTATATTGTTATGATACGAACGACGTTGTCTGATGCATAACTTTGTATTTTAGGAAATTCCAGTTGACAATTTTGCCTCGTTCAAAATATAGTATATGATTAAAACTTATGTTAGTTTCCTCAATTTAATGTAAGAAAAATACTCCTTTAGCTATGGCTCAACAGTGGATTTAGTATATTGTTTGAGAATTTCCTTCAAACTGCATATAAAGATTGGAACCATACACGTCGAAACGGTGGTGCTTGTTTTGGAAGTTTTGTTTGACGTGGTATAGAAACGTGAAGCAGATAATTGAGAATGTAAGACTTATCGGTTATGTGAAGAAAACGAAGTTAGCTTATGATATAAAAACATGGAAGACAGCATCAAAGCAGTGATGAGAACTGAAGAAAAAATAATAAAAACCATAGCTGTCATGATAGTCATAGATTAGGAAGTCGTAGAAAAATCGAATACCTGTTTGGTGTAAGTTGCCTGACTCTCTTTGTTAAAATATTAAAACCAAGAACCTGCAAGCCCGACTTGAATTTCATCTCGAGTCTTAGCTGAAGGTGCGTCTTTTCGCATCTGTTATAAAAGTTTTTGCAAAGTTATTACAATCATATTGTGTACTGATTCTAGGTCTAGTCTTTCATATCCAAGCGTTCAATTATTTAGTAATATTGTACGGCTCTAATAAACTCAATTTAAAAGACAAAGGTATTTAATGTCCTAGATAGTAACATACAATTATTGTTTTCTTAACATTTGTAAACTTATCAGCTGGAATTTTTAATTTAACAGCTTCTCTCTTTGGCAAAGCTGATATATGCTGCATAAAAGGTGAGGTAAATATTCGACAAAATTCAGGGAAACGGGGGAGTTTGCCAGAGACAGCGAGAAAGTTTTGCTGGACACAAAACTCAAGGCAGCTGAGGTACCGCGCACCCAAGGTATTCGTGCACGTTCTCTGTCGCAAGAAAAGTGAAACCTAGCGGTGTGCAGCGGCTGCAGTTTCCGGAGATCTGCTGCTAGCAAGGACACTGTTCGCCCCGCACGCTCCTCCCCAAGCAGGCGTGCTTATGTAAACAACCACTTGATGTGGAGCACACCTGTTACGCGGGCGCTTGTACCTACACACTGCTCACTGCACTGTCGCTAAGATTCTATTGTTTTAATTGACATTGCAACAGGAATTATGAAATCGAATATACGATCTCCCGCTTGAAATGATCGCAACAATGGCTCCATAAAGTCAACTGTAATCATAATAACTTTCCACCTGCTGAAGTAGTGGTAAATAGCCAATTCTCAGTACACTGCAGTGAAGAAGATTCTACGAAGATCAGCGCCCAGACAACCAAAATCTTAGCCGATATTTTTATGGGAAACGTACATACACTGAGCGAATTGCTATTGGTATTCTAGTGGTCCTTTATGTGTCATTCGTTCTTTCTTCTGAGACGTGTTATTGGTTGCAATCGAAGGCTCTCGTGGTAGAAGTAAATAACTTCTGCGCGCCTGGGATGGTGCGCTAAGCGTGGAAATGGTTACTGGTTACAATCGTATTGTACGTATTAGACGCAAAGACCGAAAACGCTCAGTGAGCGAAAAAAAAACCACCGCAACGTGGTGTGGTTTCTTTGAAACGGCCACAACACAAAATTCGAATTGTGGCACTGAATAAGACAGCTAGAACGCGTTGTGGCTAACTCAAAACGGCCACATTGCGAAATTCGCATCGTGGTTTTCATGATATTACACCACAATGCGTTGTGGTTACTACGAAAAGCCACAACGCGATCTGAACATTAGCTGACACAACCAACACACGAGGGGCATATTCCGAACGTTAATTAAAAACCACGCGATGTTAAGAAAATAAAACACTTTATTTCATTACCATTTCTCTATCTTTAATCATTGTCTGATATAAGTTTCACTAAAATTATTAAAATAAGGAAAGTTGGTAACAAAATTACCAATAATGTTGCAGAGTTATTTATTTTTACAAAAAATATACCGTGACATTTTACCGAGGATGACGGGTGAGAAGGAAAGTTCTCGCCTTCCGAATCTCCGTTCGGCCATCAAAATTTGAATTTTCCATGGTTTCCCCAAATCACTCCAGGTGAATGCCTGGAAGGTTTCCTTAAAAAGGTTATGGCCGAACTCATTCCCGTTCCTTGTCACCAGTCGTTTCCCGCCTCTAATGACCTCGACGTCGACATGGCGTAAAACCATAAGAAAAAAGTGACATTTTGGGTTACGTTTTATGTTCTTTAAATAAAATTTGTATTCTTATCAATACTGCATCCTTTACAGTGACAGATTATTTTAGAAAATGCTGAAAATTTAAATTTAATAAAAAGTTGTGTTATTTTCGAAAATGACACCTCAGGAGCTCACAAGCGTTCAGATTGTCATGAATATGTTCACGTTATCTGTGGAGAAAGCAACGAGAATGGAGGAGTTTGGTGAACATGTTACTTGTAAGCTCTGTTTAAGAAAGAACAGCATCAATCTTGAGAGAGAAGTGCCAATTCCGGTCAATAGAAACAAGCACATAAAATGATTTCACTGTCCAATTAAAAATTTCCTGCAGCTGAAATTTGTTCTATTGTTTTAGTTAGGGTACCCAAAGTTGATGAGAAATGTTTTAACCGTTTTTATGAGCATCATTTCATCAGATCTCTATCAGGTAGTAAACAAGAAAGGTCTTCTCGAGCCACTTTATGCTCGTAATGAATTTACAGCTTCAGAGAGTAACATTGATGACGTATCTCAACTCCTTTAACACTTTGCTTAGCATTTGTGTTACGATCAGGAAGTCAGCAAGGCTTTATAAAATGTCACTTTAAAAGATACTGTATTGATTTAAAAAAATGCAAATGTTGCTCACAGGAATTAAAATGTAACTCAAAATTTCATGGTAATAATTCTTGTAAAAGTAAATAACTCTGCAACAATATTGGCAGATAATTTTTTACCAACTTTCTTTATTTTAATAATTTTACTGTCAACTTATACCAGACAACGATTAGAGGTAAAGAAACGGCAATTAAAAAGAATGTTTATTGTCTTAATATGACCCGATTGTTAATTAACATTCAGATATTTACAACCTACACGTCGCGTTGTGATTGGATCAGCTAACGTTCAGAACACGTTGTGGCTTTTCTTAGTAACCACAACGCGTGGTGGTCAACTATCATGAGAGCCGCGACTCGAATTTCTTGTTGTGGCCTATTTGAGATAGTCACAACGTGTTCTGGCTGTTTCTGTCAGTGCCACAACGCAAATAACGTGTTGTGGCCGTTTTAAAGAATCCACAATGCCTTGTGGTCGGTTTTTTTTTTCGCTCACTGAGTGTAACATACACATTAAAGGCATAGACATTATTGTTTAACAGTGATAGATTTCTGTCTTGTAGGCCTTTGAAAAAAATATAAAAAATTTTTTTTATCGTAGCTATCGATTGTGTCCTACACTAAGCTCAATGAAGTGTTATGATTCTGGAGTTGTTAAGAGGAGTCTCCTAACAGCAGGAGCTAGTGGGAATGTCTAGCCAAACAGAGCGGTAAAGACTACTTCGTCTGTGCTTATCTGAAGCCGCTTCTTGTTTCCAAGGTTAGGCTTGAAGACCTGTTCTTTGAGTAAACACTTTGACCTTCTCATCTCGATTTCGGTGGACAAACACGGCGTTCTCCATTTATTTTGCATTTTAAAGCAGTTCTGCGAAATACTGGCATGCTTAATACATGCTTTTCCAGTTCCTTTAACATTTTTATGTTTACTTTAGTAGATCTTGCTAAAATAGCATTTGATTTGCTTGTAATTTTTCGTGCCTAAAACCCAGATGCCAATGACATTCTTTAAGCCGATTTTAGTTTATTTTTTTTTTTTATGGTTTTATTTGAATATTTCTTTGCATGCTTTTCCAAAAGCGTCATCTAGTACGTTATTTTAACGAATTATAGTTTTTGTTAGCTTACAGAAATTTTACAACATACGTATTGAATTTATAAACTTGTTGCACGGTCTCACTATCAGATATTATTTTTATTCTAATTGCCTCCATTCGGAGGGCCCAAAATGTCGCTTGTGTAATGGCTACGTTCTTAGAAGCCCCATATCACATGTCGTTTCTAAATTATGTTTAACAATGAGAAATTTTATCAGAAATGTTGAAATAAACATTCATTTTATGTGTCTAAATGGTTTTAGCCTTTCAAGGAAAACTTTGGAATAATTACATTTAAGAAATAGAAAACATAGAACATGGTATGTAATTGAATGCAATTCCGCTACATTGCCGTAAATAAAATTGGTGCAGCAGTTATATAACATGACAATATACTAATCTTAACGGCTATTTTCATTCATAATTTAACAATACTTCTTTACACAAGAAAGTGTTTTCCACACACTTGCTTTCAATTAAGAGTAAGTTTCATGACAGCGCACGATTCACAGAGAGCATTTGTAGAAAACTTGGTTCAGATAAACAGAACGCTTTCGATTTTTTCGTTGTGGTGCAAACAGATACAAGCAAATGTGAATAAAATGTTTAGTACAAGTATAGTGCTCTAAATTATTCGTTCAGTGTGCACGTAATACTAACCGTAATCATACAGCTAATTAAAAATTCTATGTTAACCAGGTTCTGAGTAATCTTGTTCTTATTAGTTTATATTTCCAATGGGTTTAAATAAAATAAGTTGAAAGATACAGAAAAACGTATCACTAAACAAGTGATGACTTTTAAGCACCTGCGTACGTAAATACAATTATCCAAAGAACTTTGTCACAGGAATTGGAAAAGCGATATTACATCAGTATGTAATTTCAATGTAAAATCATGGGAGAGAATGTCATTGCAGAGAAATTCCATTAAAACAGAAAACAGAACCTATTGCTTAACACAAAGCTAAAATGTAGGCTATAAAAAACTCTCAGAAAGATTAAACAATAAAAAAACTCTCAGAAATATTCAACATAATTTTCGGGGAGTATTTTCCAGGTATAATATAAATTGCAGTTGATTTTAGTTCGGTATTAGACATTATTCTTACTTTCCAAAAATAACCGGGTTGTTAGAAATTAATCTGGTTTGCCTGATTCGGTTCCAGTAGCATTTTACGCAACGAAAGTGTTGACACAATCTCAACCGGTTTCTAGGATCATGCACTACCGTTCGTGGTGTAATTTTCTAAAGTTCGAAAGTGCTTTGGAATACAGTTTAACATTGCCAATGAGGTGGTTGGTGGGTGTACCAGTGAACAGCTACAATAGCAGCGATAACTGTGGATAAGTTTGTAACGGGGGCATGTTTTAAAGGCCAGTTTATTATTTTGGGACCTTGCATCCTATTGATATCTGTTAGGTCGTTAAGGAGGATTATAACATACAAACGAGTGTCGCCATCTGTTTGCGAACCATGTAATCTTTGTTAAAATATGTTCTGTATATTCTGCGTAGAGTGCAGTTTTACGAAGAAAAAGGGAGAGACCGTCACAGCAAAGGATAACAGAATATGGGAAAAAACAGTGATCTGGGTGGATTGCAAATTTGTTCCGAGAATTGAATTATTTCGATCGCTATTTCCCCCTGGCCCTTTAACACGCTCAGCCAAAGAGCTTGGTGCGTTATTATGTGTTTAGCTAAAACTAAGAAAGGCTACTTAAATTACGTAAGTTAGAAGTATGCTTACCAGATAGGACACAATAGACTATAAGCCTGTGACAGCAATACAATTCATTAATGCTATTCGGTTTCTTGATGAGGAAATTTTTATTTCGCTTTGTGGTATTATTTAAATTTTTAATTCAATGAAACTAATTTTTAATTAAGTTTTGACAGATGAAAATTATAACATAGCAGCTCATTAAAAATAAATAAAATTATATATTTACACTGGTAAAGGGAGTAACATTGATAAATTAAAAGTTTAAAGAATTAATAAAAAGAATGTTTGCTCCGATACGTTTAAAAATATAAGATCTCTCGAAAAAGAAGAAGTTAGGGGAATGGTTGGTAGAAAAGGCGAACGAGCAAAAAAGGATAATCTAGCGGAAGACATAGTTTGTAAATAATAATAGTTGCATAATGAGAAGTTCGAACATAATATTTGCAGAGAGAAAATTTAATAGATCTTGAATCAGAAAAGAACTTGCAAACCTTTCGGAAGAAACTTAATTGAAAATTATTATAGACACGGTCAAAGGTTATTGGTATGAGAGGATATTTAGACAGAACAAACAAAAGGAAATAAATTGCAAAAGATACAATATTAATTCTATATATAAAATCTATTTATTGCAAATAACAACCATCATATTTGTTGTTACAAAATGTATTTTTTCAAACTGAGGGACTGCTACTATCTCTTTCTATAGAAAAGAATTTAAAACACCTCACTTCTATCCTCACTACAAAAAGAAATTAGTAATATGATAATAATTTCATGAAAAAGAAGTTTTCGTAGAGAGAATAAATACAACAGGAATATTATAGTTAATTTCGTTTCAGATTGTTATTAAGAAAGATATTCATGCGTTGTTTCAAAAAAAATTCGCTTGTTATTTGCTTTTTTTTTTCTAGAACCGAAAAATTGTCATTGCATTTATCAAATTTTACGTAAATTAAGCTAATTAAAAAATACGACGTAATGGAAACTGTCAAAGTATTAGAATATCGCTTTAAATGTTAAAAATGTAATACATAATCAAGTTTGTGTCTAGGTGAATTATTGTTTGTAGAACGTTTCAGTGCTGTGGAACATGGAGAAAATAGTTTCCTTTATGCAGACGGGAGTTCTTAGCGATAGCTACGTAGACCAATACTCCAGATTCCCGGATGCTGCCGTAGAAGGCACTGACCTTGTGAGGACTTCACCGTTAAACTGCCCTGCCCACGCGGACACTGCACAAAGCTACGACTTAACATCGAGGAGGGAAATTTACACGCAAAGCCCAGGACTCACCAAGGAAATCGGTGGCGCTTGTGGTTTAAACAACAAGAAATATTGTACTCGTCTTCAAAGAGCTATTTTCCAAAGACAATGAAGCTCCTTTCTTTCGTATACATTCATATCAATCAGGTGTATTTTTCTTTATGCTCTTTTATTACTGTTTTTGACTTTGGCTTTGGCTTTACGCCCCGTCGACGTCGAGGTCACTATAGGCTGAAAAGAACTGTAGCAATGGAACAGGAAGGAATTCGGCCATGGATTTTTAAAGTAATCAGTCCGGTATTCGCCTGAAATGATTTGGGGAAACCCAAATCTGGATGGCTGGACGGTGATTCGCACCCGCATCCTCCCGAATGCGAGGCCAGAGCATTACTACTTACCAACCACGCACTGTCTTGAACTATAAGAAAGAGCCGTGTGGTGGCTCAGTGTTTAAGGCCATCCAAAGAGTCAAAGATCCCCGGTTCGAATCCCTGTCTCGGCGGGGATTTTCATAGGCACTTAAACCGACCTTCACCTCTAGCACAGCTTGCTATATAATGTTAAGTAAGCCAGAACGCTTCCGTGGTTCGTATTCCACATTAAACTTAAGGTCCCCTGTACCTGGCAGCATTACTGGGTTAGGGTAAGGCGGCTATGACAGGGGTGGAATACGCAGCCAAGATTAACCCTGTCGCTAGGTCATTACGACCACATCAATTATTATTTATACTGTAAGAAAGACGTTTAAAATTAGGTGGAAAAATAGAGCAACAAAGGAAAAAGTTATGGAAAAAACATATGATAGAAACGTTATCAATAAACGTTAGGGAATATAAATAAGCAATGATAACAACCGATGGCCGAAGCAGGAAGGATGTTAAAAGCAGAATAGCACTAGCTAAAAGAGCCTTCATGAAAAAGAGAAACCTTTTAGTTTCAAATATTGATCTAGGAATTAGAAAGAACTTTTTAAAACTCTATGTGTGGAGCACAGCACTTTACGGTAGCGAAACATGGACTTTAGGAATACCGGAAAGAAATAAACTTGAAGCATTTGAAATGTGGTGCTACAAAAGAATGCTAAAAATTAGGTGGACAGACAAAGTAAGAAATGAACGGGTTATGGAAATGATGGGTGAGAAAAGAAGTTTATGGAAGAAGCTTACAGGAAGAAGAGACAGGCTTTTAGATCATATTTTGAGACATGCTGGATTGGTTAATTTGTTAGTGGAGGGAACAGTCGAAGGTAAGAACTGTAGAGGTAGACAGAGATTAGAATATATGAAGCAGATATATGAGGACGTGGGTTGTAAGGGTTATGTAGAAACGAAAAGGTTAGCACAGGATAGAAAGGGATGGAGGATTGCATCAAACCAGTCTGAAGACTGACGACAGCAAAAAAAAAAAAAAAAAGATGCGGCGGTGGATACCGTACTGAGATTAGTTAATTTGTTAGTAAAAGGCACTGTCGAAGGCAATAACTGTACTGTGAAACGATGAGATTAATAATAATTATTCCGTGTGGTCGCAATGACCTGGTGACAGGGATTCTATCGGATGTGCATTCCAGCCTTGTCGTAACCGCCTTATCCCAACCCCTAGTCCTGCCGGGTACTGGAGACAAACAGTTTAACGTGGAATCGATCCACGTAAGCGTGACAGGAGTTCGAACCGGGGATCTTTCGATCTCCAGTCAGACACTTTAACCACTGAACCATCAGACCGCTTTTGAACATATGAATTTAGTGGGTGAGGGCTTGCAGACCATAAATACCAGAAATGGTTAACTCGGATAAGAAAGAAGATTCAGCTGTAGAAGAATAAACTACACAAGCTGAATTAATCAAACCAAGTAAAAATAAATTGGCCGTAATACAAAAAACCGGCGAGAAACCTTATCACATAGAAAAAATAACGGAACTGAATCAGAGCAAAATGCTCAAGAACGATGAACACCGTGGTATCGACCTGCTAGAAATGAAATAAAAAGAAAATGAAAGAAAACCAAAGAAGTGGCTGGTACAGGTGTGTGAAGAAATAGAAACGGAAGTAGCTGTAACTAAATTAGATGCGACATGTATGAAAATAAAACAGTCAGTTCAGAAATGGAAAAAAGATGGGAAAACACAAAAGGGGATGAATAATAATATCTTTCAAGCTAATTAAAAAAAAAAAACTGGTCGATAGAAGGTGTGCTAAGTGAATTTGTAATATAGGGACTGCTTGGACTCTATTATGTCGGTGAAAGATGGAGTTACTGTGAGAGATCCTGTTTTAAAGATATCAGACAGTGAAGAAATAACGCAAATAGGGATTTAATAATTGATGATATTCCCTAGAACTTGTTTGATTTCAAGAAGAAGAAGGAATCAAAGAAGACATCCATGATGTTTGTGCGTATAAAAATCTTTTGATGATTATGAATTGGGCACAGTTTATAAAAAAATCACATCTGAAACATAGAAGTAACAAGGCGTGATCTACATCAGTGAATCTCAACCTGCTGTCCGCGAAGATAGGACCGAGCGTGGTGGGTGAGCGGTAACGTTCTGGCCTCGCATTCGGGAGGGCACACGTTTGAATCCCCGTTCGGGCATTCAGATTTCAGTTTTCCATGGTTCCCCCAAATTACTCCAGGCAAATGATGTGATGCTTGCTTCATAAGGCCAGGACCGAATTCGTTCGCGTTCCTTTGCTCCATCCTTTCAAGCCTCTAATGACCTTGAAGTCGACGAGGCATAAAGCCATAAGATTATATATATATATATATATATAAAAAAGCGAAGATGGGGCAGGTGTTCCGCAGACTTAACATTAACATTCATTTGGTTAGTAAACATTAAGAGTCTGTTGAGTATGTAATTCACTTTTAATTGTTCACTGGCAATTTCATAACGTGTAGGAATTCAAAACAAGGTATCAGATTTATTATGTTATAATGGTCCAATGCGATACGTTTCAAATGTTAATAATACACACATAGGTAAAAATAATAATAATGTACACATAAGTAAAAAAATTAGGTCCTTGTAAGTCCTTATACGTTTGTGGTCCGTAGAATTGTATTTTACATTTTACCGATCATAATATAAATGATTTTATGAACGTCACAAATGTCTGAATATCAATACTGGAGCATATTTCTTTTCTTAAATGGATGAGAAAATGGTAGACATTCATATGACGATACATTTAAATCTGGGGTTCAGATTGAAGAACACAGAAATTATTTTAACAAAAGAAAAAAATATATTTTGCAAATGTTATTGTCACAATTATTTAAAATTCTAGCTAGAGATTCACAATCCGGTAGATGAATATACTGAAGGCAACTGAAATAAAGTTCAGTTCATATTAGACTTGAAATGTTTGGCTTGTAAATTTGAATTGAGATATTCGCAGATAGTATCACACAGATATTATCTATATTATATTTAAGCAGAGAAGGAAATTAATTTAATATTACACCATCTTGCATTGAATTTAAAAAAATCGTATGTCTAATTTAGTAATTAACAGCCCACTCAATTTTATTACATAATAAAAATGAAGTATGCGGGAAAATAACGCTTAATTACAGATCAGAGTTCATATTTTGTGATCAAACCCTGCAAAAAATATTGAAGCAAAAGATAAACTGTAGTTTAAACTAAAACCGAAAATAATATGATTTTAGGCAGTTTTTCATACGGAATTTTGCAACCAAACTTCTGGTTCCTAAACACCGTATCTGCACACCTAGTGTTGCAAATTGAAAAAAAAAGTTTTTTTTCAGCTTTATGAAAGAAAAAAAGAAAAACCTATCACCCTTGTTATTTTTCTAGATTTTTTTTTTTTTTCTTTTCAGAAAACAATATATTTGATAAATTATAGTTTTATTTAAGGAACTTTCATTTTGCAAGTTTTAAATATTACTGAATCATATAATGTCTTACATAATAATTCATAAATGTATCTAGGTAACATAATTTTATTCATCCTCTATGTCAGTACCACATTCACTAGTATCAGCACTACCAACACTAGTTCGGTCGGTGCCGGAATTTTCTGTTTCTTCTTCTGTCTCCTCTATATCCATAACTTCAGAAGTAGTTACATTTTCTTTTACTGATTGTTCTTTTATTGTACGCAAAAGATTTTGAGATTGCAATTTTAAATTGTGAGCAAAGTACACACTGTGCTTAAAGACTGCGCCGATAGTTCTGTATTACGGTCTTTTAAGTTTGAATTTAAATCTATTATCATACTTACTTCTTTTCAATAGTTGGTTTACACCAACGGTTGCAAGGAAACGATTCATAATTACTGACAATTTAATGACTCAGTACCACTATACTCTGAGAGTTTAACAAGTATACGAATATAAGGAAAGCACAATAAGTAATAAAAAGAGGCATAAAACCGTAGATAAAAATTTTAAATTCCTAATTTTTTTAAAAAGATCCGTAGGTCTACAGATAAATTCGTAGGGCCGGCAGCACTAGTTCAAACAGCGAGTATCAATCCAAACAACGATGAATGGGGATTCCTTCTCGCGCAACCTAGCTTCTTCGGGAAATCCCCGTTCATAAAAGAAAGTTTCAGTCAATGTTGCCAACATTTTAGTAATTTTTTTTTTTTACTGAACCAGAAAAATATAGTAGATTTAAAAATTAAGATAAGTACTTAGAATAAACTCTAAAACATTCATATCAAACGATAACTGCCTTACAAATTTGATATTTAGTAGTTGTAGAAAAAACGTGGCCCAGAAAAAAAACTTTTTTCCGTTTTTTTTTTTTTTTCCAAGCCAGAAAAAAAACACTGTTCACACCCATACGGGTTGAATCTCCGAATATGAGATGTATTTCTTCTTTCGTGCAATATGCTGATGATAATTGTATGAGATCAATTAAGCCAATGATCAGCTTCGTGTCTGTTTCATTAAAACCGAGCGTGGTGGGTGAACGGTTAACGCTCTGATGTCGCATTCAGGAGGACGTCGGTTGGAATCCCCGCCCGGGCATCCAGATTTGGGTTTCCCATGATTTCCCCAAATAACCCCTGGTGAATGCCGGGATGCTTCTTTGAAAAGGCCATGGTCGAATTCCTTCACGTTCCTTGTCCCCAAACCCGTCCCGCCTCTGATGACCTCGACGTCGACGAGGCGTAAAGTCTTAAGTAAAAAAAAATAAAAAAATGTTTCATTAAAATTCAGAAAATCTAACAGATTTGAAAGTTACATCCTAACACTTCGGTAACGAATGGCACCATAACACTGGCCACTGGTGTTGCCTGGTGTTGCGGAGGTACTGGGTTCCATCCACAAAGTCAATCAGACCCAGTACCTATACCCTCTCCTCCCATCTGTAATTTGAACACGGATGTGGCCGGCATTAATGTATATCGAGATTCACACTCTTCGCCCCATTTCTCTCAGCTTTACCAATCGTTTAATATTGCAAAATACAAAAAAAAAACTGTCATCTGTTACCAGAATTTTTAGGGTGTAAAAAAGTAAAAAGAAATTTCCAGAAGAGTAGAAGTATCCTCATTCAGTTTGTTTAAAAGTCATCTTCACCCGTTTAAAGTGGCGTCAGATTGCTTGTTGAATGACAAAAGGGGCTTCCATGATAGTATATTAATTTTAACGTACAATTCAATAGCGTATCGCCTCCTAACAAGTGGAAAGAAAAATTTGGCCAAATATAAATCCGTGCTGTGTTTCTTAAATCTAAAGAACATATTTCATCAGAAGAAGTTTCTAAATAGCAATCGTAACAGCCCTCAAACCTAAAATTAAATGGAATTGTATTTTATGAAGCAATTTTAGTAAGCTAGAGTTTGGTTGAATATCATCTTGTATGTTTGTTTTTCAATTAACTGTAAATCAGTGTATAGAGGCTTTGTTTTATGAAAAGAAATTATTTAAAGGCCATTTAATATGTTTAAGAATAGAATTGTGCAAGGTAATTGCTTAAATGTCTGTAATTCCAAGTATTAAGGCAAGTTACGATATCTAAAGAACAATTTGCTACAGTTTAAAATGATTTATGTGTATAATTTTGTGTTTAAGTATCTTTAATTTCCATTTTTGACCATTTTGTATTGATTGTAAATGATTATGTATTAATTCTGATTGTTTTTAATGTGTTTCAGTATTGTTAATGTCCGAGAAATATCTGTCGGATTCTTTTGAAGTGTTCTAGAAATTTCGATGTAGCTTATATAAAGCAAACATCCGAGACAGAGAAGTAGTTAGTTTTTCGGCAAAGTTTTCACCGACTAAATTTTACGACGGCCAAGAACTGTATTGTCTGTGGAAGAAGTGTTGTATACGATCGCTGGATTGAGTATATTCATGTAAACAGTATCGTTGGCGTCGTGTTTTATGAAAATAAAAACAAATGTTAAATTGAACTGTATGGTGGACTGATTATTTACCTTATTAATTAAACCACCAACAATCTTATACAATGTCTTACAGAAATCTATTCGGTGTCTTTCTATGTCTTCCTATAAGGTACTGACATACATATATCGACAAAAATTAATACGAAGAAACTATGGTATTTCCCGGCAAACAAACGAGTTATCTTCTTCTCATACATTAGGAATAATATGCGAATTCAATTGAGTTTTTCGTCTTCAACATTCACAGTTCTAAGAATTTAATCTAGACTAATAGAAATTTTCTGTTGATGCTCTACGGTATCAAAAAATTAAGATGAATCCGTTTATAACAGGTGTAGCATACTTATTGCGAAAGATAGTTAAATTAAGTGTGGTAGAGGTGAGATACACGACAAAGCTCAGGATAATATTACCATGGTATGGGTTTGATCCTCGGGTTCAAAAGGTATTGCTGGCGGGAAGGCGGGACGGAATCTGTGACCTTGACCTTGGGACGCGTCCAGCCACCTCGTCCATCGCTTTGTGTTGGGTGCCGCGAAACTCGTTCTTACCTACAGCACGAAATCTGCGGTGTCTTCCAGCACAAAAAAGTTTGAGATCCTTTTACGTTTTACTGCTCTATCTGTACTGACGTCAACAAACTATTCTGTGTTATTGGCTAGTTATCAGGCAGCATTTCTTCATTGTAGTTTCTTCATAACTCCAAAACAACGTATCTATAACTATCAGCGAGTTTTAGTGGTGTTTACGATATATTCTCAGCGTGACATACAACTGAAACTTGCCGAAACATTAGCGTCGTCGTACCCGATGTGCTGAATTTCTTTTCGTTTAAATTTTGTCGTTATTTTAGCATACACTACTTCGGAATTTCGATACCTTAGTTTCATGTTACGTCTTCGAAAATATAGACTCTTTTACTCTCAACAGTACTGAGAACACTCAAAGTAGACTTCTGTTTTTCAACCTCCTCCATTCGTCGCAAACCATTCATCGTTAATTATTTTCAATTCTTCACGCTATGCAGCAGAATTCTTCAGTTCGGCGGGTTCACAGTTTATTCTACGACTTAGGGAAAAATGATTATTTTTTAGTTAGCTGTTATACCTGTTATGCGTTGTGCATACTTTGCTAATAGTAAAAGGTTCTTTTAAAGTCAAGAAATTGACTTCTTTTGAAGAAACGAAAACTAAAGGATTGATATATAACAATGTAAGAAAAATATCCCTCTAAAAGACCTCTATTGGCCAAACATTATGTTATCATTTTCTGATTGTCTGTGCCATGAAGGAACATTGGTTTAAATCTTCGTTCCATTATAAAATAAGGAATTTGTTTTTATGAATATAAGTAAGTTATTTTGAATTGACTTGTTTTCATTGACTTTTAATTGGGCTCCTGCCAGCTGCAATAAGGGCATTTGTGTCTACAAGAACAGAAACTACGAGTCGTAGTTATCAGTGAAGTACAAACGATAGTCTCAATTGTTTAAAAATTGCAGAATCTATTACACAGTTTCTGTCATAAAAATGGCAATACTTTAGTAACGAGAAACCATTTAATTTAGCATGTCAATTTATTATGTACCTAATAACGCATCTACGCCGAAAATTTCAGTCAGTTGATAAAGTCTTTTTTAGTCATTCGCTGAGCTCGAAAGAGTCTGTTGCGCAAGACCTGATGACGAGATTAAAAGCGCAACACTATTCACTCTATAAATCTGAACACGCCGAACCACTGCCTGGTAGACAGCCGACACTCGATTTACTGGCTAACAGACGAACAACCTCTTTTATTTTCGAATTGAAGGTAAAACTTCTTACACAAACGTATTTCAGTAGCAATGAAGGGATAAAAATAAGGTGCCGTAGAGATATCGGTATAATATTCTTTCCTTCCTGGTGGCATTACATAGTGGAAAGCTCAGATGACGTAATATGTGTGGTGCAAAGTATGCCATGGCAAATACATTTTTGTGGACTACAGATTATATATGTAGATGTAGAATTTTTCGTTCTGCTTATCGTTTCTTCCACCCAGTCTCATATATGAAACTGGTTGATAATAGATCTCAAATTTCAAACAGGATTATAGGTATACAAGAATATTAAAAATTTTGATCTCCAGACGTGTTGGTCATGGAGATCGATTTGCTGTGTAACGTGGTGGCCCACAACAATCTAAAACACAGATATATTGGCTTCCAGTGAGTTTATACATCAATCCTCGACATCATCAGCGTTAAAATTTAACTGTGAAAGTTCTTTGTGAGCAGGTTTTCGCGAGTCATGTTACTAGAAATAATATTTTTTGGCAATTTATATCTTCCGGCCGTCATGTGTTTTATACTTCCAATGAAACTTTAATTGCTTAATCTTTTCAGACAGAATGTAGTTTCATAAACAACAAAGGTCACGACCAAATTAAATTAATATTTTATCAGTAAGACGATGGAACTATTACAATCTGATTTCTCTCAGAAATGACAAAGGTACAAGCAAAGAAGTGTTTGCTTTATGATTCCCTTCCCTTTGTGCTTGCAGAGAGCTTCTATAACCATATATAGAAAAACTTATGAGAGTCGGTGTGCATGTGGCCTCAGTAGATCGAGAAAAAAAAATAGTAGCTGGAGGGCCAGTGCAAACAATCTTTTCTATTAAAATACGTTATTAACAATTTAAAGTTCTTAATTTCGTTCCAAACTAAGTGATAGTGATTTTAAATAATAATACAGTAATTTAAAGGCTTTGAATGCTATTCTAAATATGAAAAACTGTTTTAAATGGTTGAATATGAGACAAAATTTTGTAGCCATGATGGTTATTCAATGTCACTAGCAAGTAGTAATTGTAACAAACGCTCTTATCCAAACAGCTATTTTACGTCTCGTTCCGACATATTAACCAAATCTTACGTAAACTTTAAGTAACAATCTGTAAATTCTTATTTACAATGCACTAATTAATGGAAAGAAGTACTTGTTATTATACAGAATAGTTCGTAACCTCATCTCGGTGGAACAATGAGGATAAGCTCGTGTGGTAGGTATCACGAACTCCTTAGTGTGGATTAACGATGTTTTGGATTAAGAAGCAGTTGAAACCTAAGCGGGTTTCAAAGTGAGGATGGTGAGTGTAGAGTAGACGGTGAAGCCGGTTTGTCTGATACAGGACCTGGGAGTGCCCGTCTGGATCATTAGTTTCACTGGCCGCCCAGCCGGCCGGTCGCCTTTCGCAAGAAATAGCCGGGGAAAGCTCCAGCGGTGGCACGAGCCAATCCACTTGTAAGTCGAGATCACAGACAATGACTAGCGGCACCACTGCCTGCTTCCGTCAACAGGAAGCACAGCCCACCCAGATTTACTCGCGATGTGGTATTGATTGATTTAAACACAAAAATAGAATTGAAATATCAAAGCTTCCTTATCACAAAAAGTCGCGCACACACACGAAAGAAACCAGCGAAAACTTGGAAATTAAACGAAGTCGAGTGCCCAAAGCGGTCGTCATGATACTCTTAAATGGAGTCATTGCAGGCTTGAAAAGCGACAGTGTCAGTTTCTTTCTTCAAGTGTTTAAAAAGAATCATGTATGAGTCTCAGTGCATAACATGTTCTGCTGACGAACTATTTACACTCGAAAATTACATTTTTATTTGTTTGCCTACATTTCTCTTTTTTGTGTTGATGTGCCATATTCCAGTCATCTGCGATAAGCTGTAGCTGTTTTATTTATTTGTTTCTTTAATTTGGTTACCAACACTTCTTAAAAACCTTAAGGGTTTACACTCGATGTATTGGAATGACATATGGCTAAGTCTACCTTTGCTTAACTTTTTTTTTTTAAATGTATTAGCGAATTCTGAGAAATGCGGTGCATGAATATTTGTTGTCTAGCACTTTGTATTACCCCCTTCCCCCCCCCCCCCCCCCCAATCGCTCAACCTCCCTGTACCTGGCTTGTTTATAGCCCGTCAACTTTGTTCAGTTCAGTTGATGGTTTCATGAGCCTGCCGGGAGGGATGGGGTTCAGCGTAGAAGAGGTGGTGTGCAGGGATACTTAGGGAGCGTCCATAAACTACGCGGCTCTGTCTAGGGGGGGAGGGGTTGGCTGGAAAGTTACGCTGCGCTACGTGGGGGGGGGGGGGGTTTCGAGCCAGGCCACGTAGCTTTTCATTCACATTAATTGTTACAGTTAAAATAAGGTACAGAACACTCAACAGCGTGTGAATTTTTAATTTCGTCATTTAATTATTCCTGTATTTAATTTACTATAGTCTGGAATCTATAGGGAAAAAGCTACGTGCTAAGCGAAAGGGGGGGGGGTTTTCACAGGAGGCCAAAATGGAGCTACGTGGTTTATGGACGCTCCATTATCACCAGACTGTGCACTAAATTCATGACTTGAACCCTAAACCTACCTACGGTGAGTATAGAGTGAGGACTTAGGACACTATTGATGGCGATGTTTCTGTAGGATGTGGAGATAAAACTGACGACCTTCTAGATGTCTATCTGAAGAATATCCGTGGATTTATCATACTACACTGCAGGCTTTATCATACTGGTCTTAACAACATTCAGTAGTACAACTCTTGCAAAGATAATATAAAAGAACTTCGCATGTTACATCTTAAACGAGGACTGGTAGACCCGTTAAGAGCACATCAAACCAACCTACTGATTGATGACCATTCAGATACCTCGTTTCCGTATGGGGAAAGCAGCGCTTAATGACAATTTTTGGCCTAAAAGGCTCATCGGAAGCTGGCGCCCGTAGTATAATGGCTATACACTTTGCCTCAGGTAAGGGCGTAGGTTAATGTACGATATAACATCTATTTAAAACTATGTATAATTTTGAATCTGAGGCTCCACTTGCTGAGTATTTTGTTAGTTGACATAAGAGCAAATATTGTCAGTGACAGAACCACTCAACTGCGTGAGGAATCAACAGGAATAGGCAAGAACTCTGCATGGCTGGGTGGGTGGTCGTCTTCCCTCTAGAGCGATGAGGGATTCTCTATTACGCAGTAGTCAGTAGCAAATGGTCAGACACCGAGAGTGGCAGATGCACACATGTAGTGAGGTCGAGAAGTAGTGTGTTATACTGCATAAATTGAAGTGGTTGTATATAAATATGTATAAATGTGTTATAAAGTGCGTGGTCCAGTCAGTGAGAATTACCATCAGTACCTGATCCTTTAAATCAGATTCACACTGGTACTATCACAAGGAAATGTTGGAATTTATATTCTCAATAGTTCGTGCCCGAATTAATGATTTGATTTGGCCTGCAACGTATAGAATACCAAGCAGAACGACAGAAAACATATTACAAACCCCACACAACTGCAAAAAAAAAAACAGGGATCAGATGTAATTGCCTTCCGTTTTTTTTTCACTTTGGTTATAAAAATAAACAAATTGAGGCTGCAAGCTTCAGGCTGAAAAAAATGGGATCGCAGCTGTAATTTATGGCGCCTTTCCTCCCAGAAACACTGGCAGGTTGATGATATAGTTGATCTATAGTCATATGAAAGTCTGACACAGCGTTAATGTAGTGCCTCTAGCTGATTTCATCCGACCCCTGTAGGTCAGTTTGGTGCTACTGTGACTGGCTCGATTACAGTTGATCCGAGTTGGAATGCCAGACCGCGATTCTTTCGGTATGTATACCAGTGCAGAGACAGGAGAAAGTGGCGCGAGCCACTGGTGGTTGCGTAAGTCACAGAGGCTGGCTTAACGGGATGGAAGTGGCCTTGGCGCAAGGACTCTAGACACGTGCCCGCAGCGCAGTACAGTGATTACAGTGTGGGCAACAGGAGGTCGCCTCGACTAATTTCCATGAGCCAAAACATTATAATCACTCTCAACCGCGATGCTGAATGCCGTCTGCTGATGTTGCGGGTACGTCTTGCGGTAAGGGAAGTACATGAGCGGAGCAGAGACGCATGGGGAGTCATTCTAACGACGATACGTGTGCTAAATGGGGGCATCAGTAAATTTGACAAGGGCAGATTGTTATGGCCCGGCGGCTGGGAACGAGCATCTCGGAAACGGCGAGGCTGGTCGTGTCTTCACGTGATACTGTAGTGAGCATCTGTGGAAAGAGGTTGAAGGACGGCGAAACCACGAGTAGGTGACAAGGTGATGGACGTCCATGCGTCATCACAGAACTTGGGGGGTTAGAAGGTTGCCCTGTCTGTAAAACTGGAGCTGGGAAGGAAGGGGGCGATCTGTGGCAGATTTGAGGGCAGACTACAATGTTGGTGCAAGCATTAGTGTTTTGAAGAACACTGTTCAGCTCACGTTGTTGAAAAAAGGGCTCGGCAACAGACGGTCACTACATGTTATCATGTTCAGCCAACGACATCATCAATTACGTTTGCAAGGAGCACGAAATCATCGGAATTAGACTGTGGATCAATGACAACATGTCGCCTGCTTGGATGAATCACTTTTCTTGTCACACCAGGTCGATAGTTGTATCCGGATACGCCGTCTTCCAGACGAACGGTTGCTCAAAACACTCACCGCACCTCAGATGCAGGTCGATGGGAGCAGTATTATGCTGTTCTTCCATTTGACCTGCGGTAGTGATAGGAGGCACTCTAACAACCGTGGACTACGTGAAAATTATTGCAAGCCACCTGCATCCCTTTAGATTTCATGTCTTCCACGACGATGATGCCATTTTCCAGCAGGATAACTGAATGCGTTACAAGGCCAAACACACGCTGATATCTTGGCCACTCAACCCGATAGGAAACACCTGGGACGGGGTTCAAGTTCTGGCCCAAGCAGGAATTTTTTAATTGTATTTGATCATATGAGCTCTGCCAGGACGTTCCGTAGTTCTGATTCCACGTTAAACTGCAGGTCGCAGAGGAAGGGACTGGCCGTCCCACCTGTGACACAATGGCTTAGTACGCCTCCTTCTGGAGAAGTCAACCAACCTTTAGGTTGTGGATTAAGTTAGATTTTTTTATGTGTTCTTAGCTGTATATTTTTGAACTTCTTCATAAGAAACCTCTTTCTCAGCCTCACTTTTTCTTTTTTCTAAGTTTCAGATCGGAATAGCAAAATATTGCACTATTGTATGAAATACTATTTTCTTCATTCTTCCAGTTATGTCAAAGCAATTACTCCTAATTATTGCAGACAGCGAAATAGGTATTTCCTAATATATTTCCAGCGCCACAGTAATGTTTGGTACAGGACAGCTGTGTACTAACGGTTGTAGTACAAAATATGCCGTTGTGTAGTATAGACCATTAGCTTCCTCCCAACACTAGCCGCGTGGAAAACCATACATAGGCACGCAGATGCAGTTATGTATATATATATTTGTGCTGTAAGCCTCTTGACGAAACAAGCAGGAATGGGTAAGGGGTCACAGAACCTATATAGTAAGTAAGAGAGTAGGGGTTATACCGTGGGACGATACCAGAATTGAGTGCAGTTATTTCTTAAAATCGTAAGGTTCCTCCAGTTTTATAGAAGAACTCTAGAAGGAAATTGCAATATGGAGGCACCAACAACTCTAGGCGTAGACGCCTTTGTAAACCGATCGTTAGTTACTGCGTTAATTACTTCATATGTACAAAATCTCAACAACTAGAGGAAATGTGAGAACAAACAGCGAATGTGTAGGAAAGCTGATAGAGGCGTCACCCAGGAAACAGCGGCGGAGCCTGCGAGTGGGCAGTCGGTCGTGGGAGGTCGGAAAGCGAAAGGGAGCCGCTCGGCGAGACAGCCGATCCCTCCTCGTCTCTTGGGTTACGGCTTCCGCGATGCTCGGAAATCGAGACGCGACCTTCTGCATAGCTGCATCATAACGAGCTGCGCGATACCGTAGCCTTGTCCCTCACAGTACGTTTTAATCAACACATTGTTCCACTGTGTTAACTTGCAAGGAATGACAAAATCCTGCGACGGATGAAAGTGGCTATCGCACTTTGGCGGCATTTCTGTGATCGAAACTAGTTCGTGGTACGGTTAAGGATTTTTCTTTTCAGTGACATTCGATCCCACTATGGGGCATGTGCCTCTCCCGACTGAAGAGATTTGGTGAGGTGGGAGAAGACTTATACAGTTAGACAATAACTCTCCCATTCACAGTCACTCGTCTATATGGACCAAGGTATAAACTGATCGTGAGCTAAGAAATGTGCATACTTCAAATGTCCAATTCAAGCTGATATAAAATATCTTATTTTTACGTCATAGAATAGTATTAGAAATTGACAGACAGAAAGTGAGGAAAATTTAAAGTATTCAGAAGTGGCCCTAGACAATGTAGCAGAGAAAGGGGAAATTTTAGTTAAAATAATAATCGCAAAAATTAGTGAAGAGATTTTTTTTCACTCTTAGTGCCAACCCTTTCGCTGATTGTTAATTAGTGTTAATTTCGGGACCTTTTTCTGTCGTTTCTTCGGTTTGATCTTGGATTTCAAGAACACAGATTCATTGGTTTGCTGAAGTAAAAAACGGAAATAGAATACAAGACTCTTAATATAGAAGAAATCTTGACCACAGTTATGATTCGGAAAAATAGAAACGTTGAAGGGTTTCCATGAGATAATACAAAAGCAAAGAAAAACAGTTAAGAAATGTGAAAACATTGGAGCGATCCAGTGAAGAAATATTAGGAACAAAGAAAAGAAGACACGGAATTTTATTATTTTATTTTAAATCCTCACGTATGTTTGAATAACACCAATTTCTCATCATGTATATGTACGATATCTTTTCCAATCTAATCAATCGCCAGTCAGGGGCTAGATGTTTATTCGTGTACATGCCACACTCAGGTGTTCACAGTAGGGAATGTACAGGCGTTCGGTGGCTGATTTTCACCGAATTAATTGGCCTCGCATTACGGAGGACATGGGTTCTAATTGCCGTCCAACCATTTAGATTTGGGTTTTCCATGACATACGCGAAACACTTCATGCGAATGATGAGATGGTTACTTTGAAAAGGCAATGCCAAAAGTCCTTCCCATCCCCATTCTTTTTCCGCTTCTAATGATCTCGATATCAACGAGGCAAAAAAAAAAAAAAAAAGAAGCTAGTCATGTATTTAGAGTTAGGAGTTACAGTTTGAAGCCAGTCGTGGGGTGTGGCCCCATACGAGTCGTAGCTAGACTTACAAAGCACGAGATGGACAGTTAGTGACGCAGCAGTCAGCTGCTCACAGTTGCAGAAATCTAAGGAACGGTTAGTTCAGAAATTTGTTTGGAAGAGTGGCCAAGCAGGAAAGGGCAGTTGAAATGTCAATTTTTAAATATTGAATGCGCAAAAGAGAGCAACCTTTGCATGACAGTAATACGCCGTAGTTGGCAAGAGATGATCTTCCCTGTCGGACTCGATAATAGAAAATTTGCGTCAAGGAGATCAGTGATAAAGTTGTCGAAGAACTGAAAAAAAAAGGTATTACGTATCCTGTGAACGAGTGATATCTATTGTCCCCATAAATAAAAATTAATGCAACGATGTACGATCTTCTTCTTATGATGCCATGCCTGACCCCGGACGTTGGTGGTTACTATGGACGAGGTTCCTCGAGGACTCTTTCGGGAAGAAGATCTGGGTTGGTTCCTTCCTCAGTGTGTGTTCGTATGTAGGTGTTGATGACTATGATACTCCGTGTTTAGTATAGAGTGCTGTTGTGTTATATGAAATTAGAGATGAAGAAGCAAGAGGCTGAAACCCGGTGCGGGTCGATTCAGACCCACTCTTCTGAAAGACATCAACCAAGGGAACTGCCAGGCTTTCCCCCCCTCCCCCCCTTCCGACGGACAAATCACGATCAACAATGCCGTATGCCCTCACTCCAGATGCACTGCGGACAGGTTTGTGATTTGACACAATCTGGTGATCAGGAGTTGTGAACCACCTCCTGTCAGAACCTGCCGGACAAGTCCTGTCGATGATAATTTCTTCCACCACCTGGACTGGAACCTGCTCACCCCGTGTCAGGGACGGAAACTGAGCCAACGGAACGGACTAGAAAGTATGATGTATCACGACAAATATGTAACAATAATATGATAAAGGGGCGTCCATTACTTACGTGTGCTCACATAAGGGGTTGTCCGGCGAAATCCCACAAAATCTCACCAAAACTGGGTGGGAGTCAACGGAAACCTCAGGCCAACTTTTTACTTCAGGTTGCCATCCCTGGAACAACAATAGAGGGGGGTCCAGATTTACGATAAAAACATTTCAAGTAATTAATGGACACCCCTAAGTTATTTCGCGTCGACCCCAATTGGTCGAAATCGAAAAATTATTTATTTCAAAGGACTATAGTGCCTTAAGAGGTCCAGATACAGCATTGAGTAGGATTAGAAGCAAGTAGGTAGACACTCTCCTCCACCTGTGCTAACGCGCGTTGCATTTAATTAGACTGGCTGCACCAGTCTCGTCTGACCGGATCTGAATGCACACTACCTGTTGTTCCCCGCCTATATCACCTCGTGAGTCACTGATCTGCAGTTGTGTTTGTATTCACTTCTCGAAAGTTTTATTTTCTAATTTTGTTCATCACGACTCTACGTTTTAAGTACCATGGCGATATTTAACATCGTTCTAATAGAAACGTGATCGTTTTTTAATCTGCCAATTTTCTTCTTCAGCTCTCTTTTATTAGCTGCCACTTGGAGCTATGTAGACTCTTGTTTCTTTTTAATTAACTTCTCCGTATGTCACAATGTGAAACACACGTGCTTCAGGTGACATATTTCGTGACTATCAAGTTCATGGTGAATGGAAAATTATTACTACGAAAACACGGACATTCTGTTTTACCGAAACTAATACTGCATTTTTATTAAAAGCGTAAATATGAAAGATAAGAAATTTTCCTCTCATAATATTTAATATTCAGGATAATCTTTTTTTAATTTTGCTATCAACAAAGAGAAAGTTTACAATTATTATTTCTTTTTTCAGCGATCATTTGATCCTATTTAATTGAATGTTTTACTACGGAAATTATAATTTGCCTGCATCTCAAGTAAATCCTCAACAGTTTCGTCGTTTTGACTTTCTGTTAAGAATACACTTAATTCTTTTTATGAAGAAATAGTTATGATGACCCCATTATTTATTCGTGTATGCACGTAAGTCTGGAAAACCAAAATAATAAAAACTCGTACTTAAAATATCCTGTGAGCATACTGTAGGAACAACTCAAAGATCAACCTGATTCTGAAAACATTGTGCGATAATTTACGATATTTAGAAATTGCCATAAAAGCAATGTAAATCGGGAGGCATTAAGTTATGGATTACAGCGGGAGATGTATAAACGATTTTAATTTTGAAGAAATTCTCTTTGCAATTTAATGGAGACGCCAAGGTTGCCTAATTGAGCCAAGAACGAGGCAGCATATTTTAAGGAACGGAATGCTGGCTGTCTCCAGAACAAAGAATGCATATCAGCACAGGCTCGGCCTTGTCCTTTCAGACGCAGGAAATTCCCATCGCACATGACTTGTCTCTCGTGGCTCAGCATCTAAAGGAGGGACAACGGAGTGCAGACAATCATTTGTTTCATTTCAGAAGACAATTACAAATACTTATTAACATGCGAGAGAAACGCCTAATATCAAATAGCATAAGTTCATTTCATGCGAAAAATATCTTGATAAATAATTAATTTAAAGAAATGTACGGCAGTAGACACAGGTTCATTGTTTAATTATTCTTATAGCCACTGACTGACAGTAGAGTCAATACGCTGGAAACTTTATTCCACAGAGTCGTGCAGAGAAACTTAAACCGTATGCTCAGACTATCAGATGGAAATATTTCGGCCTAATATTTGGAGCAAATTGTCGCTGTACGAATGAATACATGTCCCTTAAAATCGTGACTTGACACTAATATATATGAACTAAATAAACTTGTTGTCTGTTTACCAACACCGCCCCTTTAAGAACAACACACTTCTTCCAACGAAGACTAAATGCCTTTTTTTGTCATCCGTGTGAAAGGAATTATCAAACATGTCAAAAAATGAGGCGGTAACATATATGACGTCAACACCCGAATGATAATCAAACAGAAAAGTTTTAAGATTTGGAAATGATGGCTGTTTGGGGGTTGGTTGCGAACCAGCTGAAACACACTAATGAATTACTGTTATGGTATTGATTGGGAGCATTGCCATGATGAAACAGCACATTTTGTAGACAACTTGACTTTTGACCTTTCTTTGATAACTACTAGCACTCGCTTAACATGTTTAGCATAATAAATACAGGCGTCACAAGGCGATCAACAAAATCTACTGGGCTGTCTTCAAAGCGGGCTAGATTTTCTATATTCACTAGTCACCTCACTGATTTTTGATCTGCTATCAAATAATTTAATACTCATCAGGGGGAAAACCTTTCCCGTGTCCTGTTAATCTTCAGAATTCGATGTATTGCAGTACATTGAAAGCCCGAAACCTGTCCAATCTGCTCAGCCGTAAACGTCAATTCATATAGCAACCCTCCCCACCCTCACCCTCCCGTTTTTCTTTGTGATTGTCTCCAACGGCATTCCTGTGCGGGAATCATTTTCAGTTTAAATTGTATCTAAAATGTGTTGTAGATATGGGCATTACCCTTTAATGTTCGTAGCAGATCTTCACGCAGTTCTTTGGTTAAATTTATTTCATATTTAAACACAGTATGATTTTTTCTTCTCTTTTTCAGATTAAATGTACATCTCAGACATTTCAGCAACTGCAGAAAACAAAGTTGACTGCAGAATGTTGCAATTTTGGTCACTGTTATACAAAGTACTAAAGAATTACTTGCAATTTTTGCCAAGGTAATGCGATTTAGTTTACCTGGTGAGGCAAAACTCATGTAAGGCGAGTAGTCACAGTAATAAACATTAAACCTTATTTTCATAAGTGATAAGTACTTTTAATAGTCTATCATATTATAGACCATTTGAATACTTAATAGATTCTTACTTCCAAATTGCTACATAATATATTAATATCTTAAATGGAATTTTTGTCAGTGATACACTACAACCTCAAAAACGCCGCCCACAAAACATAAGTCGATGTTCTTAATACCACTTTCACCTGCCACGACAGGTAAGCAAGGCATTCAGAGAAATCAGACCGTTGTACGACTGAAATAATGCAAACAGATTTTGTGCCCGACAGAAATAGACAAAACTGTTTTTAGTGCCTGCTTAAGATTCATAAGTAATATGAGCAGCTAACTGGTCCTACCAATTTGTCAGAATTCCTGGGACCTTCTTATAACTTGATTAAAAATTTGTCATATAGATCACTTTAACGATCACTCCTTGTTACAGACGAGAGAGTCATGAGAATTAATGTGCCTGAACATGCTACTGGAAACTAGTCAACTGTAAGCCAGTGCGGGTTGTATATGAAGTGGAGAAGCAACATTTATTGTTCATGACATCAGAGGTTTGTTGATCTATTATCGTTAATTTTACTGTCGGCTTCGTGCCATTTGAACTTCTGTCTGAAACATCATTCTGGACACGACTGTATTTTGAAGATTGTAAATCATTATTTGATGAAATATTAAAAATCAGTTGGGACGCCTGAATTTTATATTTCCTAACTACAATGAGCGGGAACGATTACGCGACGCTAATGGAAACTCGTCACTTATTAACCTGATACACCTCTGCTAGAAGTTTTTTGCTATCCTGCAGAGACCCCGCTACGGTTGAGTGCGCCTGGTCGCCGATGGAGTGTGAACTTCTTGGCACGAGAAGAAGTCAGTCGTACGGAGTAACATTCATCTTCCAGTACCTGCTGCGGAAGGGAGGGGCAGGTCCAGTACGACGTCACTGAGCTGGAATGCGAGTTGACCTGGCTAACATATTGTGGTATGTTCGCAGTATCCGCTTAAGCACAACAAGAATATCTATCATCGGTACAGAGGCGGAATTAGACTGGCATCTTTGCTTCTGCCTTTACACCTCATCGACGTCGATGTACGTATTTGAGGCAGGAAAGAACTGGGGGCATAAAATAAGAAGGAATTCCGCCATGGCCTTTTGACAGAACAATACCGGCATTCGCCTGGATTGATTTGGGGAAACCATGGAAAACAAAAATCTGGATGGCCAGACGGGGATTCGAAACCGCGTTCTCCCGAATGCGAGGCCAGAGCGTTACCGCTCACCCACCACGCTCGGTATATTTGTGAGACAGAGGAATTATTACAGACGCTAAACATATTGCGTAATTAGCCACGAAGTTTGTTTAATGTCAATGAACGGCGACAAGTGATAGGAGTACTTACTTAGAAAATGAAAGAAGTTAAATATCTAAAGCAGGCGGAGGACATGAAGAGATTAGGAAGAATTAAAGATCTATAACGCATGGGAAATTATTGTCTTGCGAGTGAGGACTGCGTACAGACCTGGAAACTGGGTGGATATTATGAGAGGGAAGACAGGAATATGGAGACCCAGCGCAATGCAGCTACGCTGGCATGTAAGTAAGTACAATTGTTTTTATTTCAGACTGAACTCTGCCTGGTTCTAAGTGATACGAGTCTTACATTAAAAGACTGAAATAGGAAATTTGTCTATCAAACATTGAAAGATAGAAATAGAAAATTCGTCCAGTAAGTGGTGCTACAACGGACATACTAGTAGACAGCAGTAGGCAACACAACAGGTATTTTAGATGTCCTGAACACAAGGATGATTGAATAGTATTGGAACTCATGTAATCACGCCATGAAATTGATTACATATCTCTAGTAACACCCAATGTTAATAAAGCTCTAAAAACTCATCTGCAACAGCATGAGCAGCACAGTTGTTGGTGAACAGTGAATTTGTTCGTTTTTTGCCTTCGAAATCATTAAGGCCGGATGAGGCCAAGGGAGGAGAGGAATTTGGCAGTGGCTTTTTGAAGTAATCATTCTGAAATTTGCTTGGAATAATTTCGAGAAACCACGAAAAAACGAAAGCAGGATGACTGGAAGGAATTTAACTATGAAAAGCTAGAGAGTTACTGGTTACCCACCAGGATGGCTAGAAGTTATCTACTGCATCCCACAATGGCGAGGTGTCCGAAGAAATGATGAGACGACATGCGAGTTTAAAAGCCGCAGCCGATAGTACGAATTGTTGAGCAAAGTGGAAGCAAAGGATATTGCAATTACGACGAAAAATACGGATGATAATAATAAGGCATAGTTTAAATTAGCATTAGGTAATAAGGTTTTGTTACTTTATTACAGTATTTTAGTGTAGACAGAAGGATGCAATGGATCTTGCTATAATCCGTGATTGCATTTTTTTCGGTGATTCAGAAGATCGTTGGAGAAATTACACCAGCACTACATTTTTACGGTCTTACAGTAGCAAACAACCTGAAGCAGTCATTCAGCTTATGTATTAACACAGCGCTACGTACAGCGAGAAAAAACTGCATCCGGGGTAACGGTTATACAATGTGAATACAATAGCGAGCGTATGAATGCCGGCGAGCTTGAAGGCAGCCGGTTCATCAGCGGCTTTGAGGTGTCGGTCACGTAATTACGGTGCTGGCAGCAGCCCAGTTCCCATCCGCACGGAGCCGTTACTTTCCGCGAACTCTCATTAGCATCTGAGTTGTCCAGCTACAATCGAACACAATCACATGTTGTGTTACCAGTCCAGACAAAAAGATATTCAAACCATACGTACTCTACCCCTGCTTGTGCTTACTTATAAAATTTTTGTGTATAAGTATAATGGAAAGCTGACATTCTGCGAATTTTCTACCAACATTTATCTGTAAATTTTGGTACTTTCGATTTGACGCATCTGAACATAACTCTTACAACAAACGTGCTGAGTTGTCTGTTCCACTTGCAACTAGCAGTGGTGCCTGTTCCTCGTGCAAGAAGGCTTGGATGAGTGGTGGAACTTTTGTGGGCAGTGTTGTGATGAGTTCCGCTGGTACGTGCAGGCGGCGGCAGCCGGTCACTCGCCTGGCTCCAGGGCCGATGACCTCTGCTCAGCTGACGCGCACTCACACTCATTAAAACAGCACCGCGCCACACCTACCACAAGGCACGTACACCTCAATTTATTTTCACCAGAAATACTGAACTGTTCAGAACTCAAATACTTTTTTAAAAAACCCTCCATCTCGTCGCCCGCGTCCTCAATCATCTGCTTAATATATTCTAATCTCTGTCTTCCTCTGCAGTTCTTACCTTTGACTGTACCCTCCAATAACAAATTGACCAATCCAGCGTATCTCAAAATACGACCTACCAGCTTGTCTCTTCTTTCTGTAAGCCTCTTCGAAAATTTTGTTTTTTCACCCATTATTGCCAGAACTAGTTTGTTTCTTCCTTTATCTGCCCACTCAATTTTCAGCATCCTTCTATAACACCGCATTTCAAGCGCTTCAATTTTCTTTCCTTCTGGTATTCCTAAAGCCCGTGCTTCGCTGCCTTAAAGTGCTGTGCTCCACACACAGGCAGTACCGGATTAACCACGTAGCAGGAGGTAGCAAATGCTAGGGGCGTCGCGCCTTCTGGGGGGCCTCGCGCCTTCTGGGGGGCCTCGCACCTCCTAGGGGAACCCCACACCTAGGCTAGATGGGCGAATTTTTTTTTTTTTTAGCTCTACAATTTTTCTTCTGGACGGCAAAAATTAAGGGCCTCTTTCTTCACATTTGCTACGGGCCCCGCGCTGTCTTAATCCGGCCCTGCACACAGAGTTTAAAAAAATTATTTCTAAGTACTACCTAATATTTGAAACTAAAAGATTCCTTTTATTTATGAAATATCTTTTTGCTAGCGGTATTTTTTGTTTAATATTATTCCAGCATCGGTCATCGGTTGTAATTTAACTTCATAAGTAACAAAATTCACTAACTTCTTCTGTCACATCCGATCCCATTTTTTATATTTAATATACTATTATTGGTATCATTTCTGCTATATTTCATCACTTTTGTCTAGCTCTGATTTAAATTAGTCCAAAATCTTCCTTCAGTATTTTGTTCAGGACAGTCAGTAACTTCTCAATATCCTCAGCCTGTTCTGCTAACAGGACAATGTCGTCAGCAAATCGTAGCATGCTGATTTTTCTCCTTGAACACTTATGCCACATTTAAACCTTTCTTTCACTTCCTTCATAGCTTCTTCTACATACAAGTTGAATATTATTCTTACGGGGACAATAAGGTGTTTATTGTTGATAGGAATGAGGGCTACTTGCCTCCAACAATCTGCAAATTAATTTCTTAAACGAACTTTAATTTTATTCCGCACAGCTAATTTGCAATATATGTATTTTTTACTGTTATCTCGTATTATTTATACAAAGTAATACTTATAATTATTGACAGAGAAACTTCTTTTCACTGAAAGTATTGGTGCCGAGAGAAGATTCGAACCGACTTTCTCCTATGTAAGGAGCGTAACTTGTGTTTCTGCTGCAAGAATAGCGCTTGATGAACGGTCATCACCAGAAGTGAGAGTTGGCACCAAAGTCAGAACAGTACCCTCCGCTGGCTAATCTATACAATATAATTGTTTGAATATGTTTCTGTAATCTGGGATCTACATTTTGGTTATCAATTACAGGAGTTGGATGCCATGTAAAGGAAAGTATCTAGATTTGTTTGTGGATCCTGTCAGTGTCTCATGTGATAAACGAGATGAATAGGGAGTCATCGGAAGACAGGAGGAGGATGAAGAGAGTGCTGGGAGTGTACAAGGCCTATGCTAGTGATTGGACTGGAAGGAAATTGGTCGAAGAATTAGGAGTAGTGAATGGTAAGGAAAAGATCATGGGCACAAGCTAGTATTCGTTTTGATTCTGATTTTCTTTTGTAGGTTTGGGGGTCAGGGATTGGAAGAAATTACTAAGAGAACTGATAAATAATTTACCAAAAACGTCGAAGGAATTTAAAAATAAAATTCGTAAATGGTAAAAGTAGATGGGTGGAAGAATTTAACACCCAAAGTATGTAAGATAATACTAATAAACAAATAATAAGATAGGGTAAATTAGATGAGTAGGGAAATTGTGAGCGGAGCATGCGTTCCATCGCAATTCAATTAAATTCAGTTCATACCAAGAGCTGAGACAAGCCGTAAATATGTGTTTTTTCGTGAAGACCGATAAAGGTTACATATAAGTGCAATCTGTAAGAATTCGAGAATATCTCGTTTGTAATTGCTGTCTCGTTTTTGGAGCGGATGCTGATGGAACATTGGAGATGTGAGAAACATGAGTAATTATAATGTTGGACAGTCAAGGTTTCATCAGGAAGAATTTCCTGTTGACCAGTGGAATCAGTTCAGAACTAGATAGAAACAATTTAGTATGAATTGTGTAGTCACAAGAGAAATCCAGAGATGATTTTGAAGGTCTTTATATCTGAGATATGGTGGTTTGGAGTGCATGTGTGATGTGAGAAAGAGACGGGTGGAACAAAGTAAAGGAAAAACAACAGTCCTAAGACTGCAAACTGACAAGGGAATGCTCCGAGCGATAAAGAATACTATACTGTTTTCATTTGGGAAAGGCGGGCCAAGGTCACTCTGCTCTATCCCCACTCCGCTGCCCCAACCCCTACAGGCGAAGGGGAAACAGCTGCCGCGCATGCGCAAACGTCATGTGGAACAATATATTACATTTCATGTGATGTTTTCTTTAGTAAAATCGAGCATTTTAATTATTTGTCATGAGCGAAATTAGTGAGTCATGTGTCGTAGAAGCTGCGTATTTACCAACTTCAATTTCATATGTTAATAAAGATAAAAATTATTTACATGACATCAATGAATATAATTTACTGTTTCTAGTCATTATTTTTAGTTTTAAAAGTTGCGCAAGACATTTCGAGAATTAAATCCAAGTTTTAGATGTGTTTCCCAGTGGAAGTTAATTCTCTAGACACGTCGTATAAATTTTGAAATGAAAGTGGTAGTAACTGGATTATTTTCTGAGTTTTGAGTGATAACTTGCATTATTCATTACGAGGACACACCCTTCTTGCAGACTCTTAAGCAAGTTAGAAAACCATTCTCTGAACACTTCACTACAGATTTCTTGGTGATGGACGCCAGAAAATATATATTGAAACACTAAACCAGCCCCTTCAACGAATCCATGATCGTCAGTTTCCTTATGGTAGGATATTCGCCTCGATCATAAAATTCTATTACAGAACGTCGAATGATATATTTCCGGAAGTCATCCATCTCCATGACCGGTTATTCTCGGTGAATGTTTTTCTTTGGAGAAGAAAAGGATGACCTGGAACATTCAGCTTCGCTTCGCTACATACACGCTGCACGTTTCGTAAAAATACGCCACAAGCCTCTTCTGCAATTTTTTGCGGTTCCCGAAAAAGCAGTGCTGCCAGACACTTGGCTTTGAATATCCGTAGATGGCCGCTAAAATATCCGCAGATTGGGTACAAAAATCCGGAGACTCGCTAACTGAAAGAGTCAAAATTAAGAATACTTTTTATTCCCAGGTCTTTAAAATTACAAAAATAATATTCTACATTCAAAGTAAGAAATATCCCTTAACATGTTTTATACATCGTCACTTTTATCACCGCTGCTGCTGACCTACTCTCTCTCTCTCTTTTTTAGCGACCATACTTTTTTTTGTTGAAATTAAATTTAGTAATAGGAAATGTTAAAAACTGCAACCCCTTTAATTCTCGGATATTGGATAAGCCTTCTCGGAAGCCACTTCTTTGTAAGCCGTGACAGCGAGCATGTCACCGTGTATAAAGATTGCGTCGGTAGTTTGGATTGCAGTCTTTTAATATCTATAAAATCTGTAACCAAACAAAATATGAGATTTATGAGATTTATTTCAATCGTTGGTTCACACGAGTGGTTGCAAGGAAACGATTCACACATATTGACAATTCTGTAATGCAGTAACACTATACGCTCAAAGTTTAAAAGCACACCAATATAAGAAAATATCGACAAATGATAAAAGTATAAAAAATCCGTAGATATTTTAACAAAATCCGAAAATCCTAAATGTTCATAAAAATCCGTAGATCTACGGATAAATCCGTAGAAATGGCAGCGCTGCGAAAAAGTATATTAATTTTCTTTTCAGAGTTTTTTTAGCGTCTTGAAAAAATTATACACGTCAGAAATTTTTGTTTTTGACTGTCGCCTAATATAACTATCTGACGCCATTTCACGTACAGAGTTTTTTTCAACGATGTACTGGTGGTATAAATACGACAATACTGCGCCATAAGACAATGCCTCCTGCCTGCCTGTAGGCAGCGGTCTGTTCAGAGGGGAAGGCAACGGGAGGGGGTGGTGAGGTGAGGCGGGGGGCGAGGGGAATATGACCTTGGCGCGCCACTTGAGAGTGAACATAGTATAACAAACTAGAAGATGAAACAGCAGAAGAATTAACATGCAGAGCGGAGCGTATCAAACAACAAAGCAGTGCGTCTGGGAAGGAATTGGATGCATACTGCTGCGGTGTCAGGTATTCGTAAACACAGCCAGGAGGAACGGCGGATGTTTTGCTTGTCATTCCACTGAGGGTACTGAGCAACGGTTCTGCATGAGAAAAAACTTTTAATAAATGTCTTAGGTACCGGTAATGTTACCTTCAGCGCAGTTCCTAGCTTTAGGGCGTGTTTCTGCGGCATTATAGTAAACAATAAAAAGAACTTCAGACTACTTTGGAACAATTCAAAAGGAACGTTTGTTTTGCCACAGTTTTGTATGGAGTAATCTTTTCCTCAGAAACATCATTTGGTTGAGACCGAGGCATAATTTTATTCAGTTACTATAGACAGAAAAACATTTCAATGGGTAAAAAGAAGCAGTCTTGGCGCAAAGCACATTCTCTGGCTTTATTTCCGAGTCCATCCTTCCGGTAGACTAACGAGAGTTCCTCCAGAGCACACGTGAAGATCAGATGGCGGCAGGTGTGGGAGCGACACACGCGTTTTGCAATCTCTAATTACCTCCCTGGTTGGGCAAACTGGCCGAGACGTGTTGAAAGCCGCAGGAAGCTGGTCGCCTCGTCGCTGATGAAACGGGAGAGAAACCCGGGACAGCTTGCCAAACGGAGGCACCGCAGTAGCCTACCACCTTCAGAAATCTTCTTCACCACCTTTTCCCGATACTATAGCTCTTGTCATCCATATTGGCGGGCGGCTTCGAATGCAACGTTGCCAAACCGTGCGCTTAACAGTTAAATTCACCTGTTCGCTTGCAGTGATAGGGGAGCGTGCACAAACTACGTGGCTCGGAAGGCTACGCTGGGCTACGTTGGGGGGGAGGGGGGGTTCCGAGTCAGGCCACGTAGCTTTCCTTTCATAACATTTTTCACAGTTAAAATGAGGAATAGAACACACACAACAGCATGTGAATATTTATTTCCTTCATTAATTATCTCTGTATGTAATTTACGATAGTCTGACGAGAGAAAACAGTACAAAATGTCTTCTGGAATCGAAAGGGAAAAAAAGCTACGTGCTACGTGAGGGGGGGGAGTAGAGGCAAAAGCCACGTAGGGCTACGTGGCGGGGGAGTTCACAGGAGGCCAAAATGGAGCTATGTGGTTTATGCACGCTCCCTAGACCGTGTGCTGATGCTCATACTATGCAACACATAACGCTTAGCGTTGCCATTTTCCAGTGTTAAGAGACAGAGCGCTACGCAAGAATGTTCCTAAGTGTAGTGCTCACAACCATCCGCATGGTTTCCCTGACCACAGCTCATAGGGGTCGCTTGCTTTTGGCGAGTTTATGCTCATCATTGGCATGGTCAAATTTGGAGCTTCGGGTTTACGGCCGTATGCCCTCACTGACACGAAGCATTTTATACCTCCTGCTAGCTACTAATGGAGAAAGGGAAGTGTTGCGATCTCCCTGCGAACTATGTTCTGTGTGCGATAAGTATATTTTTTTTGTTTGTGAAACGTGTAGTTTACGATGGCTGCGGAAAACCGCAGTCGCTACGCGAGGGCCAGAACTCGTGTTCGGTCCCCTTGTGCCTCCCCGATCGAAACTCCTTACGGAATTTCTTTACAGTTATTGATTTTCAGATTTATGTTTTCCTCTCCATTATTTTATAAGAATAGTAAGCTTCTCCAAGAATAGAAAGCTAATGGGAGGATCTATGTAAACAACGATCAAATCTACGATTTCTGTTTGGAGTAGCACGGGTAGGACAACTAAGGCTCATATTTGAATCCTCGTTATAGGATACTGAAGATAAGTTAGGCCATTTGATGTACAACAAAATACGTTTATTGACACGTCTGAGTAAACTGTTGAATAATTATTTACAGGAAATATACAATGATTCATTGCTAATGAACCACTGAGCAACAATAAGCTCATTGGGGTTACCTTCCCTGCAATGCAAACTTTTTTTTTTTGCTGTCGTCAGTCTTTAGACTGGTTTGATGCAATCCTCCATCCCTTCCTATCCTGAGCTAACCTCTTCATTTCTACATACCCCTTACAATCCACGTCCTCAATTATCTGCTTCATATATTCTAATCTCTGTCTACCTCTGCAGTTCTTACCTTCAACTGTTCCCTCCACTAACAAATTAACCAATCCAGCATGTCTCAAAATATGACCTACCAGCCTGTCTCTTCTTCCTGTAAGCTTCTTCCATAAACTTCTTTTCTCACCCATCATTTCTAAAATTCGTTCATTTCTTACTTTGTCTGTCCACCTAATTTTCAGCATTCTTCTGTAGCACCACATTTCAAATGCTTCAAGTTTCTTTCTTTCCGGTATTCCTAAAGTCCATGTTTCGCTACCGCAAACTTAGAAACTGAGTTATAAGCGACGAGCACGTGAGTTTGAATGGACGACTGGTTAACCCAGATTAACTCAAGGAAATAGAACCATTCCATATCAGACACAGAATTACCAGTTACGAGATTATTTCTATCCTTTTCAGTGTCTGCTGATTTCCATGCATGTTGTGTGTTTACTCATTCCATTAGTGCACTGAACACACATACGAGATGATATCATTGCTGCAAAACAACCACTGCCATGAACTGTTTTGTTAATGTAGGTGTAGTACAGCTTGATTTGTGCACGTGAAGTACGCCAGAACACTTCGGTGGTTCGGATTCCACGTTACCCATTTACCCGGACGGACTACCGGGTTAGTTTAAGTAAGGACGAAAGGAACTGGCCACGCAATGTCCAGTACCAGCCTAAGTATAGCTCCTTCTGGAGGATCCAACCAACCTTCGGATTGAGGACCATGCCTAGCTTAATTTTGCCAATAAGCCGCTGTCAGCCTTACGGCAAAAGATATTATTTTTTGGAATTTACTCCTTCGTGGATACATCTTAACGTTAAAAAATCTGCTCATATGTTTCAGCTAAGCCAACTGAAGGTGGTAAACAGCGTAGATTCTTTCTTTCAGTGTTAACAACCATGCAGATTGCTCAGTGTAATTGACAATGAAAATCAACGCCAACAATCAAGGTCAACAGTCAAAGCCAACAATCAGCGCCAACAATCCCGCCAGTATTTAACGGTTCCGAGCGGTATATAAGCAACGCCATTACCCACAGGCAGCAGCCACTTGACAATGGCGGCAGAGTTTATGTCCGCCGAAACGTCGCGCGTTACAAGCGTTGTCACTCGGCTAGTTTCATCTACCTGCAATGTTGTTTGTAGTTGATGATTTGAGAGCCAGCTTTCCCGGCAGCGTGTGTTAACTTTCTCCTCGGCCGTGGAGCCCACACTCGGCCTACTGACGTCCTTCGGACGCCTCCCCATGCATACATTAGACGGAGCCTCGGTAATAACCGAGCGCTCGCTGGGGGCGTATCATGGCGCAGTCGTTAATCAAAGGCTGCCCAGCGTTTAGCCGACGCGCAACAATTAACTGCCACTCCAGTCTCTTATTGTAACACATGGAGGAGTCTTATTGTACACACGTAATATTCCAGCAGTCCATGTGGACGTGCGAGGAACAGCTCCGAACTACAATTTCATAAAATTAACACGTAAAAATACCCGATACTCTTCTTAATATCCAGTTGTTATTTGGTTCTCTGGCAGCAAGAAGATGCGCTGCCAAGCCACTTTTAAAAACCGCATCTTACCTAATTGTTTGAGTTGTCTCTAAAAGATTTTTGGCATACGTTTTCTGTGATTAGAAATATAGTTTGATGCAAGCAGTGTCCATCATTAGCTGCTATTGCTCAGTGGTTTAAGACAGCGCAAACTCAAGAATTACTCCACAATGGAGCACATCGCACAGTGAAACAATCAGGAAAGGCGAACCTCTTTTCAGACTATTCAAATGTTTCCTTCCCATATTTTCTTCAAGATTTCAATAACGGTAGAAAAATTACTCCACTTCGATATATCTTAATTAGGTCAGATAATTCAGCGATCACCTGTCTAAATTTGAATTGAAAGGAATTGGAGAAGTCGGAAATCCCGTAATCCTTTTTTCTCCCACAAAGCTTCCATTTCGTATGTCTGGTAATTTAAATGTGATTAAAGTTTATTTTAAGATAAATTCTTACGTCTTTTCCGGCGCTGCAGGCAACTTGTATTTGTATTCTCTCAAGAGTGTTTATTATTTTGTGACAAGTGTTATTGATGCACACACTATGAACAACGCACAAAAAACACGACATCTAATTAAAACCACCGGAATTAAAACAATGACGCAGTATACTGGAAACTAGAACTGTTACCAGGGCCATGTAATTTGACCAGTTCCATAGGATAATAAATGATCACTTTTACACCTTTGTTTCCGGAAATTTACAGGTAACGTTTAATTTGTACCTTCCTATTTCTTTAAACGTAATATAAATTAAGTGCTTTTAAATATAGTCAGTTCTTAAATGTGCTGGTGCTAGATTTATATTCCTTGAAAAAGAAATTATTTATATTGTATGGGTTTTCGAACGCCGACAGTGAGTTTCGCTCTCGATAGGTTCTCAATGATACACAGACGGAAAAAAAAATCCCAACACCAAGAAAGACTTGTGTTAGATAAACGAAATTTGGTAGGCGTGTTTATACATCTGAAAGATGACATCGATTCAAATTTCGCGCTTCGCGCATAAGTGTGGCGCTAGTAGCGCTACTCAGATCTTGCAAATCAGGTTTGCTTTAAATACGCGCTGTAAAGTTTGTGAACGTTATTTACCGCTGAGATTTGACATAGTGAGTTGATGTTAGCCAAGAATGCCTTTAAGAAGACGAAGAAGCCATTATCAACAGCTCACCGAGTTTGAACGAGGTCGTGTAATAGGGCTACGAGAAGGTGGATTTTCTTTTCGCGATATTGCAGAAAGACTTGGCCGGAATGTATCCACTGTGCATGATTGTTGGGTGCAGTGGTCAAGGGATGGTACTGCCTCAAGAAGACCGGGTTCCGGGAGGCCACGTGGCACTACTGAGAGGGAAGACCGCCGTATTCGGCGTACAGCTGTGGCGCATCGTACTGCGTCTGCGGCAGAAATTCGAGCTGCAGTTGGTACCACAGTGACACAACGAACTGTTAGAAATCGGTTACTTCAAGGACAGCTCCGAGCCCGGCGCCCTGTAGCGTGCATTCCACTGACTACAAGCCATCGCCGTTTGCGACTCCAGTGGTGTCAAGCCAGAGCTCATTGGAGGACGGAGTGGAGATCTGTTGTGTTTTCTGATGAAAGCAGGTTCTGCCTTGGTGCCAGTGATGGCCGAGTGTTGGTCAGAAGGAGGCCAGGGGAACGCCTGCAACCAAACTGTCTGCGGCCTAGACACACTGGACCTACACCTGGAGTCATGGTCTGGGGAGCAATTTCCTATGACAGCAGGAGCACTCTTGTGGTTATACCAAACACACTGACTGCAAATTTGTACGTCAGTCTGGTAATTCAACCTGTAGTGCTGCCATTCATGAACAGCATTCAAGGGGGAGTTTTTCAACAGGATAACGCTCGCCCTCATACCGCTGTTGTCTCGCAACGTGCTCTACAGAGTGTCGACATGTTACCTTGGCCTGCGAGATCACCAGATCTGTCTCCAATTGAACACGTATGGGATATCATTGGACGACAACTCCAGCATCATCCACAGCCAGCACTGACCGTCCCAGTATTGACAGCACAAGTACAACAAGCATGGAACTCCATACCACAAAGTGACATTCGAAACCTGTATGACACAATGCATTCACGTTTGCAGGCTTGCATTCAAAATTCTGGAGGTTACACCGGCTATTAATTTAACAGTATTTCACATTTGAAATGCATTTTCTTGAGCTTAAATTAACCTGTGATCTTGAAAATTTAATCAATTAAACATGTTAATTTGACAAATGCATTGTCCAAATTTCATTACTCTACAATAATTTTTTCTTGGTGTTGGGATTTTTTTTTCCGTCTGTGTATATCAAACCTTTATTTAAGTCTGACAAAATTTCCCTACAAAACTGGTTTTTAAATCCGTTACATATTTCTTTTTTTTTTTCTGCAGGAAGTTTGATAATTAATTTCGTTTTAATTGCAATGGAGTGAATGCTCAAGAGCAAATTTCCCTACAATAATGCATTTATATTAATCATGTCCAGCAAATAGCACAGCACAAAGATTGTGAGATGGCTGAAACGGAATACTAAATCTGCCAGCGTGTCACGAAGTAGTACTAACATAGACATTACTTTCTTTTATGAGCCACTAACTGTAACCTAAATTTGAACAACACTTGTGCAATCACAGACCACGAACGAGAAATAAGCCAACAATTTTACAGATCAAAGAAGCATTCTACTATGCACCTGGAACTTTCGAGTATCTGCCGAAAGACAGTATCTGGTCCCATGGAGAGCGCATGGTCATGACGTATGGAATACTTGTTCGAAGCATTACCAATAAACTCGACAGGGCAGGACAAATCGAGCATGTAACCAGGAGAGGTTTCGCAGTCATAAATTTACTGCAGATTGTCTGTACCAGCAAGGTGACGGAACTGGATGCAAAATTTTGGTCGAACCGTGGAGCGGTAGTAGAGGGCCCACATTGTATGTATCAAATACAGGACTGGGAAGAGCTGTAAAGGAGAGGATTCAGATTTGTTTGTGTACGTTATCGGAGAACACAATCAGTAACCGATACGCTGAGGGTGTCGGGTTGGGAGCCACTGGGAGACAGGTGAAGAGAGTGGTGGTGGAGTATAAGGCATATATTGGGGATGAGTCCTGTTTGGATATTGGTAGGATAATGTAAAGGATAAGATGAGGATAGCTAGAAAGTAGCACTTAATTCAGGCTTAAGAGAATGGAAAATTTTTCTTTTGTAGGTAAAGGGGGACAGTAGCTGTAATAAATTACTCAGGGACATGCTGAACAATTGGCCTGAAACACAGGAAGAATTTAAAAATAAATTCGTGAAATGCCAATTCCACTTGACTAATAATAAAAATTTGAAAAATAGGTAACGTCGATTGAAAGAAACAAGTCGTATTTCCTTCAGTTACTGCATATAAAAAAGGTTAGGCTAGCAGAGGTTGTTTTGCAACTATGATAATCAAGAGCAGAAGCGGCACACAGGGTAGTTCTATATTCTCTGGGGAGTAGACAACTATCATCGTGATTAAATGAAGAATTACGCACAATTACAATTTTTCAGCACCGAAATACTAAATCAGCCTCTCGGTTGCCGCTTTTACAATTTAATAAACATCTCCATTTGGTTGACATCAATAATGTCTCTATTCTAGCCATCAAAAAGAGACGACCTTCCAAAGAATGTTGTACTCTTTTATTAAAGTTTTGGTGTATTTTTTCTGTTTTTGGGACATATATTTGATAAAAAAGAGTATTATTGTACTAATTACAGAGAATGCTCTAGAATCCGTGACTAACTTGATGGTCTCACACTGCAAGAGCCATCAGCTCGGTTCTGACAAAGAACATGTGTGTTGGCGTAAATTAATTAACAGTTGTGGTTTTAAACAATTACCACACAGTGCCTGATAGTGTTGTGGACACAAGTAAAAACTATCAGTTTTAAGTGTCCAGATTTCAGTTAGAATTTCGACCTGTCGCTCTTAACTCAGTAAGCAATACAATTTACGATAACACTAATTACTCCAATAGTTAGTATGCTATTGCATTTAGCTCGAATTAACCATAAGGGTCTTTAATTTTTTCTATAAAACAAATTGAATCAGCTCCAAGGAGTGTTCAAACTCAAAGTAGTAAGTAGGAAAAGAATCCCTGATATACACAGTTCACACAGAAGCGCTAACGCAAGTTATCAATGACGCCAATTAGTGAGGGCTTTGGCAGTGCCGTGGTAGAGATTCTTTGTTCGTCGGTCCTGGAGCCGCTTCTCGTATTTCCAGTTTGATAGGCCGCCTACAAGGAAAATTCGTCCCACCCACAGGTCGTGCCAAAACCGGGTTTTATTTCCATTTAATTGACTCAGCTACGTTGAAAGTAACAACCGAACGAAGGTGAAGGAAGAGATTTGGGTCACTACGTGATTCCTCCTTCACCTAAAGGAAAGCTTCGATCAGCTTAGTGTAGTCTACTATGGCTTTATCAACCACCTATACACTTTCGAAGTACCAAGTACTAGAAATTTTTTTTAAAAATAACGACTCTCTTATTTCAGAAGGGATTCATTGTGTTCCCTTATACCTCCAGTAACTTGCTATTTTGGCAGGGAAACCATTCGAATAGTTGTTCTCGTCCACACATTGATTAGCAAAAATAGCTTCAGGATTAAAAAGTTTAAACTGAGAATAAAAAATTAAAAGAATATATTTCGTGCAAAAGTGTCAAACGACCAAATTACATAAGATTCCTTTCTATTTTTTACGAGTCTTCATAAAAAAGAGCTACATATGGACAATAACTATAAAAATTCAGAGAAGATAGATGATATTGTATGAACACGTATCTGTGAGTAAGAAAAAAATCAGTTAGTCTTTGTTATATGAACCTAATCTAAGAGAACTCCAAAACGTTTCTGTTTCCAGCTATCTTTTCCTGCATCTTCGCATTTTGCAAACAGATGTAGGCAGAAGGAATTATTTAAAAAATTAAAAGAATCTGAGAAATACGGTATTTTCCAACCCTTAACAGGAAGGACCCCTCTTGCCATACCAGATTCTTCTGATCAAGTGGCAACACATGGAAAGAGCTTTTCTGTAGTTTCCCAACTTTGGGCGTAGGTGTTGACCAGTTCCGATTTCTATTTGTGGCAGGTCTGTGCAATACAGCAATATGGCAGAAATCTAAAAACGGTCACGCCTTCCTTTTAAGCACGGACACAGGTTACGTGCCAGCAAAGGCAGAGTAAGAATGTGCTGGTTGGTGGCCTTCGGAGGCTGGTGTCGCCGTCGATAACGTCTTGCGGGAAAGGAAACTGCCAGGCGCACGGCACAGCCCTAGACACAGGCCATAGAAAACGAAACCGTATAACCCTGCCAGATAGAATATTGTACCAAATTACAATATTCTAGAACGAACGTTTATTTCATTACAGGTTCGGTCTGCGAATGAGGTGTACTAGAAGAAAGAAATTAATGCTGTGATTAAATATGAAGATTTCAGGAAAGGACATTAGCTATGTCCACACTTGTGCCTCTTCCCTTTCAACTTGCCTTTTCCTCTTGCCCGTTCCTCTTGCAATATGTTCATCTTGAGGTATGCGCTAGAGGCACGCATCAGAAGGCATGCCCTTTAGTGTCCACATTCACGCCTCTTGAGGCATGCCCTCAGTGTTCCGGTGTAGCCGCAGCGAGATTGATGATTCAATTTCTGGCGGGAATTACAGCTGCCATTCTTATATTAGCGAAATCCCGGGGGAAAAAATCGCGGAGGAAACTGTGGGTAAAGAATTATTTGAAAACTCGAAATGTGCAAATTCTCCAAGAACTGCAGTTCAATGACAATGCGCTGTTTAAAAACTTAACGCGAATATCGAAGCAAAATTTTTATACTCTTCTAACAATGGTGAAACCCGCCATTCAAACGAGACACCAAATTCAGAGACGCAATACCTGCCGAAGACGTACCGTTGAAAATGCCTTCGGCCTGCTTGCTTCCGTGTTCCGAATTTTCCTAAGGCCAATTAAGTTCAAAGTTAAAAGTCTTATGTTGCGTATATCTGCACAATTTCCTTCGTATAAAGCCAGATTGTACAAGGTTTTACTGTCCAGTGGGATCTTTGGACATTGAAGATGCCAGCCAAGGAACTACTATTCCCGGAAGTTGGCGCGGAACTACCGCAAAAGACACTGGCTTCGCCCCACTTCGGAGAATTCCCCTAAGACTCTCTGAAAGCTTCCGAATTGCGGGATGAATTCGTAGAATATTTTATGTCACCGATAGGCAGCATACCATGGCAAGATAACTACTTGTAAGGAAGTTTCATCTTCAATTCTAATAATATAACAAACATTTTCAACTGGAGATGTATCTGGAAAATGTAGCTGAGTAACATACTTTCAATAAATTTAGTTTCTGTAAGAAAGAAACCTGCACATTACCTACCCGCGTTTTATCTAATATATTAGAACGAATTGCTCTTGATCCGAGAAAAATAGCATAGCAATACGTAAGTTAAGATTAAAAGGTGTTGATTAAGTTTAATGGTTGTCCATTGTGTAAGCCTCTTGATGTTACAGCGCTATGCCGAACTCTGCATTTGACATCATAAAAAAGTTGCGGTTTTTTGCCGTAGTTATGATGTAAATAACTTCGCGAGCGTAAATCTCGCGAAGTTATTTACAACATATAAGCTGACTGACATCGACTAACATAGAAAGCATTCCCTTCCAAAGAATAATCTGAAACTTTTAACTAGAAGAGATTATTCAACTGTAAAAATGATTTTTGTTTATTCACACATTCGTTGATACTTTCACAAATTCACGTAAAAGCATCTGACTGCTTATTACAACAAATGTTGTTTACTGAATAATACGACATTTAATGCTCTTTAAATCTGCCTATTGATATACTAAGTACATGAAGCTTGAACCTTCCCACCATTCGCTAAACGAGATTAAATATTTCCTACGTGAAAGCACTGTATACTGCACTCTGAATTTTACGCATCCTGTACCGAATATTTGTACAATAATTTCGCAAAACACACAATCCTACATTGTCAAAACTCTTCACAAAAATCAACCAGTGCAAAGTGTTAATTAAAATGAGCATGAATTAATTATAAATGATGTGGAAAACTGCTAAATATTTATTATAAGTACTGTCACTTAAATGAATATAATCTTTATTTTTGACGTCCCATAACAATGAAAACGAACGTTAATCTTCGAAAAATGAAAGCGTTTCGTCGTTGGTGAGCGACATATTGCAAGCGGAGACGCACAAGAATCCACTTCATCTGGAAACGCTTGCAATACGCCGTGCCTCCTGGTTTGTTGAATGGAATGAGGATCTCGGGCATGCCCCTGACGCATGCCTTCCGAGCCTCTCCCCCGTTCAACATGACGCATGCCTTTGACGACCGAAAGTTGAACAGGTGTGGACACAGCTATTGATGACGTTAAAGTGGCTACATAGCACGACGGTATCCCTGCCGACAGTTACAAAGTAGGTACGGTGTCTGAAATTTAAAGAGGGAGATCCAGGACTGAAGTTATTTCTCGCACAGGAATCACACTGTAGGAAATAATTAAAAGATATTGGGGAATACCGAGCGGTTAACATTCTGGCCTCTCATTTGGGAGGACGCCGGTTCGAATCCCCGTCCGGGCATCCAGATTTGGGTTTTCCATGTTTTCCCAAAATCAGTCCTGGAAAATGCCGGGATGGCTCCTTCAAAATGTCATGACCGAATGCTTTCCTTTTCCCAAGTCCTCTTAATTCCATTAAGTCAAACACAAACTAAAATTATTGGCAATAGTGAACAGATTAAGGTACAAATAGCAATTTTCTGATTCACTCTTTCGTTAAATTTGATAAGTATTATTTTAAACACGGTAGCCCTGGAATTGACGTACAAAATAAAAAACTGCATAAGAGTCTCAATACCCACCACAATAATCCACATTCAGAGGTAGGGATAAAGGAATCATATTTTTCCTATATTCACTACTTCCTTAATTATTTTTTCCGCTATTTCTTTGTTTCCAGTTATTTTATTTGATTTTAATAATGTTCTTTGCATGATAATGTCTATAAAAATGTAATTGAAGTATTATTTTATTATTTTTTGGTGAATTTTAAAAATCCATTGATGAAGTAAAATAAGATAAATGTGAACATTTACCCTATCAGGTATTTCAAATTCTCCTTAATTTAAAAAACGTTGCACCCTTAATAGGCTTAATAAAGGTATTAATCAATATAGATTTAAAGTAAAATTAAGCGTAGATAGCATATTAATGCCACCTTGGCCTAGTCAAATGATAAGTTTTTTTTTTGTATTGTAACTGATTAAAGAATATCACTAAAGTAAAGTAAAAGAATTAAAAATGAAGAAATACCGAAGTATCAATTTACCGAAATCGGGAATACCGACAAAATGAAAGAAAAACTTATTGCCGAAACCGTAAAAAATCGTTGAACATGGCTAGTGTTTATTCTGGTAGGCATGGAGCTACCTTATTCAGTTTCTGATTATGAACGACAACACGTGGGCTACGCGGTATGTGAATATATTGGCTGATAATGTGATGTGTATTTTTGCCATGCACTAGATAAATAATAGATAGAAGAAGTGCAGTGTGAAAGTTTGAGATGCGCGCGTACCGTATTTGGTTGGCAGAGGAGCCGGATGGATTCCGTTATGCAGTTGTCGCCAACTCCGTCGTTTCCCTTTGGATGCGCTCTCCCTGTTTCCGCAACCCCGGCTTGGCTGCCAGGCAGATAAGGAAGTAAACCGGAACGCCTGCTCAACGGTACTCACTTCAGCGGGCGCCGCCAAATGCTGGAGTAACCACATAACACGGAACAGCTCGTCCAATACTTAATAAAATAAGTGACATGAAATCACTACATGACTTACTTCATATTATAAACTGATGTGGCGGGTCAGAAAAAATCTATGAAATAATTAAGCATCCATAAATAATATAGATACTTCAACCTCCTTAGACGGTGGTATAATACACATCTCCTGCATCAGCGTTTCTCAAATTTTTCGAACCAAGGACCAGTAAAATGTCAAAAATAATTCTTTGGACCACTACAGATAAATCCAAAAGCATATTTTGAGTCCAACGGATACACAGCTATGAAATTGCAAATTAACGGTTATAAGTGAATTGTATATTGAACAGCCTTAATATTTATTGACCAAATGAATAATAATGTCCTGTCTGCGGACCACCTGTCATATTTTCGCATACTACAGGTTGTGAAACACAATGCCAAAAACATTTCCGGAGAACTTTTACTCTTTAGAATAACTGGTTTCCTGTAGACTGCTCTGCGGTCATTAAGTACCGAAGCGAGGATTGCCATCTGTTAGCGAATTGTATAAACTTCATGCTAATATCCGTCATGTTACTTTGTTTTTGAAAGAAAGACGTTTCTAGACCAGTGGTCGGCAAACTTTAGAAACTAAAGGGGCATCGAGAAAAATTTATTACAGCCATAGGCCTGGTTATATTTTAATATAATTTATCGAATAATCGATTTTTTTCTGCAAACTTTTTTTCTTTCCGAAGAGATATGTTGTGGCAAATAAGCCTTTCTTTGTTTGTGCCTTTCTATATTGGACTTTTTAGTATTTGCAAGTAATTACGCAGACGTCTCAAGCTATTCACTTTTGAATTCGCAATGCTCATCTGTTATTTTTTTTTTTTTTCAGCAGCAATTTAACAATATCTTTAAAGAAAGGTTAAAATATATTTTCGGGAATTAAATAAGAAAAAAACAACAAACCATAATATAAATTTAAAGATGATACAATACCCAAGATATAAATATTTTAAAATTAGGAGCAATTACTAAATCAGACCCAACACTATAAAGACAAATAAACAATGTGAATTCACAACAAAGTATTTTATTTAATTTGTTGTATTGTCGGTAAAGTTTGGAAAAGAACTATGAGGTCTGGTAGCCTGCAAGTATTTTGATCTTTCCGAGGTTATTACAACTACTACTGCTACTATTGTCGTTAAGATGTAAGAAAAAAATATTATCGAAGAGGCGCACTAATATCCTGAAAGAGGTTTTCCGAACCCTGTTCTGGACGAGCAGGGAATTATCCAACCACTTCCTAATTTCATTACGGAAAACAGCCTAAAAATTTTGACTAGTATCTAAGATCGTTCCCGACACATTTGTTCGAGTCCTGTATAATTTCGCTGCATTACTCAATATAGAAGAGTAAAAAATCAATTAATCATCAGGACATAGTTCTATGTTCAGTATACTATCTGCAACCTTATGCTGTGTGTGCAAAGTATTATAGTCAATTAACGCCGGAATTCGATTCCACCTTATCATTACATATCAAGTGCAGAGTTATAGTTTGGCGGCGAGGCGAGGTGATAATATACCACCGATCTAGGAAATTAAATTCGTTAATACATCGCTCTAATGGTTTAAAAATACTTAAAGTGTACAACTGAAATTCATCCAAACCAAATTCAGAATTACTGTGTTAACTGGGTAGTCAACCTTTTCTTTTTGCGGCGAAACAAGCAAGAGAAATTCAAGAAATCGTTCAGTGAACCAGTTCCTCTGTAATGTGAGTGTGGTACTGTAGTATTCTAAACGTCCAATATACGTCATTGCCGTTAGAAATATTGAAGCAATGCGGAAGAATAGTACTGCTCGGTGTGCTCACGACAAATGTGAAAAACTGCTTTCTCTGAAAAGTAATTAGCTATTTCTATAGGAATCGCAATACTTAATGACAATGGGCGGTCTCCACTCTTGCTGTCAGTGACACATTGCTTACTCTTCGGATGAAGTAATATTTCGCTGTGCTTCAGGTCAATCGTGCAGTAGAATTATTTTTCGGCTGTTCGTCAGCCATAGCTAAGCAATTAGCTGTTTTCGTACTGTTAAAGACAGTAGAAGCTTGTTTGCCTCTCCTTACCCCTTCCCCAACTTGAAATTTTGATCAAACATTGCAAAATACTTCGCACAAAAAGGTATTCACCAACTATATAAGCCTCAAACAGGGTTCGTGGAAGGCAAACGATCTCTGAAGGAAGGAGAGAAGATATGGTCAAAGTAAAAATGTTTAGATCACTTTATGTTCCTGCGCAAAGGCAAAGAGAATGGTACTGCATCACGTTATTTCTTTTGACTTCTATCAACAAGTATGAGAAGTTCACATTCCTATAGCAGCATTCAGGGCTATTCTTGAGAATTAGATTTAGTTTTTTATTTTTTTTTTTTTTATTTTTTTTTTTATGGCCTCACGGATTGTGGAACCGAAACAGAATCGTTAGAATTGAACTAGCCATGGAATCAGCCATGACATTTAATAGGGAACAGTCCTTGGATGCGGGTATAATTATTTCGGGAAACCGTTGAAAACCGGAATCTCTCTCCTCATGAATGTCGTTGTAATTTATTGTTGTGGAAGTGGTGTTAAAATTATAAATAACAAGTTAATTTTCTGTGAGCTCTAGAAGTATTTCATTGTGAAATTTTAAAAAAAAAGTCACAACACTACGCTGTGCTTTGAACGAAGCAATATCTGCGCATGAGGATGCTAAGAATAGTCAGTGCATGACGGGATATTGTTGCTGCATCACAGTTTCAGCTGGCTGTACCAGCCATGATAATACTGTTGCGGACTTCTAACCGTGCTCTGATTGGCCTTGAGAAAATGAACGCATTGCACTCCAGTATTTCGCTCAAAATTTTACTTTGAATGTATTTCATATCTTTCTCATTAGCAAACCTTCCTCTTATCTTTTTTATGTTTAGAACATTTATTCTTCTTCAGTTGTAGTGAAGAAGCGCAGTAGAATTTTTACTAGTACTTCCTCGCAAGAGCTGTACAAAAAAGCGAGGTACAGTACGTATTTGAAGCGTCGTAGCGGAGACAAGGAAAGTGAAGGACGTCCCCAGGAGAACTGGAGCGAGGTGAGGATGTTCCATAATGGCCGTCACTCTGTTGTAACGCCCGTAACACGAGGCAGTGCGCAGACCCCTTCAACGGGGAAATATCTGTTTGTGTAACCGGCATCAACAGAGCGAAGACGGAGTTGGGACGAGTTGGTCGAAAGTACCTTGCGGAACCTTCGTCCGTCTGGCTAATTACTGCATTATTTCTGGTGAAAGAAAGGCTGACTCATTAGGAAAGTTGCGTTTTCGGTGATTATAAGTGACGAAAGTGAGGACAAAAATTGATGGAGACAAGAAACAACCATGAAGTGGCGTTCAACTCAAAGCAATTAGTACCCACGGCAAAAACTCTCCGATCTCTGTTCTTTAACAAAACAAATGTTTCCCATACATCAGTATTCAGTCATTGTTCTCACCAACTGGGGGTTGTCAAAGAAACAAACGTTCTATTCTATTTAAATAAGGTATTTCTTCAATTTTGCTTCAAAGCTTTCTTTATCGATACTGTTTTCAACTTTAAAAAAAAAAATTGTGGAGATTCTAATTCCTGGTTGAATGACGTGACCAGGGAACCCAACTCTTATAAACTGAGTCTCCTTCTTTAAAATCATTACTACATTTAGTATCATAACTTAGAAATGATGCCACCTCGCTCCCCAAATCATTCCAGTCGAATGGTGGGATGCTTCGTAGATAAGCCCACGGCCAAATTCCTTCCCATTCCTTTCTCGGCGTCGACTAGGCGTAAACCAATAAGCAAAAACAACAAAATGAAGGATGCTGTGAAACAGGTACATTCAACGATAAGAGAGATCAAAACTGAAAATGTAGTAATGAAAGAACAGAGATTAAACGAAGTTTTGTACTGTGCGAAAAGAGATTATATGAAAAAACACTTTCTATAAAAATAGTTTAGAAAGTACAGTGCTCAGTATTTTCATTATTAGCTGGCTTTTCGGGAAACAGTCTCAGTGAAGCAACCCGATGGGGATTGGCCATAATGGGCTCACATCGTATAGTAACCATTCTCTCCAATTCCAAGAAACTGCAGCGGGATAAAGTTGTGGTGATTCCGCATCACTGAGCAAGCCAGATTTCTTTGCCGTTTCCTGTCATATAATCCTTTACTTTGAGCTCAAATTCGAAGATCAAATAAAACTCGTGAGGGAAAGAAAGGGTAGTTTTTAACTGGTAATAAAACTTTACATTCTGAACAACTCGTTTTAATACCGAGCGACGTATGTGGGTATTCAGTCTTTCCGAGAACCAATTTCATTTCAAGAGACATCACACTTCTCTTCGCATTTCTCCTGGTACAACTGTCTCCACAGATGTATTTAATTTTGCCGGTGTGATTGTCCAGAGAACACAGTGTCTTAATACTCATAGAACGCTTAGCAAAATTGCGATAACTCAAAGGGGGTGGTCAGGAAGACATTGATTTTGGGATACGTCTGTTTCATGAGCTTCTAATTCACCAAGTCATATATCGATCATGTCAAAATGTTTTCGAAAGTGAATTTCGGTGCCAGCTGTTAATATAAACCTAGACATATCAAGACATTTGTCTTCGTTAAGCAAAATTCAACGATCCGTTTATGGATGGAAAAAGATGAGTTACAATAATCATAAAACAAACTTAAGCTGTACGAACTACGGATCTGAACTGCCAGCAACCAAATCAGGGTGACCAAATAAAATATCTGCCGAGAAAAATATTCGATTAGAGCAAATAGCTAGGATGAACTAACTGGAGTATCTGATAAACATGTCGTAAGGAAAGAGAAATACAAAATAGTTTCAGTGTTATGAACTGATGGCTGTTCTATAAAAAGATTCGTAACGGTAAGCGTTTCGTGCTTCTGTATTACAAAATCCCTCGAAGCAGTGAACTAGATCTAAAGGAAGCCATGAATATTCAGCAGCTGGATTTATGAAGTACAGTATTGAAACTCCGATCTGCGACCAATGATTGGTATAAAATACTGCTGCACTTCGATGTTTCACTCCGGTAACGGAAATTTAGGTCAGTTAGGTGAAACGAAAAATAGACTCTAATGTGTTGTAACAGCCTAAACTGATGGATAAGTCACGCGAGAAATGTACACGCTGTAATATCAATTTGCGTTATTGATTACTTCTGTAGCTTGTCCTACAAATCCCGAAAAGACATTTGATTGCCACAGTAATATACAGAACCTCTCTCTTTCATCACCTAATAATTACTCAATGTACTTCACATCCAACAGCCATTATTTTCAGACGGTGATTCTGGTTTGATTTGTCTGCATGACTCGTTAAGTGCAATACAACCAGTTGGAAGGAACAATTCATTACATCAAATCCACTTTCTCCGTACTTCAGTGTGTATTTTCTGACGGTGTGTAAGACCTTACCAAACGAAATCAAAGACACAATTGTCTTTGTACGAAGCATGGTGGTTGAGCGGTTAACACTCGGATGTGTTTGATCCCTGGTTCGGTCATTCTGATAAAGGATTTTTTTACCGTTTTACGGAATCATTCCAGACAAATGCCTAGATGGTTCCTTCAAAAGGCCATGGTGGAATTCCTTCCCTTTCCTACACCCCAATACTCTACAGCCTCTAATGACCTCGTGATCAACGAGACGTTATGTCCTAAAATAAGTAACCCGTACAAGTGAAAACGAAATTACTCAAAAAATCACCCACACTCTCTGAACGAGCGTTAGTGATATGGAACAGGTAAAATATCTAAACCTTAATGGATACGACAACGACATTACTAGATTAGCTAATCACATTTCTTGAAAGATAAATATCTTACACATCATATGAAAGACGCCATAAAATGTCCAGGCCAATAATCCTTTGTATTTTTAAATTACTGCTTTAAGGCTCGTAAACGTCTAGCTCATTGGAGCCGGGAAGTGATTGTGGGCGAGGAACGAGAAGGAAAATGGTCATGGTCTTTAATATTTTCTTTTCTTATTGATTTACTTACGCTTCTTCGAAGTCGACGTCGTTAAAGGGGAGAAATGACTGGCAAGAAGGGACTGTAAGAAATTCGGTCATTGCCTTTTTAAGGAATCATCCCGGCAATCACATGAAGTGATTTAATGAAAGCATGGAAAAGCGAAGCTTGGATGGCCGAACGGAGATTCAAACCCAGGTGCTACCGAATGCGAATCCAGAGCATTTCCGCTCACTCGCCAATCATTCATCTGAAATGATTTCTGGAAACTTTGGAAAATGGAACACAGAATGGGCGGATAGGGGATCGAACCCGAGTTCTACTGATATTCCTTTACAGTTTTCGTTAACGTGACGTAAAATTCTTTAAAATTTTCTTTGGTGGGGAATGAACTAGGGTAACAAGATGACGTAGCATCCGTTGGTGGTGTGTCATTAGAGGGAACAGAATTATTGGTAAAGAAAGAAAACTAAAGCGCAACGGCTCTCTGTTTAGGAAATAGAGATATATGACATGATATACTGAAAAAAAAGAGTGATTTTGTGGGAAATAGCAGTAATTTGGTTTGAAACCATGTTCTACTTACAACTACGTGTGGTAAACTGAGTTAGGTAAATGCATTGAGAAACAACGTCTGCATACACATACAGTAAGTCTGTTGATAAACGGTGACAATAATTATTTCTTGGAAATTAACGTCAGTTCAAGGAAAAAAATTGATAATTTTTGAAACTTTTTAAGTTCACAAAGGTGTCACTGAAAAAGTAAAAACTGTAGGAGTAGAATCCTTTCTTTTTGAAGGTATGTGTGAGTTTTTTCTACATATAAATCTTAAGCAAATTGTTTTTAATGTTCCTTTAGGATCTTTGATATCTCTTAAAATATCTTCAAGGGATACACATGAGTTCTTCATGCTAATCTTTTTCTTTTTTTTCAAAGCTTGTTTTTTGATTCTTCGACTGTGAGGACATTAGAAGCGAGAGAGGAGTAGGGGCAAGGAGAGGGAAAGAAATCGACCATCGCCTGGAATGGTTTGAGGAAACCATCAAAACCCAAATCTGCATGGCAGGACGGGGATTAGAACCCACATCCTTCCAAATGCGATGCCAGATTGCTAAGCTAGATATGAACTTAACATCGTTTTTGCTGATATAATACTACTCGTACACCAGAAGGAGGTGCCGGACAACATAACAGCTGAAATACACTGTTCACTCGGCGTTTTACCAGTTATATTAACATTTAACGCCAAGAAATACTCCGTTCTTAAACGTTTATTGAATCACCATGTCCTCTATATAATTCGCTCTTGTAGATTCGGTGCAGCTGTCGGTATTCCATACTCCGCGTTGATACAAACAAACTGGAAGCGCTGACTCATACGAGATTCGCTGTAATAGTTTGATTTCGAGTACGGTCTTTGAGTGAGATTTAGCACGCAGTGTGTAGCCGCACACGATGGAGGTCAGCCGGAAGCGGAAGTGGCGGACAGGTTCGCCAATCTAACAGCATCGCCTGTACCTGCCCGAACAGGGAGCCCCTCACACGCGGAGGGAAATTGCTTTATTTCGACCAGACTATAAGTATAGTCCTCCGTCAATTATATGACGAGAAGCAAGTAGAAGATTTTTTAGGGTTCCACGGAAAAAACTGAAGTGGTAATTTCGTTAAGTCAGTCGTTCGTTCGTATATCAGATCTTCGTAATTCCGCCACCTGTGCATTGTTTGAAATCAAATTTAAGAGAAAAATGTTTTTATTGATTTCAAAATCGATCCATAAGCAAATAACAAACATATCACTGATTGATTATATGAAACATAAGTGATATTTTTTTATTAAAAAAATGCAATCATTTTTGTTGTCGAAAATATTACTTTGGTGAGCATTTAGCGAGATGTGAGAGTTAGTAACAATGTGCCTCCTTCTCTTATTTTACCGAGCGTGGTGGGTGAGCGGTTAACGTTCTGGCCTCGCATTCCGGAGGACGCGGGTTCTAATCTCCGTCCGGGCATCCAGATTTAGATTTTCCATGGTTTCCCCAAAACATTCCAAGCGAATGCCGGGATGCTTCCGTCAAAAAGGCCATGGTCGAATTCCTACCCGTTCCAGGTCCTCAGTCCCATCCCGCCTCTAATGACGTTAGCCTTCGACGAGGCGTAAAGCCCTAAGTAAAAAAATCTCTTATTTTCCAAACACATGACTGGAAAATCAGAAAAAATCAAGATGATTATACTTAATAAGGACTTTAAAGAAAACTGTTTGAAAAGATAGGTTGATAATATTTTCAGGTTTTCAGATTATCCTATTTCGAGCAATTTAATTTTGCGGTATGCAACAAAATTGCCTGAGAAAAAAAGAAAAAAACATTTGTTGCGAAACAATCGCCCTAAATGCAAATTGACTGTTCATTTTAGTTGGCATATGACGTAATAGCAAGTGCGTATTTAATCAGTTATTTTTTTTTGTACGAAATCTCCCCATATTTGTTAGCAATGTTATTCAGCTTATTTAGAGTATTATTACAACATTATGTATTACGCTGATCGAATGCCGTGCAGTATATTCATATAAAAAGTTTAGGCCGTCAAATATTGTAAAGCGCGGAACACAAGTGGTACGCGTATCTGACATGCACTTGAGAACTTTTGTTTGTTATACTGTTCAGGTGCGATCGCAAATTTTGAGCGACACTACAGAGCGTTGTTAACGCGAAGCAATAAAGACGCTCGGAACATGAAACCATTATTAAGCGAAAGATTTTGCAGCCAAAACGCGAGAAAAAGTGGGAAAATTGCTACACATTCTTGCATTAGGCCAAAATTGCACCAGAAAATTAAGACTTAATTTTTTTAAACTAATGAACGCTGAACTAAAATTAAACCTGAGTTTTCCTGCACAGAGAGGTAGGGGAGCGGAAACGCTCTGGCCTCGCATTCGGCAGGACGTGGATTTGAATCCGGCCAACCAGATTTCTGTTTGACATGGTTTCCCGAAATATTTCCATGCGAATTGCGGAATGGTTTCAAAAGACCATAGGCGAATTCCTTCCAATTGCTTATCCTCAGCCATTTCCACCCCTAATGACCTCGTCGTCGATGAGCCGTAAAGCCACAGCAAAATAATAATAAAAAAAGAATTGCCGTGCCCAAGGCGCAGGCAGTTACTGTGAAGTGTTTTCCCGTCATAGCAACTCCCCAGCCAAATATAACTATTGTAGTTTCCTCTTCCCTGATATTTGTATTGTTATCAAATGTTATTGTATGTGTACCGTATGTAACTGCCGGCCCCGGTAGCGCGGGGCTACGGAGCTAGCTTCCGATTCAGGGGTCGCCGGTTCGAGTCCCGCCTAGGGCATGGTTGGTTTTAATTAAGTATTGTGTCCGTCCTATTCTGTCAAGTCACTTGTTATCTTCAATAACAACACTAGAAAATTCCATGTACACACTTGAGAAATAAAAGATATACAGTTGCTGACTGAATGGCTACAAGGCCGAATACCAATTTTTTTATTAAATAAATAAATAATTAAAAAAACTGTACATAATTGTGACGAGTGTTTATTAAGTGCCCCATTTGTATTGCGCCTGAGAAATAAAACAAGTAGCAGGCTTTCTCCTCTGAGAGACACCAAGGAGGTCGCGTGCTTTATTGCCTCATCCGACAAGCTAATCACCATTAACACACTCTCACTCCGTACTCACTGCGAAGAATGGTTTTGTATCAACCGCACACGTATGGCACGCGATATGGTGACTAGGAACTGTTCTCAAACATCTCTCTTACGCCACTCGCGATGCACCGAAGAAAAAAAAATTATTCAACTCTGGTGCTAGAACCAGCTAACGTTGTTTCTAGTGCCAGACAGGCTCATGGTGCACCGGAACTTCGACCAGAAGAGGCATTTTGCTGGGTTGTTCACAGTAAATTTTGAGTTGCAACTATAAACAAGTTAATTTCGCATTCAGGCGCCTATTCTATGTTAAGTTGATTAGAGACAACGACTATAAGTGGGAGGGTAGTCGTTTCTGATCTATAGTAAAGAAAGAGCCTAACGATGTACTGGAAAGTACATAACCGGACTGGAAATAGACTCTGCTTTCCAATGCTGGTTGATACACACAGTTTTTGCACACCACAGTCCGAAGAACCTATCTAACTAGCAAATACAGCTAAAACGATTTGACCAGCTGGCTACGTTTCTTGAACATATATCTGGGAAAAAAAACAACAGAAAAATAAATGAGCACATTTTATCTGCCCTAAGTTTATCTCCCTCCGCTTTTTGTTAAGTCCAGGATAGGGACATAATTTTATTACGGCTGATTGGAAATGAAAGACGAAATGCGATTTGAATTGTTGCCACAAATTAAATCAGCCTATTCATACAACTAAGCTGAATAAGTAATACTACATTTAAAGACTCGTTAATTATAGACAAATATGATAGCCCAAAAACGGCTTACACGCCTCACGGTTATACATACGTTTCTTCATACTACGTTAATGAAATGTACACGACTTTACTAAAATTTATAGTCTACTCAACCAATTTTGGGAGCGTACGTACCGCCATGCGTATCTGGAAGCTGTGTTCGGTACAATTTTTACTTGTAGCGGAAGAGGTGTGGCATCCAGGAAGTACCTACTTAATCACGAAAAACTGTCAAAACACACATCAGAACCACTGGGAGGTTAGGCTTGAGATCTGAATCTGATCGAGTGGTACCACCTGGAAATTTGACGTTCTCCGCTAAACCTGCGAGTACTAAAATGGTTAGTAGTTGTAAATACCTTTATTTTTCGGGGTTATAATGTGGTTATCACCTGCTGTTGGTCTGTCCCTTATTTGTGCATCTCAAAATACAGCACAGGTCTCTCAGAAGAGACTTATCGTATAAGCCGCAAGCTGAGTATGGCTGAATAGGCTTACCTGAAACAAGGAAATCATTATAGTTAACAGCAATTTTAGTTACTATACTGGTACACTAATGTGAAATCTATACTATCGCAATCAAACAAATAATGAAACACAAAAAAACAGAAACATAATACAGAATGTAAATTTTTTTCGACTTTTGTTTGTTGTTGAGAGAGATATGTGTAATGAATATACTTACACTGCTGACAAAATGAGATCAAGTAATGCGACCTACATCAATGAACATTTGTTTATGACGACTACAGTTATTGTTAATCATTAATTGTTTGAATACGATCGTATTATTTGTACTACCTATATATTTTTTTTGTCTTAGCAAGCCTTCCGTACATGAGGTCATTGGAAGCTACTACATTCCGAAGGAAAAACCAATCTCTTATGGCAGTATTATTCTCAATTTTTCTATACGAAAATTCTTTAGAGCATCATATAAACATTCAAACCGTGATTTGAGTAGGCTTTGGAAGTTCGTCAGTTCTGATCAACGATTTATACCATAGGTTCTCAAGCTTTTTCATTATATCGCACCATATTTTTTTTAAATACTCACCTTTTTCGAAAAAATTTACTCACAACCCCCTTTTTAGAATAATAACACACTTATTTCTCCTCTTGTAGCAAAAAATTCAAACCATAGTGCTCCAACTTTTTGAATCATTGATTCGATGGTACTCTTCTTATGAGTGTACAATATCACATATAGAAAAACAAGAACCTATATCTAAAATTGCTTTATAAAAGGTATAAAATTGGTACACTGCTGATAGTTTGATCAAAAAATACATATTATGAAGATATATTATTAATTAGAGGGCTGAGCTTGGAGTAATAACACTAATTTTTCTATTCGTGCCTTATTTGTCATCAGCAATCTGAAATCATCGCGTTCCGCGGTTTAAAATCTGTTTCTTTTCTTAGCTAACAAGTTTCTGACAAAAGCTAATTCCTCTTATGGTTACATGTGATCATGGAAATGTATTTAAAAAATCTGATACACCCTTTAAACGAGGATATAATACTGGAAAGCAGGGGGGTGGTGGTTAGTCCTCAACATCCCATAAATTTGCCTTGGACCGGTAACGCCGCCTATGATCTCTTCAAAGCCCTCTTTGGGAGCCACTGATTTTAGACTATGTCAATTTCAAGAAAACGTTAAGTATCATAACACCAAACCGTGCAGAGAAATCGACAATTTAGAAGCGGTGTGGAAATCCTATGCTTGTTTTGTCTTTAGTTTTATCAAATTGATTTTAAACAACATAGGGAGGATGATTTATGGAGAAAAAATTTCTTTAGAATAGCACTAAAACGTAAAAATACTTCAAGCTTCTTGTTGCAAAGAAAATCAATGAAGTTGTTTTGATTACTATAATTACGCCTGGGAAAACAACTTTTGTAATTTCAGTGAGTGGTTGATTTTGTGTGGGAGCAGCGAGTGGTTTGCGGTGGTCTGATAAGCCCGTGCGTCTCGAGTACACCACTCAAAGACGCCGCTGCGCTGGGAAAGAAGCCGAGCCCTGAGGGCTGCCTATCTACAGGCGAGGAGGCAGATAGGAGGCACTTAGCGGTCAAATTACTGCCCGCGGAGTTATTGTTGCTCAGCGTGGAAAACGTGTGTCAGCAGCTTCGCTCAAAGGTCGCTCACTCTTATTTATTTTTCGTCAACATTCTTTGGAATATAATATGAAACGATTAAATAACGTCAGTCTTCGCTTTAAGATCTTTAACGCAGTGGTTTCCTAATGCCATCTGCATCATCATGGTATTGATAGTTTCTGATTCATCCATCCTTACGGGTCGCTTTTAACCCTTAGGGCAGCAGGATTCCCTAGCACACCCAGCTACTCCGTCCTCCCATGAAGAGGCCGATGACAAGCAGTGGGTGACTCCTCATAAAGGGATTCGATCAATCACCAGACCGGGAGTGGTGGGTGAGCGGTTAGCGCTCTGGCATCGCGGTCCATGGTTTCCCCAAATCACTCCAGGCATATGTCGGGATGCTTCCTTCAAAAGCCTCGTAATGAAATCTACGTCGACGAGGCGTAAAGCCATAAGAAAAAAGTAAAAAATAAATAAAAAAAGTTAATCACCAGAACTTCATACCAAGAAACATGATGCCCAACAAGAAGGGGGAGACCTCTTTGCGTTGGAAGGCATTAATTTTTCCTGTCTTGTGCTAACCTCTTCATCTCAACATACCCCTTACAACCCACATCCTGAATTATCTGCTTCATATATTATAATCTCTGTCTACCTCTACAGTTCTTACCTTCGACTGTTCCCTCCACCAGCAAATTAACCAATCCAGCATGTCGCAAAATATGACCTACCAGCCTGTCTCTTCTTTCTGTAAGCTTCTTCCACAAACTTCTTTCCTCACCTATCATTTCCAAAACTCGTTCATTTCTTACTTTGTCTGTCCACTTAATTTTCAACATTCTTATGTAGCACCACATTTCAAATGCTTCAATTTTCTTTCTTTGTGGTATTCCTAAAGTCCATGTTTCGCTAGCATAAAGTGCTGTGCTCCACACAAAGAGTTTTAAAAAGTTCTTTCTAAGTCCTAGATCAATATTTGAAACTAAAAGATTTCTCTTTTTCATGAAGGCTCTTTTTGCTAGTGCTATTCTGATTTTAACATCATTCTTGCTTCGGCCATTTGTTGCAATTTTGCTTCCCAAGTCACATAATTCACTTACTTCTCCTATTGCATCAGATCCTATTTTGAAATTTAATCCACTGTGATTGGTATAATTTCTGCTATATTTCATTACTTCTGTTTTGCTTTGATTTATATTCAGTCCAAAATCTTTCTTCAGTATTTTGTTCATGCCATTCAGTAACTTATCAATTAACATAGCCTCCTAATAATCCTAGCTACAATTGGAACGAACATATTCTTGAATTAATACGCGGCGAAAGATGTGAAAAGAAATGTCTCATATGAAGAAGATTCAAGAGAAAGGGGGATGGTTAATTATTCCACGGTGGGATACACGAACAAAGAAATTTAGGAAATGAAATAAAGATTAGAAATATTTGAAGCAGATAATTGAGCACCAAGGTTGAATTGGATATGTGGAGATGCAGAAATAGTTTCGTGTAGGAAGAGATGCTAGGACTGCATCAAATCAGTTGACACACTAATGAAGTGAAGAACTTCCTTCGGTTTAACAAGATTACTTCAGTATCATCAGTCGTTTATACATTAGTATATGTAACTATAAACTGTCTGAAACATAATATAAAATAAAATAAAGCACCTTTGAAGTGAAATATATGCATATGGAGTGAAAATTTGATCCAATTTGAGGTATAGATTAGGCAACACAAATTTCGATTTTCCGGGTTAATATGGACATATTGATAAGATAGTTCCTTAATATGCGACATGATTAATTTTCCTTCGTCACACTTCTCTTCCTACATCGGTGTCCCTAATAACTAGATTTAAAAGAGCGTCGTAACCAGTCGTGTGGACACAGCTGCGGTGGTTGTCCACACTGAGGGGAATCGCGGTATTTTTTATCGCTAGTAATGTTTTCACAGGGAAGCAATCTTGTACCGGTCTTACGGGTGAACAATTCTTAGCACCAGAATTTACATACCACGGGGATGCAGTAATCAATTAGGCAAATTTCTTGTGGAAGTTAACGGTGGTGTGGTTAAGGAGCTGGTTGCGAGTTAAAACTTTTGATGATCCGTGTGCCTTCGATTGTAATCATTTTTCATCGTCACAAAAGTATCAAGTGTAAATTTAACCAATTTTTCTTCTTATTTCTGATCGTCTTCAATATATTTCCCCTCTCACCAACTCTCATCGTGTAAAGAGAATGGGGGAGGATAAAAAAAAATGTAAAAAAAGATACGTTAAATGGCTGAAAGGAAGGGAGGGGGATGTGGATAGAAGACCAGACTACTAGAACAAGGTGGTGACAGAGAGTTAATGGAAAGAGAGAGGAAACTAGAGGGGCTTATGGTGAAAAAAGTTTTTGACAGAGGCTGGCTGATGATGATACACGCAGGCAAGTGAACAGACCATAAGACAGTCTCCAGTGCTTTGATTTGTTCTGGTCCTTCGTAAACAGGTAGTTAGTGAATTATACACAGTAGTGATTCCCTTTCAAAAATCCAAATATTTCATTTTACAATGCACGGTTACTGTCGCAATTATGTTAGCCGACTCTCTCTCAGCAGCCACTTGAGGTGTGTCCTGTATCCAAGGCGGCTGCAGCCCTTTCTCCTGATAACACGCTTCGTTTTGTCTTGAATTACAGGCGGTAATCCCCCAGCGCAGTGTCACCTTTCTAAATAACTTCCAACTCCACGGCTTCAGAGAAACGACTCAATTGCAATCTGCACGCCGGTTAGACATTGGATAACACTACCGAAGTGACACTCTCCGTCCTCCACGCTTAGTTCCACTCTGCACACTCTTACTACATCTCATTTCCAGTAGTTATAACCCTCCGTTAAGAGGTGATTTTCACTGAATTTTTTTTTTTATCGTGTACCTTTTTTTTGCTGTCATCAGTCTCCCGACTTGGTTCGATGCAATCCTCTATCTCCTCCTATCCTGCACTAACCTCTTCATCTCAACAGCCTACGTCATTACCTTCGACACTAACAAATTAAACAATCCCACATGCCCTAAAATGTAACCTAACGCCCTATCTCTTCTTTCAGCAAGACTCTTCCACAAACTTCCCTCCTCATCCATCATCCCATCATCTCCAAAATACGTTCCTTTTGTACTTGATCTATCCACATAATTTTCAGCCTCCTTCTAAAGCACCACATTCCAAATGGTTCAATTTTCCTTCCTTCTGGTATTTCTGAAGTCCATGCTTCACTACCCTCAAGTGTTGTGCTCCACACATAGAGTTTAAAAAAAATTCTTTCCGAGTCCTACATCAATATTTGAAATTAAAGGATTTCTCTGTTGTCAGAAGGTATCTCTGATATCAAAAATTAAAGTTTTGATGTGAATACGACTATGGGAAACTTCTAAAGCTTAAATATTAGCGAATATCTAAGTTTGGGGTACTTTTGAATAGCCTAAATCACAAACCCCACCCTACCTTCCTGTGCGTCAAAGACCAATGCACGAGAGCACCATAAAAAATTAAGCATATTTTATAGATACTAAAAAATAAACGTTTTTTTAACACTTTCAGAACGTCGCATTAAGTGGCCAAAAAGTTCAGATCATAACCTTCGAAGGTGCTTCCTACTTTAAGGGATAGACCAACTCGGGCCAAACCCAAAAGAATCCCATAAAGCCTAGCAAAAAGAATAGATATCTACAAGAGGCATTTAAAAGAGCTCTAGACATGATAGAGAGATATCGTCCTACAACCTTTGCAGACAGTCTACTAACACACCCAACCCAGATTTTTTAAAAGCAATAGTCGTTAATAGAGAAATACTCCAATGCTATTTCAACCAAATTGAACGATTTGGTGATAGATTTGATGAGTACCCTCTCTCTTAAGCTAACAGGTTAACATTTCAAAACATCATTACAACGTATTACAGCAGTGCTAATTACTTAAACTCATCTTAGTTTTACTACTTACGTCTGAAAACCTAAAATCCTTCCATATATTTAGTTAAATGAAGCTTAGGAACCAGTTTCATCGTACTAAAAATTTCCAACATCCATACGGCTTATATTTTTTTCGTTATTTTGTTTAAGGCCTTTAGGACAAATATCGTTTCGCAACTGGCGCCATAGTATTCTTAGTTAATTGTTCCCTGGTAAATTATGCTTTCCTACTGTTTGTATTGGATGAAGTGTTTCTTTGTGTCTAAGAGAATGGTCACATGTAAAGACTTTTTAAATTGAGTCAAGTTAAGATAATAATAATTTAGAGTGAATTTAATGACCTATTGAGAGAATTTATTAGCGTCTGCGCGATCCCCCTTCTGTTGGAGTTGAATCCAAGTGATATCGAATTATACATTGTTCAGAACACAAACTTCAAAATTCACGTTTAGCTTGTTTTCAAGGCAAACATTTGTTTATGAAATTTCATTAAAATCGTCTAATTACCGTCTTCCTGAAGAGTTATCCTGCTTCTAAGTACAGCCTTATGACATAAAAAATTTCTTATGTGCAATAGTTACTAGATAGAACGTTTACATATCAGAAAACTTTTTTAGTTAAAATAATCTAAATAAATATTATAATGTTTATAATTCGTAACAAATTTTGTGTTTTGTGACATTTATTTAAAAATTTATGGAGTTCACTGAAATGACAGCCAGTATACACGAAGAAAAGAAAAGAGCCTCGACGAATACCTGTACAGATATGGCTAAGTTCTATTACCACATCTTCTCTTTGGTAACGTTATGGGTGAAGTAAAGATCGTTCATAGTACCGTTCTTGTGAACATGTAATAAGACTTGTGGGATTGGTATCTTGGCGATGAAGACCTGTGTCGCTCTTACAATAATTACCCACTAGGAGATGTAATCCGAGCGAAGTCGTGAATTCCTCTTGTTGTACTGTACTTCCTAATGGTTGAGAAGAGTGTAGTAAATTTCAGAATGGATCATTTACGTAAAATAGCAGCAACTGTTCAGAGACCTGAAACTTCAATGTTTCATGTCACTCAGGCTCATTGAGGTAATAACACAGCCATTACATCAGTTTATAGATTACAGCGTTTTAGAATGAATCTGTATTAAATGCGAATCATAGACACTCAGTTTTTCCAAATTTAGTTCAGAAGAGATTATCATACTCGAAGATCTAATATGAGTGTAAATGAACCCTTCATGATAAGTCATTAAAGGCAAGAAAAAACAATAAAAAATAAATAAAAAACTACCAGACTGATCTTATAGAACAGCTGTTTATCTGAACATTAGTGGATATTAAACACCCAAAACTCTTGATCCATTTGGCTGAACTGATAGTTTCCGCCCCCTGGAATCGGTTGAAACTATTACTTCAACTCAGTTGCCTATCCTAAGTGTCGGTCAGATGGCTGCATATTACCATTTGGCGCTTTAGGCCAAATAAATAATAATAATAAAAGTTTGTTGACGGAACTATTCAAGGAAATAAAATTAATTGTTAACATCTACACTGACTGAGTGTCTCTTGGTAAAGCTATATTCGGGCAAAGAACTACGTGTTCCCGTAGAAAAAAAAATTCTGCTGTTAACTTTCATTGGATGCCAGATAACGCTGGAAGGATCGTCGCGTAACTGTGAGACTAACAACAGTCGTTCTCTTTCATTTTCATCACTTAACGTACTAAATGAAAACGCTGAACAGTTGAGGAACGATTAAACACTGAAGTACGAAACAGCGGAATTAAAGAAAATTCCGACCTTTACTTCACATCAATATTTCTCGACCAATAAGTAATTAATTTGCAAATAGAAAAACATCGTAGGCGATCATTTTGCTAAAACACTACATATTTAAAATCATGAATCCAGATATGAATAAATCGGGTCGTAATCTAACATAACTGCTTTCAAGTGCTATTCCAACCTCCAATATCTTTTGTCTACTTAACTATTCGTGGGTAAAACTGTTACTTCAATTTTTAAATGTAATAATCTATATTTTTCATGATTCTTCTGAAATAATATATCTTGAACTTTAGGACATCGTTGCGTTGACTTAAGGTGTATGAATTTCCTATAATATCGTATTGTATGAAATACTTTCCTTTTATTTACGGAGTAACAGTAAAATCTCAGAACCAGTTGCGCTGAAACTAAAACTAGAGGAATTTATATTTCGAAGAGGGTATTTTCTTTCGTACATTTGTCATTAAGTACGATTTTCGCCTGTACAGACATTACGTGTGAAGTTTTGCTCACTGCAGAAAGAATGCGGAGAATTCGTGTTTGGTTTATCTTGGCAACAACAGTCCGTTATCAGCAGGCGTGCGTTGCACAAAGAGCTACAGCGTCGAGCAGGAGATAGACAGCAAACTGCTGTCTATCTCCTGCAAGTCTTTAACTCCAGCGTTTAAAACGACGGAAATATGGAACTTTCACCAAATTACGTCATTGTTCAGAAACAATGACCTAAAGTACGCACAGAAGTGTATGAGCCCCCATAGTATAAGCCATTAACACAAACGAGCGATTAACATAATACCAAGCACTAAGCAAAATCAGATATGTGCTAGCAATTTCCTTAAGACTGAAGCCAGAGGGGACTGAAATTGGAATCGTGCACAAAAAGGTACCTGAGATTCAAAAAACACTTGCAAGAACTGGAAGGAAAATATTGTCCAGAAACAAAACCATACGCAAGCTGACAGAGTCTATATGGGAAGCGAAGCCACAAATGCGTTGTTCTACTGCTGTAGCTCCAAAGTTTGGAATTGCACATTGAAAACATGCAGACTTTGCGCTAAGCACATCTAACAGAAAGTAAGTAGATTTACAAGAACCGTTAGATAAATCTAACTTCTGTCTGAAATAGCCCCCTATACAGCAGAGGAGAATTTATTGCTAATACAGAGTGAATGAACCGAATGTCAGACATAAGGGCGCCGTACATTAATTACGCGAGGAGTTTTTCAGGAATTCCGGACCTCCCCCCTCCCCCTCCCTCCCCTCGCCGCTGGTGAGACTTCGTGAGATCTGGTCGGACCCCGTCCTCTAAAATGACGTGAGATTTTGACGGAGACCTCCTGCCCCTACTAACCGACATACTAATCTGATGCTTCCAACGGCGGTTATACTCCCCCCCCCCCTAAGGTTGGGTTTTTGGACCAAATACCCCCCTTAAAGTCGACTTTCACGTCATTTGTAGACTTTTTTTTTCTACAAAAATTTCAAAAACTCACGTGAGACTTCCGTTGATCCCCCCCTCCCCCTTGGTGAGATTTCACCTGCCCCCCCCCCCTTACCCGATTTTATCTCATGCAATTCAAATATCATATACTTACTACCCGACTTTTTTCTTGCGGCATATTAGACGGCGATGACATTAGAAGCGGAAAGGGACTGGGGTAAACGGCAAGGGCTTATGCAGGAACATTCTGAAGTGGTTCCGGGGAAGCGAGGAAAACCGAAATCTGGATGGCCCAATGGGGATTTGAGCCCGCGTCCTCCCGAATACGAAGCCAAAATCTCCGCTTGAGACCAATACGAGACTAGCCGCTTAGAGCTATGGAAAGACACAACATATGGGATCAATAAAAACCCCAATCTCAAAGAGAAATCCCAGGTTAAAATGAAAATATAGCTAGGGACAAGCCTTAAACCGTTTAAAATCAAATCTTAAGATGCGGAAGTAGCACGGTGAATTGAGAACACCGTGACGGCGGGAGAGAGAAATCCAGACTAGTCTTGTGTAGCTCGCGAACGAACTAGTTCGGAAGAGCGCTCCCACAGACGAACTAGTTCCCATATCCCTCGCTCCTTAGCTCGTTAGTTCGTTCGATCCCTTTCCGAAAACCGTCTTGTAATATCGTTCAGTTAAGTTAGTGGATAGTACTACCCATGGTTAGTGGCAAGTACGTGAAATACGACACAGACTGCGCGGATCACGTAACAAATTGGGACCCATTGAGTCGACAGGTACACGTTTTAACATCAGTTTTATTGCTCTGCAGACGATTTTATTAAAAATAATTTTTCATTCGGGTTTTACGCCTCGTCGTCGTCGAGGTGATTAGAGGCGGGTCCCAGACGAGAGAATATGTTTAAATCAGGGGTGGCCAACCCACGGCCAGCGGGCCGCATGCGGCACACTTTGAACATTTTTCTGACCCGCCAGATTCATCACACTTTTACAAAATATTTTTTTGTATTTCATTTTTAGTGTTATATATTTCTTTACAATGTGCGATTAGTATCATTATTATTATATTATCTATGTTTACATGTAAGAATAATAGTTAACACAATAACAACCCATGTTTCAATTTTTCACTCAAAAAAAAAAAGGTCTTTAGTGGGGATATATAATTTGATATGCGGCCCGCAGAGTTATCATACACTTCCAAATTGGCCCGCAAGATCATTTGGGTTGGCCACCCCTGATTTAAATAATTATGAATAAATATATTTCAGTTTATCCTCCAAATATAATATGAGAAACATTAGCCAGGTTGTTAAATAATCATCTATTGTCAAGGAAAAACGTGCTAATGGCCTAAAAACTACAGTATTACAAAACCGTCGTTTTGGATGAAAATATTTTATCACAATATACGTACGACCACAACTGACCAATTAATACAAAAATTATTTGTGACGCATTGTCCTTAATAACCCAAGCATTGGCAACACTAGTCATTATAGAAAAAAAAAAACCTACCATAATAAACAAACGAGCGCGCGCAGTAGCGGTAGCAAAGCGAGCCAACGATCTGTTTATCTGAAATTCGAGATGGGAACTAACGAACTAAAAGAGCTATCTAGTTCGGTAGGGAGCTGCGAACTAAACTGAGCACTCCCAGTCGTGAACTATTATGCGCAAGAGTAATTCAGACCTACCAAACGAGTAGGAACCCTCCGAGGGTTTGAATAAACACTAACGCGGAAAAGCAGTGTTTCTAGAATTATTTTCTATGCAATTGTCTGCAGATAATTAAAAACACAGATGGCTCTCTTGTAATCCATCGATCAAAATCCCCAATCGGTAAAAATCCGAGGTAAACGAAATAAGTCTGAAAAGCTGTTGATCACAGATGATGTTGTTAATGGTAAACTAAGGAACATCAAATATCGTAGTAATACGTTAATCAAAACTCCCAACAATGAAGTTAAGTTTCTTGCCACATTGTGTATTCTTTTTTTTTTTGCCTGTTTACAAAGAAGAATTTTGTGTAAATGGTCTATGACCTAGTCCAAGAATTGTACACAGCGTCCGCCGTTAAAAAGCAAGAAAATATCTTTTTAATTATTTGTGAAAAATTAGATAATCAATCCATAGTAACGGTTTTAGGACACGTAGTAATTTGAGCGTTTGATTCTCACCTTTATCAAAAAAGTGGTACCGTATACTGCGCCGTAGGCACTTTTTAATCCTCTGTTCGCCTTAAAGAGACCTTCATCAGTTAAAACCCTATAAAGATAACGGGAAATAAAAACGGACATAGCGAGAAACACAGACAATCTTAGTGTCTCTCTTAATACTGCTCACTGATAAAACCAATAGCAATGCGTCGATGAATGAAAGAAATTCTTTTGGGGATAACTGTACAGGTATTTCGTCCAAAACTAGAAGCTTGGTTGGACCATCCCACAGGAGAAGTACCAGCTTAATTGTTCCAATGTAATTTTCACGAGCTCTCCAGCCGTATGGTGTCGTGAACACACGTTTTGACAGCTGATTCTGTTGTTTTCATCAGGTGTTGCGTGGGTTACATCCATCGAAAGCCACGCGACACCTGACGAACATAGCAGAGCCATGTGGAAGCGTTGTATTTTCACGACGCCATCCGGGTGAACACTCGTGAGGATTACACTGCAGCATTACACAGGGAAAGTCTCCAGTGATGTAGTCTACAGCGCGTTCAGTTAACAGAGGCGGCCCAAGGTCACTCTGCTCTATCCCCACTCCGCTGCCCTCGGAGGGGAAGGAAGGGAGGGACTGATGAAGTGAGGAGTGGGACAAGGGGAACATGATCTTAGACAACAGTTGAGGTTGAACAAGGACAGTGCTTGTCAGAGATAGAACGACCGATCTTTTCCTGTGTGTCTCATCGTAAGTTTTGTTACTTGTCTGTTGTTAAGTGTGATATGTTGTTTTGGCCTGCCTACATCAGGATTAAAGAAATGAGAGGATGAAATTCGAAGCGGGCCCATTCAGACCTGATTTCTTCATCCGACGACCGAATCACCACCAACGGCGTCGTATACTCACACTCCACATGTACTCTGAAGGGAGAGCTTTGAGATTTAAGCCAGGCGGATGGTACACAATCAGGTGATTAAAATTTGTACACTAATGCTGGTCAGTTCCTGAATAATTAAAGTTTCCTACACTATTCCAGTTCTAACCGACTAATCCCACACCATCATGAGATCTCAACGAGGTGGACGTTGAATAACTATTAATGTATTACGAATAGGCTTTTCCAATGGTAACAGATATAAACTTGGAGGGAATTTGTTAAAAATGTTGTCGTAGTGTGACAAATCACAGAAGTCCCGCCAGCAAGTAACTGTAAGCTGACACCAAAAGAGAAGGTTTCAGTCCACATCTGTGTCGGAACTTTCCCGAAGGCCGTGGCTCGACTCCCTACAGAGCACTTTCACTTCACCGCACACCAGCTCATGTGGTTTCTCCGTATCTTCTCTTGTAATTTCCTTCGTTTGTTTATGATAAAGATTTTTTATGGGGGAAACTGGGATGAGGTCAGCATTTCCCAGCAATGTATGTGAAGTACCACTGAAAATGTTACCGGCATCGGTATCAGGATATGAAGTCTCTTCGGATGCGTATGCATCGTCTTCGAATACTGTCGGTTCACGATTTTTTTGATTCGTTGATCGAACGCAAAGATAGTGTTATGAAAGTACAATTTTTTTCTCTTTCCTATGGCTTCAGTCACTTGTTCCTGCTTTTCATAAATAAACATCGAGAAGATAGGCACTTTCATGACTAAACAACTGAGTTTCAAAACCGAGCGTGGTGGCGTAACGGATAGCGTTCTGGCCTCGCATTCGGGAGGACGGCGGTTCGAATCCCCGTCCGGGCATCCAGATTTGGGTTTTCCATGGTTTCCCAAAATCACTCCAGGTGAGTGCCGGGATGCTTCCTTCAAAAGGCCATGGCCGAATTCCTTCCCATTCCTTGCCCCCATTCTTTCCCGTCTCTAAAGACCTCGCTGTTAGAGAGACGTAAAGCAGTTAAAAAAAAAAAAAAGAGTTTCAAAACTGAGAATGTTGGGCCAGATAGTAGATGTATAACCTGCGTCGGCGCCATCAAAGGGAACGTTAATGCGCATGCGCATTCAAGCCTTAATTGATTTTAATTGAATTGCGTGGGGGGGAGCCTTAATTGATTTTAATTGAATTGCGTGGGGTCCTTAATTGATTTTAATTGAATTGCGGGGAGCCTTAATTGATTTTAATTAATGCTAATTGAATTGCGGGGAGGGGGTCTCACATCTGTAACCTCAGATTGATCTTATTATTTCCTTATGTACAGCGGTCAGCGGACAGTTTTTTCCCCATGTATTCTTATGGAGGATGGAGTGAGCCCACTTTTTCCCCCATGGCGGGGAGCCTTAATTAATGCTAATTGAATTGCGGGGAGGGGGTCTCACATCTGTAACCTCAGATTGATCTTATTATTTCCTTATGTACAGCGGTCAGCGGACAGTTTTTTCCCCATGTATTCTTATGGAGGATGGAGTGAGCCCACTTTTTCCCCCATGGCGGGGAGCCTTAATTAATGCTAATTGAATTGCGGGGAGGGGGTCTCACATCTGTAACCTCAGATTGATCTTATTATTTCCTTATGTACAGCGGTCAGCGGACAGTTTTTTCCCCATGTATTCTTATGGAGGATGGAGTGAGCCCACTTTTTCCCCCATGGCGGGGAGCCTTAATTGATTTTAATTAATGCTAATTGAATTGCGGGGAGGGGGTCTCACATCTGTAACCTCAGATTGATCTTATTATTTCCTTATGTACAGCGGTCAGCGGACAGTTTTTTCCCCATGTATTCTTATGGAGGATGGAGTGAGCCCACTTTTTCCCCCATGTATTGCTTATGGACCTGTCTTTGCAGACAGTTTGGAGCGGAGGGGAGCCGAGGAACTAGGGGAGTTTAATTGAATGCGGGTTCGTAATTGAATGTGCACAGCTGCGCCACACCCCGGAAGCCCTTAATTATCGCTCCCCTCGCAGCTGCATGATGCGGGTTCGTAATTGAATGTGCACAGCTGCGCCACACCCGGAAGCCATCAATTATCGCTCCCCTCGCAGCTGCATGATGCGGGTTCGTAATTGAATGTGCACAGCTGCGCCACACTCGAATTATCGCTCCCCTCGCAGCTGCATGATGCGGGTTCGTAATTGAATGAGCACAGCTGCGCCACACCCGAATTATCGCAGGATAACAATAAGCGACTGTGTGACTCATGTCTCCCACTATGACAGCTGCAACCGGAACACCCGGTATATTGACCGCCCATTTATGCGCTTCAGTATTTTTAGATCACAACAAATTAACGATATCTCTAACTACCTCCATTTTTACACCCACCATCTGAGACATTGGCGTTTTCATGCTTATTCATAATTGCTTCTGTCTTGCTACTAAATAAGATATTAGATTTGAACTGATATAAATGTCACCACCGAGGTTGGTGGTGTAACGGTTAGCGTTCTGGCCCGCCCGGGTATCCAGATTTGGGTTTTCCATGGTTTCCCAAGTCACTCCATGAAAACGCCTGGATGCTTCCTTCAAAAGGCCGTGGCTGAATTCCTTCCCATTCCTTGCCCCCCCATCATTTCCCGTCTATAAAGACATCGCTGTTAAGAGACATTAAAAAATAAAAAAAACACAAGTTATCATTGTGTTATAGTCTAAATTACGAGATACCACTTCCTGAACTATCAACGGAAAATAACCCTCTGGTTTTTCCAATACCTTTCTTTTCTTCCACAATACCTTCCAAAATGTGTTCTACAACAGCCGATTTTGTTGGTTGGCCTGGTCTTGCCTATCACTGATGTTCTTTATTTATTACTAGCTGAGGTACCCGGCTTCGCTCAGAGAGTTGATGTGAGATAGTGTAGTAATTGTAATAAAATGATAAACATTAAAATGTAAGAGGTAATTTTTTTTTTTTTTTATCGAAATCATTTTCTAACTTTTCGAATACTTGTTTATGAACACCATTTTTCATTTTGTTATCCGGGGTATATATGTACAAATTTGTATAATTTTCTACTCGATAGTATAGACCGCGAGAGAAGCAGGAGTCTTTGGGGTTGATGCCGCAATGTTTTAATGTTTGTCTTTGCGCTGTGTTAATTGTAAAACTATAGGATAATTTGATTGGAAATTGCAGTCTTTTCAGTAAAGATCAGAGTTATTCTGAGGATTAATACTGTGATCGATTCTGGAGTTTCCCCCGGTCATGTAATGTAGAACGTCCTGTGGAGGTGCTTCCAGTGGTGGTGATCGAATTTTTCCATTCATGCAACAGAATCCTGGTGTTTCTCCACTGAATTTTTTCGCGTTGCAAAATTGTTAGATGTTATCCATTTTTTCCGATTACGAAGTGGTTGTTTTTGTTATTTTGTTTTGTCGGGTCGTAGTGGAGTGCTTCATTTTTCAGGTTATACTGTTTACTTGTACTCGTCCGCGCTTCTCGTAGGGTGATATTTTCATGGGTGGCTTGCGTCCGCAGTCTTCTATTATAAGATTGTGTCGCAATTCTTGATTCTTTAATTCGTTCATTTCGTTGTGCTTCTCACGGTGCTCATTCACGTTCGCTGAGAACATAAACGTGCCTCGCGCTCTTCGACTGTTTCGTTGATTCGCTGTTCTTTTTGTTTCGTTCGTTGGCAACGTAAACGTGCCTCGCGCTCTTCGATTGTTTCGTTTTTTCGCTGTTCTAGAGGGCGAAACTTCCACCCCCTTCTATCTTCAAAATCACGCCCTTGAGGTAAAAATCAGAAACCTTCTTCATGTATAAAGGTTGAAGGTTACAACGCCATTTAACCCCCTTGATCGTACCGGGACTCGTTTTTTAGTTTTAGCGGCGTGCACATTGTACGCTTACTTTTATAATATATATTGATTTCGATATTATTTCGACCTGCCGAATTGTTTCCACTACGTACATCTTTCCACATTACCATAGAATTTTGTATACCCCGGGCACAGTGGTCTTTGACATAGCAGATTATTTCATATTTTATTTCTACTGGCTTTTTTTTTTTTTTTGTTTTTTCGTTGACAGTCAAATTGAGTCTTTTTGGCGTACAGATGACAAAAATTCTTCGGTTGTTCTGCCATGAGCGACGTTTAGACAACAGGCTCTGTTGTCTTCATCAGGCGAAAAGGTCGAAGTTGGCACTGCGACAGCAAGTCAAAATCGCCTGAATCCTTTAACGAACTACTTAGTTTCTCAGTCGTAACAGCCTTACCTCGTGAGATGCAATGTTGTGGATTCACATTCGGGAGGACGTGGGTTTGAATCCCTGTCCCGACCATCGAGATTTCGGCTTTCCATGCTTTTTGTGAAATTACTGCATTCAGTGCTTAAGCCATCTGACGGGAAAGTGAAAAGTCCAGGATTCGAATCCCGGTCTCAGCTGCGATTTTCAAAAGCCCTCAACCTGACCTTCACATCTTTCACAACTTGGGTCGTCATGTAGTTACGCCTTAACACTTCCGTTGTTCGGTTTCAAGTTTAAACTGTAGGTTCTCTACACCCTGTTAAGTTCAAGTAGGCTAGGATAGAGGCGGTATGCGCAGGCAATAAAAAACCCTGGTCATAATGACCAAACGAGCCATTACTCCGTACTTCAGGTGAATGTTGGGTTGGTTCCTCCAAAAGACCATGCCTGAATTCCATCCCGATCCTTGCACCAGTCCTATCACACCTCGTGATCGGTAAAGATCGGGCCTAGCATTTGGGAGGGTGTGGGCTCGAATCCCCGTCCGGGCATCCAGATTTGAGTTTTCCATGGTTTCCCCAAATAACGCGAGGCGAATGCCGGGATAATTTCTTCATTTTCCATGGCAGAATTCCTTCCCGTTCTCAGTCGTAACAGCCTTACCTAAGGACAGGACTGAACACGTGAAATGACTACGGCAATAACGAGCATGGTGAGGTGAGATGCAATGTTGTCGCTTCACATTCTGGAGGACGTGGGTTGGAATCCCTGTCCGAACATCGAAATTTCGGCATTCCATGCTTTTTTTTTTTTTTTTTTTTTTTTTTTTTTTTTTTTTTTTGCGAAATTACTGCATTTGGTGCTTAAGCAATTTGACGAGAAAGTGAAAAGTCCAGGATTCTAATCCCGGCCTCAGCTGCGATTTTCAAAAAAAGCCCTTAACCTGACATTCACATCTGACACAACTTGCGTTGTAATGTAGTTACACCAGAACACTTCCGTTGTTTGGTTTCCAGTTTAAACTGTAGGTTCTCTACACCCGGCTAAGTTCACGTAGGCTAGGATAGGTGCGGAATGCGCAGGCAATAAAAACCCTGGTCATAATGACCAGACTAGCCATTACTCCGTACTTCAGTTGAATATCGGGTTGGTTCCTTCAAAAGGCCATGTCTGAATTCCACCCCGTTCCCCTGCACCAGTCCTATCACGCATCGTGATCGATAAAGATCTGACCTAGCATTTGGGAGGGTGCGGTTTCGAATCCCCGTCCAGGCATTCAGATTTGGGTTTTCCATGGTTTCCCCAAATAACGCGAGACGAATGCCGGGGATAATTTCATCATTTTTCCATGGCAGAATTCCTTCCCGTTCCTCGTCCACTGTCCTTTCCCCCCGCCTCTAAAGGCGTAGAACCATAAAAAGAATCGCATGTGCTTTTATCCAATTCAATATAACTTTATAGGCAGGTAGGTGATTTCACTGCAGGTCTATATATTCGTCCTCCTTTCAGAGGTACTTTTTTTTTTTCTTCCTGGTGGGTGGGTTTGTTAACGTTCGGGACTACCATGTGGGAGATGGAGGGTTCGATTCCCGGTCCGCATGTTAATTAGTATCTGTTGTAGTTTAGACATACAAATAGCTGTTTATCGCCAAGAGTCACTGTGGACACTCCGACAATGACAAAAATAAAAATAAAACGCGTTTAGTGGTGTTTGTTCCTGTAGCCAGGGATGGTAACGCGATGTATGTGGTGGGAGTATACTCATAGACCCTCCTAAGTTACCACTTCCCATTCTTGTTGAGGGGTGACTGTAAAATTCTTGAAATACAGATATTTGCGCGGGTACAGCGAATGCGTGCCACAACTTCACAATAATTGTTTGTGCATTGAAATACGGAAAAAAAGTTTCTACTGTAATGGCAGTCTCTAGGTAAAGTGAAAAAACGTGGCCATTTTTTATCAAAATTGCTAAGTTTTTCGCCTGGAACCATTTGAGGAGACCGAAACGCGTTTGTGAATAAAGTTGGTTGCACACGAGTCAAATGTCTCAATGGAGTTATTTGAGGAAACTATGGAAAAAACCGAAATTAGTTTTTTTTTTTTGCGTATTCCGCGAATTTCCTAAAATAGTAGTAATTTGTCACACACACAAAGTGAATACCGAAACCATGCCACTAGTTCACAATAATTGTTTTCAGATTCCCCATGCGGCGTCATCATAAATTGCATTGCTCCATACATACAATTTGCAAATATTGACAAGTTGACTAAGCCACTGGTGGATCGCATAACTCACTTGCACAGCCAGTCTGCTATAGGTAGTTGTAAATTTCACAACTTATACTACGACACTGAAGTTCTATCTTCTACCTGAATGTAAATGATGTATTTGGAGATGATTTTTTTTTTTTTCCTCATATCATTGGATTTTTTTTTTTCGATGATGTCATGGCTGTTCTTATATCTCTGTGTGACTGAATTACATCTGGTGCATAGGCCTGATATAGACTGAATGTGACTGTGATTCGGTATGATATGCTGGGTCCACATATCAACATCGGTTCTGCTGGTTTGAACGGTTTCATAATGTTTGCTTGCACCTACAGAAATTCGGTCTACGAGATAAATATATAAAATTCTTTAACTCTACGAATCCCTACAGGTTAAAAGAGTATAGTAGGTTTAAAATGCGCTTTAAATAGTTGCATAAAACGGAGTAGAGAAGTATCTCGTTGACCTTTCTACATTGAGGCTATACTGATTTCATTATGAATTCCCCATTCCTCAGTTTAGATACGCTAAATTACAAGAATTATAACCCTGGATACTACATGGATGTGAAAAGTGTGAATAATACACTCACAGAAAATTATTCACTTTGCTTTATTTTATCCACCTTCCATTAATAAATTCCTTTTTTCGACTTATTTGTTAATGAGTTCGTGTGGTGGTATGATGCTTCATTACTTGCACACTAGCCTTAATACCGAAACGTAATAGACCTTGACACTCGAAAAGACATAAATTTGTTGAATATAAGTACGTATGCGACACTTTTCTATGATTTTCATTAAAAAGTATAAAATGTATAAAATCATGAAACATAGCTATATAAAACAAAAATAAGTAAAAAAAAAAATGTTAATTTTCTCATTGAATGAAGTCACTGGTCAACATAACAATTACACCTGCATGTATCACAATACTATTCATATATAACTTTGGTGGATTAAGTTCGTGAAAACAGGTAAAACTTCACCCCAATTATGTAATTTCACTATACGATAGATGTCATCGGTTTACATGGTTAGAAGTTGTGCATCATACCATACAATGTGTATTGAATTCCTCCCACCAAAATAGAAAAACCCACGGCATGATGCGGTGTATCATCATAAATGAAACTCATTCTGTTCATGGTCCCTATATGACATCGGACAACTCGAGTAGTACATCAGATATACCTGTCGAAAGTCACACTAAAGTATTTGAAGCTGAACTAAGCAAATCATGCTGAAGATGACGATATCACAAGTTCATTAACTACAGAAATGTATATCATTTGGGCAAAAAGACGGAAAGTGTATGTTTCTGCTGTCATGACAATCTCCAGATTAACCCGCAGAACTCCCACCACACACACACACACACACACACACACACACACACACACATCACCTTACCATCATGAAGGTGTGTAAAGTATAATACCAATAGATGCTTGCGTCATACAGCCCAAATATTATCGATGAAAGGTGTTGACAGTGTGTGTGTACAAACGCCGAAATCACATAACACTACAACCATCAGTAGGAAGCAAGAAAACTTATGTTAAGTCAGGTTAATACAGAATGTTAAAGTGTTTGTTATAGTTGGTTAGAGTAAATTCAGTTTAGGTTATTTCAACTCACATTCACATGGTGTCACTGATGCATGGCAATCCAAAAGTGTTTGCTGAGGCGGCTTGGGCCCCACCGCGGCCTAAGAGACCGGTATTTTGCACGACCTAAGAACCGGTATTTTGCGCGCCGGTTATCCGGATACAACGCGTTTGTATTTTTTCTAGCAGCAGCCGCTTACTGTGGGGCCCAAGCCACCTCAGCAAACACTTTTGGATTGCCATGCATCAGTGACACCATGTGAATGTGAGTTGAAAACCTAAACTGAATTTACTCTAACCAACTATAACAAACACTTTAACATTCTGTATTAACCTGACTTAACATAAGTTCTGCCTTCCTACTGATGGTTGTAGTTGTTATGGTGATTTCGGCGTTTGTACACACACACACTGTCAACACCTTTCATCGATAATATTTGGGCTGTATGACGCAAGCATCTATTGGTATTATACTTTACACACCTTCATGATGGTAAGGTGATGTGTGTGTGTGTGTGTGTGTGTGTTCTGCGGTGTTAATCTGGAGATTGTCATGACAGCAGAAACATACACTTTCCGTCTTTTTGCCCAAATGATATACATTTCTGTAGTTAATGAAACTTGTGATATCGTCATCTTCAGCATGATTTGCTTAGTTCAGCTTCAAATACTTTAGTGTGACTTTCGACAGGTATATCTGATGTACTACTCGAGTTGTCCGATGTCATATAGGGACCGTGAACAGAATGAGTTTCATTTATGATGATACACCGCATCATGCCGTGGGTTTTTCTATTTTGGTGGAGGCATTCAATACACATTGTATGGTATGATGCACAACTTCTAACCATGTAAACCGATGACATCTTTCGTATAGTGAAATTACATAATTGGGGTGAAGTTTTACCTGTTTTCACGATCTTAATCCACCAAAGTTATATATGAATAGTATTGTGATACATGCAGGTGTAATTGTTATGTTGACCAGTGACTTCATTCAATGAGGAAATGTAAACCGATGACATCTTTCGTATAGTGAAATTACATAATTGGGGTGAAGTTTTACCTGTTTTCACGATCTTAATCCACCAAAGTTATATATGAATACATGCAGGTGTAATTGTTATGTTGACCAGTGACTTCATTCAATGAGGAAATTAACATTTTTTTTACTGATTTTTGTTATATATGGCTATGTTTCATGATTTTATACATTATTTTATACTTTTTAATGAAAATCATAGAAAAGTGTCGCATACGTACTTATATTCAACAAATTTATGTCTTTTCGAGTGTCAAGGTCTATTACGTTTCGGTATTAAGGCTAGTGTGCAAGTAATGAAGCATCATACCACCACACGAACTCATTAACAAATAAGTCGAAAAAAAGGAATTTATTAATGGAAGGTGGATAAAATAAAACAAAGTGAATAATTTTCTATGAGTGTATTATTCACACTTTTCACATCCATGTAGTATCCAGGGTTATAATTCTTGTAATTTTGGGTATCTAAACTGAGGAATGGGGAATTCATAATGAAATCAGTATAGCCTCAGTGTAGAAAGGTCAACGAGATACTTCTCTACTCCGTTTTATGCAACTATTTAAAGCGCATTTTAAACCTACCATACTCTTTTAACCTGTAGGGATTCGTAGAGTTAAAGAATTTTATATATTTATCTCGTAGACCGAATTTCTGTAGGTGCAAGCAAACATTATGAAACCGTTCAAACCAGCAGAACCGATGTTGATATGTGGACCCAGCATATCATACCGAATCACAGTCACATTCAGTCTATATCAGGCCTATGCACCAGATGTAATTCAGTCACACAGAGATATAAGAACAGCCATGACATCATCGAAAAAAAAAAAAACCTGATATGAGGAAAAAAAATCATCTCCAAATACATCATTTACATTCAGGTAGAAGATAGAACTTCAGTGTCGTAGTATAAGTTGTGAAATTTACAACTACCTATAGCAGACTGGCTGTGCAAGTGAGTTATGCGATCCACCAGTGGCTTAGTCAACTTGTCAATATTTGCAAATTGTATGTATGGAGCAATGCAATTTATGATGACGCCGCATGGGGAATCTGAAAACAATTATTGTGAACTAGTGGCATGGTTTCGGTATTCACTTTGTGTGTGTGACAAATTACTACTATTTTAGGAAATTCGCGGAATACGCAAAAAAAACAACTAATTTCGGTTTTTTCCATAGTTTCCTCAAATAACTCCATTGAGACATTTGACTCGTGTGCAACCAACTTTATTCACAAACGCGTTTCGGTCTCCTCAAATGGTTCCAGGCGAAAAACTTAGCAATTTTGATAAAAAATGGCCACGTTTTTCACTTTACCTAGAGACTGCCATTACAGTAGAAACTTTTTTTCCGTATTTCAATGCACAAACAATTATTGTGAAGTTGTGGCACGCATTCGCTGTACCCGCGCAAATATCTGTATTTCAAGAATTTTACAGTCACCCCTCAACAAGAATGGGAAGTGGTAACTTAGGAGGGTCTATGAGTATACATCACTGACACAGGTATTCGAGCAGATAAACCTGTAGAACTCCCACCACATACACGCGTTACCATCCCTGGCTACAGGAACAAACACCACTAAACGCGTTTTATTTTTGTCATTGTCGGAGTGTCCACAGTGACTCTTGGCGATAAACGGCTATTTGTATGTCTAAACTACAACAGATACTAATTAACATGCGGACCGGGAATCGAACCCTCCATCTCCCACATGGTAGTCAAAGTACCTCTGAAAGGAGGACGAATATATAGACCTGCAGTGAAATCACCTACCTGCCTATAAAGTTATATTGAATTGGATAAAAGCACATGCGATTCTTTTTTATGGTTCTACGCCTTTAGAGGCGGGGGAAAGGACAGTGGACGAGGAACGGGAAGGAATTCTGCCATGGAAAAATGATGAAATTATCCCCGGCATTCGTCTCGCGTTATTTGGGGAAACCATGGAAAACCCAAATCTGAATGCCTGGACGGGGATTCGAAACCGCACCCTCCCAAATGCTAGGTCAGATCTTTACCGATCACGATGCGTGATAGGACTGGTGCAGGGGAACGGGGTGGAATTCAGACATGGCCTTTTGAAGGAACCAACCCGATATTCAACTGAAGTACGGAGTAATGGCTAGTCTGGTCATTATGACCAGGGTGTTTATTGCCTGCGCATTCCGCACCTATCCTAGCCTACGTGAACTTAGCCGGGTGTAGAGAACCTACAGTTTAAACTGGAAACCAAACAACAGGAAGTGTTCTGGTGTAACTACATTACAACGCAAGTTGTGTCAGATGTGAATGTCAGGTTAAGGGCTTTTTGAAAATCGCAGCTGAGACCGGGATTAGAATCCTGGACTTTTCACTTTCCGTCAAATTGCTTAAGCACCAAATGCAGTAATTTCGCAACAAAAAAAAAAAAGCATGGAATGCCGAAATTTCGATGTTCGGACAGGGATTCCAACCCACGTCCTCCCGAATGTGAAGCGACAACATTGCATCTCACCCCACCATGCACGTTATTGCCGTAGTCATTTCACGTGTTCAGTCCTGTCCTTAGGTAAGGCTGTTACGGCTGAGACGGGAAGGAATTCTGCCATGGAAAATGAAGAAAATTATCCCGGCATTCGCCTCGCGTTATTTGGGGAAACCATGGAAACTCAAATCTGGATGCCCGGACGGGGGATTCGAGGCCCACACCCTCCCAAATGCTAGGCCAGATCTTTACCGATCACGAGGTGTGATAGGACTGGTGCAAGGATCGGGATGGAATTCAGGCATGGTCTTTGGAGGAACCAACCCAACATTCACCTGAAGTACGGAAGTAATGGCTCGTTTGGTCATTATGACCAGGGTTTTTATTGCCTGCGCATACCGCCTCTATCCTAGCCTACTTGAACTTAACAGGGTGTAGAGAACCTACAGTTTAAACTTGAAACCGAACAACGGAAGTGTTAAGGCGTAACTACATGACGACCCAAGTTGTGAAAGATGTGAAGGTCAGGTTGAGGGCTTTTGAAAATCGCAGCTGAGACCGGGATTCGAATCCTGGACTTTTCACTTTCCCGTCAGATGGCTTAAGCACCGAATGCAGTAATTTCACAAAAAGCATGGAAAGCCGAAATCTCGATGGTCGGGGACAGGGATTCAAACCCACGTCCTCCCGAATGTGAATCCACAACATTGCATCTCACGAGGTAAGGCTGTTACGACTGAGAAACTAAGTAGTTCGTTAAAGGATTCAGGCGATTTTGACTTGCTGTCGCAGTGCCAACTTCGACCTTTTCGCCTGATGAAGACAACAGAGCCTGTTGTCTAAACGTCGCTCATGGCAGAACAACCGAAGAATTTTTGTCATCTGTACGCCAAAAAGACTCAGTTTGACTGTCAACGAAAACAAAAAAAAAAAAGCCAGTAGAAATAAAATATGAAATAATCTGCTATGTCAAAGACCACTGTGCCCGGGAGTATACAAAATTCTATGGTAATGTGGAAAGATGTACGTAGTGGAAACAATTCGGCAGGTCGAAATAATATCGAAATCAATATATATTATAAAAGTAAGCGTACAATGTGCGTGCCGCTAAAACTAAAAAACGGAGTCCCGGTACGATCAAGGGGGTTAAATGGCGTGGTAACCTTCAACCTTTATACATGAAGAAGGTTTCTGATTTTTACCTCAAGGGCGTGATTTTGAAGATAGAAGGGGTGGAAGTTTCGCCCTCTAGAACAGCGAAAAAACGAAACAATCGAAGAGCGCGAGGCACGTTTACGTTGCCAACGAACGAAACAAAAAGAACAGCGAATCAACGAAACAGTCGAAGAGCGCGAGGCACGTTTATGTTCTCAGCGAACGTGAATGAGCACCGTGAGAAGCACAACGAAATGAAACGAATTAAAGAATCAAGAATTGCGACACAATCTTATAATAGAAGACTGCGGACGCAAGCCACCCATGAAAATATCACCCTACGAGAAGCGCGGACGAGTACAAGTAAACAGTATAACCTGAAAAATGAAGCACTCCACTACGACCCGACAAAACAAAATAACAAAAACAACCACTTCGTAATCGGAAAAAATGGATAACATCTAACAATTTTGCAACGCGAAAAAATTCAGTGGAGAAACACCAGGATTCTGTTGCATGAATGGAAAAATTCGATCACCACCACTGGAAGCACCTCCACAGGAAGTTCTACATTACATGACCGGGGGAAACTCCAGAATCGAAACACATAGTATTAATCCTCAGAATAACTCTGATATTTACTGAAAAGACTGCAATTTCCAATCAAATTATCCTATAGTTTACAATTAACACAGGCGCAAAGACAAACTTTAAAACATTGCGGCATCAACCCCAAAGACATCCTGCTTCTCTCGCGGTCTATACTATCGAGTAGAAAATTATACAAATTTGTACATATATACCCCGGATAACAAAATGAAAATGGTGTTCATAAACAAGTATTCGAAAAGTTAGAAAATGATTTCAATAAAAAAAAAATTACCTCTTACATTTTAATGTTATCATTTATTACAATTACTACACTATCTCACATCAACTCTCTGAGCGAAGCCGGGGTACCTCAGCTAGTAATAAATAAAGAACATCAGTGATAGGCAATGACCAGGCACCAACCAACAAAATCGGCTGTTGTAGAACACATTTTGCAAGGTATTGTGGAAGAAAAGAAAGGTATTGGAAAAACCAGAAGGTTATTTTCCGTTGATAGTTCAGGAAGTGGTATCTCGTAATTTAGACTATAACACAATGATAACTTGTGTTTTATTTTTATTTTTTAATGTCTCTTAACAGCGATGTCTTTATAGACGGGAAATGATGGGGGGGCAAGGAGTGGGAAGGAATTCAGCCACGGCCTTTTGAAGGAAGCATCCAGGCGTTTTCATGGAGTGACTTGGGAAACCATGGAAAACCCAAATCTGGATACCAACCTCCGTGGTGACATTTATATCAGTTCAAATCTAATATCTTATTTAGTAGCAAGACAGAAGCAATTATGAATAAGCATGAAAACGCCAATGTCTCAGATGGTGGGTGTAAAAATGGAGGTAGTTAGAGATATCGTTAATTTGTTGTGATCTAAAAATACTGAAGCGCATAAATGGGCGGTCAATATACCGGGTGTTCCGGTTGCAGCTGTCATAGTGGGAGACATGAGTCACACAGTCGCTTGAGGGGAGCGATAATTGATGGCTTCCGGGTGTGGCGCAGCTGTGCGCATTCAATTACGAACCCGCATTCAATTAAACTCCCCTAGTTCCTCGGCTCCCATCCGCTCCAAGGCCTGAGTCAATTAGCATTAATTAAAATCAATTAAGGCTCCCCCCTTCCGCAAATCAATTAAAATCAATTAGCCTCAATTAAAATCAATTAAAATTAATTAAAATCAATTAGCCTCAATTAAAATCAATTAAAATCAATTAAAATCAATTAACATTAATTAAAATCAATTAACATTAATTAAAATCAATTAAGGCCCCCACGCAATTCAATTAAAATCAATTAAAATCAATTAAAAACTGTCCGCAAAGACAGGTTTACTATCTACTTTGCCTGTATCCCCAGGGACGTTTCAGGTGTATATTCTTCTTGCATGGTTCTTAAACAGTGTGTTCGCCACTACTAGCTTATATCTTTCACAAATTCTAGCAGCCTGCTTCCTCGCTCATTTCTTTCTCCTAGATCAAAACTTCCTACAGTATTCCCCTCTTTTCCTTCTTCCCACTATGCATTCCAATCACGCATGATTATTAGATTTTCCTCCCCTTTCACATATTGGATTAATTCTTCAATTTTCAGCGTATATTTTTTCTATTTCTTCGTCATATTCCTGTGACGTTGGCATATATACTTGTACTAATGTGGTTGGGACGGGCTTAGTTTCTAACCTCATCAAAATAATCCTTTCACTAAATTGTTCATAATAACTCACCTGTTTCCCTATCTTTCTTGTCATTACAAATCCTACACCAGTGACTCCATTCACAGCTTGTGTGCTAATTATCCTGTGTTCCCCAGACCAGAAATCCTGTGCGTCGTTCCATTTAATTCTCACTAATCCCAACAACATCTAACTAAGTTGTTCCATCTCCCTTTTTAAGTTTTCTAACCTACCTGCCCTATTCAGACTTCTAACATTCCACGCTTCGACTCGTAGAATGTTTCTATCCATTCTGATGACTCCTCCCTGAGCAGTCCCACCCGGAGATCCGATTGGGGGACTATTTTTACCTCCGGAATATTTTACCCAGGAAGAAGCCATCATGATATATGTAATTTGAGAGGATTACATGTCCTCGGGGATACCCTTTGGGTCTTTAATGCAGTGGTTTCCCGTTGCCTTCTGCTATACCCATGCCGTTGATCATTTCTGATTCATCCGCCTTTAGGGGCCGTTTCCAACCCCAAGGGCAAGAGGGTGCCCTGAACCGCTCCCCGCTCTTCCGCCCTCCTTTCGGACGGCCGTGGCAAGCAGTGGGTGACTCCTTATACGGGAATCTTTTCAGTCGCCAGAGCCTCTAGTCCGTGCAACAGGGTGCACCACGTGAAGGAGCGGTTGACATTGGTTGGAAAAGACAAGTATAGTCTCTCCCCAAACCCTTACACCCTATGTGGCATTTGCGGGTCACTAAAGCCTCGCTAAACCGTGAACATTGGCGTGGCGTAAGAGCACATTACCATACGAAGACAGCGCCGTGACGGACGCAACACAGCGTGTTACGGTGAGATGTCGATCCAAAGCTGCGGCCACCGCTCATCCAAGTGTCTTCCACGACTGCATCAGGCCACTCCGGCCAACAAAATGTGTCGATGTAGCTTCCTTCAGCCACCACTAATGTTATGGCTCCAGAGACATGAAAATAAAGAAGCTGTGGAGTAACTTTTGTAACGCTCGACACCATACAGTTTTTGTGGGATAGCGTACGCCAAAATCATGTGACGACGAGAACACTTGCTATTAGCTTTTGCATTTCATTCCCACTCAAAGCTGCGACGACCTTCACCACCCTCGCGTCTTGGCTGAGAGAACAACGCCCTGGGCTCGGGCTAACGGGACCTGCTTATCCCCCCCGGCGTCCCTTCGAGGCGAGTCCTTGACGCCAACCCCGGCTTTCTCCGACCACGTAAGCGTTCAGAATTTTGCACTAACCACCAGCAAATTTCATTATTTCACCATTTATTCGCTCGTTTACATTAGCAAACTTGCATTACCACAAGTTATTTACAAATCTTTGGCCGCCCGGGTTTAGTATGAATAAGTTACCCTAGGTTTGAACAAGAAAATAATTACCACTGAATTAATAATCTGAATTTATATATTCATGGAGTGTGGCATGAATATCATGCTACATATGCACCTTACCAAAAGAATAAAATTATTTATGGGATAATTTTATTTTAATCTACCTTAATTCCTTCTATTTGTGATTAGAATATTGCCTAGTTACAATTTCCATGTGCGATTTACAGCATCGCAATTCTTGCTTAAACTGCAAGTCTCATCGCATGTCTATAATCTTCAACCTATGGACATTGAATTCGTGATTCTGATTGCTCACCCATGTTAATTCACAAATAAAATCATCAAGCTGAACATACATGAAACATAGTAAAGCTGGAAACAGATTAGTTACACATGTTTCAACAAAACTGTACATCAAATTCCTCAACATTGTAATCACATGGATCAAATCACTACATAAAATTCAACATGCAAATTCCGTTCATGTGCCGAAGTCATATTTTACTTCCTTTTAAACCCCCAAGGACTGTAGAGAAACACTGAAAATGGCTAAAACCAGTTGCAAATTTTGAACAGATCTTGCCGTTTCTATCGAGCAATAAATCAATTAAGGTTGCTTATCCACATCTCGGAACTACATCAAACAGACAAGAAAAGAAAAACCACCTTCCTATTTTCATTGATGCCATGCAATTAGTCCAATGAACATTTTTTTACGGAAGGCGCTATAAGTTCAAGAATATTCGGGCCAAATGTAATTTCATATAATTGTGAATTTTAACATTTTCCTAATGCAGTGTGGGTCATCATGACAAGTAGCGAAGTGTCGGGAAGCGTTCCCGATATCTTTATGTCGGACATGTCTCATTAATAATTGCTATCTGCGAATACACTAACGAATGAGCTTCACGACAGAGGAACGATAGAAGCATATGTGTCCACGGGTTAACTCTGATGGATACTCTAAGGTCTTAAACCCAAATGGTGAATTCATACTAACAAAATTTGACCTGACCTTTTCATGTCAGTGACAAAATAGTAGGCGTCGTGGACTTATGACGACTTTCTGCTGCCAAACTAATGAACATCGTCATTCCGCTAACTTACGATAACTTACAATATAATTCGAGAATGCTTCGTACGTGTTATACTTTTTTTCGTTCCCCATACGTCTGGTTATTTCATGTTTTTCCGATTCCATATTATTGAATAATGAACTTTTAATCATGCTCTTCCTTGTTCGTATGTCATGGTTGTGAATTCTGGCGTTTTGCGGACAACC
>JARYHS010008074.1:214244566-214506801 GCA_031002005.1 Vandiemenella viatica | reverse complement strand
ATGCTCACAAAGGCCTGTCATGATCTTTTCTTGCTCTCCTTAAACACACGACGTGCCTTAGCTCTTGCAATACAGAATGTCGCCTGGTTGTCAGATGTTGGCAGCTACCTAAATCGACACAACATCCATCTGCGAAACTGAATACCGGAATGACATTCGTCGTTCCACCAGGTGACAGGCGTCCCTCGCAGCGTTCCGGAGTTTTTTGGCATGGAGACATCAGCTGCCTGGTGAATCACTTCTGTGAAATGATTCACCTTCTGCTGTACACTGTTTTGCAGATGCAGCACAACAGAATGGCAAAAAAGCTGCCAATCCACATTCCTGATATTCCATTTGCATCGTGTGTTCCCTCCTCCAAGCTCATCTCATATGTGCATCCATACTGGGAAGTGGTCATTTACATGGAGGTCACGACCCACATCCCAGTGCACAGAACCAGCGATTGAAGATCACAACGAAAGGTCAATGGCAGAGGACGAACCGGAAGCAGTTGTGAAATGAGTCATTTCACCAGTGTTGAGGATACATATACCCCCCTGCTCTATTAATGCGGCAACCACTCGACCCCTGGGGCAATTGGTGGTGGATACCCACAGCCCGCTATGGGTGTTGAAATCTCTCAGAAGGAGAAAAGGCCGAGGAAGTTGTCGCAAAATGTCTGCCAATTCATTGTAAACAACGGGCATGCTGGGTGGCAGATAGATAAAGCATACGGTCAGTTGGATATGACCCTATATCCTAACGGCTACTGCATGTAGTGTAGAGGTGAGAGCAACGTGTTCAGAGTGGACAGTGTTTCGGACCAACACAGCCACTCCTCCATTAGCTCGATCACTCTCAGTATTGTCCTTTCTATAAATGTCGTACCCTATTAGTACTGGATGGTGTAATGGTCTAAAATGTCTCTTGGAGACAGAGACACAATGGATTAGACCATGCCAAGAGTTGGACTTCCTCTTTGTGAGCGCGAAAGCCATTAATGTTTCACTGAAGTATGGGAGCCATCCTACCTATTTAACCTCACCCGCCCTGGTTCGGGTGGGTCTTCATTCGGTGGCTGCTGAGGATCAGGATCAGAATCGTCCATGAGTATTACTGTGTCTTCACGGTCTGAAGACACCTCAGATTCAGAAAAGGCCTAGGAGGGTGGAGGGTTTTTCCTCCACCGAGATCTTTTTCCCTTCTTCTCCAAACTACTTCGTAGCCTGGGAGGCGAAGAAGAAGGGGATTTTAATAATGCTATTGGGACCATGTGCCGAAACTTTGGTCCCTGGACCTTCTGATCTGTTTGCCTTCCACTGCAAGGTGATGGTGTTACTACTGCCGACACTGTTGCGGGTGGTGTTGCTGATACAGTGCTTGCAGTGGTAGGCCTTTCTGCTGTTGCTGGTGGAACTTGGTGATTCTGCTGTCGAAGTGGTCAGGGTTGCAGATGTGTTGCTACCAACATCAGTGGTCTTCTGTGTTATGACCCTGATGGGCCACATTCGCATTGACATGAGCATGTTGTACTTGTGCCCATGTCTGCAACTGATGTCTGGGAAGCAACACTTTCTTTCCTGACAGGAGTTGATAATGTCTTCGCGAAGCTGGTAGCGAAGACAGGTGGAGCCAGAGCCTTATATCGTTTCTTGGCTTTTCCCTTTGATATTCGCTCTTTCGTTTTCAACTCCTGTATCTTCTTTTTTTTTTCCAGGTACACTCAACACTCCCTGTTCCAGACTGGATGTGCCCCAGAGCAGTTAACACACCTGTGGGAGGGTGCACCTACTGTAGTACCTACCTCATGAGCCGCCTTTCCCACAGGTGGGGTTGCCCTTGCAGGTCACCGTCGTATGACCGAACCACTGGCACTTAAAACAGCGCATTGGGTCCAGTACATACAGGCGAATGTTGAGCCTGCCTTGAAGTCTTTCAGCAACGTCGGAGTATCGAACGTTAGGATGAAGGTGGCTGTCTTCTCTTTTTTTTTTTTTTTTTTTTTTTTTTTGTAACAGTTTAACGTCCCTTTTTAACAACGTGGTCTTTAGAGACGGGTAAGGATGGGGGCAAGGAATGGGAAGGAATTCGGCCATGGCCTTTTTGAAGGAAGCATCCCGGCATTCACCTGGAGTGATTTGGGGAAACCATGGAAAACCCAAATCTGGATGCCCGGACGGGGATTCGAACCACCGTCCTCCCACTGTCTTCTCAAGACTGCCGCTAACCCTTTGTGTGATCTGACAAACCTCAACCACATGTTCTGTTGACCACTCCTAAAGGAGTTCCTCGGTCTCTAAATCCATTAGGTCCCGGCAGGTGATAACGCCTTTACTAGAATTTTATGGAGTTCACACTTTACTGGGAAAACTCCCCAAGCTTCTCACACTTAAGGAGTAGGACAGCCTGCTTGTGGGTGGATGTTTCCAAAAGCAGTGGTCCAATCCTCAGCTTTTTAACCGATTTGAGGGAACCCGCAATACCCTCTAACCCCTTCTGGATGCAAAAATGGAGAGGTCTTTTCAAAAGATCCCTCCAGCCTTGTCATTATGAAGAAGGCATTATCAATTTGATAATCCTTGCTGTTACAATTTTCTGTTTCAGTAGGAGGGGTTTCGACCCTCGCCTGCTTACCACCACCTCTTTTTTGGGCGTTAGAGTGACATTTCCTCTGCAGTATGCCCAAGCCAACAGAGGATGATCTGAAACTTTGATCCCACGAGTTCGGAGGAAGTGTAAATGTCAAGTGATGTGGAGCCCCCGCATCACGCCACCAAGCCCAATACAACAGAGGTGCAGCAGGTGCCCCTGAGGTTGTATGCTAGAGGGTGGTTTGCCTCACCACCCATCCACCTCCTTAGCACATTACTCACCTTGAGGTTGAGAGTTTTTTTATAGAGGTTTGTACCATTCTCGCGATGAAGCCAAGATCCCCGTTCTCCTAGGCACACAACGTTCTACCGCCCTACCCTACGGTGGTCGATGAAGCATGGTAGGAGTTTACGGTATGGGAAACTTGCAGCGCTCACAAGTTTCCAGCTCGGGTACCACGGGTTCCCCAAACCCGTACCTAGCATTTGCATACCAGGCCCCTGTGGGGTTCACGAGAGTATAACACAGTTTGCAGGAAATAAAGATATATTTTTTAAAAAACTAAGACATTATCCTATTTACAATTCCTTCTACTCCATTCAAGAATTTGACTAAAATAATTAATTGTATTCAATTTGACCATTTGCAAAACTCAGTTGTAAAAAAAATTAATGTTTTTTTTATTCTCTTTATATGTCTTTGTAACATATAATTGTTTGCACTTTGATGATGACTCGTATGTATGTATGTGTATTAACCATGGCATGTTTCACATCCCAGAGGTCCTTCCACAGCAGGTACATGTGGAATAAGATCGATAAATAAATAAAACAAACTGATATCAAACAGTTATGGAAAAGGAGAGATTCCAATTGACTTTAACAAAAGTATCTGCACAATACTGAGGAAAGCACAAGCTGAAAAATGTGAGAATTATCGCACTATAAGTCTGATATCACATGCTTCAAAGTTAACTTACCAGGATAATATACAGTAGAAAGGATAGTTGTAGAAGATATAGTAGGTGAGTATCAGTTTGGGTTTAGGGAAAACTGGGGTGCAGGAGAAGCAATTTTGGCACTAACCTTAAAACCTGAAGATGTATTAAGAAAAACAAAACTTCAATTGTCATTTGTTGATTTACAAAAAGCTTTTAATAATGTTAGGTGGGACTAGATGTTCAAAACTTAAAAGAAATCAGGTCTAAAATATCAAAATATAAGAATACTTTATAATCTATAAATGAATCAGGTGGCTATGATAAAAACAGAGAATCTTGAGGGACAAGGTTTATCCTTGTTAATATTCAACTTGTATGTTGAGGAAGCAATAAAGGAAGTCAAGAAACAAATTTGAATGTTACATAAGTGTTCAAGGAGAAAAAAATCAGTATATTACAATTGCTAATGACATTGTCCTGTTAGCAGAACAAACCAAGGATTATGAGAAGTTACCGAATGGCATGAACAAAATATTGAAGGAAGGTTTTGGACTTCATATAAACCAAAATAAAACAAAAGTGCTTAAATGTATCAGAAATGACAGCAATAATAGAAGATTAAATATAAAAGTAGGATAAGAAGCAGTAGAGGTAAGTGAATTCTGTAGCTTAGGAAGTAAAATTACAACTGATCGCCAAAACAGCAATGTTAAAAACAGAATAGCACTGGCGAGAAGAGCCTTCTTGAAAAAAGAAAAATCTTTTACTTTCAAATATTGATCTAGGACTACGAAAGAACTTTTTAAAACTCTATGTGTGGAACACAGCATGGGCTTTAGGAATACCATAAAGAAGGAAAATTGAACCATTTGAAACGTGGTGCTATAAAATGCTGAAAATTAAGTTGACAGTTAAGTCTGACATGAACTCGTTTTGAAAATGATGGGTGTGGAAAGAAGCTAGTTTTACAGAAAGAAGCGGTAGGACGGTGGGTCCGTTTTTACGACATGCAGGATTGGTTAAATTGTTAGTGAAATGAACAGAACTGTAAAGGAACACAGAAATTAGAATATAAGCAGCAGATAATTGAATATGCAGGTTGTAAGGAGTATGTTGAGATGAAGAGGTTAGTGTAAGATAGGAAGAGATGAGGATTGCATCAATCCAGCCAAAAGACCGATGACAGAAAAATGCTTAAGAGCTACAATAATGTCGAACTATAAATTCTCACTATCTATATTTAATTGGCACTGAATTTTGTGGAAACTTTTTAGGATTCTTTTGTTCATAAAAGGCACATAAAACCTAATCCAATATCCAAGTTAGTATCACATGTATACTGAATTATCGTTTAAATTCATATTTTCTTCCACTCACATATTGAAAAATTGAAAATAATACACCGACTGTAAATGCATATACTAATATTTCTAGTTGCTTGAAACAGGAAAGGGGAATAAGAACTAATCTTTACATAGTCATACAGCTTAAATCTAAGTGAAGTTAGGTACCATTGATCCTTCAAGAAGTATTAAATCTATTATGTATTTAACAAATTCACAATCTCTCACGCTAGCACCAAACTCTGTTGATGAGACACCTAGTTCCATAAAATTTAGCAACCAATATCTGAGTATTTTTTTAAATTATCTTCTGCAATGCTATGGCATTATCATTATTTTAGCTAATCAAGAAAACATTAAACTAACTAAAAGGCTGTAATGATGAATAGTTCCCTATGTATGGTTTTGTCTCCAAAAAAATGCAACTGAATCTGGTGACCACATATCCAATTTAATTGCGTTGGAGAGCACACTCCAATGGCAATTTCTCAACACACGCATTTTTCCCCTTTCCTGTACTCACCTACATTCGCCAGCATTACACACGAATTCCAAAAAACGATTCCCTAACACCCACTGCATGATAGAATTGCAGTGTGCTTTGTGAAAAATACTATAAAGGAAGCAAGATAATTATTGTTTCTAAATAATTTTTCTTTAATTCATTAATAGTTTATTTTATTTTCTACAATCTTAAAAGTGTGGAATGTATAATATTCCACGGATGGATGTGAAAATAACTTGTATTATCATATCAAAGGATACTTATAGCAACAATTTTAATATTTTATAGAGAACTGGTAATTATGTTCAAGAATAATGGTCTAGCTACATAATACCCTACAATATATTATTGCTATATCATGTTTCGTCATACAATGTTACCAGAATTGTTTTGAACTGTAATGATGTTATGATCATGTTTCTGAGTATAGTAAAGAAGTTAGGAAGCAGCAATGTTTCAAGCTGCAACACTATAATACTGGCTATGGAAAGTGTCTAATTTTTGAGACCCACAGTATTTGTTTAAAAAATAGTCATGTTTCAAACTACTTTCTCAGCAAATACTACTATAATAAATTCATTAGTGAGGAAAGCTTGACTAAATATCATAAAACACATAACCTTGCTCAGTTATTAAAAAATACAACCTAATACTGTTAATTTTTTTAAAAAAAGAAAGGTATAATTTATGTAGAACTTGACAAACACTATTATCACAAATGTTATTTTATGGTGCAAAAGTATTATGACAAATGATGTTTTAGTGTAAAAGTTTTATTATAGGGGCCTACACGACAGAAATCACACTAGACAAAACACTTGAATATCTTGATATGAAGAGGGTTTCATGATAGGGTAGTAAAACAAGCAAGTACATTTCAACCTGCATGCTGAGACATAGTTGCAAGCATACATTAATAAATCATTTGAACTCCAGTTTGTTATGTTATATGACTTAAACTCACACATTTATTTCACTAACAAATTAAGCAGCTGCTGTTGGTGATCCACTTCGAATTTATGATTTTTGTACACCCGCAGTACACAGGACTGGGGAAAGCAATGTATTTGGAGAAACAGAAGGTAATGACTTAAAATCCTGTTTGGCAACACGCAGGTACAGTCAGGCGAATAATATTGTTCAAAGTTTGGGTTATTATACTGTAAAAATATTTTGTTGTGAAAGAAAATACATTCAATAGGCTACATTAATATTTTACTTTGAAATTAACCGAGCTACTTAAAGAGTGCAAGGGCTTTTTGTTGGTAAAGAATGGAAGTCAGCACAGGTCAAACAAGAAATATCTTACTTGTGCAGTCGACTGCATGGAGAAAAGAACCAGCTGCTGTTCACTAGCGGAACCTGTGGCGGCGAAGACAAGGGGTGTTTCGAATTGGCGCCAAAGTTCGCCCCAGCTCTTTATCAGTTCTACTAGAAGTCATTACTTATTTAAAAGAGAGCAAGCAAAAATTAAGATGTTCGCCACGGAACAAACTTTATTTTTCAACGCACTCACACAAATGTTCCTTGTTACAGTAAAAAATAATACGTAACTAAAAATAAGCCTGAAACTTATCCTGAAGGGAAAACTATTTGAGTTACAAGTCCGTGAAAAATGGATATGATAATTTTGATTTAGTAAATTACATTAGTGTTAAGAATTTTAACTTTATCATTTATTTACACGAAACCGATAGAAGAGATAGTATGAAATCGTCTTATATTGCTTTACTTAAACTAAAAGACTCACAATCAGGCAGGAATACCGAAAATATATTAAATTATTTAAGAATAGCCCTTAAAATCACTCCCAAATATAATAATAAAAATAGAGCTGGTGTAATAGAGAATGTAAGCCATAAAACTTTCAATTCACGTCACCGAAGCCGGGTTACGCCGGAATGCCAACCCTGGTTCTGTGTGTTGAACACAGGTGGCGACAGTATGTATTTCGGCTGTAGTGCCAAAGTTGGCGTCGCCCCACGCAACATCCGGTGAACTGCTATGAACTCACAACTCTGCTCACAACCAAATTGTTTCTTCCATCAACGGATTCATCCTATCTAGTTCATGGAAGATAAGTAAATACAATGTTTTGAATATCTGACGAAATATTTGTATTCAAAATCCATAATAATTCTTTCTACGTATTAAACGCTATTTCCCTGAACCAAAAAAAAAAAAAAAAAAAAAAATCGATTTTCGTACTACAGTGCACAGCAAACAAAAGATAAAAAAAGCTCCCACATAGAAAATTTCCTATCTACAATTGAATACAGAGGAAGTTAATCATGACAAACCGTAAGATTCGAAATAAAATGCAAAGCGCCCTGATCCGCCCACAAACACGATCGAACTTCACGATACCAGAAATAAATTATAAAACAGCTAGTAACAACTGAGTCGGCACTTACGGCTGGAAGACTCTTTAAATATAATAACTAAATACTGAAATCACGTTAGTAAATCTCAAATTGGCTAACAGTACGGTGAATAAATCGAGTACGGTGGCAACAAAATGTAAATCTATTAATAAATACGGCCATCATAAAAAAATTCCCTCTTGTAATGAAACTGCAGATTTAATTACGTTTCAGACCTTCTGCTTACATTTATGTACTAGATCTGAGAGTGTATAATACTAATAACTTATTCAGGATGCTGATATATATGTATAACCTGCCAATTTTAATATCCTTCCTGGCTTCATTGTATGCTTAAATCGAAGCATTGATGGGAGCTTTTATCCTCATCCATGTGATTGTGACTTTCAGGAGTAACTGATTAACGTTCATTTCAAAAAGCAGAAACTTCTAGCTTTATTGAACAACACATCTAGTGGACGTTAATGCGAAACTTAACACAGATTTGCCAACCAATATTAGAAATAGTAAATAAAAATAACTGAAGCAAACGAAACCACAAAAAGCATTATAAATTCCAAAAGCAAATTAGGATGAGAAAATGGAATTTGCCAGGGTTAAGTTACCACATATTCAAAAATTATCAGATACAAACATACAATAATAATTGGCGTTCTTTCTCTTGCTATTGACCTTAACTATAATTATCTCTGTTTATTATCATGTTCAACGATACTACGTGTTAACGGCAGTGAAAATTTGCTAATGATTGTTAGGGCCCTGGTTCATATTTGCACGTAGATATTACATATATTAATAAGTTATTTATTTACAAAACTTTATCACAAAGCTCTTCTTACTGAAAATTATTAGTATGAAACTATTAGAACATATTGGCTTTTTGTGTAGATTTTTTATGTTTTTTTTATGTGGTGTTAAAAATGTCTAAATACACCAATACTCATTGTAAATAACAACAACAAACTTTAACACAAACATTTTATGGTAAACATCTGAAATTCGTGGTTTAGTATAATGCACAACTTTATCGTAAGAATATCTGTTGTCGACAGTGCGCCTACAATTGACATGAAATAGAATCAAGTTCAAATTTAAGGAAATAAAATGTTGCATAAAACCAGCAACACTGTCAGGTTTACTGGTCAAGCCGAACGGGTCCACGTGTTCGGTGATGTTCTCGTCTGCCGACGGTGAATAGTTGTAGTGTGTGTGCTTACCACAGTCGGACTCTCGTATCTTTACAATTATCCCAGTTAATGTAAGTTTGCTTTACTTTATATTGAATGTGACTGAGTAGATGTCCTGATCACCATGAAATAAATAAGCGTAGGCTTGGTTAGTTTAAACGAGAAGAATATTTCTTTATGGATAGCCTCTGTGTCCAGGGGCGGCCCATGGAGGAAATATTTCCTTCCTCCATGGGGCGGCCCTAGGGCGGTGCGAACGGTGCGACCGCACCGGGCGCAGTATTAGTCTAATGATATACTACTATGCGGTAAAACGCATAACCGCAAAACGCAAAACGCTGCGGTACCTGTGAATCCGCAAGCACGTGTTGTCTTGTAGGGCATGACAAGCTAGAGAAACCGCAATCCGGAAAACGCGCCCGGCATTTTTCTACCGCATCCTGTCTGCGGAATGAAAATTTCCGCAAGCGGCCGGCGACGCGGATTTGAGGGGGAAAAACAAAGAAAACAGGGGGTAGTGACACACAAGCCGCTCACTCTCACTCCGGATGCGGATTCTCGTGTGTGAATTAGATTAGATATTTGCTCGCTTTGATCGCATGTGAAAAGAGTTTCGGGAATGTGGGTCAGTACTTATAAGCTTAATCTTTAATAAATAAAGATTAGCAACTACTGATTAATGGTTAGTTATTTAACATCCCATTAGTATGTTCAATTTCGAATGTTAACTGCTAATATGTAATATCCAATGTTTATTACTACATATGAATACGCTTTCCAGATACCCTCATAAAAAATCATTCACTATTTTAGTAAATGTGAATAACTTTGACAATTTCCACCGAACAGGGTGGGTGAGTGGTTAACGTTCTGGCCTCGCATTCGCGACGACGCCGTTTCGAATCCCCGTCCGGGCATTCAGATTTGGGTTTTCCATAGTTTCCCCAAATCACTCCAGGCGAATACCCGGTTGCTTCCTTCAAAAGGCCATGGTCAAATTGCTTCCCGTTCCTTGTCCCCAGTCACATCCCACCTCTAATGACCCCGACGTCGCTCGGCAAGGCGTAAAACACTAGTTAAAAAAATATTGACAATTTTTTCCATTCTGCACCGCAAGAACATACACCATTTTGTTATTCATCTTTAGTTACGAAATCCTAATAAGTGAGTGAAACTGGTAATTAAGTAAAAACTCTTTAATTTAGGATTTTCCACTGCGAAAGTCAGCAAGAGGATTATGTACTGTGCTGGCATTGGTTTTTTATTTTAATTTTAAGAATCTTTCATGGTTTCGTCCATCGCCAAGGAGTATCTTTTTCGGTTATCTTCATTACTGGCTTCCGAAGGCGGTAATGGGTCTATATTTTACAATACTCGGAACTAAAAATAGTAAAGAAATGTAATTTTTTCCGTATTCACATGGCAGATTGGCAATTTTTCAATCTCTTAAATCAATTTTAGACAGTTGTGTTGCTTGAAAAATTGGTCTTTAATCGCCCGCCTATGATTACAGACCGTCCTTCCAGGAAGGAGATCCTTGTGCGCTAATTTCACCGAAATGACACTGAATGAAGAACGCCCTGGGAAACCCCCTCGAGCATGCGGTTTCCGCACCTATATGTCATCTAGCTACAAACGCTGTTTTTTCCTATGCGGTTGCGGATTTCGGGATCCGGTTCCGCATAGTATGTCATATGCCTTTTTTTTAATTTTATTTAATTGCAATGGAGCACAGGCTCCGGTGGCAATATCCCTACATACCCATCTTACCCCTATCCTGCACCCACCTACGTTTGCCCTCTACAAATTTTATCTTTAAATTCCTTCAAAGTTTTCGGTAAATTATTCATCATTTCTCTTGGTAACTCGTTCCAATCCCTGACACCCTTACCTAAAAATGAGAATCTTCCCACACCCTTGTGCCTGAAATCGAGTGCCAGCTTGTGGTCATGGTCATCTTTTCCCTTCCATGCACTACTTTTCATACCTATTGCAATATCTTTCCATGCCTCATCACCAGTATATGCCCCTTATTGGGGGCGTCGACAACTCAGCGATAGATCGTCTGCGCAAAAAGTAAAATCTATAATTACCCAGCTATGATTTTAACACACTAGTCGTCCAGAAGAGTTTATAAACGTAAGAGCTTCGGCTTATAGTCGTATGTCGACATAGAATCAGGTCAACTCGAGTAAACTTGACTTACTCGAGTCAAGAAAATTACAACTCGTCCCATAATTAGCACTTTCGGGTGCCGCTCCGCGCCTCCCACGCCTGTTTCCTGTCTTTTCGGCTGTAGTCTTGGAGTTCATTCGCGTGCGGGCGAGATTCAACCTACTTATCTATTTCTACAATGTTAGACCTGGTATTGAAAATATTTACAAAGCATAATGTGTCTTTTACAAACCTAAAACAAGGCGAAACTGAGATGGCTTCATATTGCTTGCAAACTTTTTTAGAGTCATCTGAATCATCGTCGCAAGAACTAGTTCAACTCGCGACAGAAGAAAACTTATTTGCTTGAAGTCCTTCAGATGAGGCTCATGATGATGAAGAGCAGCATGTACGAGAAGATTTAGCTATAGCTGGAACGTCATCTGAAGTTCAAAATATTACAGAATGTGGTATACCATACATACTACAACCGTCAAAGTACAAATTGTGATGATATTTCAAAATGGTCGCTCATTAACTCTGCAGCCAGAGATGAAATAATTATTCGAGCAATGAAAAATCCAAGAAAAAAACCATGGATGTCATTTTTCAAATACGCATTTTCAAAGAGTAATACCAAATCGAGAAACTTATAAAAGATGGATTGTTCACTCTAAATATGCAGATGAAGTATATTGTTTTTATTGTTTTTTATTCAACAGATGATTTCACTCTTATTTTGGAAAAGAAGGATTTGATGACTTGAACTACTTATCAAAGCGTCTCAAAACTCACGAAATTTCCTCAAATCACCAGTATACCATGCTCAGTTTGATAGAAGCATTGATTCGATTCAAGAACGGCGGTGTAATAGACAAGTATTTGTAGGAACAAAAGAAAAATCACGGTGGGTTCGATCCGTAACACTAAATACTTCTAATAATGGTAACTTAACGGGTATATTGCAACTTCTAGGAAAATATGACTCTGTAATGTGGAGCATCTCCGCCATATTGTTAATAAGGAGACTAATGTCTGTTATTTTGGCAAATGTATTCAAAACGAATTTTTAAGATACCTTAGAAATAAATTCTTCGACAGAGTAGAAGGAGTTGTCAATTAAAAATTCTTTCAATTTTTTCCTGAATTTATTCTTATCATCTACTAGACATTTAATATGTGTTGGGAGCATATTGAAGATATGTATCCCTGAATATCGGACCCCTTTTTGAACAAATGACAATGACTTGTAAGTCTTGTGAAGATCATTTTTCCTTCTAGTGCCGTAATTGTGTATTTTACTATTTGTTTCAAACAAAGTATAATTTGTGACTACAAAGGACATTAATGTGTATATATATTCAGATGCTAATGTTAAAATCCCTAACTTCTTGAACAGCTCTCTACATGAAGTTCTATTGCTAACCCCACACATTATTCTTATTACACGCTTTTGGGCTCTGAACACTTTATCTCTATGGGTAGAATTGCCCCAGAATATAATTCCATATGACAATAAGGAGTGAAAATAAGCAAAATAAAGTAGCTGCCTCATACGGAGATCACCTAAAGCTGAAATTGTACGAATTGCAAACGTGGCTGCTCCCAATCTCTTTAGTAAGTCAGAAACATGTACTTTCCAATTTAAATTATGATCAATACACAAACCTAGAAATTTCACACTATCTACCTCTTGAATGGACTGGCCTGCAAATTTTATGTCTTTGTCAGGTGTTAATCTGTGTGATGTACTGAATTGCATATACTGAGTTTTATCAAAGTTTAAAGACAAGCCATTAGCTGTAAACCATTTATTAATCAGTTCAAAGACAAAATTTGAAATATATTCTGTAGATAAATCTGGAGTGTTTTTAATTCCTATGTTTGTGTCATCTGCAAATTGGACAAATTTTGAGTTTTTAGATGAAACACAGGGTAGATCATTTATATATATTAAAAACAATAGTGGCCCCAATATAGAACCCTGAGGTACTACACATCTGATTAATTTCCACTCAGAAAACAGTGGACCTCTTAAGGCAGCCTTAAAATTCTCCATTGACACTTTCTGTTTTCTATTTAGAAGGTAAGAACCAAGCCATTTATTAACAATGCCATCTATACCATAATACTTAAGTTTCTGTATCAGAATTTTATGATCTACACAGTCAAATGCTTTAGATAAGTCACAAAAAATTCCCACAGGAATTAATTTATCATTTATTCCTTCTAAAATATTGTCAGTGAATGCAAATATAGCTTGTTCTGTTGAATGACCCTTTTGAAAACCAAATTGTGATTTAGTTAGAATATTATTATTTTTTAGATGTTCATAAACTCTATTGTACATTGCTTTCTCAAAAACTTTGGAGAAGGCTGTTAGTAACGAAATTGGTCGGTAATTCGATACGGCTGCCTTATCTCCCTTTTTATAGAGTGGTTTAACTACAGCATACTTAAGCCTTTCTGGAAAAGTCCCCTCAAGTAGAGATATATTGAATAGATAACTTAGTATATTACTTAATTCTGTGGAGCACAATTTAATTAATCTGCTGGAAATCCCATCATAACCACTTGAGTATTTGCTCATAAGGGATTTGATAATTTTTCTTATTTCTTCTGGAGTAGCTAATTTTATAGACATAGAGTTAAATTTTTCTTGGAAGCCTTTTTTGACAAAATCCATACTGTGTGTCACTGAGCTATTAGCAGTCAACTTATCAGCAACAGATAAAAAAATGTTTATTAAAATTATCAGCAATTGATAAATTAGATTCTACTGAATTTTCTTTGACAAAAATATCATTACTTGTTTTATTACTCTTTCCTATTTCCTTTTTTACAATGTCCCATATTGTTTTAATTTTATTTTCAGAATCATGAATTTTATGTTTGTAGTACATACTTTTAGATTACTTTTAGATATACTGTCAGATCTTGCAATTATATCTATATAAAATAATTTTGCCAATGGACAATATCAAGGAAGAGGGCAATCTAGGCTTTAAGTTATGATTTTATTTCCTCATTTGTTTGTTGTGATTTGACGTATAAGTGATGTGATCATTGTGTACGCCATGGTAGCTTCAATAAAACTTTTCAGACTTGTTTCTCATTCAAACCGCTGTTTTCCTACACTATTCTTTCTGAGGTTTCAGTTATTGTTAATATATAAAGACTGCTTTGCTCGAGTGAATTCCGTCCGGGCATCCAGATTTGGGTTTTCCATGGTTTCCCAAATCACTCTAGGCACATGTTTCCTTCAAAAGGCCATGTCCGAATTTCTTCCCATTCCTCGCCCCCCCCATCCTTTCCCGTCTCTAAAGACCTCGCTGTTAGAGAGATGTTAAGCAGATTAAAAAAAAAAAAAAATCGAGTGAGTTCATGAACCATTCAAACACTATTCATATTTGAATCGCACTGGAACTACATTTACGGTCGGGGAAAAAACAGATAGCCAATAACGTTACTCCAAATTTTATCTTAGGCTGTTCAACAGTTTCTACGTGAAACAGTAAAAACAAACAAACATACAAATTTTTACATTTATAACATTAGTAGGATGTAAAAAATGTATGTTATCTTCAATCTGTTTATAGGGACACCTTAATCATGAATAAGTGATTGCACATTTGGGGCGCCATAATGAGATCTCACACCACCTGAAAAATTTGCTAGGGTCGCCCCTGTCTGTGTCAAATACAGGTACCTGAAGTGCTGCATTTCCTTAAATTAAAAGCGATGTAGAATTTATGCTCCTCACTAAATACTGAACTTCAATAATAAACTGAAAGAATCGGTTCGTGCCGTTTATAACAATAAGTAGGTGTGCGTTTAAAAAAAAAATATATATATATATATATATACGCTACGGCGCAGCGCTAGGAACCTAAAATTTACATGTGGTTTCAATCTTCGGTACATACGTATATTATGTCTTAGGCAGATGGTGCAACCCATATTTATTTAATTTTCTATAAAAGGACTTTGTGTAAAATTGCTTCTCTAAGTCGCACTCGCGACTTGTAGGATCTAAACTAGGACATGGATTGGCATTCGTGGGCCCTGGGCCAGTCCCCTACTGTCTCCTTTCTTCTCGACCAAACTTTGTCAGCTTCTGTTCTTTTCTGGTGATATTTTAGGATTACGGAAAGGGTATCGACTACAGGTGCAAAAAGTATCGGCTTCAGGAGCCTGTTTAATTCAAAGTTTCGACTATAGGAACAAATGCAGAGATTCATTTTTATATTATACTAGATCAGTGGTTCCCAATTAGTGGTAAGCGTACCCCCAGGGGTACGTGAGGTTTCTTCAGGGGGTACGCGCGGTAGTCTCTTGGCTAAGGTGATCACTAAAATAATTGAAAAAAATCCACTTTTATCAGCCAATAGAAACATTACTATCACCCAAATATATTTTAAGATAAACTGTGTTTGTGTCAGTTATATTATTGTAATCCTGTGGTTGTGAGAAGCACTCTACTGGGATGAACGAATTCATTTATTTATCATTTCAGCTGCAAGGGGTACGCGCGGTTGAGCTCCTTCTTGCAGTGGTACTAGGGAAAAATAATTGGGAACCACTGTACTAGATGATAAGCAAATGTTGTCCTGTACAAATTTCAGTAAATTTTTTTGTGATAGTTTTGTTAATTCTGAAAAGGTGTTGAAAATGTGTAAACAAAGTAAAAATGAAAAAAAAAAAAATTCTGAGAGACGATTGTATTTATTAAGCATTGTGTCCATGGTTATTCAGTTGAAGGAGGAGTAAATTCAGAAGTACGCCAATGGGAAATTTTGCATGCTAGATGAATTCAATCGGTAACACCTCTGAAATGCTGCAAATGTGTGATGTGCCTGGTATGTGGTCGACTTGGAACCATGCGTTTTGTTTCATAGTTTAAGTCACGATTAAGTTAAGTCAGAATTTCATGTTAATCAAATGATTTATTTTTTTCCATTAAATCTGAAATCTCAATTAATCTCAAGGTGTTTTATTTACAATTCGCAGTGGCGTAGTTAGGGGGGGGGCGGTGGGTGCGGTCCGCCCCGGGTGTCACCCGTTTGGGGGTGACACCCGCATTTCCAAACTAGTAACCGAAATTAGTGTGATACAATTTTTTTTTGATAGACTTCTTTTATCCTTTGGTGTCGAAACACGTCTACCTTGAATGTTTTGAATATTTGTTTCAAGTTGATCTATCACTTTTTCAAGTACGATCCAGGGGGCTGTGCTCTTTCATTACAGTAGAGTATAATTATTGGCAACACCGCACGCTTAAACAAAGAGAGCATCGCTCTGTAGCTCCAACAATCACAGTAACTCATTGTGCTCGCCGTTCGTCACTGTTGTTTGGTTTGTTAGAAGCGGCGGTGGATATAATGTAAGTTTTCTTGTATAAACAGAGGTAGTTTTAAAATTAAAGGATGTATTATATATATCTAAAATTGTTAAAATCATGGTGTTTATACAGCTAAATTGTAAATCCTCTAAATTATTCAAGAAAAAAGCTAGATTTTCCTTTTTTTTAAAAAAAAAAAAAGAAAGAAAAGAAAAAAAGGCAAACAAACGTTTCAAAATTGTTTTGCTTATTTAGAATTCCATTAGCTTTCTAGCTAAGATTCACAAGTGCATTGAAGAATTTTCTAGTAATTTTTGAATTTATCATCTAGCAGATTCGTGATGTATAAATTGAGTACATTTCGTGTTATCCGCTCTGCGTACCTACCTATTGTGACAGTGCAGCTATACTCGACATGAAACCGTATCATGTTCGAATTTATGCAAATAAAATGATTCGGAAAACTGCATTAAACTAGCAATACTGTCAGGTTTCAAGTCAATCCGAACGAGTCCAAGTGTTCGTTGATTGTATCGTCTGTCGTTGGTAATCAGATTTTGTAGGGCATGTGTTTAAAACAGTCGGAACCGCGTATCTTGATAGCGAAATCGTAAATTAGTAAGCACTTTAACTCTAGGTTCACATAAGTTTGCTATGCTTTCTATTGATCGAGAATATCCAAATATGATCGCGATGAAATAAATAAGCGTATGATTCACTAAGAATTTTCTATAATAAATTTACAGAAGAAGATTTCTATTAGGGATCGAATACAGGTACCTACATTCTTGCTGGTTCCTTAAATCGACAGGGATGTCGAACTTCCGTTCCTGAACAAAAATTGAGCTTTAATCATAAACTGAACGAACATTCGAGCCGTTTACATCTTTATTTATACGCTACAGAGGGGTGCTAGAAATTCAAAAATCTTCAGTACATACAATGTCATATTTAGGAGTCTGTAGATGGTTATTTCTTAGGCGGGTGGTAAAATACTTGTTAATTACTTCATGTAAAGACGGCAGATATCGCAAAGGCATGTTCTTTTTCTATCTGACCAGTTGTTTTTTTAATTACGTTTAATTATGTTTTTATATTTTATTTATTCTTCTATTTTTAAGAAGGAACTTGTAGTTGCTTCTCTGACTAAACATTATCCCCCAAGGTCTCACAACTTGTGGGACCCGGATCCTGGGTTTGCACCAATGGGAACCCATCTGGGTCTGGAATTCCTTCTACTTGGATCAAGCCACTTCTGTTAACTTTCCTCTCAATATCCCTTGGTCCTGCAAATACCGAGGTTGCAAAGTCATTTAAATACAGTCTATGTTAACGTTCCAATAACAAATGGGTAGCTTCCGACTTTTTTAAAAAATTTATAGAGGAATCTTATGGTCTCCCTATAGTTACACTCGCGGAAATTAAAATCACAACACGCATACATGAGTGGTAGAATTTTAGGAAACTTTTTGTGCTGGGTGACCATGTGATCTAATGTGTCTACTTCCAGTATCTAGACATGCTCTATTGGGGATAGTGCTGTCCAAATTGTGATCCAAACTCCTTCCAACGCATTTGTGACGATGGCCGCAGTATGAGGACGGGCATTATCTTTTTGGAAAATGCGATTTGGATGGTGAACATGAAGGGTATCAAAATAAGATGCAGTACCCCGTCCAGATAGTGGTGGGCTGTCATTGTGCCATCAACAACAGCCGACTCAGTCATGCTGTCTAAACTGATAGCCGCCAAAACATGACACCAGTGGCTACACTTGCGTGACGTTTCGAAATCACAGTAGGTAAGCCTTTTCTCCACTACGCGTGCGAACATGTCGATTATCACTTTGCCACAGTCAGAAGTGAGACTCGTCTCTAAACACAAATGTACGGCATACACATATCCATTTGTATTTAGCAATTACACCAGGTTAGATGATGCTGGAAATGAAATTAGATTAATGGGACACGTTGTACACAGTGGCGTAGCCAGGTCAACAAGGGCCCCGGTGCAAAAAATTTATTTTGGGTTCTCAGGCCAGATGGGCGACCTTTTTTTTGCTTTGTGTTGCTGTTAAGGGCCCCCTGAGCAGTGGATGGGGGGCCCCCTGAGCAGTGAGAGGGCCCTTAGTGAGGGGGCTTCTTGTGTCTCAGGGAGGCGGGGGGGGGGGGGGGTGCCTTAGACGGCTGTAGAGCTAAAAGAAAAAAGGTCGCCAGTTTGCCATGAAGGCTCGTGGGCCTCTAAACTGCGCTTGAGGGCCCCCCTGAGCGTAGGGGCCCCGGTGCACTGCACCGCCTAGCCCCATAGTAGCAACGCCCCTGGTTGTACAGGGGCCAGAGAGTATGACCCAGCTTCAAGCAATTAGTTTACAATCGTCCGGGGAGGGGGAGGTGGGTGACTATCTGTAACCACTACTGGGATCTGGCCTGCAGTCAACCATCTGCCAGCAACAGCCACCCACACCATTTGGCAGTCTTCACGTGATCTATCTGTATGGACCCATGCCTGCTCTAGGAGTATTAGAACCTTCTTTCATCCACTGTGTAACAAGTCTGTATACTGACATTGCACTACGGCCAATCCTTCGAGAGATTTCACGATATGATGCACCCTTAAAAACACGTCAATTCTCCGACCCTCTCTCACAGTTAGACATTTGGCATACTTAGCCAACAAAATTTGTAGACAATAAAGTGTCATATTACATGATAAAAAAAATATTTTTTTTAAATTGAAATTTATATAATAAATAGCACCGTAATTCTCATATTATTTACATACAAAACTTTCAATTTTTAACCATTTAATACTCTTCATGCGGGGATACTTGGGGCCAAATTTAATTCATTTATCACAACACCGTCTGGGTGTTGGGATTTAATTTGCGCCAATTTGTGTGTCAGTTGCTAAGTGTAAAAGGTCGATCTGCACTTTGCCAGTACTGGCCTCTATCGTCAACGCAACAACAATCAAGGCCCGGCCACACAGAACGCGACAAGCGACAACGACACGCGATATTGTGTCGCGGCGCGACGTCGCTATTGTTGTAATTCACAGTTTTGAATCGGGACGGTCACACACAAAGAGATCCGTCCCGGGCCGCCGCCTTTGTCGCGGCGACGAGCGACACAGTTGCACAAAATCACAGAATTGTCGCACGACAGAGCGACATGGCCGATGAAGCAAAATTGATTTCCACCGCATCCGTCGGCCACTACTTCAGGTGTACTAAGAGATGCATATGAAAAGATTTCCAGCTCATAAAAAATAATTTTTCGCATTGAGAATTGTATTTTTTCTTCTTAGTTTCTCACTTTATGTTTGTTTGTTTACACTGTAATTATTTAAAATAAATAATACTTGTATTTGAGCCTATCTTTTTATTGTGAAATACGTTGTCAATAATAAATTGTATATTTTATTGTGAATATTTCACTTTGTGACGAAACTCCTGGTTTTAAGGGTATTTCTTAATATTGACCTCCACGCAAATGACACAGCTGCCTGCAGGGGGGAAGAGCTGGGAAGTGATAAGATTGAAAATCACTTAGAGGTCAGGGGCTTTGGCCAGGGCGCTAAGATTTTCGGGCCCCGGGTAAGGATTCTTAGCCCCCCTCCTCCCCCCCCCCCCAACAAAATTATTTATATTAAACTTTTAAAAACTTTTAAATTTTAAGGCAAAAATCAAATTACATCTTTTTAAGCAAGATTTTAAAAGTTTTATTTTTATTTAATTAGACACTCTGGCAGAGGAGCCGGATACTTTTGCCTCGCTTAACCCCCTAGCACCGGCTCTGGTTTTGGCAGTGTCGTTTTTGTTTTGTTTTTAAGAATGTATATTAAATGAACAGAACATACCTCATAGTGTCATACAAATGGCTAATCTTTCTATTGTACCAATTACTTTTCTCCAGTTCGTGGTGCAATATAGTTGATTTTAACAGATTGTCTACTTTCTCGAAGCATTCTCGAGACATACGAAAATATGTATAAAATCTATCTTCTTGTGATACCAGTCCCCGGCAAAGGCGGTGGTATTCACCAAGGCATTCTCTCTTCTTATTGATGTCAGGAACCCAGACCATTTTTAGTGCGAACAAAATAAGTAGAGTCCCCTCATCACTTGACATGTTTTAAGAATTTCCTAGCCCAAGAAAACTTATTAAGAAAGAAATAGAGAAGTACAGATTTCTTCGCGAGAGAGGGTCTCACTGGCATTTGTCGCTATGGAGTTGTCGCGTCCTGTGTGACGTACCAAAATCGCGTATCGCCGCGACGAGAGAACGACCACTTGCCGCTGTCGCTTGTCGCGTTCTGTGTGGCCAGGCCTTCAGCTGAGTGACGGCTCGCCCCCTCTCGTTCACACTTTTCCCATGGCTCACCCGCGTTCCTACCCTGTATTTAGTCTCCTTTAACGTTTTCAAGTGATTGTTTCAGGGAATAAGTGTTGGGGATGACAGGTAGGTCTGATACCTTACTTTATTATACTGTACTTTATTTTGCACAGTTTTGATACGAAAGTACATGAAAATACTTTATCTTACTCACGTAATCAACTAACTGGTTGATATTTTATGTACAAAATAGTTTCCCATTACAGTATTAACAAATCATGACCACACTGTACCGGAATGACAAATTCTCGCGTCTTTCAACGCCATCAGAAAGAAATGTCAATCCATTCGCATTGACGCGTTTGTTTTGTTTGAGGTTCTTTTTGATTCTCTCATTATTGTTTGTTAGTAAAGAAGGATATTATAACATATTTTAATTTAAATATAGGTCGTAATGATTTTGAATAATAAAAATAATAATTTTAAGTTATCTCATAGTTCAAGTCACAGAGTTTCTTATTGAGAAACTGTCGGTGCACCTATATCGTAATCACCTAACATGAAAAGGAGACCTACGGATTAACGCGAAATTCGAATCACGGAGCTTCCTAGAATCTTCGCATTAACAGATAAAAGCTTTGCCAGATGTAAATGTCAATTTTAAGGCCCGCAAAAATTACAGTCGAGGCCTGGATTTGAACCGGGACATTCAGTACCCAAATCGCACGCAGTCATTTCAGTCACCAGTCCGAATGTAGGTGTAATGAAAAATAAGTATGCAAACATGATAAAATAAACATTTTATCTATATCATCTATTTTGCTATCAGAAAACACGAATCCACTTTCATGTGTTTGAATACATATTGTTCATTACTTCTAGATTTTTCTGCCGTCTGGTTCCGGCGTGCGATTCGGGTGTAGAAGGTCCCCGTTACAAATGCAAATCTCGGCTGCAATTTTTGTGGGTCTTAAAATTGATCTTCAGCTCTGGCAAAGCATTGATTTTTTAATGCGAAGATGCTATGACTCTTCCTACTTTTTACGAACATCTTATGAACATGGATGTTTTAAAGCAAACATAACATGAAAAAAAAACATTTGGTCGTAAGGTAATGGAAATTTCCGAACTCACTCTATGCGCTTCTCCACATTCAGCAGGCCGACACTAGTCCGCACCTTCAAAACATAAACCAAACCAATGATAGCCGGGTGATGGCCAAGTGTCGAATGAGACACCGTGTCATTTAGACAAACTTCCATCGAGTGAGTGCCAACATTAAGAAACCTGTCGGTGCGGAACAGTATCGGGCAAGTGAGGCCCGATCTTCAGAGAAATTAAAATTAATCTAAAACCACTTTCGATCACCGAGAGTGTCATATTGACTATTGAACATGAAGTAACTCAAATTGTCAATTCTGAAAATGTGATTTACGAGTTTGCAGCTGTTAAAACTAGAAAGAGGAGATTGTGGATGCAGTTGTTTTTAGTTTATGTGTATATCTTTTAAATGTTGTTAGTATTATGATTTTATTGACTATTATTTTTAAATAATAATAATTTTTTAATTATGTTTTATTAATATCATATTTTACACTTACAAGATATATTTAACTTAATTCGGAATTTAAGTTTTCAAGGGGTGACACCATCGATATCCGCCCCGGGTGTCACCCACGCTAGCTACGCCACTGACAATTCGATCCTCGCACCACCAAACCGGTATTTATTGTTTCGTATACCATGCTTAGTTTGATCTAATACCTCCAAATCCTTTTTATGTGCCATCGTACATTCATCCCAAACGATCATTTCTGGAATGCTGCAGAACTTTAGCTATTGCACAGTTCTTCGAAAGGTTGTATGTTGGAGTTTCATTGATTTGCATATTCAACGGCAACTTGAAAGTTGAATGAGCTGTTTGACCATCTTCCAACAACGTAGCTGCAACTTCTTATGAAGAAAGTGCAATTGCAATTTCATTCTGAGAGCTAAAATCAATTAGATCAAAAAAGTTTTTCTAGTTCCACCGGGAGCGTCCAAGAAGAAAATCCCTCTAGTTCCATCGTTCACAACTTTCATTAGAATGTCGTACTCATATTTTTGTCGCCAATTCAACAATGGAACATTCATTTAAATTGATTCTCTCAATGCATTACGTTTTCATATTGTGTTCATATTGTTTTCACGTTTCAACTCTTGATCAAATGTGTCATGCATTGGACTGTTGGGCGCTGTCATGCCCATTTGAGGTGATACCTTGTTCGACATGATCAAACACTTACCCTAAATTCATATCACTAGAATAGAAATAAAATAACTACATTGTTGGACAGATAGCAAAACAACACAAAACTAAAAAGAAAGGCAATTTTATTTTAAATTAGGCTGGAATGTGTTTTTACAGATTTTTCTCCAGATCTTCTTCCAGTTTTATTTTATTTATTTATTTATTTTTTAAATAGGGAACATTTAATTGAGTTATTTTTATCCCAGGAGCATAAGGAACAAAACAAAACAAAAGAATTTCGCATATCCAGCATTGGTTTGAATTCGTTCAAAAATCCAATAGAAAAAAGTACTTTCAGTTTTTCCAGAATTTTCCTGGCAACTTCTCTAATTTTTTAGTCTCTAAAAACCTTATTCAGACTATTACAAACATTTTTTAAAAATTTTTATAGCCAATCCGGTTCAGCCGTTCTCAAGTGATGCGGTTACCAGCGAACAACACTTAATTTTCATTTATATAGATATGTTTGCACTTACAATTTACCAGCAACAGTATTATGTAACTAAATAGAAAAATTTAGAATGCGGAAAATGGATGACTGTAAAACGCATAATTATTAAATTGTAGACTTCGAAAATGTAAAAATAAATTCTTAGTGAGTGACAGTTGGTGCGTTTGCCTTAAGTTTAAATCTTAAATGTTTACGGTAAATCCTGAACAAGTTGTGGTGACGTGACGAAGAGACATGACACCTTCATGCTACACGTGACGAACAGGTGTCCCTTGTCTAATGTCTGAAATAGCGAGTCTGTCCTACTCTGAGAGACGAGACGAGTATTTTTAGTTACTTCTGGTCAGCCACCACAGACTTGTTCCTGTAATGTTACTGTTCAAGTTTTTTCTCTTAAATGGTACAACATTAATAATATCTTCAACCTTAATTCAGTTAGCGTACACTGACAAAACTGCTTTCGCGAGGTCATATAGAAACTTCTTTCTTACTGGCATCGTTTTGAAATTCGGGAATATGAAATAACTCTTTTTCTGCTAAGGCTTTACTGCTCGTTAACGTCGAGGTCTATAAGGGCGCGTCCATAAATAGCGTGAGGTGAAATAATGGGGGGGGAGGGGGTCCGGCGAAATCTCAGTAAGGGGGAGGGGGGTCAACGGAAATCTCACGTGAGGTTTTTGAAATTTGTTTTGGATTGTAGAGTTAAAAAAAAAAAGTGGGGTGTTACCGGCTTCGGAGGGGTGAGACCTAAAAAAATGTCTCAAAAAGTTGCAAGGGCGATTTGCGATTTCTAGTGGGGGAGGGGGGGTCTCACGGACCAGATTCACCAGGGGGGGGGAGGGGGTGGAAATACGGAAAACCTCCTCACGAATTTAATGATGCCCCTTAATGGAAGCTAGGTATGAAATGTAATTTAGTCATGGCCATAATTTATGTACAGACTAGCTGATGCCCACGACTTAGTTCGTGATTGTAAAGAATTTTAATTGACGGCTACCAACATGTAACCACCGTAGTGCACGATGGGAGACTCGAGGCTAATTTCACACAAAAACATCAGTGATCTGCGTAGGGTATTTATGGCCGTCGTTATATTCGATTTGGATATTTAAAATTATAATATAATCGAAGAAATTATTTGCCGAAACACTAACATAAATATTAATTATTAATAATATATAATTATAAATATTAATTATTAGTTGCTTTTATTACTGATGTCACTGTATCACACAAATGTAAATTTTTCCAGTGGTTCAAATTTAGATTGCAATGCAGTGGATGTATTCGTACACAATAGAATCTATGAATTTTGAACAACAATATTAATAGAAGTTGTGGTTATTTCGAAATGCAGACAGGTCCAGAATGACAACTGACACAACTTTTTACATAATAATTCACAATGAATGTAGTTTCATAAATAATTTAAGCTTCTTTCAAAAGCACCGAGTTACTGATGTTATTATTTCATACAGATGGAAATAGTTCCGTATGTATCATGTAAATAAGACCTGGACCAGGAATAAAACCAATATCACGCGCTATAGCATAAGATTTTGGGATTCCTAATTTATTTTTAATTTCATTGGTTCCCTAATTCAGACATCATTAATTCAGTACAAGTTCCATCTGTATCACTGTGTAAAATACAATCGAAATATGTACAAATTACAAAATAAGTTTATGAGCATTACATAACAACAACTCTATTTATTTAGTCAATCGCAATCAATTGCCAGAACATTCCTTTCACGCGTCATTTTTGACGGGCTTGGAGGATAGTATTTAATACATTTCGTAAGCTGTAAGAAAAATGAGGGAACGAATTTATTTTGAGGTTTCTTTGTAATTAAAAACGGTCTTAATTGAGGGTATATTGCTGCGTAACATAGGCCATAACTTTGATTGTAAAGGGCCCACAGACGATCAACTTGGTTATCAGGGTTTGCCACAGACGAAACGAAATGTTGGCGACCAAGTTGTAAACATCACATTCGAGTATGTGTCATCATCTGGTTTTATTTGTTGAGTGTATTCTATTGCTGAATTTTATTCTTTTGAATTACTGTTTGTAAGTATTTTGGTTATAGTACAGCTTTATATTGAAAAAATGAGTGATGCAGCATTCCAGTTTTTAGTTTTAAGAGAGTTGCGTGACGATAATGTGTCTCGTGCTTGTCACAAAGGCACGATATTTAGAACCACGTCCAGAATTCTAATTCCAATTTAATGAGCGAACAACATGTCACTGCAACTATGTCCAAAACTTTTTAAGAACGGAAAGTAAAATTTTCAATGAATTGGATAAACCATTTATTGAATAAGATACGAACATGAGAATTGTATTACTGTGAATAAACGATTCTTCACTTTTTTTTTTTTTTTTTGCATTACGCCTTGTCGACGTTAAGATCATGAGGCAGGAATGAACTGAAGGCAAGGAACGGGAAGGAATGGCCTTTTGAAGGAACCATTCATGCATTCACTTGGAGTGATTTGCAGAAATCATGGAAAACCCTAATTTTGATGGGCGGATAGGGATTCAAACAATAAATTATCCAATAACTCATAAGCATACCACAGGTCCATGGTTTCATATTGTACGGATTTTGATACGAGGTTGAGAGACTCTAAAACTTCGCACTGAACAACCAAAACTTTCAAGTTTGTTCTTTAACTGCTGTGCTTCATTTCTTTCCTTGCTTTTCATGGAAATCAAAGTTATGAGGGCAAGGTTTTTCAACACGTCAAAAAACCTGTGTTTCAGTGCATACACTGCCTCATGCCTACTAGCCCAGCGAGTTAGATTACGAGTTTTAAGTGTTTCGAATTTAGTGAATCAGTCTGTGCCAGCAAAATACCGTGACCAAAACTGCAATACTTTGAATGGTTTTAAAAAACTGGCAGACCACTCTGTTTCCTTCCACAGCATCCTTTAATACTAAATTAAGGTTATGTGCAGCGTAGTGCACAAAGTATGCGTGTGGGGCTTTTTCTTTAATACGCTGTATGCCCCACTTTTGACTGCAACCCCGTCGCACCCTTGTCCACGAAGTTTTTCTCTTCCAATGAAGTAAGTATTTCTTCTGCAAGATCTTGGGCGGATTGAACTTTTACCTCTCTAAAGGATACAAAAGTTTAACATATTTTGATATCAATAGGTATCCCTTCTTCATCATTAACTATTTTGACATACCTGTAAACTTAACTTAACTGATCAACTTTAGAAATGTCCTGAGTGATATTTAAAATCAATGAAAAAAAAAAAAACGTGCATTTTTGAAGCTCAACGGTAATTTAATTTTTTATTTCTAAGGCTAATCGGTTTATAAGTTCACTCTGAATTTTAGGACTGAGGTAATTCGCAGTCCCTTGCGGACGCTGAATGAATTCTTGTAGTACCGGGTCATATTTTGACAAGAGCTGAACTATCGAGAGAAACTTTCCTTTGTTGCCACATTCTAACTTTTCACTAGATCCACGAAATGCAAGATTACATGTTGCAAGTGTTAAGGTCACATTTAGGATTCTTTCAAGAACTTTTCGCCAGAAACTTCTTTCATTCTCCAAATTTTAGCACTAGCTAACTGCAAGTCCCAGCCTGCACTTTAATCACTCGGCAGGCACCTGGCGCGACATGACACATTCGCCTCGACAGTCTGCTGTCTGCTCTTGGTGTTGCTTTTGTTAGCGAGTTAAAGAGTATATGGACGGACACGCAAAAACATTTACTCTAGCACTTTGATGGATTTTTTAATTATTAACTTTTATCTAGGTGCTGGGTATTTTATAGCAAGTTAGATTAGATATTAGAATACAACAATTTTTTAACCATCAGTTTGGGGCCCCTCGGGCTTTGAGGCCCTGGGGCAGTGCCCGGCTAAAGTTTTTATTTATTTATTTTATTTATTATTATTATTATTTTTTTTTTACGCCTTGTCGACGGCTAAGGTCATTAGAGGCGGGATGGATCTGGGAACAAAGAACGGTAAGAATTCGATCATGGCCTTTTTGAAGGAAGCATCCCGGCATTCGCCTGGAGTGATATGGGGAAACCATGGAAAACCAAAATCTGGATGCCCGGACGGAGATTCGAATCCGCGTACTCCCTAATGCGAGGCCAGAACGTTAACCGTTCACCCACCACGCTCGGTACCAAATGCAAGAAGAGGGCTACTTTTGTAGTATTCTTTCCAAACAATACTCTTTTTACTATTTTATCTCTATACTTTCTTCATTTTGTCATCATCTTGCTGTGTGGTTGACATCTTTTGCACTTATGTACGTTTTTTTTTTTTTTTTCTTTGTGAATAATATTTTGTATCAAGCTTTCCCTTGTAACTATCACGTTTTTTAATTAATAATTCCATATAAGTTATCCTCCACTAAGCTAGATAATAGATTGAGTGTTTATTATTCTGTACCTGCAGTCCTCAAATTCTAGTGGAATTATTGCTGCTATCCTTCTATGGTTGTAAAACCTTCATCATCTGCACTAATTAATTAATTACTCTTCATCCAGCTTTAGTGTTATCTTTATAAGCAAGTGTTTAATGTAATGCTGTCGGAACATACACCGAAAAGATGAAGATTTAAATATGATCTTTTTATGTTTATGTCTTTAAGCCACGTCGACGTTGAGATCATTAAAGTCGAGAATGGACTGGAGGCAAGGCACGGCAGGGAATTCGGTAATGGTCTTTTAAAGGGATCATCCCGGAATTCGCCTGTAGTGAGTTGGGCAAACTACGAAAAGCCAAAATCTGGATGGCCAGACGGGGAATCGAACCCGTCTCCTATTGAATGCTTGGCCAAATCGTTACCGCTCCCCTATTACACTCGGTAAGTAATATTAATTTGCTTGGTATGATTGATTTTTCAGTTGTTAATTATTATAAGATTCCCGTCTGAGAATTTCGCGGAGAATCGATGCAGACGACATTCTGAATAGTTTTGGATAGTGAAAAGTTCTTGTAAGAACACCTAGATCTATTTGAATGAACATTATGGGAGTCTTTCCGCTTTCGTTTATAACATTTAAGTTACGATTTCGTTTGTACAGATCACTAGTTAGTGATAGTTAGTAATAAAATTGTTAATTAATGGAGTATTCCAGTATTACTCAGAATGACAGCTAAGCGCAGGACTTCGAAAATCATATCAAGTTCACAAATAAGCTTTAATTTTAAAAAAAAATAAAAAATAAAATACAACTGGCAATCATTGGGAACTGCCGACAGAAGTTAAAACTATGAATATCACACGCGCAACACGTCATACTTATAACTACAGATATACTGATAGAATGTTGGTGAAATGAACCTAAAAGATTTTACTCATTCATAAAGTGCCCAACGCGCAACATGCCATAGCATGACGTGTCGGGAAGTTGCGAACTCATAGATATATCGCCATCCAAACATGCCTAACACACCTATAGAAGTTTTCACATTAAAAAATAAATTAAAAAAACTGTCGACAAAAGTGAAAACTTAAAACTCTGAATATCAAACGCGCAATGCGTCATACTTATAGCTACAGATAGACATACAACAACAATTCTGTGTGGTCAAAATGACCTGGTGACGGCGTTTCTATTTGCTGCGCATTCCGCCCTTAGCCGCCTTAAGCAGCGTTCCCACGATCTCTTGTAACGGAGGCGAGAAGGGACGGGACGGATCGAATACTCAACACGCCATGGGAACAGGGCCACCTCTGCTAGCGGAGACGAGACGCAGCTACCTAATCTGTGACGGTAAACATCACAGGCGTGTGTAGAGGTGCGCTGTTGTCATCGGTTTGCAGCAGCGGTGCGCACCCCTTCTGTTGCTGTAAAGTGCTCTGTGCCAAACGACACTAGGCAAGTTGGTGGGGAGGTGGCGGCGAGGTAAGATAGGGCTAACTTGCGGCCCGCGCTCGTCCCTACACTTCGGCTAATGAGGTCCCATCCCGTCTCGCCTACGTTACAAGAGACCGTGGGAACGCGGCTTTCACCTAACCAGGTACAAGGGTGAAGGTCGGTTAGGGGACATCCATAAATTACGTGAGGTGAAATAGGGGGGGGAGGGGTCCGGCGAAATCTCACCAGATCTCACCAAGGGGGAGGGGGGGGGGGGGGTCTACGGAAATCTCACGTGAGATTTATGCGAAAAAATTTTGGACAGTAGAGCTAAAAAAAAGGTCTACAATTTGTGCCAAAGTCGATTTTAGGCTTCAAAAAGTGAGGCTGGGACCTAAAAAAAAAAGCTCTATAAAAGTTTCCAGGGCGATTTCTAGGGGGGGGGGGGGGTTCTCACGGACCAAATCTCACCATGGGGGGGGGGGGTCCGGCCAGATCTCACGAAATCTCACCAGGGGGGAGGGGGGTCCAGAAATCCTGAAAAACACCTCACGTAATTTGTGGATGCCCCCTTATGGGTCTATGAAAATCCCCGCCGAGACAAGGTTTCGCACCGTAGATCTGCCGTTGCCCAGTCAAAAAGCTTAAAGACTGAACCACCAGACCGCTACAGAAGCTCAGTTAACATTAGCAAGTCGCTGACACGAACTCGTAAGATTTTATCAATCCAAAAATCGCCCAACGCCCCTAAAGAAGTTTTCAAATCAAAAACTAAAAATCTAACTTTGTCCACAACCCGAAGGTTGGTCGAATCTTCCCGAAGGAGATGTACCAAGTGATTGTGTCAGAGGCAGGAAGTCCTATTCCTGTCCTTTAAGGGCCTGCGGTTTAAAGTGTAATCAGAACCATGGAACGTCCCGGCGTAGCTCATATAATCAAATACAACTCCTAAAAGAGAGAAACTGTCGAAAGTAAGCGCCTTAACCATTGGGCTACCAAACAGTCTTGTTTTGAAGTATACGTGTACTAACTACTATCAAAACAGGATAAAAACTGCGTGTTAGTATGAAGAACATTGGCAATAAAAATCAACAAACTTTCATTTTTATATATGAGATACAAGTATAGTCTATACTTTCACTGCTGTACAAGCGCAACACGTCATGCTTATAGCTACACATATACTGTTGACATTAGCATGTTGGTGACGCGAACTCATAAGACTTTACCCACCCAAAAACTGTCCAACGCGTATAGTATACCACACGTCATACCATTTCAGTAATGGGAAGTTGCGAACTCACAGATTTACCCCGTCCCAAAATCGCATAAAGGCGCATATAGAAGTTTTTACTTCAAACGATTTGACGACATGATAGTGATCCATCTATGCGCTGGGCTTTGTAGTCCTGGTTAATGAGAAGTTTGGGTTTCAGTGCGACAGCGACATTAGTAAACGGTCGAACAGGGAAGTGGTTTCCTTTGTTTGTATGTGACTAGTTTTAGACAGAAGTAAAGGAATGAAGAGTGAGAGTCAGCGAGCTGGACATGGCTGCTGTTATCAGAAGCGTCGCCAGTGTTGTGTCTAGTAGATGGCGTGCTGTCACGCAAACAGCTCTGCAAAATTACCGAGGTACAGCGCAGCCATGGAAACTGCAGCAGAGCGCTGAACAAAATGTACAGGTGGCACGAATGCAGGAAACAACGCTAATTGTAGCGGGCAACATTCTGCTTCAGTGAATCCACGCTTTATGAGACTGCTCTTATTTGACGCATTTTCATGAAATGTACGATACGCGACAAGACAAGTAAGTATGTTGTTGGTAGTTGCCTATGGACCACATGCACATTAGAGTCCGCAACATTATTTTATGTGAAAATAGTAATGATCTCAACTTAAAAAAAATTACGGCAAAACTTTCACCGTTTTAGAAAAAATAGGAAGCTATAACTCACCTCAAAGAAATAAAACTTTGCAGAACTCTGTGGAGAAAATTCTTTATTTATGTAATGAACCCGTTAATAAATGTAAAGTTTCCATTTTATTGTCTCTTAAAATTTCGTCACGTATGAGTTGACAGCTTGTAGACGTATCAGTGCTACTTAAGTGCGTGTAATGTACAGGTAGAATGGTCCTCTCCATACAGAAGCTTCTTTTTTTCCCCTCTTTATAGGCATTGTGGACTATGTGGACCATCAGCTACCTGTTTGCACAAGTAGCAAACGTGAATCAAGAGGCGGGGGGGGGGGGGGGGGGAGGATGGAGGCCCCACAACAGTTAGATTTATTAGATCTGGAGCGTTCATGGTAATTGTGGAATGTTTGCGTTACTAGTAAACTCGTGTTCTGTATGATAAATGAATTTTTGTTTATGAAACATGATTGGAGACCGTTCCAGCTCTTGCCTAGGTGATTTCGAGAAACCGCTTGCAATCAGGACTGCCTGTCTAGGACTCGAATCTGGCACCGTTGTACCTCCGCGAGTCCACACTGCCGGGTCATGCAGAAACTTATCTGCATAATGCACAGTTAAATGTTGTTCCACTAAAAAAAATTTTTTTTTTTTTGCTTAAAAAGATTGGGAAATATTGTTTAGCAATAACTAATAATTTTGTTTAATATCGTAATATGTTAATTTATTTGTAGGCAGTAGTAACTGTCGACGTTTTTGTGCAGTTGAACTAGTTAGCTAAAACCGTTGATTAACAAAAGTACAACCGTTTTATCAGTTTTTAAAGAAATGGGGAGACCAAGATTTTTTACTTCCTAGTAACCTCCACACCTAAACAAACAGTATAGTACGTTGTGTCTCCATCAGATAACAAAATAGGGGTGTTTTTATTAATGATTTAAAAATTATTATATGCAACTGAGGGAGCATAATATGATTTTTACAGCGTGTTTACAAATTCAAAACATCATGTTTCGAACTAACAAATTTTCTCTGCCTGGTTACCTATTTTCTCGTCACCATGCCCTCTACAAACACACGTATCGTCATTTCCAAGTTGGTTCTTCTTTCCTCACATGCAGATTTCCTAAACATTAATACCCACATTCGCTTAAATCTTGCGAAAATGCTTATGAATATTCGTAGGAAGAAGCTTTCTTGAAAGGTATGGACGGTTAAATTTAAGGAGATCTGGTGAAGGAAAGTCTGTCGAGCTAACCGTCAATATGCAGGAAGGGTGAACAGACAGGATGGAATGGAGCAGCCTGATCGATACTGGCGAGGCAGGCAGGTCCCCGGACAACTAGCGGCCGCTTGAGCACGGACCAGCATCCGCCAAGGTCAACACCGCGCACAGAAATACATCTTCCGATACGGGTGCTGAGAAGCATAACCCCCGCATGCTCTTCGCATTTCACTGTTGCCTGCAGTTAAATAGGTCGCTGTTATTATTGGCTTCACTTACTGGAGCGCTGTCGTTCATTGTGCGATATTGTAACACAGCAAGTCCTTCGGATCAGTCCAGACATCTGAAACGTCTTCAGTTTTCACGATGGCTTTCACAACACACATCATAACGTGTTTTTCCTTTTTTACGGTACTCACATGTTAATCCAGTCTACTGTACTTTTTCTCATGGACTTATTTTCTTATTGATTTAACATTCATTAATTTCCACTGGTGTAAAAATTTCTCTAAGTGAAGATATTGCTCTTACCTCAAATCAATGTTGATATTCATTTGTTCCATTCTGGAACTGCAAGAGGGCTTTTGACGGAAAAAAGTTGAATATACGTCGTTACTTTCGCATTTCATAATTATATTCCGTGCTAGGCTTGCTAACCAGAATTGATCTGTAGCTAAATTCGATTCGCCCAAGTATAATCTGTATATATTTGCATGTTACTATCGCCTTACCTAGGCTATAATCCTTTAAAAGTTCGTTCTTTTAAGAACAACCTGGTTCTTTCTTCCCATCCTATGCAGTATTGTTTTAGTTTGCTATCACCAAAACATTTTTTTTAACCAACTTATTGTTTACATTTCAAATTCGGGAATCAATTACGACTTTTAACGTAGTAGCGGATTGGTTGGTTGGGCAGATTAATTGCTTACCTTGCATGATTTATAATAGCCACCTTCCACATCTTATGCAAAGCACATATTATATTAATTTCAGGAAACAGAGGTGAAACCATTACTTCTGTTATTAATATTTGAAAAGATCCTAAAATATTGGTTTATTTGGTACTCATTACTGCTTACATACAGAGGTATATTTACCATTAATCTTAAACATCTGTCTATGCAAAATAAAGTTCAACGCAATACCTTGTCTTACAGGTGCAACATAGCAAACAAACAATAATCGTTAATTGAAGCTAAGAAATTGCAATACATGTACATTACAAAGAGTTACAAATTCCATATGAACTGAAGCAAAAACTCTCTTATACATAACGAGAGCGATTCTTGTATGACAATGATAACAAGAAAACATCAGATTTAACTGGATTATATAGGGCGCCAGGGAGTTAATTTGTTCCCACAAATAATAGTCATTGGAAGTTTCCAAACATGGAAATCAGTCTTTCAATTCAATCTGGATAGCGAAAACCAAAAAGCACTCGGCTTTTAGACACAACTAGCTCAGGAATTAATGTCCGCCGGCATAAGAACTCTTACTCATGAGACCGTTAAAGGGGTATCTCAATGATTCGTCTGAGTACACACTGTTTCTGGAGGTATAATTACCGTGTCTGTCTGGCAGCATGCAGCGTCGCAACAAGAGCGCTATCGTCTCTCAAACAGCGCACCTGTCCAGGTATGGTAAGGCACTTGTCACGTCAATCAGCACAAATGAAAACCTCGACGGGACTCAATCACCCAAGCTTCCAGAATGGAACCATCAATATTGCTCTGGCAAGCAGTAGCCAGGGCGATAGTCCCAGCACAAGTGACCTCTTCTCGCCTCTCAGAGCTCGTCTCTCCTTCTCCTCGGCGAGTATCATGAAAAACACAAAATTTGTAATATTTCCGACCACGTGAGGAAATAAACACATCGGATTGGCTTCACAAAAGTCTCCCCTCTATGCTGGCTAATACATTGCCTCTCATTTGCTAAGAGTCTTCGGGTTTTGTCGGGATTGTTCGGGAAGCTATGCAGAAATCAATTTTCTCACGACACCAAGCGAACGCCCATTGAAGGATTCCATCCGCAAAATTCCCAGCGTCCAGACTTTCTCACAGGTATCAGTGCCAGAGATAATCCCCTCATTGTCTCGAACTCCAGGACACTTCCGGCTCAGTCAGACTGTCGCCCACGCTAACACAACCCTTAGGGGACATCCATAAATTACGTGAGGTGAAATAGGGGGGGGAAGGGGTCCGGCGAAATCTCACCAGATCTCACCAAGGGGGAGGGGGGGGTCTACGGAAATCTCAGTGAGGCTGTGACCTAAAAAAAAAAGCTCTACAAAAGTTTCCAGGGCGATTTTGATTTCTAGGGGGGGGGGGGGGGTTCTCACGGACAAGATATCACCACAGGGGGGGGGGTCCGGCCAGATCTCACGAAATCTCACCAGGGGGGAGGGGGGGGTCCAGAAATCCGGAAAAACACCTCACGTAATTTGTGGATGCCCCCTTAGCTCGGCGCGGATTTCTGTCTCCAACTCAAGAAAAGAATATCTATTTATTTCCGATGTTTCTTATATCAAACAACAATTAATTTAAATTGTACGAGATGACCCATCTAGTCATCTTGTTACAACGTATAGGGACTCAAATAGGAGAATTTTATTGGGAAGTTTCATGAGAAGCAAGGTCACAAGTGACTGAAGTTGTTCTATCCCGCGCCACAAGAAACTGCTTATATTGCCATGAGTGTCTCGACTTGTCTGATGTCAGTCCGCAGTCCTGACCTGTATTGTCCTGCGTTAATTTCAAATACCCATCAGGACGAGCATCTTTAAACGTGTATGTTTGAACAGTACGCTCTGTCTTTCCTCTGCTTCTTCCCGTCTTTAGGACGCATTCATTTATTAATTCATCAGTTCATTCATTTCTCAACCACAAGCTTTAATATTTCTTCTTTATAGTTTCCAAAATGACCGAGTTTCATCTTCGTAAATTACCTGCTCCATAAGAATGTTTAAAAAATAAATCTTTATAAACTTTGATACTCAATATTTTACCAAGTCTCACCTCTCCAATATATTATTTTTCAGCATAATCTAATGAAGAAACGTGTTCACTAATTTTTTAAAAATAATCTTTTGGAACACTGAAATTATGTCATAGATAGCAAATAAAAAACTACATTTAAGATTAGGTGTATGCCAAATCTTAAATGTAGTTTTTATTTAGGTCAAACAGTGGCGAAAAACAGACTGGATATCAAATTTCGAATCATTCAACCAACAGTTGCACTGACGACGGACGAATCCTATAAGGAAACAAGCACAGAAGGTCGTTTCTTTGCTAACTGATAACAAAAGATATGCAAGGCGGCATTCGAACGCACAAAGGTCTCAACTGCAGGTAGTCGAGGGTAGGTATAACCACCCACCGAGCTTGGGTTGTGCGCTTCTGTCACTGTGCGCTTTTGTCATATAACCGTACAAGGGACCCTTTCGCCCAATTCGGCTTGTTAGTTATTGTTAAACAAATGAGGCAAGACGAATTCGGCTACCTAGTTGTTGACATTAACCTCTCTTTCAACACGACTATCGTATTACTAACCTATATTTCAACACAAATTTGTTAAACTATTAACGATAATTGCTGCAGTTACACAACGTTAATATCTTATGTCATAATTAGCAACCCTGTAGCTCTGTTATTAAAAACTCTTCAATTGATAAAATAATTTCTGTTATTATAAATATTTTTACCATAAATAAATAATATGGTAAACTGATTAATCGCTATATGATTTTTGATTGAATTATTATTATTTCGTATCAGAAACATACAGTTACACAATCACAATCATCAAATTATAATCGACCAGAACTTGGCCACTTCCAGTGCATTTTCTGAGGCCTCATACAGTTCAGCTGCCGAACAGGATGCTGGACACAGTTGACACTGGAGCATGTGCTGGACAGTCTGGTCTTCACCGCAGTCGCACTTGATATCACTGATCTCAGTATAGCCCCATCTTGCTAAATTCACTTTGCATCTGCCCACTCCTGATCTCAGCCTATTCAAAGATTTCCACGTCAACCATCCCTTGTCATAACCAGGTGGCAAAGATTCAGACACTCTTCCCCAGCCATGCGGAAGGGGAGCCTTAGCTTCCCATAGTTGTAACCTGGATTCTTCAGTTATAGTTGTAAGTTCCTGAGATATTCTTAGGAAACTTTTCCTGGACTTCAGTCTTTGCCTGTGAGGGATATGCCCATATAGTGGATGAAATTTTTCATGATTCACTTTCCTCCTTTCCTTGTTCACTGCTATTTCCCTTCGAACAGAAGGTGGTGCTATTCCTGCGAGACGGTGGAGCCATTCGACTGGAGTTGATTTTAAGCAGCCTGTTATAATTCTGCACGTGTCATCAAGTGCAATGTCTACTTGTTTGGCATGGGTTGAACTGTGCCATACGGGACAGGCGTACTCTGCAGCCGAATAACATAGTGCTAAGGCAGAAGTTCTAATTGTTTCAGGTTGGCTGCCCCACTGCGATCCAGCCAGTTTTCTTATGAGATTGTTCCTACTGGAAACTTTCAGCTTGGAGTTCATGCAATGTTTCCTGAATGTAAGTGATCTGTCAAGGGTCACTCCTAGATATTTTGGAGTATCACAGTGTTCTAGTTCAACCCCCGACCATGTTACCTTTAACCTACGATTTGCTTCTTTATTCCTTAGATGAAAAGCACATACTTGTGTCTTCGTAGGATTTGGTTTAAGCTGGTTCGTGCTATAATACCTTGACAAATCTTCCAGAGCGTTGGTAAGGGTGCTCTCCACTGATTCAAAGTTTTTGCTCTGTGAGACCAGAGCAAGATCATCAGCATACACGAAACTCCTGCATTTGAGTAGTATAGGCTGATCATTGGTATATATGTTAAACAATAATGGGGCTAGCACACTTCCTTGAGGTAGACCATTCTTCTGTGGCCTCCAACGGCTACGCTGACCTTGGAATTCAACAAAGAATCTGCGGTTCTGCAGAAGTGTAGCAATGAACTTACTAAGAATGAAATTCCTGGTCAGTTTGTAGAACTTGACTAGTAGTAGCTGATGGTTGACGGTGTCATACGCTGCTGACAAATCAACAAATACCACCCCTGTTACCTTACGAGCTTCAAATCCATCTTCTATAAACTGCGTGAGGTTTAGTAGTTGTCCTGTGCAGTTTTTACCCGGGCGGAATCCAGCTTGTTCAGGAATAAGCAAAGGATCAACTACAGGCAACAGCCGGTTTAAGATCATTCTTTCAAGCAGTTTGTAGAGGTGAAATAAAAGTGCAACAGGTCTAAAATAATTTGGACTGTTTCCTTCTTTGCCAGGTTTAAGCAAGGCGATCACTCGGCTCTTCCGCCATATCTTTGGAATTTTACATTTACTCATACAGTTGTTAAAGAGCTGAAGCATCCACTTCTTTGTTGTTAGACCAAAGTGCTTAATTTGTTCTGTCCTAATGTCATCCAGGCCTGCTGATTTTCCATTTTTGCAATTTCTTATAGCCTTATAAAATTCTTCCATGCTGAATGGTATTGTGAGGTCATTATTCTCCTCTTGGCCTTCTTTCCGCAGTTTGGGCATTTTGGACTTTTAATTAGCTTTCCCATTTAATAGCAGTTAGTGTGCTATTTGGTTGGCGGTAACATTATAATGAGTTTTGGTGTTAGTTGGATCATTGTTTAGATGCTTCAGTAGACTCCATGCTTTATTGCTGTCTCTTGCGAAATCTAAGTCTTCAACAGTTTTAATCCACTGATTCCGCTTTGTCTCTTTAATAATGGAAATGAGTTTGTTTCCTGCTTCCACTGTTGCTTCACCAAAAGGATCTTCTGTAAATAAATTGCTGTATTCTTTAAGTAGAGCAGCTTGATCTGATGTGAGACCGGGAATGTAAGATGTCCGACAACCACGAGGGATAGACATTCTGGAACATCTCTTTACAGCCATGGTGAAGATGTCATAGCATTCTGGTGTTGGTTCTATTGAAAGAACTTCGGAATCCAATAGTTCTGAGAATTCAGACCAATTTGCCTTTTTGAAGTTGTATCTTCTACGGAAAGGTACTTCCTGTGGTCTAACTGCGGCATATATTTGGCACATTATTGGTCTATGCTGTGAGTTGGGTATTGGGGAACAGACAGATTTAATGCACTGGTGGCTAATACTGCTACTACTGAATATAAGGTCAGGGTTGAAACCACGCCTTCACCGACCACTGTGGAATGATGCAGGTAGTTTTGCATCATGGATTAGAGAGAGGTGATTTATTTCAGCCCATTCTTGTACTGCAGTCCCATTCTCATCTTCATGGTCATAGCCCCAAACATTGCTATGACTGTTGAAATCACCAATCACGATCTGTATGTCTTTATTATGGAAATTATGTGGTTTGTTGACAGTGAATACAGCACCAGGTGGTTTATAAAAAGACGAAATGGTACAGTTCGTCATTTCTAGAGTGAGAATTTCAATGTCATTTTGTTCCGTGAATGCAGTGGACATTACTTGTACATCTGGACGTACAAAGATTGCACTTCCGTATTGATTATGAGGTCTTTCTATAGCGAGATGCATTCCGTTTATTTTTGGTCTACGCATTTCATAACCTCTGTGTGTTTCCTGTACGCACAGTATATGGCACTGATATTGACTGCATACGTCTTGTAGCAGTTCTTCCTTGGCTGGTGACATGCCTTCTATGTTAACAGAGATGATTGTTAATTGTGGCCCTGAAAAGGGCTTGGGGTAGTAATGTTTCTGGTGTGAAAGGATTAGCCGTCAGGACATTTCGATTCATTCTCTGACGTTGCCCAGGGTACGCCTGATTGCTATACTTCGCTTGGTCGCTTAACATTGCAATCTTCGATAATTGTGATTAAAACCGATAGATGAGATAGTTATTCAAGTATTGCATAATCATTTGATTTTATATACTCTCCAACTCATTAATCCGTCTACCGTTTTATTTATGTAAAACACTAACCATGTAGTAGTTCACAAACTAAAAAATACATCAATCTTTTCCACAGGAGAATATAACTGTTATTTATCTAAGGGCTATTTATGAACATTCATTTCCCCAAGAAATATTAGACCCCAGTGTTTCGTTTCTGGCAAATACTTAACCAAAGTGAGTTAAACACTGAAGAAAAGTTTCATGAATGATGTAGCTTCGTCCGAGATTTCAGTGGCTTTAACTCGTAGTAATGGAAATCGATATTCAATTATTACAATGGCTATTCAAAATTCGCGGATAGACTCTTAAGCTCAACTTTTTCTCTCACCACCATGCTTTACTGGAACATGATTTAATGTTATTGAGACAATTTTTTCTAGGCTAAGTTTAGAGTTATAAATCCATCTTAATCCGCGTAAACTCCGCTATCGTGGTAGGACCGTTAAGTACTGAACTCTATAAAACCGTCACGCCAGTATGCCTTCCTAATGCTGTGAAGCTGTCAGGGTGAACAGAAGTGGCAGGTTGCCAAACATGCCGCTGTTCCATCAGGGGGCGTCCATTAATTACGTGAGGCGAAATAGGGGGGGATCCGGTGAAATATCACCAAGGGGAGGAGGGGGGGGGAGGAATCGGCAGTAAAGCTAAAAAACCGGTCTCAAAAAATTACGAGGTCGATCAGCAGGGCGTGGGAGGATCCGACCAGATCTCACCAAATCTCACCACTAGGGGGGAGGGACTTCCTGCCATAAGAATTAATATGTAAATTTGTTAAATTTCCAAATAAACGGTTGCAGAATGCTCAATTCGCCAAACCTGCTATTAATTCCCAAATCGAATGGGTTTTTTTTTTTAATTTTTGTTGGACTATAGAGCTAAAAATAAAAAAAAGTTCTACAAATGACGCGAAAATCGTTTTTGGGGGGAGTATTTTGTCGAAAAGTGTGGGTGAGACCTAAAAAAAAAGTCAAAAAGTTGCGAGGGCGATTTCCAAGGGGGGGGGGAGAGGGGCTCACGGACCAGATCTCACCTGAGGGAGGGGGGGTTCGGACCAGATCTCACAAAGTCTCACCAGACGGCGGGGAGGGGGGGGAGGGTGGGGTCCGGAAATCCGGAAAAAACACTTCACGTAATTTGTAGATCCCCCCTAACCCGATAGTCCTATATTATATAATGTATTTAAGATATTTAGTTCTAGTTTTACTTCTGAATAAACGAAAAAATTGCTAGCTAACTTAAATTAATGACAGTAGTTACAAAAATAGTATTTTTGACATACGGCAAAACGAACAAAATCACTAACTTATCACGAGGTTTCTGGCCCAGTAATCTCACATTCTTGACATTATTGAGTTCAGATACTTTAATGGAACATAAATGGGAATCCCGTAACATCAAAATGAGGCTGGAACCAAGCCGGCTTCTCGCCACATCAAAGCAATTTGGTCCGACAACACAAACCGAGATACCTGATAGTTGAGAAACCTGCTTGCTACCTTCAGCCACCGCAAGATGAAGCTCCACGGGACCCGAACGGAACAGGCAAGCTAGTTAGGAGGGCTTAGTAAGACCGAGAGAACTGCTCAATAACACTCCAAAGGGGAGATTTTAGCCAGACGCTCGTTTGGTACGTTGTTCTGTGCTCTTCGCGCGTAATAGAGATTGGCGGGTGACAGTACTTATCGCGTTGCCAGTGCATCTTATGACAGAAGAGTGAGTGTGCCGTCATTTAGGACAGGCAATTAGACTCGATCGATTCCCGCTACCAATACCGCAAGACAAGAGGCGTATCCCAGAGCAGTTATTTGTCATTAATGTTTCTTTTACAAACAATCGCTAGTTTTCGTTTAATTCTATTTTATTCAAGTTTTTTAATTTCGGTTTAATCGTTGCAGTCTGTACATTTAAGATATTTGGGGAGGGGGGGGGGGAATAGTTTTGTGGCACTGTTAATGAATGACCTGTAGACATGGAATCAACTATTTTTAAAATTTGTGTCTGCCTGTTTGTTTGGATGAACTATTGGTCTGATTTTGATGGGGTTTTGAAAAAATATACAGCCCCTGGTTCTGATAATAAAATAGGGCATGTTTCATTTTAAAGTAAGGCTGGAAAGCTGAAAAATTAGACAAAAATCTCCTTAAAATAGTATCCATTTTTCGTTGAACGTGATTTACAATAACTACAGGTAGGATTTTGATGTGGTTTAACGAGTATCCCATGGTCCTGTCAGTAAAATACATTATCTTTCATTTTGATGTGATGTCGAAACGCTAAGAAGAACTAAGATAAAGATGCTATGAAATACACATAATATGAGTCTTACGAAAATCAACATAATATGGTTCTTACTTGCCCCCCCCCCTTTTTCCAGAAGAGACAAACGAAACGCAATGATTCCTTTAAATAAGTTATTACATTAAATGGCTAGTAAGTGATGAAACTATTACTGAAAGTATACTGACTGCAGGCGTAGTAAAGCCAGACGATCAAAAAGCAAACACATCGCAGATACTAAACGTATTATACAACAATTAGGGATAAGTAAACTGAGGAGGTACAGAACGCATTAATTTTGAGTTAAGGGGTAAAACAGGCAATTATGCTTGAACCAGGTCACGAAGAGATTGAGCATTGAAGGCATTGCCCAGTGACCTTATTTGGAATGTTTATATTTTCTGGCCAACCCTTCTACAACAATTTTTATTCCGTTATGATCAGTTAATCACTTTTGTAAGCTTTAACGGGCCTCTTCTCATTTATTTATTTTTTAAATATTTTAGTCACGTATGAATGAAAATAAAATATTTTGTAAACTTGGTACTGGTGATGGGGTGAACAGTTTGGCCGCAGAAGTTTTTGCTCGTGCTGTTCCCATGTAGTCCGACGTTGCCACTATACGCTGTCTCAGGCAGGGGCGCGGGCATTGTGAGATACAGATAACTAACTGGTATGCGGACCCCGCAGCCTCGGCTGCCGAATAACGGCCACACTGTCGCTCAAACGGCTTGTGTAGAAATGGCGAGCAAATCCTCACCCTGTGACCGCATCACACAACCGGTAAAACGTTTTGAATTATTACAGAAAAGATACTTTTTCAGTCCGCGGCGGACTTTAGAACAAAGGCATAAAAAAGTGTAACATCACCTTCAAATATTTTTATCTCGCCCATGACATTTTACTCCGTTTCAGCTTAAACAGTGATGTGGAAGAACTTAAAACCGAAAATAAATGTAAATAGAAAGTTATGGACAAGAAAAGTATTTCAGTTTTGTTCGCAACAATAGACAATGATATTCTCCGCCTCAGTTTCCATCAGTCATTTCTGGGTGGAAAAAAGGCAATTTAAAATAGAGTGAACACAAAATCGCATTGTTAAATGAGCAAACGATAGCTACCCTTTTAGCAGAAGTTGTAAGAAGCTGAGAAAATCCTTCCTTCCTTCTTTTGACAGATTTAACATATAGCCTAAACTAATAAAACCTGCAGAACTAAATTAAGTTTTTAAATAAGCTTACAGACGTCAAGAAATAAGCATAAATTTATATAAACCATGTATTATACGGGTAACCCTAGTTCAGAAACGCTACCACACCTGTCATAAACTAAAAACTTAAAATCGGGAAAGCGTTTTGTAAAAACTTACTACAGGTATTCATATTTAATATTTCGTCTAAATCAGTTATATTTTAACAAAAATATTACATAAAATTTTGGGACAAAAAGGTCCGAAAAACAAAAGCAAGAAATGCAAAGTTTAATCTTTTGATACCCCATATCAGTGAGTTCGAATAATTTTTGTCGTCAGTTATCTATAATAGACGCACCAAGATCTGCAGACATTTTGCCAAAAATAAATAAAACCTACCCAGAATATATTACAATACTTACGATGCAGGTTTTTAGCACAATTTTAATTATTTCTTTATACTACTTTACACGAACGAAAGGATGTCTAAAAAAAATATGAAAATATCCTTGAAGAATACATCTTTTTTAAAGTAAAATTTTACAACCAAACGAAATGTTCATTGTATCATCCGCCAGTGAGAGATAGCAATATGCAATAAATATCTAATCCCATGACACCTACCTTTTGCAACACTTAACAGAGGTGGAACAGCACAGTACCAAATGTGTAGTTTCCTGAAAACAACTGTATGAAGTTCATAGTTTATTAAACACCCTGAACCAGTTACAGTTATGCGGTGGAAAGTGGGAAATTCTTCTTGACAATCTTTTCGCAACGTTAGGAGTCGGCTGCCTTTAACGAGTTCTAGTGATCATATTTGGAACTTTTTGTTGTACGGCCGCATGCCCTTGCTGATGCCAACCATTTTATACTTCCTGCCAGGTCTTACTACGTACTAATGCAGGAAATGAAATCTTGCCATCTGTCAGCGAAATGTGTAAATGCGCTCTGGGTGTGATAAGTGTATTTGTTCAGAAATGTGAAGTTTATGAGGCGGAGATTGGGGACCGTCCCGGCATTCGCCTTGATGGCTGCAGAAAACTGCTTAAAAACTGCAGTCAGGAGAGTCGGTATGCGGGGGCGTGAGCACCAGAACCAGTATGCGGCGCCTCAGCGCACGGAGCCACACTGGCAGGTTAGATAATGGAACACTGAATAACCTAATATGGAACATCCAACCCGCAACTACCGAAGAAAGAAAAGGGTTATATTGCTGGCTGGATGTAACCGTGGAATTTTTGGCGCTCGGGGGGCATCCATAAATTACGTGAGCTAAAATGGGGGGGGGGGGGAGGTCCGGCGAAATCTCACAAAATCTCACCAAGAAGGGAAGGGGTCTACGGAAAATCTCACGTGAGGTTTTGTGAAAAATTATTTCGACTGTAGGGCTGAAAAAAAAAAAGGTCTACAGATTGCGCGAAAGTCGATTTTAGGGGGGTATTTCGTCGAAAAGTGGGGGTGTGACCGAATTTCGAGGGCGATTTTTAGGGGGGTTCTCACGAACCAAAGCTCACAAAAGGGGGGGGGGGTGAGGGGGGTCCGGTCAAATCTCATGAAGTCTCACCAGAGGGGGAGGGGGGCCCGGAAATCCGGAAAAAACACCTCACGTAATTTATGAATGCCCCCTCGCTTGCTATCGCGCGGGGCTAAGATGCTCTTATGTTACGGGGCAGAGCCGAGATTTGCTTTCCCACATCCGCAAAGTTTGTTGGTGAACTGCTGTTTGTTGTCAACAGATAGAGGCCGCAAGTTGCCCACGCAATGTCAGTGCCAATTTTGTTTAGCTTGGAACTGTCCAGGCTAGAACTTGCTGAAGGTTATTGATTCTCTAAACATCAGGGTTCTCAGAAATAACCTCTGCCAGTTATTAAATTGCTATGCTATTGGTTTCTGCCGTAAACTACTAATTTTGAAGATTTAAGGACGCAGATAAGATAATCAAATTTGTTTTTTTAACGCCGAGACTGGTGGATAAGCGGTTAACGCTCGGGCATGGAATTAGGAACGACACGGATTCGATCCCCAATTCTACTATCCAGATTCTGGTTTTCCACGATATTATGAAATTTTCCCAAGCAAATGCCAAGATGCTTCCCTCAAAACGCCTTGCCAAGTTTTTTCCCGTTCCCTGCTTGCCCCAAACCTCACGTGAGTTCAATACCGACGAGTCTTCATTAAAAACATTTCCTTAACAGCGAACCGTTCGTTTCGCAGCTATTTTGAACCAGGACTGGTTGAATATAACAGGCGTTGAGTAAGGGTTACTTTCACAATGTTTCACAAAATCATTTAGAGGATGCGTTTGGTTGGTTCAACAGTAGAAGATCTATAAAAAAATGACGTGCGCGATACGGTTGTGTTGTGATTTTCCCTCGAAATAGGCCAATTCTGAATTTAGACACTTGACCCAGTAATTTCCTCCCTACAGTTGAACGACCGTAGTGGCGTTCTTTGCCATAAATAGAAGGATAAAGTGCGCCGTTTTACTACATCGGCTTCAACAGCTGCAGGGCCGGCGCTAGGATTCTCGGGCCCCAGGTAATCGTTCACATGCTCCCCCCCCCCCCCAATGGCAAAAATTTTAACTTAAAACTTCGTTTTTTTTATGTAGTCAGAAAATTTTAATACAAAAATCCAAATAACGCTTTTTTTAAGAAATATTTATTTCTATTTAGTTAGGGACCCTGGCTAGGGGGCTCCTTTCGGGAGCTCCGGTCCGCGATACTTTTGACGCCATTTCCCCTCCCTAACGCCGACTCTGGTTACGAGCATGTACTGCTAACATAGTAAACAGCTGCCTTTAATGAATCGACGTAGGAGGTGAGGCGACCAAAACTTACTGCATCGTACAAGTGAACGAAGGTGTCCCGTACCTCTGAGAGTACCTATTATCAATATTTTCCGCACTGGAAAAGTGCTGTTTCTCCTCTTGTGCTACAGATCTGTTTACTGTACTTACCGATGTTGACGTGTTGTATGTCCATAATCAGTGGCGGATCCAGGATTTTGGTTTGGGGGCGGGGGAAAGGATTTCGTTTGGGGGGGGGGGGGGGCTTGACTCCGGCCTTGACTGTCGCCCTTATAAAAACAGTAGAGCAAAAAAAAAGTCACCAAAATCGCATGTTGTGAGGGGTGACCTTCGTGATTTTGGGGGGGGGAGCTTCAGCCCCCTAGCCTTCCCCCCCCCCCCTGGATCCGCATACTAACATCTTTTCATTAAAAGGAAAATAATTAATGTCGTTGTGGTCCTCATGTAGAATCTTTAACTTTTCATGACTGCAATACTTTCAGTTCTATCGTGAATTGTAAAAGCATAATACATCTGATTTTTTACGTGGTCAGCAGACTGTAAATCGATTAGAGTTTCAAAAATAATTTCAGACAGAACTGAATGAAGCTGGATTTGATTTATGCAAAAGTTACAATAGTAAAATAAAACTTTTCAGTAAGCAGAGACAGCTTCCTATTACAGAGACCTTAGAAACTAAATAGAGAACGAAACGTTGGACTTCACTCTTTATTATTCCGTGATACAAGTGCTTCGCGGCAACTCTTGAAAGCAGAGTACGCTCATCGCATCGTCTGCTCTTGCTACAAGCTCACTGACAGATACTCTTTGAAGTCGTATCAACAGCGCTAGCCAAGGCACGAAGAAATACACACAAAATCTTTTTAAGAGACTCAGACTTTCTGCGGTTAACGTTCTATTCGATTCTGAACAAACTGTACGTGAGGTTGGCGAAATTACGAGGTGAGACTGCAGGATTACTGCCCGTGATTTGTATGGTAACTATACTTACGATTATCACTAACTCAAAGTTCACAAACAAAATCTCTGGAAACAGTATAATCTGGATATTAGGTAATTTACTGCTAATATTCTAACAGTATTACTATCCAACATATTGTGGTAAGGGAGCATCCATAAACCACGTAGCTACATTTTGGCCTCCTGTGAACTCCCCCTTCCCCCCCACGTAGCCCGACGTGGCATTTGTCTCCCCCCCCCCCCCCACACGTAGCACGTAGCCTTTGTCCCTATTGATTCCAGTAGACATTTTGTAGTGTTTTCTATTGTCAGACTATCATAAATTACATACGAGGATAATTAAATGGCGGAAATAAATATTCGCAGGCTGTTGTGTGTTCTGTATCTCATTTTAACTGCGACAAATAATATTAACGAAAAGCTACGTGGTCTGGCTAGGAAACCACCCCTCCCCACGTAGCTTTCCAGCCAACTCCCCCCCCTCTCCCCCCTATAACGAGCCACGTAGTTTAAGCACACTCCCTAACTACAACGTCCTACTATACCAAACGTTCTGCTAAATGTAATAGTACGTAGAAGGCCTATCAGCATTTACGTCTTAAGCTTCATTCCCATGGCGCATTGCGTGGCAGTCCATGCCTTTCATCTTTAGGGGACGACCATTAGTGACGTGAGGTGAAATAGGGCAGGGGATGGGGGGTCCGGGTCTACAAATGGCGCGAATGTCGATTTTAGGGGGGTATTTTGGTCAAAACACCGACCTTCGGAGCATGACCCCTCAAAAAAAAAAGTTTCAAAAAGTTAGTTATTCCTTGTTAACTCCAGAAGGCATTTTATGCAGTTTTCTCTTGTCAGACTATCGTAAATTACATATGGAAATATTTAAATGACAGAAATAAATATTCATATACTGATGGGTGTTCTGTACCTACTTTAACTGTGATAAATAAAATGAATGAAAAGCTACGTGACTTGGATCGGAACCCCCTCCCCTCCCTCTTACTCACATAGCCCAGCAAAGCTTTCCAGACAACCCCTACCCACCCCCTAGATCGAGACACGTAGTTTATGGACACTGCCTTGCTATTTCTTCCTCTATTGCATTCAATATATATGAGTACGATTCATAAGTCACAAAATAATATTCATAAAACTTCAGTAGTTGTTTCTTAATTCTTAAAAAAATTTAAAATATTCACTCAAATGGTGATTCAAGAATATTTCACTAACCCAGATTTGTCCCTTTCTCTTTTCAAACGGAAAGAGTTTCAAAAATGGCTTTTCAGGTAAATAAAATTCTTCTTCAATATTCATATTCTTAAATTTTCATCAGTAGAGTCTGATCTTCTGATAAATTTTACTAGACAATTAAATATAATCGCTTTGAATCACGCGAAAACCACTTCTTCGGCGACTTCGTTCGCACGAATACGCTTGCATTGTAACCACTTCTTAGCGCGAATTTTCGCGAATTCGCGTGAAGGATAGTTCACGCGAATTCGCTTGCAGTGTAACCATAGCCTCAGCTGTTTCAGCGGCAGATAAGGAAAAGCTGCAGCTCAGTGGGAAGTCAAGGAATGATATGAGATACAGTATAGCACGCAAACTGTAAATTATTAACGCAGTCAGGATGGAGCTTTTTAATAAACATGCAGAAATTACGTTTTCAAGACATTGTTCGCGAACTTCTAGTTACGAGTTCTGTACAATGGAGGCATATCTGATACTATTTATCATGTCACAAAAAACGAGAAAAATAATAATCCAATCCTGTATTTAAATGTTCATGAACTTGACTTTAAAACAAATAAACAGACATGAGCAACATTGGCACAACTAACCTGATAGGCTATGTTAAGTTAAAAGCATCTTCCCTTTTATACCACTGGAAAAAAAAGAGTGGGTTGTGTTCATTCCATGATTTCTAATCAATACAGAATCCATTTCCTGAGAATATTAGTAGCATTATACAATATACTAAGGTGAAAATCTACTGTGCTAAACAAAATACTAAAATTTTTGAGGAAGTTTTTGTTAATGTATCAAATGTTTTATTTTCATATCCTTTTTTTTTTCTTCTTTTTTTTTTTTTTAAAGTTTTAATAATAAAGATGCAACATAGTCTTCACTGGTATTCAGCCAGTGGAAAGTAGGTTCCTTTGTACATCGCAGTACTGTCTTCGGATTAACTACTTCATCTGATAAAGATGGTGGAAGTAGTTGTGGATATGCTGTTTTTTAGTGAAATTATCCGTCTGAACATCCACTAAGACTACGCCACAACATTACACCAGGAAAGACTTCACGCTCCTAATCAAGTTGCACTTCACAATGCAAGAAACTTCGGTTTCAACAATTTTACTGTGTGTAAAAATTCTGTTCCTCTTTACATTTCATTACCACAGCAAAAGAAATAAATCCACATTCTAGTGACAGAGTTCAAGTAGCCGCGCTTTCGCCTCTCTCTTAGAACGTAGAATCCGAACCACAATATCTTCACAGTGTACTTCAAATATTATAAGAAACAGTGGCGGCCGAAGTGATTTGCTCAGGTAGTGACAACAACAAAACGTTTCTAGTGGCGGATCCAGGATTATTGTTTGATTGGGGGGGGGGGGGGCTAGGATTTGGCTTTGGGGGCTCATTACTCCAGAATGCCAACCTTATAAGAACAGCAAAAAAAAGGAAGTTCCCAAAATCCATGTCGTCGGGGGTGACCTTGGTGCTTTTCGGGGTGGGGGGCGCCTAAGCCCCCTAGCCCTCTCCTTCCCTGGATCCGCCACTGAATGTTTCCTTGACTTACTGATCATCATTGAAGTGAAAGGTGAAAAACAGCTCAGAGTAAGAATCTCGCTATATAAAGATTTGTAACGTGTGAAAGTCTCATTACCTGCAATTACTGCCGGATTAATTAAATGATTTTGAAATTAATCAATGATAAATGTTTTAATATTGACCAAACGGTAAACATTTAGTGATTAGCCAAAAACCGACATGTTGATCTACAAGCAGTGTTGGATTACCCAAAAGATAGGACTAGGCACGACTAGGCAGTAGCCTGGAGCCCCTGATTTTTGAAGGCTCCCTGAAAGTTCACTTTTTTCACTAAATAAAAACAATAAAAAATAAAATCATCCAGAATAAAACAATCAAAATAATATGAAAAACATGGAAATTTTTTTGTTTGTTTCATAGTAGTGTACGATAAATAAAAGTAATTTTCAAAATATGATAAATTGTAAAATTCGTTTGTTAATTGAATACAAATATGATAAATTCTATTAGTCATCTTCAAAACCTTTTCTTTGAATTTATAAAATACATATAATTAATTTCAAAAACAGAGGGAATCAAAATTTTTTAGAGTGCCTAGGGCCCCATACTTTCTTACCCGGCACTGCCTTCGATGACCACGACGGCAGTGGAACACATTTCGCTTGAGAATCGTCTCCTGTTACGTGCATTCATAAACTTATGTAATTCTCCTTCAGAGAATCTAAGAAAAAAAAAAAACAATATTGCCTGCTCGAATTGACAAAGCTTCTAGGGCAGCGTATCCAAACCTTTTTCTACCAGAGGACCAGTAAATTTTCAAAAAGGCCTCCTTATCGTTTCAGCCGACTATGGACGACGATTACGCAATTTCATTTTCCTATTCTGAGTTTCCTTCCTCCGTCGCCAGTTACCTTTGCAATTTTTCCTCTGTCTTTTTTAATGTCTTCCACCCTGGGCCTAATTTTATTTTGTTGTTATTAAAATGTACCATTATAACATAACAAAACTAAAACAACGTTTTGAATCCTATGAAAACGCAGATATAAAACTGGATGTGAAGTATTAAAAACTAATTACATGTTAATTAGACCAAACCAGATAAATAATTATGTTAATAATCAGATAACTAATAATGTTACTACAGGATGGGGGCTACACTATACCACCGGCCTACATACATAAACAAAATAAAAGACGCTAGACCGTATACATTTTATTTTTATTTACTTCACCACTCGTGTTACCAATCTTATCAACTACCGCGGTTCCTCATACCCACTTAAAACCATTAGTAAACAGTCATTTACTTAATCTCTAGACGCCACATGGAAGTGAATAGACTGTTGTAGAAACAGTGCTGTTCTATCTCATCCTGGAAATGCCACATTTTTGCCGGGTCATTGAAATATTCAAGGCTTTTAAATGTTGGGCATACAGCCTTATACAGTACGAATATGGTACCAGAATTTATGATATTATGCCTGTGGAACTCCTGAACTATGTTCGCGGACCACCAGTAATCAGCGAACAAGCTGAAGCACTGTTCCAGTGGATATTTAGTTGAATGCTACAAAAATGGCAGCTGCTACACTCTGCCGGCAGTATTACTAACTTTATTGAGCTGCAGCGTGTGACAGAACGAAGTTGTCTCCATTCCCCATTAACCAAGCGAACCCCCGACCACGAATATTTCCACGAAAACGCTAGAGCGCATGCGCGATCTGTGCCATCCAAGAATTGTCTCCACGACAGCGAAACAGTTCACTGATGTGGCTAACAGATGGAGTTCAATACTTTCCCTAACTGTCGAGTAGAGAATGCCGCATTTATAAATATTTATTTTTCTTTCACTGCATTTATTTTTTAATTTATTTATTCATGATTAGAGGTAGTGACATATCACAGTGGCACTACGTCTAGAGCCGCCACTGCTAAGAAAGCTTTGCAAGTGGTGAAGGTCACATTACACGCCCTTGAAAAATCCATGCCCGAGAGGAAATCCAACCGGAGAGCTATCAAAAGGATTCTCCAATCGTTGTTATCTGGTGGAACGAACTAGCACGAAACGTGACTTATTCCCACTCACTGTGACAGAAATAACTGTTACGGGAACAACGTAAAGTTTAACTCAAGCCAACAGGAGCACGCTCCGAGCTCACTCTGAAACACAAATAGCTTCCTGTGTGTCCCCTTGCTGACGCCATTCGTCCAAAACTCTGAAAACGAACACTCGATTAAGACTTGGTTTAAAATCCGCGTTACTAAAATTTAGGCAATGGTTTCGAAAATCTCTCACCAATAAGTTACACGTGTGGGTATGATATAAAACCTATGTGCACCTATATCAAATTGTGAAAGATCTTTGCCGGTGCTCTACACTTAAATCAATGGTAATTTAAAAATTGTCCTACAAATTAGGTAGTGATGGTGACTGGATTGAAATAACACGCGAAAAAAGTGAAGTGAAATAACTCCTTTGAGATCTCACTTTTAGAGGTAGAGTTCAAATTGAAAAGGAACATGATGAAATAGTAGATGGATGAGGGGGGAGGGGAGAAAAGATGATCAGAGATGGTTTGCGAACGAGGTCAAGAACTCAACATCAATAAATCGTCTTTGCAGTTAATTTCGAAAAAAAGATTTTAAAGCATACGAAATTCAGTTAGTTCAAGAAATCAAAGATACTGATCACATTAATCGGCTATACTTTAACAGTAAAATGTTAAAGCAATTCCACAATATTCTGTTTAGTAATGAAGGAATCTCCAACGTGAATGGTTATGTAAATAAACGAAATTGCTGCTACTGGTCAGACAAAATCCTAAGCGAAAGCACCAGAAAACACTCTACAGCCGAAAGGTCATTGTATGGGCTGCAGTCTCCGGTAGAGGCATAATTGGTCCTTATTTTTATGAAGATCGAAAGGGGTGAATACAGACCGTTATTGTAAAATGTTAGAAATCTTTTGGCTCCAACTTTACAAAAAATTCAAGGATTTAATTCGAGTACGTGGTTTCAGCACTTGACAAACATCTGACCAGTCAATTAAAATTGTGAATGAGTTATTCCCAAATGAAATGATTTCACGGAGTTGAAACATCAACTGGCCTGTCAGGAGTCCAGATAAATCCACTTCATTATTTTTTATATTGATACATTAAAAGTAAGGTATACGACAATAAATCGACAAATCTGATACAATTTAAGCACCCCCGGTACTCTCACTGCACAGCCTGTACAACAGGCGTAAATAGAGAGAATACAAACGTTGTCGGGTCGACTGGGATGACGGTATCAATCAATAGAGACTTATTTGTAACATATTCTATTCTCTATGATTGTATGGCCGCAATGTTAAATATCAAATAAAATTGCACAAATCCCCCTGTGAGATCCCGCTTAGAGATGCCATCATTTAGATTTGAAAAGAACATACATTTAAAGGAAACGTGGGTTGGAGGAGGGAGGGCTGAGCTGCGCATTTCTAAAATGACAATATACCCAATTTAATGTAATGCTTGAATTGGTTGAGACTAACAATCACAACGTGAACTTGGCCTTTCAAGTTATTCATTAAAATAGAATCAAAAAGTCAAAGCGTACCACCCCAAGCCTCGATTTGCTTCCCATGCTTAGAGTGAACAGTGCTCTTAAGATGTATTTCAGGTGTAGATGACTGCTAGGAGTGTGTATTATAGTAGTTCATGTTGGATGAGAGATAAAGAAGAGGAGGGCGTGAAAGTCGGTACTAGCCCATTCACACCTACTCTCCCCAAAGATATGAAAGTTAGCCCACTTTGAAGGCCACATACAATAGATGAATCATCATCAACACTGTCGTATGTCCCTACTATTCAGCAATACCCACTACGGATAAGATTGGGATATGCGTTTGGCACTAAATCCTGTGATTAGGAGCTGTAAATGAAAAATTCCTAACCTCAGAGGATCGAAACACATGACATCACGTCTGATGTGTGAGTGAAGGCTTTCCCGGCACATCTCTTGCCAGACTGTCTAATGTTTTAGTGACTAAGCTCAAGAGGTAGGTTACCTTTTTTTCTGTCATCAGTATCTCGACTGGTTTGATAGAATCCTCCATCTCTTCCTATTTTGCGCTAACCTCTTCATATCAACATGCCCCTTACAACCCACATCCTCAATTATCTGCTTCACATATTATAATCTCTGTCTTCCTCTACAGTTCTTACCTTGGGCTGTTCCCTCCACTAACAAATTAACTAGTCACGCATGTCTTAGAATATGACCCACCATCCTACCTATTCTGTTAGGCTTTTCCAAAAAATTCTTTCCTCGCGCCCCATTCCCCCCCCCCCCCCCCCAAGTTCATTTCGTACTTTATCTGTCCACTTAATTTTCAGCATCCTTCCATAGCACCACATTTCAAATATGAGGGTAATTCGGAAAGTAACCTCCCTCTAGCGTGGTACTAGTAGTCGTGCGCGGAGCGATCTGCGTGTTCCCCGATTCAGTAAGCATCCAGCTGTGACAGTACGAACCTAGTTCTTTTGCGCCTTGTCTTGTTATAACCTTAAAACATGAGCGCTGCAATAGAAAACCGTGCGAAATGCGAAGTGCGTGTTGTAATAAGATTTATTTTGGCGCAAAACGTTTCACTGTATACGGTATGAACTTTATGAGTGAAGGTGTTGTGCGACGATGGGTCCGATTTTATAAAAGTGGTAGAACAAACATTCATGATGAAGATAGGAGTGGTAGACCTTCTTTTGTCAGTAATGATCTTGCCAAGAAAGTTGACGAAAAATTTCGTGAAAATTGAAGATTCACAATCTCTGAACTTTCTGAACAATTCCCGCAAATTTCTCGTACGGTTTGGTACGATTTTGTCACCGATAAATTATGCTACCGGAAGTTCTTTGCTAGGTGGTCACCGAAATTGCTTACAGAGGTCCACAAAACCAAAGGAATGGGCTCTGCCTTAAACTTCCTTTCACGCTACGACGCGGAAGGAAAAGATTTTTTGAAGAGGATTGTGAGTGGTGATGAAACGTGGGTGGCGTACGCAAACGCCGAAACAATACAACAGTCGATGGGCTGGGGCCATAACAATTCTCCACGCAAGTCGAAGAAAGCCCGCCAAACGTTTTGAACGAGGAAGGTTATGACTACAGTTGTTTTTTTTTTTTTTTTTTTTTTTTTTTTTTTTTTTTTTTTTTTTGTATGCCGAGGGAGTGTTGCTCGTTGAATTTATGGAACGTGGCACCACAATCACTTCAGATTACTACTGTGAAACTTCGAAGAAACTTAAGCGAGCCGTTCAAAAGAAACGTCGCGGTAAGCTGTCATTCGGGGTTGTGTTTTTGCATGACAACGCTCGTCCTCACAGTGCCCGTAAGACTCAAGAGGTTCTTAAGCAATTCAAATGGAATGTTTTCGATCATCCGCCTTACAGCCCCGACTTGGCGCCTAATGATTTTCATCTCTTCACTCACATGAAGATTTGGCTTTCGTAGCAGCACTCCGATGACGACGACGAACTTCAAAATGCTGTGAAAGATTGGCTACGTGCCCAGGTGGCTAAATTTTATGACGAAGGAATTTGTAAATTAGTTAAACGTTGTGACAAATGCTTAAATTTAAATGGTATGTTGAAAAATAGTAAAAAGCTGTAGTTTTAAGATGTATATAATAAAATATTTTCTACTATCCAAGTTTTTTACTTATAGCCAAACGGAGGTTACTTTCCGATTTACCCTCCTACTTCAATTTTCCTTCTTTATTCTATTGCTAACGTCCATGCTTCGCTACCATAAAGCGCTGCGCTGCACACATTGAGTTTTAAAAAGTTCTTTCTGAGTCCCATAGTAATATTTGACACAAAAAGATTTCTCCTTTTCATGAAGGCTCTTTTGTCAGTGGTATAATGTTTTTAATATCGTTCTCGCTGCGGCCATCAGTTGTAATTTTACTTCCTAAGTAGTAGAATTCACTTACTCCTGTCGCATCAAGTCCTATTTTTATATGTAATCTACTATTATTACTATAATTTCTGCTAAATTTCAACACTTTTGTCTTATTTTGATTTATATTAAGTCCAAAACCTTCCTTCAGTATTTTTTTCATTGCATTCAGTAACTTCTCAATTTCCTCAAACCGTTCTGCTAACAAGAAAATCTCATCAGCAAATTGTAGCATACTGATTTTTCCTCCTTGAACACTTATGCCACATTCAAATCTTTCTTTCGCTTCCTTTATTGCTTCCTCTATATACAAGTTGAATATTAATCAGGATAGAGTACATACAACCTGGTCTCAGATCCTTTTTTGCTGATGCTTGTTTCCCATGATTCCCTACTTTTATTATAGCCACTTAATTCTTATATAGATTATAAAGTACTCTTCTGTCTCGGAAATAGACCTGACTTCTTTAAAATTTTGAACATCTTGTCTCATCTAACATCATCAAAAGCTTTTTCTAAATCAACAAACGCCATAAATGTATCTTTGTTTTTCTTGATCCAGCCTATTAATCTTAAGACCGGAATTGCTTCTCTTTTACCGCAGAAATTCCTGCAGAACTTTTGAAATCTCTAGGAGAAGAAGTATTCCAAAGATTATACAAATTGAAATCAAATAGCTATGACACAAGGGAGATTTAACTTCTAAACCGAAATGATTTTCACCTACTATCCCTTCTACTTTCCATTATTCTCTACATTATTCTGTCTGTTTCTTTGAAGCATGTGATGTTAGAATTGCAGTACGATAATTCTCTCATTTCTCAACTTGTGCTTTTTTCGGAAGTGTGAAGATGACACTTTTATCTCCTTGTGTCATAGCTTTTTGATTTCACTTTGTATAATCTTTAGAATACTTCTTCTCCTAGGGATTTCAAAAGTTCTGCAGGAATTTCATCAATTCCAATTGCCTTATTTTATTTCAAATCATTCAAAGCTCTATCAAATTCTGTCCTCAAAACAGGATCACCGAAGTCAGTATAGCCTTCTTTTTCCAATACACTGTTGTCGAAATCAAGCCCATCAAACAGATTCTCTATGTATTCCTTCCATCTTCTGAGCTTAAAAGAAGTTTCCCATCAACAGCTTTAATATTAATATATGTTGTTTTCTCATTTTTCCAAAATTCTGTTTGATCTTCTTAAATGCCACATCTACTTTATCTACGACCCTTTCCTTTTGTATTTCTTCACACCACACTTTTCTTTGAGCCATTTTTAAATGCTTTTTTGTATTTCCTGTTTATTTGATTTTTAATTTGTCTATATGTTCTCTACCCGCTTCATCCTGAGCGTTTTTGTGCCTTCTCCTCTGATCCTTCAACTCAAAAATTTCTTCTGTGGTTCAAGGTTTTCGGGCGACTTGTAACCTAAAGCATAATGTTTCTCTGCCAGCTTTGATCATTTATATCCTCAATGTACTCCATTCGTCTTTAGTTGAACTCCTTTCATAGTTATTTCTTAGACCCATGTCCACCATCTCTGCAAATTTTTCTCTTAAGTTCATATTTTTTCACTTCCAGTCTGCTCTGCCTAGGTTGCTTCCTTATTATTTTGAATTTCAGCCTACGCTTCATAACTATCAGATTGTAGTCAGAAGCTATGTCCGCTCATTGGTATGCTTTACTGTCTAGAAACTAATTCCTTAATCTCTGAATAAGATATAATCTAGGTGATATCTTCCTGTATGCCCTGGACGTTTCAGGGCGTATATCCTTCGTGTATGATCCTTAAATAGTGTGTTCACCATGACGAGTTTATATTTTTCACAAAATTCTAGCAGCCTGCTCCCTCGCACATTTCTTTCCCCTAGACCAAAACTTCCTATAGTTTTTCCTTCTCCCACTGCCACATTCGAATCACCCAGGATTATTAGATTTTCATCCCCGCTTACATGTTGGATTAATTCGTCAATTTCCGCGTGTATTTTCTCTATTTACTCATCGTCTTCCTGTGACGTTGGCATATACACTTGTAGTAACGTGGTTGGGGCGGAGTTAGTTTCTACCCTCATCAAAATAATCCTGTCACTTAACTCACCCGCTTCCCTACTTTCTTGTTCATTACAAATCCTACACCAGTGAATTCACTGACAGCTTTATGTTAATTATTCTGTATTCTGTATTCCCCAGGAATCCTGTGCATCCTTCCACTTAATCTCGATAACCCCAACGACATCTAACCTAAGTCGTTCCATCCCCCTATCGAAGTTTTCTAATCTACCTGCCCCATTCAGACTTTTAACATCTCCCTCCTACTCGAAGAATCCTGATGACTCCTCCCTGAGCAATCCCCACACGGAGATCCAGTTGTGGGACCACTTTACCTCCGAAATATTTTACCCAGGAAGAAACCATCACAATTTGAGATTACATGGCTTTCGGATACGCTTAGGGTCTTTAACCCTTTCGCGGGCAAAATAGTTCTGGCAGCCTAACAAACCAAATTAATCTTAAAAACTATCTAAAACTGTCTTCTTAGTATTATGGAGAAGAGAGTCCAAGTTTCTCTCTTTGTCTTTTCCTATACGAGGAGGTGGGAAGTAATCTTCCCACGGGCACTTCTGGGAAGTAATAAAAAAGCTTGTTGTGTATCAATTTTCTTTTTATTTATTGACATAAAATGCATAATTTATACAAAAATATGCTCCTTTCACTTCCCATGTAATTTTCTGAAGCATGGTTCACTGCATAAAGGTTCAACACATGTTGTGCACATTTACCTAGTGCGTTTTTCGGCAACTATAGTTCTGCAATTTCTGCACCTTCTGTAAGTGTTACTTACAATTGGTTGATGTGTCCCTACACCTATCAATCTTACATCATCAGGCACTTTCCCTCTTTTTTCCAGAAATGCTGGTTTGCAGCCATACCGTTTTTTATAAGAAAATCCTGCAATCAACTGCCTGTCAAGGTGAATCCTGTAGGCTATGTTAGTTGATCATAACTTCCGGAACTTCTTTTGTTTTGTTTTCATAAAAGCTGTTTATTATTACCAGATACAATAAAAACTAGAAGATCCTGTGCCACTACTCTACAGAACGCATTCCTAATGCATATCGTTCCCTAAGTTGGTCAGATCTGTCCACACCTCCAATAATTTTGATGTAACAACCCACCACTAATTTGTTTTTGATATTGTGAAAATGCGAACAGTCACTTCCTCATTCTTCATTACTTTCTTCCGAATCTGAGTACTCTCTACTAGTACTAGGAATTGCAGGCATACTGATATCAATATCTGTCTCTGTAACTTCATTCTCAGATTTACTGTTTCTATCCATGTGTGAATCATCCAAAGCATTCAGTTCATCTGGAGCTTCAGGACTTTTTCTCCACATCAGAAACATCATGAAAATAATATATCATACACCACATCTTGATACCTTGGGTTATTAAGGTCCAAGTATTCAGACATCTGACTGTGGAATAAGCAGATAAATAAAATGTATGATAGCATACAAAGTAGGAAATATGTCACTATTATTCAAATGTGTGCCACTATAATTATAATATGAAATGTTAGGGCAACAGCAATAAATATTTGTACATGAATTATCAAATAATAGGTTAGGTTCACAAACAGAACATCGATATAAAATTATATTTGACATATATAAAACCTATTTAGTGCAAATATTCCCAACAAGTTATTGAGCTTCTCCAAGTAATACTAACAAGGGACAGTGCCGTGGGACGTGGGAAGATTACTTCCCACTCGAAAAAATTAACTTTACAAATTACATGTACAATATTTTTTTGTGTGTAACACTTGAGAATATTGCTAAGGTACCTAATTACATAAATAGCATTCAGAATTTGTTAATGGTTTCCTTTAATAACAATTTATTCGAGAAAAACAGCAATTTCGTCTAACACAGCTTGAAAATGGACGCAAATTTCACAATGATCATCAAGAAATTTGCGTTGCACAGACCACAATGTAAAAATGCACCATAAAGCGATTTTAACATGTTTCTTCAAGCTTTGGCAGATGGCAGCACTTGTTAGAGGTGGTAAATGCGCTTCCCTCAAGAGCTATACTTCAATTTTTCGAGTGGGAAGAAGGATTCCCACCGCCCACGAAAGGGTTAAGGTAGTGACTTCCCGTTACCTTCTGCATCCCCACGAAGTTGATCAATTTTGATTCATTCTCCTTTAGCGGCCGTTTAGAACCCCAAGGGCAAGAGGATGCGCTGTATCACTCCCGCTCTTTCGTCCTCTTTTAGGAGGCCGTAGGCAAGCGGTGGGTGACTCCTTCAACCGGGAATCTTCCAGTCGCCAGAGCCTCGTCCGTACAAACGGGGTGCACCACGTGAAGGAGAGGTTGACCTCGTTAATTCTCAAAATTTCTGATCTCAAGGGCTCATCTAGGTCATTAAAAGAAGTTTAAAGCTTGGCTTGTTCCAAACATGCTACCGTCGATATTAGATGTGGAAACTCAAAAAAATTGGAGGAAGAATCACGTCTCTGTACCTCACACACTTCGGGGAAGAAATTATTTTCTGGTCTGATTTATTTCTACGAAAGCCCATCAGAATATAATGTTAGAAAACTTTAAATTCTCACACAAAAAGACAGAATCGTGATGCAGACCTTCGTAATAGTCTGGCATAGCTCCTGGGAGACAGATATATGGAACAACAGATTTAGAACAGGAGAAACAATGCGTTATCGCAAGACAGAATGACATAGAAGAGATTTATGGCTGAAAGATTAGATCTCTTCGATCTAATGTACTGAAACAACAGTCTTGGTGTTGTTAAATGGTAACTGCAATTCTTAAAATCAATAATATTTTAAATACTGATTACAGTTTACTTATTTGACTATCCAAATTACAAGCATTTTTAACGTTCGCAGTAAACGTATAATTTTATCGGAATATAAATTGGAAAGTCTTGTCAACAGTTACATTTGTATATCATTTTCAATTAAATCGGTAACTATAAATAATTTTCTCATCACCTTCCTTACTCCAAACCATATAGTAATACCTCAATCTGCTTTAGTTACCAAATTTCGAAGAGAAATTACTTTCACAGACTAAATTGAGTTCTGAAGAAGAAATTCTTTGTCTAGATTGTCAGGTTCTAGTGCATTAAATCTTGTTTAGGCAACCTGATTATAGAAGGCGCAGAGAATGTTAACTCAATCTGTACAGTTGACAATTACTTGTGACTTTTGTAGATTTTATATTTATTGCTAGTGTTACTGCTATGACAATCAGCAGAGAGACTTAATTATTCAGGATTTTCTGCCGATAAAAATAAATGGGTAGTAAATGTACTTTGCTGCCAATGCACGTACTAACAGAGACCTAAACAGTTTCTTGCAAGATGTTTGTGGGCTTATTTCGCAAATAATTCTTGGAATATATTTGTTTGTTATTTAATTAACTAATAAGGTAATGCTGATGTTCTGTTTTAAAACAAAAGACTTTTAGTCCAAAACAGCGTATCAAACAGTAGCTGAACAAGTTTGAAACTGCTGAATTGACAGTAAAACATAGATTTCTTTAAGCTGTTCAGAAACTCGGAGATTTGGCTGCAATCATCGACATACGCCTTTCACCACTTTATATATCGAAAGTCTATAAAGATTATTGCCAAACTCTGAACTCCGAGGACACTACATTCACGGTTTGGAGAGTGTTTATATATAGCTCAGATTCATTATGCTCGAAGTGACACATTAGCAAGCCCACTGACCTTTCAGACTTACGAAGTGGAAAACTAGTTCAGAGACGGGAGCACGCCATGTTTTAGTTAACCTATATAAATACCTTAAATGTGTTGCTTTATCAAACTTATAAATACGTAAAAGCCAAGATTTCCCTCGCTCTTTTTTCGAATTTGACAAGTATTTATTATGCCCTCAGTTTCAGTAAAAATTATGACGTGTATAATGGCCAAGTCATCAGATTTTTTCTTATCCTAAATAAACGATCTATGACACCATTCTGTGAAACCATTCTGTTTCACAAAGTGAACTGAATACATACTGTAAAGTGTAGACTTGGCTCAGAAAAAGATCTCATAACTTTTTGTCACTACCTGAACATGAGACTTGGCCTATTTTTACAAGAATTGTTTTTGTGGGATATCTTACCGTTGGAAGAAACAAAGGTTCCTTTGGAACAGGAATGGATGAAAAGCATTAAAACGTAAAGGGCCATCATAATTATGAAAGCTGCAAAGAATTGAAACTCCTGATATCTGTAAGTATTACTGCTGTAGTGTTTTTTCATTGGATGTGATGCAATAAGAACAAAACTGAGCCGACATACCCAAAGTTGTTTTAGGAAGATTTTTTATTTGTTTCAGAAAATGATCCATCTAATACCTTAATATCCTTCTAAAAAACAGGGTTCCGAAACGCTTCACATGCCCGATGAGTGATGGAGAAAAATGACTAAGTGAAAAGGATAATGAAGTAGCTACCGACTTCAGATACGTGTATAAGAAACACGTCTTACAGCTCTACAATTTAGAGTACTTAAATCAACAGTGAAATTCATAAACACCTGTCGGGAAAGTTAATACTTAGATAACACATTAGGAGAGGAAATGAAATTTTGAAGGCTCTACAAAAATTGCAAGAGGGACCAACAAGTTTTCTTTTTGGATGGGCTTTACGGTAAGTCAACGTCGAGGACATAAGAGCCGGGAGAGGATTCTAGGCATGGAATCGGAAGAAAATCGGACGCGGACTTTTTATGGAATCATCCCACCTTTAATATGAAGCGATCTCGGAAAACCATCATAAGCAAAATTCTGAATAGCCGGACTGGAAATCGAACCAAGACAAGAAATGAAGACAAATTACTGGGAAGATCAAGGCACTAGAGGGGTTAACGAACCACCGGAAGCAAGTAAATACTGAAAGTGATCCATTGATTCAATTTACATCTCTCCATACAGCAAGGTAAAAGGCTGAAGAACTTTTAAACAGGATCAGACTTAACCGACTTGAAGTATGTGTTTAAATCTCAAAGATATTCCTCATTCATTATAATTTAATGTACCAAGTACTAACGAGAGTCTCCCATAGAATATCATACGCGAAGTTATTTAGGTGGGATTCCTGTTGACGCCATACTTCGATTGTGGGAAACAGTGGGCCACCAAAATCTCATACTTATAACACACTGTGTTAGAGCGTTCTGGTACTTGGTGGTTTTTTGTCTTATTGGAGACAAAAGGTTCCCATTTAGAATCACGATATAGAAAGAGATTTTAGAAAACCCTCGCCAGTTATCACCTCTCAGAAATCTAGAAAGCACCCAGTTAAAACTGTAAGTCCTTTTTGCCCGGTAGGATAATTGGTTAAGTTTGGTAGTTAAGAATGAGCAGGACTTTGGGGCCACATAGAATGGTAATGAAATGCAATGATCGCTCTCCTTAATACTCCTAAATTGAGATGAAAGTCGCTAAGTAAGGTGTATTTAATTATACCGAAGGAGCTGCTAAGTCTTTCGTCACCTATGGACGGCCATTAACAAGTTCATCGCAGAAAATTCTGCATACCTCTTCTCATACAGTGTTGGCCAAGTCGCGAATTATGAAGATTTATTCTACTCACAGATAAGATGCGTCTTGGTGTTAACATCAACCTCGAGTTGGTCTATGATTATAGTTTATTTTATGTAACAACAATTTGTCAAAGTCAAACACACCCACAGCGAAAAGAAAAAATTGAGGACAATACTCATATTACATAATTAACCCAGAACAATACTGCGGAATGAACGAAGAAGATTCGCCTAGTGAGTGCTAATACTGAAATGGTAACGCAAGATATCGTAAGCAAAACAATCGATTTATTGATTGAACAAAAGCTGGACTATGATATTCCAATTTTTTGATTAAAGCAGAACATGGAAAGAATATTCTCGCAGGTATATCCTCTATCGTTTGTGACTTATACTAAGTGACATGATTTCAAAGAACGAATTGAATACACTACACCTCAATACACTACAATACGTACACACTTATCAGAATGCAGTAGAATTACTTTTGAGTCATGCCAGTAATTTAAATGTACGGAAGTTTTATTTTCACTAACTGAAAAAAAGTTTAGACGGTATAACACAGTACAGCAGCGATAGTCAACCTGAGTCTGCGAAGATGGGACAGAAAGTTCGTTGGCAGAATATTAAAAATTTAATTCTAATTGAATTAAAAGTATCATAACAAAAAATAAATAATTAACTGTAAGTAACAACAAAATATTATAAATCTATGTCCCATATGTTAATCATATAGACAAAGGTAAAAAATTAGGCCCATGTAAGAATTATTTTAGACATGTTACTGGTCCTAGGGTTGAAAAAGGCTTGGAATCGCGGCTCCGTATTCTTCACGCCGTTTTACATGATAAATAACGCGTTATAACTTTATTCCGTCGACAGAATTCTGTAAGATAATTACAAATGATAACACAAAATGCATGTACGAAATGCGCTGTATTGATCGAAGCTTGCTTTACATGGTACCACCTCAACGGAATCTATTGATGCCTTATATACGACTATTTTCAAAAAAATTATTCTTCCAGCAGAATTCTTCAAACCTCAAGCCTGATAGTTCTCGCGGAAAAAGTGCGTTTTTTTATTGCATATTCAATAGCTATCTACAAATCAAGGATCATTTCGGACGATCTATCTACGGAAAGATAGTACCTATACCAGTCCGGTAAAGATTGAGCAACATGTGGTTTGTGTTTTTCCGTTCGTGTAGCGCATGGTCTTTGAGACGAAAAATCATCCTTCATTCGCCTCGGTGACCAAGTAAAACAATGATCAGAATAGACTTGAATTCAGACCGCTCTTACCTCCTCGTCTATATTAAGGGGACACTTGAACACGCTAGTCAAAATTACTGGTTGTCTTAACTGTAGCTATGTACTGTACACACAATCAAACTGAAATCGAGCCATGAAAATTCTGTTTTACAAAAATAGCGTGCAGTAATATCTGCAACCTTCTTTTACACTAGGGTAAAATTAACAACTGAAATTGAGGACTTAAACACGTGATAACATACGGATACAATAATGAGAGATATGATCATGGATAATCCAAAAATAGTTAAGCAAGGAGAAATTATTCCGTTAAGTACGATAAGAACGGACTATCACAACATTTTCTATCCGCAGAGATTGAATTAACGCTAAATAAGGAAATTATTATGATAAAGCAGATGCAATTTACGGTCTATCACCCTCAGATGATAAATAGGGAAAGGGGCAGCCTGTCTTTAGTATTGAATTACATGAACGATTTAAAATAACAGAAAAATTTAGTTGTGTTCCAGTCAGTAGTACGAGCCCATTATGTCAAATAGAATATGGAGACTCCCATACGAATGCTTGTATCGTCTTCAGTGTTACACTCTACTTACAAATTGTTGTTTTAATGAAATAGTAAGATAACGTAATTTTAAGAATCTTAGTCCTGGAGGGCGCAGCGACTGCAGACCAGTCATTACCAGCGTCTGCTGCAGTATTACATGAACACAGATAAAAAAAAACTATTAAGCAAAGCAGATGTTCACATAGTGTTTGCAATGTACCATTATTAAAACCCTAATGTTTATTTCAAACTTAAACAACCGAACGGAAAAAAGAACATTTGAAATACGGGTGATACCTGAAGAAACACTCCGGAATATTTTCTCTTCGAAGATGGTGATTATCTGTAATATAAGTTGTAAGATACCAATTATCCTCGAAAATGTTCAGCCACTTGTGAGCTAACCACTCCATTAGTGGATAACGGGGTGTTATTTAGAGGAGATCGGCCCAAATTCTCCTCTTTCAACACAAGCAATTGCATCCTTTAACAAGCATAAACAAATTGAGAGGTATGTTGACATAGTCTGGAGATGTAGAAATATGATTGAATTTAATTAATAACGTTCATTGACACAACTTATAAGACACTTATGTTTGGCATACATTTCACGAGCTATTTTACCTTGCGTACAGAACGCATGAACTGGCTCGTACAACCTTCTCTGAGCGGCAAGACACCAGTGCCAGCGTCAAAGATTGTTAAACAACGTAGATGAGAACAACACTATGTTACCCCGGTACTTAAACAAACTACAGGCTATGAAAATCCAACATTATTACTAATCAAGCTACATTCATTAATACAGTTATTCAGGAAACTTACAGTTAGTAAAATCAACATGATTCTGTATTTTAATTAATAATAAAAAATTAGTGGGGATGAATGAGAACTTCATTCGTCCTAATCGACTCTCCAGCAGTAGATTAATATACTCCGGAAGCAGTTCCTGTCTGTCAAACACCATGCAACAACCACACGGTCATTACGACACGCGAACTTGGTGCATGACGACCAGCTACCTAGCAGAACAGAATCTCCTTTTCAAATGATGAAGAGAAAGTAGGACGTCAAAGATATCATTACTGCAGTGGCTACTGCGTGCAAGATACCCGCAGCTTCGATGAAATTGAGAGAATTACACTAAATGACGAACTTAAAATACTTGCAGCATTTCATTTGCTATACAGAGTTTCATAGGAAATATCTTTATGCATTGCAAACACTGCAGCCGCTATCCGGATTTCTGCTAGTTCCAAAGAAATTTCCATTAAGGAGCCATAAAGCACTGAGTTAAAAAACGGAGCATACCACAGATACATTGATTCATTAATCACAACAGTTGTCTGTAGATTGTAGCTATCACAATGGTATCTCTAATCGCTACTAAGCAACTCACGAGACCATTTAACTTTAACATTTTAAATCATTCTGTTCTTCAAAAAGCTCCAAAGCCTTATTTAAAGCACTAAGCAAACTGATTCAAAGTTTAAGGGAGGTAAAGAAGATATGTTAAGCTGCATCGAAAAATCTGAAATCTACCCATTAGTGCAGCTGTAGGAAAGAAGAAGCACAATCCAGCTCCTAATTGGCACATGTTTATTGTTTCACAGATTTCGTTTTATTTTAAAACTAGGTTAAAGTTAGTTGCGTGGCTACTGACAAACTTTTAAAGCGCACACTGACAACCACCTCATAGTGAGCGTCCATAAACTACGTGGCTCGGTCTAAAAAAGGGGGGGGGGTTGGCTGGAAAGCTACGCTGGGCTACGTAGGGGAGAGGGGGGTTCTGAGCCAGGCCACGTAGTTTTAGCTTCATATTATTTGTCACAGTTAAAATGAGGTACAATACACACAACAGCATGTGAATATTTATTTGGCCATTTAATTATTTACGATAGTCTTACAAAGGGAAACCAGTACAAAATGTCTTCTGGGGAAAAAACTACGTGCTACGTAGAGGCAAAAGCCACGTCGGGATACATGAGGGGGGGAGGGGGAGGGGGGGTTTCACAGGAGGCCAATATGGAGCTACGTGGTTTATGGACACTCCCTAAGAAGTGAGAGAAAAAAAATAATATCTCTCTACACAGTAAAATCCCGCTCTGCCCGTTCTGATTCTACCACAACAGGCAATTGGAGGTAAACAGAACACACAATGATTAAAGCAGGCTCACAGTGAGAAAATGAACATCGCATCTCTACTTCGCACTATAATGTTTTTTTTTTTGTTGTTGTTTTTTTTAATTTCTGCCTCTCCATTATTACACTATTTGCAATTACTTCGACAAAGCTCGTCAAAAATATCGGAAATATTTTTGTTATAAAAAAGTTGCCAAGGAAAGCCTGATTTCAAAGAGGAATAACGATTATTTATTTGACTGATATATTTCATGGTTTCTTACGTTTGGGCAAAACTTTTAGTTTTAATAAACTTCTCTGTTTCTCATGTTCTGTCAAAAAATTCTCAGGTTATGTTGTGACCTGACTCTAGCAACGGTTACATAGAATAGATCGTAAACATGGGATGCACTTCCCCTTACATGAATTTATGAACTTAACTGTCGTAAATAAACAAATATCAATATATAAATTTAAACGAACGTCACATATATCTCTGCCTTGCATTCTAAGGTTTTTTCCTGCCTTTTTATATTTGTGTGCAAATATTTGTTTGAAATTTCCTGGTTAGCTTGCGGCACCTTGGTGTAACTAATACTTTGGACTTCATCGCTCGCTGAACCTTGCCAAGCTATCGAGTTCAGATTAACTCTCCATGAGCAATGCATTTTACTAAAGTGGATAAATTAAGATATTCGTACAGAAACAATTGATTGAAATAATAACGAGTTAAAGGATTATTCATGGCTTAGACATGGAAAAGTTTATTACTGACTTCATTATTTGATTTTCGCATTATTTTCCAAATTACAGCGGAATAGCTATTATGTTTCTCGATTGCAGAGTTTGATTGCATGGCTTGTATGGCTTCGTTATGTTTTTGTGAAGTTTGCCGTGTGGAGCTCATACCTGAACTGGTGCAGGAAATGAACAGTGTTTGTGAAATGGGCAATATCCGGGTATAGGCTGCTTCCTCCCCAGGCAGGGAGGCACATTCCAAGGAAAGGGCGGGCCTCCTTCAGGGTGGGCTGCTGTGCCAAACCTAACACGTTGCCACCGTTAGAAAACCTCACAATGTGCTCGGCCGTAAGAGTATTATCAACCACTTACGCTGCTGCAACTATCTCAGCCGACAGCTAGCAATATGGCTGATATATATATATTTGTTGTTGTTGTCATCAGTCTTTCGACTGGCTTGCAATCCTCCATCCTTTCCTATCTTGTGCCAACCTCTTCATCTCTACATATCCCTTACAACCCACGTCCTCAATTATCTGCTTCATATATTATAATCTCTGTCTTCCTCTACAGTTCTTACCTTCGACCGTTCCCTTCAACCGTTAACCAATCCAGCATGTCTCAAAATATGACATACCAGCCTGTCTCTTCTTTTTGTAAGCTTCTTCCACAAACTTCTTTCCTCACTCATCACTTCCAAAACTCGTTCATTTCTTACTTTATCTGTCCACTTAATTTTCAGCATTCTTCTGTAGCACCACATTTCAAATGATTCAATTTTCCTTCTTTCCGGTATTCGAAAATCCATGCTCCACACATAGAGTTTTAAAAAGTTCTTTCTAATTCCTAGATAAATATTGGAAACTAAAATATTTCTCTTTTTCATGAAGGCTCTTTTTGCTAGTGCTTTTCTGCTTTTAACATCATTACTACTTCGGCCATCGGTTGTAATTTTGCTTCACAAGTAACAGAACTCACTCACTTCTCCTATTGCATCCCATCCTATTTTTATATTTAATCTACTAGCATTGGTATCATTTCTGCTACATTTCATCAACTTTGTTTTGCTTTGATTTATATTCAGTCCAAAATCTTTCTTCAGTATTTTGTTCATACCATTCAGTAACTTTTCAATATCCTCAACCCTCTCTGCTAACAAGACAATGTCATCAGCAAATCGTAGCATACTGATTTTTTCTCCCTGAACACGTATGCCACATGTAAATTTTACTTTGACTTTCTTCATTGCTTCTTCCACATACAAATTGAATATTAACGGGGATAGACTACAACCTTGTCTCACACCCTTTTTAACTGATGCATGTTTCTCATGATTCTCTACTTTTATTACAGCCACTTGATTCTTATATAGTTTATAAACTATTCTTCTATTCCGATACTTTGGGCTAGGTCTTTGAGCCTAACATATGTATGGTTCAGTTTCGCTAATTACGACCACGTTAGGCAGTTTTTTGTTTTGTTTTTTTTTGCTTGAATTTGCTATGGATGTGTACACATCAGTGTTACAGCTAGGTAGTTTAACGTGAAATCCGAACCACCGAAGCGTTCTCGAATTCTGGCGTACTTCACATTATACAATAAACTGAGCCGAAAGGTAAAATCCCTGCCGAGACGGGGATTCGAACGGGGGACCATTCGCTCTCCTTACCCACTGAGCCACCAGGTTGTACCAAAACAACCGGTAGCTTAATGTTTAAAAATGTGAATTTGCAATGCAGTTTCGAGAAGATGATACAGTTATATGTAAAAATTTGCAATGCAGTTTCGAGAAGCTGCTAATGCTATAGTTATGATGTCTATAACTACAAGATTATTATAAGGAATAATATGGAATTCTAATTCATAGTATCCGTATTTATGTCAGCCTTAATGACTATTAGAGGTATACAGAAGATCAGAATATATGAAACAGGTAATTGAAGATGTAGGTTGTGCGGGGTATGTTGAAATGAAGAGGTTAGCGCAAGATAGAAGGGGATGGAGGACTGCATCAAACCAGTTGAGAACTGATGACAGAAAAACTGCAAAAGTGTCGACAAACGAGTGAAAAAAAAAATGTATTTTTAAATGGATACGGTCAGTCGAAATTAAAGGTTTGGTTAAAAGTATGTTTAGAAAACAAGGAATACCAGCACAACACATATAATCCGTGCTAAGTTTTTCAGTTGAATCGTGACAATTTCAATATTACTATTAATCAACAATCGTGATACAACGAAAAATATAGCACTCAGAAGCACCATAAGTCATTTCCGGCTGTAGAGGCAAGATTCCATTATGCCGTCTTTTGCACAAAAAGTAAAATGTTGATAATTGTAAATCCAGGGTGAAAGATTATCAGTTTTAGCTGTTAAAGCTTTTTCCCCCCCTTGATATTTGGGAACTGGAAAGGCTGAGAAAGTAATAATGAATTACTAGGAAGTAGAAAAGGAGGGTGAAAAAATAGTCATTGATGTCGAGTATGATTTTTCGCAGACCACGAAGAAATGTGTTGTTAACAAGAATATCAGGGAATTTCGTTCAAATTTACTAAATAACAGTGGATATTTTATGTTTAAGATTTACTCTGAAAATTTATTACCTATCGTATAACTTAAGTGATAAGGTGTAACCATTGGATGCATTGTAGATTATTTCCTACAGAAACGAGCATATATGCCGCTGCTGATAAAAGGTACCATTTCGGTGAACGCTTTTTAACTGCTATTTTTCTTGCCGTCGGTGAGCACTACAGTAAATCATAAAAAAACAGCATAGTTTTCCGCCTTGCAGTGTCGTCAGATAGACTACTTGTTGTGGACAAATGTATATAAACCGGTCTTCATTGATACTGTGTTAGTGGTAAGAACAGGTGTTGATTCTCTACGGCGTGTTCTAGAAAGCTTCCATGTAAATGAAATATGATTATGCAACAACTTGCATTGTAGACGTAACGAATTTTTGTATAATGTAATAACAACAGAATGTAAACTCACAATTTAAAGGTACTAGTGGTGGCCTATACCACGATGTCGAAACTCATATGCCCAGAAATATTTCTACAATACTTGATAATTTGGTAAATATATGTTTAGCAGGTTAGTCAGCTTTAATAGAAAAAGATGCTTGACGGAATGAATATATTTTTTAAAACCGGCCAATTGCAGTGAAGCTCTGTTCCAATGGAAATTTTGTTATACACTGTAGTAAATGTCTCATCTAGCCCCAGCATTGGGCGACATTATGCAGAAGGGGGCCTTGGTGGGCATGAATATGTAAGGTTAATATTTATAAATTAATTATTAACATTAAAATTTTGATTTTATAGAATGAAAGTATGGATTTGGTAAGATATTCCATTTCCTGACTCCTTTACCGATGATAAAAAAATTTCCCAGAGCCAATATATCATATGATCATAGTTGACATTCCCGATCCCTGTCCTACTCCTAATTCTTCTTTCAATATCTGTATAGGTCTCATCACCAGTATATATGTGTTATACATTCCCATCCAACTGCCTCCTGTCTTTTATTGTTTCAAACGCAGCTCCTTTATCATATTATCTGTTATTGATTGTGTTCTCCAGTAATTTCAACAAACAAATTTAACTGCCTTCCTTTGCACGTCCTTCAACTTCTGTATTTGACACCCACAATGCGGGTCTCATACTACCCCACCACTCAAAGCAACGGTCTGATCAAAGTTTTGTAACCCAGTTTTCTCAGTTTCCTAGTACATCCCATCATCAACCGTTCCTGACATTTAACCTCTCACTACCACTTTCCCAACGTGTTCCGCACAATTGAGTTTATTTCCAAAAGCTATGTCAAAATACCTTCCACTACCAATTCCCTCTTCACGCTAAAATAATACGAAAGTAGGCTGAAAATAAATGCACACATGCTTGAAGAATACGAATAAAAACAAATAGCAAGATTGTGCGAAAAGTACATTGAAGTACAATTTTTAAGCTTCAGAATCACCATGTTTGAAGTCTTTGAATTCACCCAGCGTATTTTGAGAAGCGGAAGTATGGAGACGTATTCTAGTGGTATGTCAACGCTAGTTAAACAGCGACTGTTATCGAATTTTTAACTGCTGTTCAAATGCTTCCCACTGAGATTCGTCGTCGCTTGAAGGCTATTTATGGTGACGATGCTGTTGATAAGTCTAATGTAAATCGATGGACAGTAAAATTTCGTGATTGCGAGCCTGGAAAAGCCATAATTGTTGATGAAAAACGCAACGGACGTCCGATCACTGCGATAAACATCGCAAACTTGTCGACGAGTTGATTCAGTATGGCTCAAAAACGTATCGCAGACCATCCAAGGAACGTGTCGGCTTCATTGTTGATCAATTGGGATACGCTAATTTTTTTTTTTTTTTATTTTTTTTTTTTTTTTTTTTTACGCTTCGTCATTAGAGGCGGGATGGAACTGGGGACAAGGAGTGGGCAGAAATTCGGCCATGGATTTTTTTTTGAAGGAAGCATCCCGGCATTCGCCTGGAGTGATTTGGGGAAACCATGGAAAACCGAAATCTTGATGTTCGGACGGGGATTAGAACCCGCGTCCTCCCGAATACGAGGCCAGAACGTTAACCGTTCACCCACCATGCTCGGTGTAGAGGCTCTGGGAAACCGGAAGTTTGAACCGATCCCAGACCTTCCTTACTCCCCCTATCTTGCGCCTTGCGATTTTTTTTATTTTTTTTCCCCCTCTACTGAAGAGAGACCACAAAGGTAATCATTATACATTGGAAGATGAGGTGAAGCCGGCTGTCAAATCCTTGATTTGAGAAAAATCAAGAGCATTTATTAGGGACGGAATAAAAAAAAAATTAAATAATTACATAGTGCTGGCTGTATGGTCTTGTAGCCAAATGCAATTTAAAAAAATATACATACAAAACCTTAATTTTTGTATTTATCCAGCCCACCTAACGAGTTAAATCGTCAAGGCATTTATTTTCATTCCGTATTGACTTACACAGCTAAATATCCTGTCCATATCACCCTGAAACTGTACTTAGTCCTTTGTCGTATTAATTCAATTCCGTAGCATTATGACTCAAAAATTTTGTGACGCCTTCTTGTCCTGTATAGATTTATTTTAATTATCACTTTAGAAATCATTTTTATGTATTTAATTATGTATCTTATTTAACAAACTTGTATCTATGTATATGGTGTATTGGCCATCCTTCCGTAGTTGCCTGTTAAACAGTTATAAATGAAAACATCATCTGTTATACGATGTTTTCATTTACTACTGTCTCTAAGCTTTCACTAGTGTTGATGTTTCGCTAGCAAGATGAATGGCACGGCGAAGTTTTTGAAATACCTGTAGGGAGGAGGGATGTGTATCTGGTATGTAGAGAAAGGGGAGAAGAGTGCTGTGTCAACATTTACCCCAGTCGGTCTGTTCGATGTCTTTGCGCAGTGTGACAAATGCCAGTGTCAACGCGTGGGCGCCTCGTGTTTATGTTGGCAACGGACATGCGAACTGCATCAGCCCTGCGCCGCATGCATTATTTACTAGCGGCCGGCGCCATTCATTATACGCTGACCTTTTGTCTCACTTTTCGAAACAAGTGCTTGCTGGATGTCCTGCTTTTGTCACCTCAAGTTCAACTGTTTGCAATAGTGCTGAACTTGATTTCCATATTTTTATTTACTTCGAACGGCACAAAGATACAAAGATAATAATTATATTGAATTCAGTGATAGAATGCTCCATAGTTTTGACTTTTAATTTTGGAAGGGATGCACTTGTTGAGATACCAGCAGCTGTAGCCTTCCACTATGCTAGGCTTATCTTTATAATTGTGTGGGTGTAGCTGTCTACCGAACAGAGCTTGGTGGTTGAGCGGTAACTCTCTGGCCTCGCATTCACCAACCTGATAGGGATTTTCCATGTATTCTCGAAATAATTCCAGGCGAGTGCCGGGATGGTTCCTTTAAAAGGCCATGGTCGAATAACTTCCCATTCCTTGCTCACCTCAGCCTCTAATGACCTCGACGTCGACGAGGCGTAAAGCCATTAGCAGACAAAACTTCCTGCATTGAAGCTTTTATGTGGGTTTCCCGTTGAATCATAGTCGTTCCATAAAATTTATTAGTAAAACATTTATCTCTCCCCCTTGTGTTTCTAGCTTCCTTCACGTCGAATACGTTAAATGGACTGTAGCGTGGCAGCAAGTAGTGCAGAATTTTTAATTCCCAGTTGCCCGCGAAAATTTAGTCATAGTATTCAGTGGGAGGAGGCCGCTAGATGTTATATTACTGTTCTCATGAGGTAGTAGTTTTATTTTACATAGAAACTCCGTAGCTATGTGTGCTGAATTACCTTCTGATCTCAAATAGGATGACAATCGGAAAGGCTAACGTGAATTCTTGACTTAAAGTGTTAATTAGTTTTAACAGAATGGTTCGAAATGCAGATATCTTAATTTATTGCAAAAGGTCCTGCCATACACATATTCTGACGAACATCTACCATATGATGGGGTGAACAAATCACACGATACTTTAGGTGACACAAGTTTTATTTTAACATTTAAACTGTTTCAATCCCCAACACTTAACTGGAGATGAACTTATCAACTGACAATGTTTCTAAAATGAGTCAGTCTTATTATGTTGTTTCTCGCGGTGGAGCCGCGTCGTCTTATTAAAGCTGACGTTTCAGCCACCATTCTGTGCCTTCCATCAGAGGAGTGATGAAAGCCACGACACGAATAGATACAATGACCGCTGTAGTCTATGCAATCATTTGATGAGTCAGTATACTCCCATATCTAACATGTAACAAATAATCCAGCATGTAACATATTATACGAGTGAACAGACTGAATAAACGAAGCAACAATCTAATAAGGCAGTAAATGCAATAAAGCAGCCAGGAAGAATCGTAATTGTCTTACCTGTGGTGAAGGCTCTACTCATTACATCTCTGACTGGTCTACAACTGAAGCGATCAAACATTGCAGAGTAAATAGTGAAGGACGGTAATATGATGGTGTGTTCTTTTTTCGGCACGCGAGTAACGCGCATATCGTATTCTCGAGTCCGCTTTTATTTAATTTTTACAACCTTCATCTTCAATTATTTGTTTCATATATTCTAATCTTTGTCTACCTCCACAGAACTTTCCGTCAACTTTTTCCTCCACTAACAAATTAACGAATCCTATATGGCTCAGATTATGACCTACCATCCTGTCTCTTTTTTCTGTTAGACTTTTCCTCAAACATCTTTCCTCACCCATTATTCCCAAAATACGTCCATTTCGTACTTTATCTATCCTCTTAATTTTCAGCATCATTCTATAGCACCACATTTCATATGCTTCAATTTTCCTTCTTTCCGGTATTCCTAAAGTCCATGCTTCGCTACCATAATGAGCTGTGTTCCACACATAGAATCTATCTGAGTCCTGTATTAATATTTGAAACTAAAAGATTTCTCTTTTTTTACTAAGGCTCTTTTGCCGGTGTTACACGGCTTTTAACAGCATCCCCGCTTCGCTATCAGTTGTAATTTTACTTCCTAAGTAGCAGAATTCACTTACTTCCTTCTCCAGTAGCATCAGACCCTATTTTTATATTTAATCTACGATTATTGCTATAATTTCTGTTACATTTCATGACTTTTGTCTTGCTTTGGTTAGACAAAAATCTACCTTCAGTATGCCGTTCAGTAACTTCTCAATATCCTCAAACCGTTCTGTTAACAGGACAATGATCTGCATAGAAACCACCTCCTAGCGCAGACAGATCATTTAAGATATTAACTTGTAAATGAATACAGCCAAGAAATGTGGACAAGAGTAAACCATATGTAATGCCATAATACCAACGGAAATAGATATCGAGACGAAAAAATTGGAGAGAATGTTCCTGTGATTTTAAAGCTAGAGACCGAGCGTGGTGGATGAGCGGTAACACTCTGTAGCATTCGGGAGGACGCCGGTTCGAATCCCCGTCCGGGCATCCAGATTTGGGTTTTCCATGGTTTCCCCAAATCACTCCAGGTGAATGCCGGGACGCTTCGATCAAAAGTCCATGGCAGAATTCCTTCGCGATCCTTGTCGCCAACCCCATCCCGCCTCTAATGACCTCGACGTCGACGAGGCGTAAAACCATAAAAAAAATTAAAGCTAGATCTTTATTCTAAATGCGCCGAAGAGAGAGTATTTCATGCGACGAAGATGAGATTCCGTGCAGTACACGATTTACGTATTACTTTGTCTGCTAGTGAGAATTTAGTCGTCATGCGCAGACACCGACGCAGATGTTGATTAGCCCTTGGTAAACGGGGCGTATTGTGCTGACAATGAGACAAGGTAAGACGTGCTGCACTAGTAAAATACAAATTTAATTTTTATGATAAATTGAGACCTGAATAACACTAATTATCTGAAAAAACCATACAGCGATCATTCTTTTGTTCTTGAGGTTTTCGTTCGTATTCGGTTTATCCGTTCGTGTAAGACTGGTATAAGTTCACCTCGATCCCATGTGGGAACAGCCTCGCCAATGTGGATTTTAATCTTAAAATGGAAAAGTACAGGTTGAGTCAAAAATAACTTTATAATTTTGGAATAATATAGAAATTTGTTGAGACAACTTACAGAATCGATAGATGTGTCATTTTGTAGCAGACAATCTCAATTTTGATGCATACGTGCATCAGTACACCATTCCGCCACCAGGAGCTCCAGCGCAGTGCCCAGTTAAAATGGCTACTTTCACTGGTGCGGTGTTTTTCTTGAAACGAAATCTGCAACAGTTGTTCTGCTTAAATTTCGCACCGAATACGCTAAAGAAACTCCAAGCAGGCCTACAATTTAATCTTCGCACAACAACTTGATACTAAATCACCAGGTCGCCCGCGTGTTGATGATTGCCGCACAGGTTAGGGAGAGCTTTGCCCGCAGTCCACAAAAATCAGCCCGGCGTGGGTCTCGTGAGACTGACAGTCCACAAAAGACTGTTTGGCGAGTACTGCGTAGACGTTCACACTTGAAACAATACAGATTCACAATGGCATAGCACATTAATGATGCAAATAGGGTTGTTGGTGGGGTATTCCGTGCGAAAATATTGCATCGGATGGAGGACGACAAGACATTTCTGAACACTATAATCTTCTGCCATGAGTCAACATTTCATATCAGTGGTATGGTGAACACCCACAACTTCAGAAAATGGGGCAGCGGAAATCCACATCCAACAGTGGAACACGTTCGTGACAGCCTCAAAGTTAATGTGTTTTGTGCCCTCACCAACATAAAAGTGTACGGCCCTTCCTTCTTCATGGAGAAAAGTGTCACTGGTATTGTGTATTGTATATGCTTGAAAACTTTTTAATTTCACAGATCGATGAAAATGACCGAGATGGGATGGTTTACTACCAGCAAGACAGTGTAGGTCTACCACCGCATTTCCTCACGGAACTTCTGTTTCTTCGATAATCGCTTCCCAGGTCGGTAGATTGGCCGTAAAGGGCCAATCACATGGCCACCTCGCTCCCCAGACTTGACACCATATCATGTGTATATTCCTCTCCTACCAAACAATTTGGCCGACCAGAAAAATTGAATCTACCCTGCCGTTGCACAAGTTAAGCCCGATTTGCTGCAACGAGTGTGGGAAGAAATTAATTGCCGATGGGATGTTTTTCACAAGACAAATGGTGGTCACATCGAACCAAAATGACACTTGTCACTTTTATGCCAAAATTGAGGTTTTTTGCTGCAAAATGACACATCTACCGATTCTGTACGTTATCACAATAAATTTCTATATCATTCTAAAGTTGTAAAGTCCTTTTTGACTCAGGCTGTATTGTAAATTAACGATTAATTACACACAACAGTGAATACGAAACTAATCTGTTACCATTTATTAATAACTAGGTGGCCCGTGCGAAAATTTCGCGAATATGCGATGAATAGCGAGGCTGATGGTTTGTACTAAAGTGAAAGATTGTAGCAACTGTTTATTTGTAAACTGAAATAGGAACGTAGCAAAACATTTACGTCTTACGAAATGATCAAATGTTTCCCTAACAGAAACAAAAATATCCCCAAATCACCTTCATCTAGAAAACACACACATTTTTTCAGTAGCTGTGTGATGTGTGGTGCTGCTTACCGATGCCAGCGGGGCCTAGCGGCATGACTGACTGAACTATTGCATACCAGTGATCACGATTGTTCATAATCTTGCCATTTACGGAACGTCCATAAACTACGTAGCTCCATTTTGGCATCCTGTGAACCCCCCCCCCTCCCCCCACGTAGTCCGACGTGGATTTACGTCTACCGCTCCCTCTCCCCCACATAGCACTTAGATTTTTCCCCATGTTGATTCCAGAAGACATTTTGTACTGTTTTCTCTTGTCAGACTGTAGTAAATTACATAGGAGATAATTAAATGACGGATGTAAATATCCACATGTTGTGTGTTCTATACCTCATTTTAACAGTGACAAATAATATAAATGAATAGCTACGTAGCCTGGCTCGGAGTCCCCCCCCCCCTTTTCCCACGTAGTCCAGCGTAGCTTTCCAGCCAACCCACCCCCCAGACCGAGCAACGTAGTTTATGGACGTCCCTTAGGGGCTAAATTTCGAAAAATCCCTTGCTTAATTAGCGATGTTACCAAAACGGAGAACTTAATCTTTAAAATGATACCTCATTTATCGATTTTGCTTAAGTATTTAGGGAGACATATGATTGGACACAAAAAAACACACATTTTAGAATTGATATGTATGATATTTGCATTTAAAAGAAGGCAAGTAGTTACAAAACGTGTTGAACGGCAATGTATAGATGTGGTGAGCAAGGTAACAAAGTTTTACTGGCACAGTGTGCAAGCAGGAAGATCACCAGATTAGATGCACACGCAATTCAGATAGACACGGCGTCAATGTTATTACGCATCGAATCAGTTGGGCTAATGGGGGCTGAAAGCACAATTAGGGACTGATCGCGTAATCCCGCTGTACAATGCCGGCTATTCTTCACAGTGTGGCAATTACTCTGCTTTGGGAGACAACTACCCCGCATCAACGGACAGTAACTGCTGTACTCTTTACTCCCCTCCACTTCAGAGCCGCGAAGAAACAAATGCAAGCTATTTATTACAAACAAGTGTGCGTAATGCGCAAATAAACAAGGAGAAAGAAGTGACGGACTAATCCCTGGCTGATAACACGACACTGCGTTTTTGAAAAAGCTAAATGATGGTTTCCTAAAAATAATTTTTGATGCTGATTTAATAAATGTACTCAGATTTTATGTAGTGCGTCATGTTTTAAAACACATTGTAATTAAAACTTTTATTGCAAACATGTTCTAACACACTTTTTTGTCTCTTATCGTTGGGTTGAAACCTAGAAATCAAGTAATTTCACTGAATATTGAATAGTATGATTTTCTAATTTTATGATCAAGGAATTAAACGCGTAAAAAACACATTATTATTTCTATTTTTTTGAATTACGTAACTCTTGTCTGTATTTAATTTTGCTTGTTTAATAAAAATATATATTTTGGATGTTAAAAACTTTTAGGAAACTTCAGACTAGATTAGAAAAATGTACGTTAACACATTTTTAAATCATTTCGCGTTGAAAATCTTACAGCATGCTGAATTAAATCTCCTCTGTCGCGATTTTTTCCTCCTCCTAATCCAAATTAAACTCGCTTTTCAACATTAAATAATAATCGGTTATCATATTTACATTCCACTTTATCTGATACCTTATTCCACGTCTTTTGTGGCCTCGTGAACACTTTTACTTCGTTCTTTATCGACATCAAGTAAATTTTCAGGGAAAAAGTTAATATGTGACACTAGAAAATGAAGTTCTGAAGTTTTAAACTCATACTGTATTTTCATATGCTTTATCTTCCGTTAAGGGATTTGAATACCAACAAAAAAAAACTTCATTGAATTTCCAAAGTTAGGTTCTTTGGAAGATATAACGGAAATCGACAGCACGGGCAACTCATATTTGCTAAGTCCGCCGTCTAATGAACGGTAAATCCCATTTTGCGTTCTGCAAAACAAAATAATAGTGATGGAGTATAACATGTAACAAATTTGTAATCACTTCCAAAAATAGATTTAGCACACACAATTATATCCAAACAGCAGGAACTTCGCTGTGCAGCAACGGATTGTCCTCGAAGTTGCTCAGGGCGGATATTGTTCAGTGTGCCACATGGACTGGGATTTGGGATAATGTGGATTCAAAATTTGGTATAACATTAATTTATTTTTTTCCTGAAACAAATACACGCAGATTTCGAGATGATTCTTGAATACAAAACGTCTCGTTAACGTTCGTGGAAAACATCCATAATTCCACAACCTGGACGAGCCGCCGAGAATGAAGACAGTATCCACTAGCTACCAACAAGCAACAGAAAAGTCTTCATGAAATCGTGGAGAATCAAATGTGCACAAATTTGTCGATTGTGCCATTGACTTAAAATATTCATAGCCAGAATTGGAAAACTGTAAAGATTGAACTTGGTTCGATAGCTTTTGATTTGCTTGAGTAAGATTCTTTTTGATTTTTGCATTTACTAAACTAGGTAGAAATCTGTATCTCATTTCTATTGAAGTAAGTTGTTCATGTTACGCAGTCGAATTAACATCTGGTATCACTGCTTGTAGAAACAATTCTTATTTTAAAATGGAGGGCTGGAGAACAGAGAATCAAGTGACAGTTGTCTGTGAAAATTCGAGACCGTAGCTATTTCCTTTCTTAGAAACTGACTACCGATGCTTTTCGATGGCTTGAAAGTTAGGACTTCAAACTCATATCTGTTATTTTGTTTCTTTACGTATTTAAATTTATAATGTAAATCCACGTGAAATAATAACAACTAATTAACTCTGAGGAACCACTTCATGTCAGCATATATATACAGACTCATCAGAGCACACCAATGTGGAACAATGCGCAGAGACAACATATAGTTTCTTTTGAACTGTGTATATTTCTAAGGTGAGAAGGCGCTAGTTGTAGTTGCAGACAGCAAGCAGACGATTGCTGTTAGTCAGCTGTGTGGCAGATCAATACGGCTGCGAGGCCAGGAGCCTGGACAGACCGCCGCCAGCCTAGTACAAGGCAGGCATACCTGCGGTAGGCAATATAAACTATCCTCACCACACCTCAACCCAGTCCACAGGCATTTAAATGAGTAGGTACATTTTATTTTACGAATGATTTACCCCCTCCTCCCCCCCAAAAAATTTGACGTGTAAGTGGAGACTTTCCCGGCGTAATGATGCAATGAAATCCTTTCGGGTGTTCAGCCGAAGTGTTGTATTAACACGAAGTTTCCACAGCTAACTCTGCTGTCTTCATCAGGTTTCAGATGTCTTCTAGCTGTCGCAAGCTGACTGTCACCACCTAGAAAGCTAGAAGACACCTGAAACCTGATGAAGACAGCAGAGTTAGCTGTCGAAACAGCACTTTGCGGCTGAACACCCGAAAGGATTTCATTGCAAAAAAAAAAAAAAAAAATTGTGCAAGATGGTTGTCACGATTGCTCACTCCACAACAAATGCGAAATCACAGGTGGACATCTGACACCGTCTGTAGGTATTTAATAAGAACCCAACCGACTTTTGCGGCGTTTTCTGTGTACAAAACGTAAGTTTATCAATACACACCGGAAACGAAACCACAGTCAAAACAGTGAGCTGTACGAGGCAGATCGGCTTCGAAGAAAACGAAATGCGTTCTTTCAGCTGGAAAGATGATGGCTTCAGTTTCTTGGAACGCAAATGGAATTTTCTTAACTGATTATTTGAACGGGGGAAAAAACCATTACTAGCGCATCCTAAGTAAGCAATTGCAGAAAAACGTCTGGGAATAGCCTTTTTTTTTTTTAACAGTTTAACGTCCCTTTTTAACAACGTGGTCTTCAGAGACGGGAAAGGATGGGGGCAAGGAATGGGAAGGAATTCGGCCATGGCCTTTTGAAGGAAGCATCCCTTCATTCACCTGGAGTGATTTGGGGAAACCATGGAAAACCCAAATCTGGATGCCCGGACGGGGATTCGAACCGCCGTCCTCCCGAATGCGAGGCCAGAACGCTATCCGTTACACCACCACGCTCGGTGGGGAATAGCCAAAAAGAAGGTCCTGCGCCATTGCGTTCAAGCCGCGTCGCTCAGGAAATTTGAGTCAACAACTGTTTCAAATCCTGCCACATCCACCCTACCACCCGATATCGCTCCTTCGAATTACCATTCGATCCAGCAACTCGAAACTTTCCTAGCTGAACACAAATTTCGGTCAAATGAAGAGGTCCTACAGAAGAAGAGGCTTGAATAAACCCATCACTACGAAGGAATAACAAAGCTAGAGACACGTTGGAGCAATTGTGTTGAACTTCGAAGAGACTATATCGAAAAATAAAATACGTTTCAAAACCTCTTTAATATCAAACTAAGATACTTATCAAACCGCCTTCGTAATACCCCTGTCTTTTGCCAACATCCATACACGTCTCATTGCCAACGCATCCCTAATACACCCCAAACACTATCTTATATGCCCCCCAACTTCAAATAAATTCCATCCCAGCTCCTTTATCTTATTAGTTACTAATGTGCTCTATGATAATGTCCACAAACAAATCTAGCTGCCATCATTTGGATACTTCTCCTATTAAAGTATTTGATATCTATAATGTGGTTCCCCTATTATTTCACCATATTCATGCAAGGACGAAATCGAAGTTTTCTATGTCATTTCACTTATTTCCCTGCAACAACATCATCTTATCGCCTTCCTGATTAGATGCAATTCTTAGAAACATTTCCCCTTCTACCCTCCCAAAAAGTCCTACCCAACGGAGTTTAATTAAACTTGCTGTTCATAACTTCACAAAACTATAACTTCCGCTTTTAGTGTTGTGGAACGAGCGTTCTAATGACAGGACGAGTGCCACGTACAGTTCACTTTCAAGTCCAAAGTAAATTTGTCATGTTTTAAAAAATAACTAAAGAGCGTAAGGACTTGAAGAAACAGTCATAAGTAGAAACATGGATAAGCTAATTCCAAAACGGGAAAAAACAGTACAGTAACGTTAATTTTTTTCCATCGATGGTTCAGTTTACTATGTTAACAAAAAAACTGTCCCCGAATGTTTATATGAGCTGAAATCTATCAATAGAAACTTTGTGCCAATATCTCACATATAAATGGATTAACACATTCGTAAAATTTTCTCATGGTTCCTACGAAATTCGAATTTGAACTAAAATAGAATAATTAAAACTTATGCCTCAAGGCTGCAGTCTACAACTACATTTTAATAATTCTTCTTGAGATCTACAAAAGAATTTATGTTCAATAAGCATGCACTACAGAACTGTTAACATCCGCTCTCATCAGATCCAAATTACCGTCAAGTTACGCAGCAGAAGCCATAGCGATCAATATTAAAAAGTGATCTGGGAAAATAGGCACATAACTGTCACATTTATAATTTAAGAAACGCTCTTGACAATATTATGACGAAAAGACACTAGCTTATTACCCGTGATTTCATACGCGTGGACTTAGAATTTTATTGCTAGAATTGTATATAAAAAGCTGAAAGTTACGTAAAATGTTTCACAAAAAAGCACCATACTATTCTACAATTGAACCTGACCAGTGAAGAGAACAAATTTGCTACATGTTTAAGAATGGTAACAAACTAAAGTGGAGGGGGTGGGGGAGGAATTAACTGTGGGAGACAACCTACCATAGTCCCTCCGGCAGGTGTGGTTTATAATTACATTACTTTCTTGCGACATCTTATGTCAACATCTTAGTACACCACGTTTTTGTTTTTGCTGTACTTTGCTAAGATATGCAGCCTTTGAGGGTTGGAAACCCGTGAGCTAGTTACTACACAAACTGAATAAGATAGAAACAAAGCCTGAGCGGCCGATATAATAATATAGACACACACGTTATCCGTCTGTCTGTCGCCTTTCAGCTAGTTTTCAAAATTTCATGACAAGATATGTTATTTATATCGAAAAAGGTATCCTATGTCCTTCCTAGTGATACATAGAATTTCCTTGTAAAATTTCGTCAAGATCATCACTCACTTCACGTGGATATATAACGGAACAGCCAGAGAGATATAGTTACTTTCACCTTTATAATATTACGTAGATGTAGAAGGTAAAAACTTACGAAATAATCAGCTTTACGTAGTAGTAGATTTTTATACTTACTGAGAAGTTTAGAAATTACAATTATTTATTTTAGATGAATGTCAAGGCCTAAATATTTGACTAGAAGCCATCTAAAATTCACTAACCACTTTGTTTTTAATATTTTAAATCAACAACGCAAAGCTTACCACTGTTAGATCAGTAATTAAAAGCCGCTTCCAGGCAACCTTACAGCGAACACTGCAATAATAAGCCCAGCAATAATTGCCCTCTTCTTACTTTAACATAATGCGTAACCTTGTTGGCAGACGTTGTTAAAAATAGTGTGAGGCAGTTGGTCAAAGATACAGAATCCTCTGTGTACGAGAGCACCCTGTGCTGTGGTGAATTTAATGGCCTCTAGAAGCCGCGGGAAGCAATTAGCTGCTACAACGGTGGGCAGCCGTGCTGCAAAACAGTATAACAAACAAAGGCCGCCCAAGGCAGGAGGTACTCACATTTACAGTGACTTTAGACTCCCTACGCAGAACTTTAAGAACGGGGGCGTCTATTAATTACGTGAGGTGAATTGGGGGGGGGGGTGTACGATAAAATCTCCCCAAATCTCACAAATGGAGGGGGGGGGGGGGGAGGTCGACGGAAATCTCACGTCATATTTTTAAATTCTTGATAGACAGTAGAGCCAAAAATGGTCCACAAACAACGCGGATATCGACTTTGGGGGGGGGGGGGTTATAAGGTCTACAAACGACACGGATACAGACTTTAGGGGGGTTATAACCACCCTCGGAAGCAGTAGAACTAAAAAAAACTACGAGGTCAGTCGGCAGTGGGGAGAGGGGAGGGGGTGTCCGGAATTCCGGAAAAAACGCTCACGTAATTAATGGACGCCCCAAACCAATAAAGCAGTTTCTTCCTTTTTATATAAAACAGAAAATATATAAGTATTAGATGGAAATAGAAGAAAAAATTAACCTTTTGAGATATCTAAATGTCTCTCACATACAAATGAGACTAAGCTGCCATCAGAGCAAGTCGCCAAATAGTAAGATTTTGTTGTACAAATATAGATTTCTTGAAAAGCGTATTTAAGGTCCAAAAAATAGATATTGCGTACACAAATTATTTAAAATGTCGTTTCTGAATAACGTATTCACCACACATCTCTTCTCAATCAAGGGAGCTAGCTCGCTACAGTCCTCTTCAAACTTCGTCAAACATTCCTGAAAATACAGTAAGACAGATAAGAAAGGAAAATTGGACGATTACAACTCCTGCAGCACGATAGTCTTTATACTTAAATAGCAGTCATAGAGCAGTTGTGTACAGTTAAATGGAACATTTAAAAGATACTTTGTTGTCTGCTGTTTGCCACATTCTGCACCTCTTGCAAGGAGCCCCGCTTCTTCAATTGAAGAGTCTTCATAAAACTACTAGAATGAGAGAAACTGAAAAACTCTAACAGCATACTGATTAATTCTTTAAGTGGAAAAGACCGTAACGCACACAACTCCTGGAAACTGTGAACTTAATTATCTCCACTTTGATACATGCATAACAAGATACTCCAATTCATACAAACGTGTTTCGTAGAGAAAACTCAGCCACATGAGCAAGATCAACGTCATTTGTAAGAAATTTGAGGAACAGAAGTTTTTTCCATTGCAAGGAAAGTTACACAAATTATTAATAGTACTGCCAAAAAACAACATCAGCATACCATAAAATATAATAAATATACGAATTTCCAACAGCAAAAATTGCAAAACCACAAGCACAAAAATAATAATAACAAATTTTGCTGTCACAACGGCCTAGCTATAAGAGTAATGCCCAAAAGTAAAAATAATATTTTTAAAAGAATAAGCATTCATTCACTGGTTACAAGAATACAGGTGTTTTTGCATAAGTCTGTATGACAAATTATTTCTTTTCTATGTCCTTTTGCATTCGTAAGGTAATGGCAGTGTTCCACAACTGTCCAAAATCCGTGCTGAGCAAAAATTACCTTTCACAAGGCGGTCCAACAATCCACCGTCTTTTTGGTATAACTACACTGAAGAGCCAAAGAAACTGATATAGGCATGCGTATGCAAACCATGGAGGAACCATTGAAGTGAAGCCGGGCGGAGGAGGAGTGGGGGGCTAGGCCGATCCCATACAGACACGGGGTATATGTACAATAACCTCAAGGGGACTCTAGGATAAACGTAACGCCGCAATCTGGTGATGGATTATTATGTAACTGGATGAGACAAATAAAAAATGAAGAATAAATTGTTTTGATATCATGCTTAGTTTTAGAGATATTCTGTCTCAAACGTGAAATGTTTTTGGTTGAAATTCAGACGAAAAAAATTGTCAAAGTCAAATTTGATGACGGATTCTTATTTAAAAAGACGAGACAAATAAAAAATAAAGAATAAACAATTTCTATATCTCACCTAGTTCTCGAGATATACTGTATCAAAAGTGAGGTGTCTTGAGTTGAAATGCAGAAGAAACATTTCGCAAAAGTCAAATTTAATGATCGATTCTTATGTAACACGACGAGACAAATCGAAAATAAAGAATAAAATTTTTCGATATCTTGCTTAGTTTTCGGGATATACTGGGATTGGGTTGATATGCGGCCTGGATCAAAAATTAATTCTGCCAAAGCCACAATGGTGGACATGCAGAATGGATATTTCAGTTTTTTTACTACCACTTGTAGTTAGGTTGAAATGCGGCCTAGACCAGAATAAAAGTAGTTTTCTTGTTAACATACATCGTAAGCTTAATTGGAAATGTCTGGAAGTAGTTTCCATCGCGATATACGTTTGTCACTAAATTGGTTCTCATGAAATTACTAACAGTAATAGATAAATTCTTTGCCCCTTATGGAACAAAAAAACCATTCTGGTACAGACTGCATTTAGACCTAACCACAATCTCCATTAAATTGCCGCTACAGAATCAAACTATGTAGACATACCCACACACGCGTATTTGAATCGCAAACTGTATTTTGAGTAACAACATCAAGATTCCTAGATTGCACAGCATAATTTAACACATTTAATTTCATCATACACTGTCTGTATAAACTGCAACGTGACGAAAGAAAGCGCAATACTAAATTCACTGAATCGCGATGTAAAACACACCCCTTTAAATCTCATTTTTAACACTCGTTAAAAAGTAATGCTAGTCTATTATGTGCAAAATAGCAAGGTATGCTGATTTTCTACACTACACCAACAAAAATTTGAGAACAAAGTCATCGCATTGAGAGCTATGACTAAATATTTATAGACAGGCACCGAAGTTTGTAAAACCTACCGCCCACTTCAACAACGATAATTATAATTCAACTTACTTATGAAATGATATTCCAGGTTCTTTCCTCTCATGCCTATATGGCATTATAAAACACTTATACACATTACAAAATGAAATAATCACAGCATCTAACACAATGTGAACATCGCATTTGTTTGGGATCGCAATATCACCGCTGCCGCCACTGCGCATGCGCGAGAGTTTAGAGCTTGCTTCACAGATTTAACGTCACTTCTCCTCCATATATTTCCTTCCTCCATGATGCAAACACACAGATCTGTAAACACTCAGAGTACGGCGCTGGGGTCGGCAACGTCTATATAAGATAACAGGTGTCTGACGCGGGCGTTAGATCAGTTACTGCTGCTACAAGGGCAGGTTATCACGATTTAAGTGAGTTTGAACGTGGTATTATAGTCGGCAAACGAGAGATGGGATATAGCATCTCCGAGGTAGCGATGAGGTGGGGATTTTCCCGTACGACCATTTCACGAGTGCACCATGAATATCGGGAATCCGGTAAAACATCAAATCTCCTACATCGCTGCGGCCGGAAAAAAGATCCTGCAAGAACGGGACCAAGAGAAGTGCAGTGAAGAGAATCGTTCAACGTGACAGAAGTGCAACTCTTCCGCATATTGCTTCGGATTTGAATGCTGGGCCATCAACAATTGTCAGCGTGCGAACCATTCAACGAAACAACATGGATATGGGCTTTCGGAGCCGAAGGCCCACTCTTGTACCCTTGCTGAGTGCACGACACAAAGCTTTATGCCTCGCCTAGGCCCGTCAACACCGACATTGGACTGTTGATGATTAGCAACATGTTGCCTGGTCTGACGAGTCTCGTTCCTAATTGTATCGAGCGGATGGACGTGTACGGGTATGGAGAAAACCTCATGAATTAATGGACCCTGCAGGTCAGCAGGGGACTGTTCAAGCTGGTGGAGGCTCTGTAATAGTGTGGGGCGTGTGCAGTTGGAGTGACATGGGACCCCTGATACATCTAGATACTACTGTGACCGGTGACACGTACGTACGCATCCTGGTTGATCACCTGCATCCATTCATGTCCATTGTGCATTCGGACGGACTTGGGCAATTCCAGCAGGACAATGCGACACCCCACACGTCCGGAATTGCTACATAACAGAGTGGCTCCAGCAACACTTTTCTGAGTTTAAACACCTCCGCTGGCCACCGAACTCCCCAGACAGGAACATTATTTAGCATATCTGGGATGCCTTGCAACATGCCGTTCAGAAGAGACGTCCACTCCTCGTAGTCTTACGGATTTATGGGCAGCCCTGCAGGAAGCATGGTGTCAATTCCCTCCAGCACTACTTCAGACATTGATCGAGTCCATGCCACGTCATGTTACGGCACTTCTGCGTATTCGCGGGAGCCCTACACGATATTAGGCATGTGTACCAGTTTCTTTGGCTCTTCAGTGTAATATTCAACTTTGAGTTAATACGATACGTGCACTTTTTTGTACTTCTAGCTAAGTTATGAATCAATAGCATTAACTGTGCAGTGGAAGGTAAATACTGTGATTTTGAGCTCTGATGTTGTCCAACAGGAGGCAGACCGCTAATCTGGCCAATCGGGCGCGCCCTTTAATCGCCTTGCTGGCCGGCAGGCGGGCGTCTGATGCAATCTGATTGGGCCGCTTGCCGACGGCAATTGCCAACCCGCCGGTCGATAATCTACATTGGCCTGCGCTTTTTCTTCGCTCCTACATCACACGTCACTCTCTTATTTGCCAACGATTTACGAGCTAATTTTGAGTTGTCTCGCGCCCTGATAACAATTCCATCTTTAATTTCTCCTGCACGCGATGGTATTGTACATTTAAAAAATCAGTTTTGAGATATTCTCAAGATTTGGTAACACCCAAATACAGTTACACAATGTTCGGCAAGTTCTGCCATCACTAACAGATTTTTGATAAAAGGACAACTCAAGTAATATTGAATGATCTGCATTAAAGAGTAATACTTCGGATTTTGATATTTCGACTTAAGTTTTAATCATCGTCAACAGTTTACAGCTACTGGTTTTGTGTACAAGTCTCTCCATTTTCTTCTTTCTTCCCACCACCTCTTTGTCACCTCTTCTCCCCTCTCCTTTACATAGTCCTCCACTCCACTTCCTCTGCATCTTCATTTCATGGATTGCTCTTGGGAGTCTCTGTTCTTCCATTCTCTTTACATGCCCATTCCATCTTAGTCCGGCCTCCTCTATCATTTCCTGTATAGGTTCCAGTAATTTTAATACTGTTAAAAATTTCGTTACTAACAAGTACTCCTTACATTGACTACTACATTACCAAACGTTTAATAGAAGTGAATAACGGTGATGAACTTTTGAAATAGTCATCCGGATGTCAGTGGTAGGTTGCTGCTTGGTTCTTAATGCTAAGCTTCGTGAACATGACACACTGTATGGGTAATCACGTAATAGTCATTATAATGTCAATTTATTTTTCGTTTAAAGACCTTGAAGTATTACCACCGAAAGGTTCAGAAGGGTAAGTTCTTAAAGAACTGTACGGACAAAACAGAAAAGGTAAAGGTGGCCGTTAAATCAAAGAATTATGTGTCATACGCTATAATTCCTGAAAACCTTCGAAAATCTGGAATGGACAGCTATCGTTGCATTTACGTAAACTTCGTGCTTTCATAATTTTGCTCACAAAGCGTAGGAAAAAATGAAGCGGGTGAAGAGAGTGCTGCTCTTGTAAAGCATCCGTGATGACTAAATGTATATTACCTAGTATGTGAATAAAGAGTAGTGTGCACATGTAAAAAGAAGACCAAGCCTCTGATTTCAAACTTAGTGGGAAAGTTTTCATTTGTAGATTCAGAAGTCTGCGACTAGAATAAATTACCCAGGAAGATGTCTGACAATTTATTTCACACAATCAAAGAATTTAAAGTAAAACTTCACTCAATTTAAACGAAGGTATGCAGCGAAATAGTCATATCACAATGAATTAATAATAATAAACGGAATTTATCTGAGTTTCACATTACCAAATGCGACCTACGTTCTGGTTTAACGTAAATTGATAATCCAGTAGCTTAACATGGAAACTGAAGTGTGGGAAGTTGTGGTTTAAGTCTCGAAGCAACAACAAAGCGCTGGCACACTAAAACGGCATTTTACGGAACATAGAAAAATCAGTCAATATTTGCAGTGAAAATGTCACAGATCTGATTTACCAAGTTAGCCAATTTCTTTTAGCACTGTGCCCTATTAAAGCATGTTCATCTAGGTACGCCACCATCATTATCCGCCTTCTTTCTGAGTTCTAACGCGTAATGACCTCTTTCTTTCCTCTTTATGAGAACTCCTTCTGCCGTGTAAGAGAACTTCAAAGCGTAATTTAATTAACGTCGTTGCGCCGTTTGGCCGTAAAGGCCATTCAATTACCTCAGCGTTTCCATACTTTGTATGTATGTCTATTTAACTGACTATATGAATCAAAACACAAACTGAACACAACAGTCTACCTAATTTGCGTACCTTGATTAGAGTTTACCTTCACAAGAATTAACGCGCGCAATGCTCTCACATGGGCATTTTTGCTTAATAGACAATCCTCCCTCAGTCCCTACATGTAAAATCTTCATATAAAATAAATACATCATGTAATCCTAACGATACTATTCACAAGTAGTCGACTAGTAAACGAAACTCATTCTTTTTACATTGATGATGGAAAATATACAAATATTTATTGTGCTTTACGTCGGGAGAGGGTAATGAGTAGGGTTCGGATCTTTAGGAAAAGTCATATTTTTTTCCTGCCTTCTTTTTGAGCTGAAATGCAGAAATAAACACTGATTCAACGTTTCTGATTGTATTTAAATGTATTTTATATAGCCTATAAATGCATATTTGGGCCATTTTCCTAATTATGGTCATATTTCAGCAATTTTTATGGTCATATGGTCATATTTTGAGAAAAAAACTGGTAATTTTTGATAGAAGTTGTAGATGAAAAGAAATTAAGATAATTATTCAGAGAAATATATTCCTGTTATACATTGGAGAAAGAAACGAAACTAATTGTAACCAAATTGTTCAGAATTCACCAGTCAAGAATTAAAGTTATAAATTATTGTGACTCTCTAAACCTTAATGTTCCTCCCGCTTTTTAAATTCGATTATGCAGCAGCAGCATGCCTGTGACGAGCCGCGTCAATCAATGTCTCACTTGCGACGGTATCGCGGGAGTTGAGTCCACTGCAGTGACCCACCGATGAGTTGAGAGGAATCAATTGTCTTCCTATGATTCAGTACGGCGAAACTGCTGCTTAACGGGAAACCCGTCCCTACCTGGGTCAGGTATTCCCCACATACCAGACTCTACGCGTCGAAACAAGCACAAAGCCTTCAGCCACTCACGCACTGTCACTAATGCATTTGAAAATAATCCTGAACCAGTGTTAAATCTGCAGTGGATCTGTGAGTACCGCCATGCCGAAAACAAAACTTTCTGAAAGTGTAAAGTTACGGAGTTACGTAAAGGAATTTGGAGAGGAGTATTTTAGCACAGATGAAAGAGTTCTTTTCTGTAAATTATGTTAAACTAAAGTGAATGCAACAAAGCGATTTCATGTGCAGCAGCACTGCAATACATCAAGACACAAGAATAACGTAATACGACATTCAACTCGACAAAGCAAACAGCGACTTTTCTTGGATACATCTACAGCTTCGTCGTCTTCCAAATTATCAATTTTTTCTAAAGAACTCTGTGAAATGATGGTATCAGTCAACATCAGGCCCGCCGCTAGGGTGCAATACCGATTATGCCGCCCCCTGTCTAACTACAGCTAGTGGTGGATCTAGGAAATTTCCGAACCGGTTAAAAAAACTGTGAGATTGCCGCCCCCATTGTTGCCATACCGAGTGTCGCCGGTCGCCCGAAGCAGCTGTTGAGCAAAAAAAAAAAAAAAGAAATGTCGCCCGCTATATAATATCCTGTAAATTTCGTGGCAACTATCGCGGGGCGGCGACTGTCGATCACACTCGTTTTGCCGCCCCCCTTGATATGCCGCCCGCGTGCGATGCACGCCTTGCACGCCCGCTTACGGCGGGCCTGGCCAACATCCCACTTAATAAAGTGAACAATGAGCATTTCAAATCGTTCTTGGAGAAATACACAACACAGACGATTCCAACCGAATCAACATTGAGGAAGAACTATTTACCGTCTTGTTATGAAAATGTATTGCAGGCAATCAGAACTAAGATAGGCACCAATAAGATATGGGTATCAATGGATGAAAGTACTGATGCTTGTGGGAGATACGTTGTAAATGTTATCGTTGGAACCCTACTTTCTGACAGACCGGGTGATATATTTTTACTGGACTGTGAAGCTCTTGAATCAGTAAACCATTCAACAATTGCCGTCCGTTTCAACAACGCTATGAAACTGTTATGGAGCGGTGAAGTTAAGCGAAAACATGTCTTACTATTTGTGACCGACGCTGCGCCGCACATGGTAAAGGCTGGGAAATGTCTGAAGATGTTGTATCCTTCGATAGTGCATTTAACCTGTCTCGCTCGTGGATTACATAGAGTTGCCGAGGAAGTAAGACTAAATTTTCCTGATGTTGATAGGTGAATATCAAATGTAAAAAAGATTTTTGTTAAAGCTCCAATGAGAGTGGCAAAATTTAGAGAAGACGCACCTTCCATACCTCTTCCACCACAACCAGTACTTACTCGTTGGGGTACATGGCTCGATGCAGTTAGCTATTACTGTGAATATTATAAAAACATACGGAAAATAGTTTTTAATTTTGATAGCAGTGAAGCATCTTCCATAAAAATTGTCCAAGAACTGTTTTCCAGTAATTTGTTCAGAAATTTGGCGTACATAAAGTCAAGTTTTTCAGGCTTCACAACTGCGATTTTGCGTCTTGAAGAAATTGGTCTAGAACTGAATGAAAGTTTGGCGGTCGTTAAAAGTGTGGAAACCGAAATAGGCCAAGCAGGGGGCAGTGTAGCTAGTTTGCTGAAAAACAAATTTGATAAAGTGTTGTGTGGGAATAAGGGATATAAAACAATTTGTAAAATTAGTGAAATTTTACATGGTGGCGAATCTTTTTTGACTGAAGACGACCCACAACTAAATTTCAGTGACCTGACTCTGTTTAAGTACGCTCCCCTCACATCTTGCGATGTCGAACGAAGCTTCTCACACTACAAGACAGTTTTAAGTGACAACCGGAGAAAATTCCTCTTCGAGAACTTGAAGATGCATGTGGCTATATGCTGGCATCAAACAAGAATAAAAAATGGTATGTTCACTAATTCGCAACAAATGTATAGTGAATTTCCATTTTTAAAAGTAAAATTCTAGGAATCCACTCTTTTACAGGAACAAGAAAATAACTTTCAACAAAATTAATTTCCCAATCGTACAGTGAGTGCATAGAAGCAAATTATGCTGTCTACTTGAAAGCGACACAGCTACATAAAATAAATTATGTACATTTGAGCATTTTTAAATAATAAAAAATTTAATGTTAGGTCATATTTTGTCTCTTTTAGGTCATATTTACCTATTTTTAAGGTCATATTTGCCTGCATATTTCGCGATTTTTTTGGTCCTAAAGATCCGAACCCTAGTAATGAGGAAGGAACCGGAAGGACATCTGCCCTGCCCTTCATGAAGCAACAATCCAGGCAAAACGCCCAATGTCACCCAAAATTTTGTGAATTGTATAGTATATATACACATTCGAACGGAGCGATTTTTATATGAAAGCATGGAAAACCTAAATCTGGAAGCCCAGGCCTCGTCCACTGTAGATGAACGGTCGGTTTATACAGCCATGTGAAAGGTTTGTACCCCGGCGGTGACACCAGCGATTCTGGGAAGATTCCCGCCGAAGTATCGCTGTCAAATATTCCGCTCCGGGAATCGGTCAGTGCTTCCTTATTCCTTGCTCCTCCTCGAAATCGAGGGTTTCGATGCTGAAAAGGATTGGGCCATGGGCTTTTGATGGAACCATCCCCAGGCATTCGACAGGATTTCAGGCAGGGCCGGCGTTGGGGGAGGGGGGGAGACGGGGCAAATGTAACCCCGGCCCGCCGGCCAATGGACGCCCCAATGGCCGGCCAAAGGGGCCCTCCGACCCAAGGATCCACCAATTGTCGCTCGGGCAGTGGAATACTTTAAAAAAAAAAAAAAAAAAAAAAAAAAATGAGGTCCCAATGATTTTGCCACGGGTCTCAACCGGTTACGTCACTGCTTACAATGCTTACCCGAGGCCCGAGAATCCTACCGCAGGCCTTGTTTCCAGCTAACCATGGAAAACCGAAATCTGTATCGGCGGACGGGGATTCGAAACTGCTCACCCACCTCCCTAGGTCGGTCAGTGCTCCTATGTCTTCACGCGATTATACGTAGAAGTGAGAGTTGATATTCTGCTTAATGTGGCGTCCATAAACTTTATCATTCTATTCCTACTGAACAACCCTTGGTTCAGCTTATGAAATGCAACTGGTGACTTTCTTTCTGCATATTATCAGTGTTTCACTTAAATTGACAAATAATGGTGTTGCAATGAATCCTTTAAGCAATTCCACTTTTGTAGAAAGTTTTATAACAATAATATTTTCTAGCCTCAGAAAAACTGCTAAACGTTCCTTTCGCAGATATTGGATCTTCCCATCGACTTCGTGGAGCCGTAAAGCTATAAGGAATATTGAAGCACTGACCTATTTATTCCCGGAGCGGATAGGCTGAAATCTTCCCAGATCGTTAGTATCATCGCCGTGTGCAATCATTTCACATGGCTGTATTGCTAGTACATTAGCGGCCACATTATGTTCAAAAGTAATACGAATGTTGATCTAATCATTCTAAAATATTCAATTGGAATTAATAATTTGTTAATAGGTTTTGAATTACAGAACGCACATGTGTTTTGCACATGCTGGGTGCACACTTATCTTCTATTCCCTTTAATAAAACTGCAATCTTCCAACACAAACTTTAATTGTGTTATGGCTTACAGCTCGTATGAAAATGATGAAGTACCTGGAGGAAGGTTCCCACGTATCTGTATAAACAGGAGCGTCCGATGCTGAGGCCCGACTCCTATATACCGACCCTAATCAGTTAATCCTCTTTCTAGTAGGCGGCAGGACTGAATTCAATTATGCCGCGCCGTCCCATATCTGATTTAGAGTTGCTGGCCGCATTTTACCTTTCGATTGCTAATGCAATTTAAAACATTTTCTTAAAGAAAAATTTTATCTCTAGATTTAGTAAACACAACTAACTGCTTTATTTTTTTGGTTTGTTTTACATTGAAAATCGTTTACAGATGAAATAATAATAAGAACAGAATATTTTAAACAACTATGGAGGGGTTTGGAGTCAGGGACTGCATCAAGAATTAAATGAGGTTCTGGACAAGTCACCTCGAACAACGGAAGAATTTAAGCTAACAATTGATGATTTTATCTACTGACATCAGAGCAATGAAGTTGCTTGTCTATAATAACTACGGGATAGTCTAAAACGAATGCATCTTTCGCTACCACGTTTATTCATAGAGAACACCAATAGGTTACACATTAACAGCTCAGAATCAATAGCCAGATAATGGTGTTAGCACACTCATACCGATTGACATGATGGCAATCCGTCTTTTTTTGCATTAAAGTCCTAAATAATACTTTAATATAGGACTAAGTCAGTAACAGGTATGATAAAGGAGCTGGACTGGGAGTCATTGGAAGACAGCAGGAGGGAGAAGAGAGTGATGTTGGCGATTGGACTAGAAGGGATATTGGACGAAGAATTAGTAGCAGTGCATGGAAAGGAAAAGACGTCCATGGGCACAAGCTGGCAGTCGATTTCATGGATATAGGATTTTCATTTGTGGGTAAGGTTGTCAGGTATTGGAATAAATTACCAAAGGAAATGATAAATAATTTACCAAAAACGCTGAAGGAATTTAAAATTAAATTCCTTAAATGGCAAAAGAAAATGGATGGAGAAATTTAACACTCAAACTAAAAAATAAAAAAGGGGTAATTAGATGACTAGGGAAATTGCCACCAGAGCATGCGCTCCATTGCAATTAAATTCTATTCAATGTACGTTTTAAGATTTGGATGTATACTGAACAGTCCTATTCATTATGTTTATGAATAAACAAGGCGCATAATCGTGTTACATCACTCATAATGATAATTTTAAATTCGCATTTTTTTAGGCACGTAACATTTCTCCACGTACTGCAAGTTTACTTGAGACGAGAACCATAAAAGGTAAAATAGCAAGAAAATTAAAAAAGAATGGAAAATAAATTTTGAATGGAAACACACCGTTCTGACAGTCAGTTTGAGCAACTGAAAAGGAATCCAGATAGATTATAAAATGCATTGTCATCCAGTCTGAAGTACAGATGGGCGAACCGGTTAGTTGTTATCAATCTTTAGCGTTGCGCTAATGGTCGAAGAGTGTTTTCTGCGAACACAGCAGAAGACGAGCAGGTCAGACAATACGACCTCCGGTTCGTGGAATGGCAACAAGGTAAGGGAGAGGAGCAGGGAGTTGACAGCAGGGAAAGTCGGCTGGCACACAATGGGGGACATAAAGATAACCGTTTATCTGTGGTGGCTAAGTTCATAATCGTGGCTAATGGTAAAATCAGGCATTGTATTTCTTCCACAGTGGATCGCATGAGGAGAAAGTAGGACGATTAAGAAATATCTGGATAGTTGGATTTCAATCCAAAAACAATTAAGACAAAGGCACCTCCACATGGTAGCCAACCTCACAGATGAAAACATTACAGATATGGCTCTATTTTTACTGCTACAAAGTAACTCACAGTATAAAGGAGCAAGCATAAAGAATTGAGGTTTGTACATTCCTTTTTTATGTTGCGGTTGGATAGAAATGAAGGAATTTAAACCATACGATAAGATGCAGTGTTTAATCCGGGGGTCCCCAAACTTTTTACCCCTTCGACCCCTTGATAAGATATTTGCCTTCTTATCGACCCCCACGAGTATTTAATAAAAACATTAAATCATTTTTGGCATTTCTGATGCTAAGCAATAAGAAGGCCTGCATAAAAACTCAGCGAAATAATTTATAAAATCCACCCAATAACGTTAACAGAAAAACGAGATACTTTCCACTATTATTACAATATCAAAAAATAGGAACAAAACTATGGATAGATGGAATAAATTTCAAATAAAGACATAAAAAGAACAGATGGTTGTTGTACTGTTTTAACTTGTCACATATTTCATCATTTACTTCGCATGACTTCGCAAACAGACGAGAATTGAGAGGATGAGCTTTAATTTATTGACCTGATTTTTTATAGAGAATTCCTATTTTCTTTCCCGTACAGTGGTTACTTAATTGATTATCTTTAGTACTAATCGACCCCTCTCTATTAACCGACCCCTGGAGATCTCTTATCGACCCCAAGGGGTCGGTATCGACCACTTTGGGGACCCCTAGTTTAATCGAACACAAAATGCTAGTATGATCCTTCGACCAACATCGCTCTTACAGTAATTACTATGTTATGAACAAAACATTAATTTATTTTCACCTATGAGAATAGCTACCGAACAGAACTACAAATATCTGGTGCCACGTTGGCAGAAGACAAGTCACAATGCTGTCTTAGACTATAGAATGCCCTTAATGATGGCGACAGGACGAAACCACCACCCAAAAAAAGAACTGTATAAGGAAGCTATCTGAATGCTATCTTAAGCTCAAAGGAAGACGATAAAATCATCTTTCTTGAACACCTCGAAAATTTCAATCACCTTAATTCGTCGGTAGTTCCATTCAATGCTACCGCCTTTGCGGTTTAACACAGAAACAACCAAACAACTGTTTTTATGTCACTATAAATGTTAAATACAGTAACGAAAAATGCTAGAGAGACGAGAGTTAACTAGAGATGTGAGAAGGAGCACACTCCAACTGACACTTCTGCATTTGGAGTTATCTGTCCCGTCCAATTGGGCTGCTAGTTGACCCTATGTGATTGAACTTGTCTGCTACCAGCATCAATCAACAAGGAGAAGTCAAGCCACTCTACAACTCAATGTATGTGCCTGCCAACATTTTGCCCTCTCCCTCCCTATAACAAAGCACCAACACAAACTGACGGATTGCGCCCCCGCATACATTGAGATTTATGAAAGGTCGAGTAAACAGTTAAATTTTCCCTTCAGTGCTGCAGATACAATTGGCGTCTCTCAGATTCGGATGCGAGCTGAACAATATCAGCTACGGGAACTGTCAATCATAACCGCAATGTCGTAAAGATGAAGTCAAGTCAGGCTGGAGGATGTGTTCGAAGATGTGGCTTGGACTGTTCTTAGAAAACACCAATTACGAATAATTTAATATTTACATTTTATTTGCAATTCACTTTATTATTTTGAACATAACGATAAATATTTATACGTGTTAATTTCTTCCTACATACTATTTCCACTAACATTAGGATATTTGATATTTGGCATTTATGCCTTTCTTGAGTAGCCCCCATAAATTTGCTCCTACCATTTCCAAGCACTTGCTTAACTGTCTGCCTTCCCACTAATCATGTTACTGCGTCGATTTGTGCAATGGGTGTGTGCTGTGGTAATGCGAGAAACGAGGAGTATGGTACTGTCGGCTTTTTGTTGCTGTTTTTTTTATGCCGAATTTTTTTATTGCGTTGTTTCATGAAAGCTGTGAAAACTGAATACTGAATAAACCAGTGCGTTTATCAGTATATAATTCATGCATACCTACAATTTAAGGGCAGTGGAGATGCCACAATGCAAATGATAGAATCAAAACCTCTCATGCTCGCCATGCAAACATTTCTAGACTCTCTGAATTGTCCACTTCAGAACGAGTAACTCTAACCCCGAAATACTGATTTGAAATTCGCTTTCAGTGGAATAGGCATGATGAAAATTGGCCACACCGTCACGAAACATTGAGACGCTGATTCAAATGATTTATTGGATTTTCTGAGCAATTACGACGCTCGAATATCTACTTAAACGTTACTGAAACGGTGAATCAAATCCTAACTGTTGTAGCTAAAAATTTACTGAAGAATGTTGTACATTGTCATGGTTAATATTGGTGAAAACAAAATACTTCCACCGCGAATGGGTTCGAAGATAATAGTAACGAGCACCTAGTAGAGTACTTTTGACGTACAAACAAAACCAAGTCTTTTCTGTGTCGTCCCAATTAGTTGACGTCTGGAGAGTAAACAAACGTAATGTCAAAAGGTGAGTCGCCCTATGCCGCAGCTTTATACAGAATGTGCTAGTCGCGGTACACAGGGACTGCTTTGTGTGCTATGTATCTCGTGTAGCAGGCGACTCGACTTTAAAAGGTCTAAATGTCAGCGGTCATGTGTCAATTAAGCCAACATGGTGCCTTCCAAACAAACACCTGCCCCACAATGCGCCAACACGAAAAATACATGCCACAATAATAAAATAGTTCCTTCAAATTTAAAACTATCGATTAGCGAGTAACAGAGTTTCATTGGCCGCCCCTCCCCCACTCTTTATTACTACTCGTCAACGACAGGATCACACCAAACGGTTAAATCAGTGTTACACCTGTGAAGACTAAATAGCGACGTAATCAGTTCTGCATTTCCAGTGCCAGCATAAAGAGGAGATTGTAAGCAATATTAAGTATTTGTAAGGTTGGGTTCGATAACTAAGCCTTACTTTACATTAGGATTTTTAAGTTTTCCGTTTTGTAAAAAATTAAGTTTTTTGTTTTTAATTACAAGTTTCGGTACAGCTCATACTTTAGGGTGGCTGATTATAGACACTCTGATTTCGAATAATGAAGAAGCTGAATGTCGGTAATGAGAACACCTTCTACCAAAATTCACGCTGTCTTCTATCATATCTATTAGGGAAGGTGCTCAAAAGACCCGTTGCTGGTGCTCAACCGACAACCTCCATTCCAGCGAAAAGTTTCATGCAAACGAGTTAAGTTGAGAATTGTGTATCCGGCAGGCCTATCCTACAGAACTAAGAGCAACAATGTTTGTAGATAAAAGATGAAAATCTTGACAGAAAAAAAAAGATTCTGTTAGATGCATATTCTTTTTTTTTACTTAGTGTTTTGCGACTAGTTTCCCGTCGCGGTCATTAGAACCTGGAGAGAATGGAGGCAAGGAACTGAAAAAAAAATGGGCTACAGCTTTTGAAGGAACTATCCCGGTATTCACTTGGGTGATTTCGGGAAACCATGGAAAACCGAAATTTGGATGCCCGGACAAGGTTTTAACCCGCATCCCCCCGAACGCCAAACCCAAGCATTTCCGCTCACCCATCGGGCCCGCTCTACTACGATTTTTAGTCGTCGTACTTTCCGACCTGCAACTAAGGCGAATCCTGCTTTCGACCAGAGCTTTTGTTGGTTCTTAACTTGACTGTAACTTCTGTCAGGATTTTCTTTAATCATATGAAGTACACTCGTTGACGTAAAGTCCCTAGGATAACTAATTTAGATTAAGTTAAGGTGGTAACGGAATACTCGGCAACTAGAATCATCGTCAAATTGCGATTAAAGTGAAACGAAATGTAATTTATTGTTTGCTCTGTTTCACAAATCACTTTAGATGTAACAGAACGGTAAGACTTTATCACAGGTCTAATACAATTGCGTATAGGACTATGCAAGCAACAAGGAGCCCTGTTTTGACAAAAGTAGAGCGGAAAAATAAACGCTTTACCCTAGAAACTGGCTCGCTATATAATATCACATAAATTTCAAAACAGTTACAGTGGAATGATAAAAAAATTATACACAGTTTCCAGTAAACATCAAAATTACAAATAAAATTTAAGTCTTACGAAGCGTAACTGAAAAACAAAAGAATAAAAAGATTTTGCATCCAAGACATAACATTAAATAACGGCACCTTTTCATATTTTTGTCTATCAGTTGCTTTCAGCAATACATCTTACTTTGATATTTTACATTCCTTATAATCTTTAAATATTCTTGTTTGTAGAAACATTAACACTCATGAAAATGTTTCCCTCCAAAGAAGTAGCAATATCGATTATCATCGGGTACATACGGGTATACATCGCAAGCACAGTTTTAAATATCATCAGATGATTATTCTCTTGCTCTCTACCATTTATTGGTGTATTTTTAATCTTGCTATGGCACTGTAACACTCCCAAAAAGCAATAAAACTGATTTTGTTGTGTAAAAGGATATTTGTGACGAAGACCGGACGGTTCAGTTCAAAGACATCGCTTATCTTGATCGATGATTACGAAGTTCGATTTCTAAGCAATACTAAAACACAATAAAGATATATGTGAGCCATTCATACACATTACACCAGTTACAAGTACGGAAGATGATTCCCCAGACATCTAGGATCTTCTTAAATAAGTCAGAAGTTATTTCTATTTAAGAAATAACCATGGGAACAGTTATTGGTTTGGAAGAGATTAATTAATTGTGTTTAACTGTACCATCATTTATATTACCCTTCTATTGGTGTGATGTCCACTGACCGAAGACCGTTGGAATTTCATTTTATTTGCTCTCTGCACATCGCTCAACGCAACAGAGGAGCTTCCCAGAAAGTAGGAGGAGGTCATCATCCTTTGGCGGAAAACAGCACATTCTCTCGCTCCGTGTGGCCACTTCGAGAAGCTTTCTGAAAGCTCAGTGAGTGGGCAGAAATTCTGAGGAACTATTTGTACAACGAATACAAAGGCCGTTCGCAGAAGTACGCTATGCTTGACAAACGATATTCAAAGACCGCGGGAGTATAGATAAAGGCGAGTCCTAGAACTGGGTAAACGAAGGAAAACTTGGGCTATTCGTTTGAACATAACAACAATCAATACACAGAAATCGTGGCAAAATATTATGTTTCATCGCTGCAATTTTATCGAGATACAAATAATAAAACGTATATTATTGACCGAGATACGGACGACAAGTGATTGTTTCAATTTACGTACAGTCCGCTTTTGCCATGTGTATCCAACCAACTCTTCCATGATAAGAAGGAAAGTATGCTTTTTAACGAAATAAAATTATTAAGGGCAAAGATGAAGGTATTTCAGTGATATAGCCCCGTGACCTTTACTCCTACCGAATTATATAATAAATAAAGTTCTAATTTTGTAATTGCAACATGTGAAGGGAACCTATACATGTACGCTTATTTCGTATCCTTAGCGGACTTCATATGAACAGAGAAAATTTTTGTCCGGGGTGAAGATCAGTCTATAGAACAACAGTCCACTATATTTTTTTAGATAAGCTTCATCTCCCACACCGTGAACAGTCGTTTTCTGAGCCACATTGAAAGAGACAGGTACTGTTACCAAGCAAATACAAGAACATTATAAGTTGTACCATTTTAATTTGTGAGTGATGTTAGGTGAGTAGTTGTGATTTTAATCATGGATATTGTACAGCCAGGTACATACAATTGAAATAATAGTAACATACATCCAAAAGTATGACACAATTTTATTTCTGTACATTTTTGCAATCTGATTCATTTTGTTCTCTTTTTATTTTTTTATAACGAAAAGTCTTAAAGAGTAATTTTGTTATATTTCCCAGGTCTAATGTCTTGTATGGTTTTAGTTTAGTGTACTATCTTTGAGTTTCATTGAAATTTATGCGCCAAAAGGTGCCAAACATCTATTTATTCGAAAAAATTCTATATTTTTTAAAATAAAACACACTTTCTTTTTTTCTGTAACATTAATTCATCTAAGATTTTCTTTGTTAATGAATGGCTCTTCTGGTATTAAGCTAGTGACCCGAAAACTTATTTATGATAGCCTATGAGTAAACACGAGAAAGAAAATGATTTCGTGCAAAAGTTGGAATTAGTTGAGAAAAATATTTTAAATCAACCGACATTCACGGCCGAACAAACGCAACAGTTCGAACAAAAGTTTTCAAGGCTTAAATTGCAAATTAACGCAAAATGGCAGGCTGCTAAGAGAACTGAGAGTGTATTTTTAAAGAAATACTATAACTGGTTACAAGGATGTATGAAAATCCCTATGAGATTCAATCCGTCCAATGTGGGTCGGCCTAGAAAATCTTTCAATGATTTGACTGATTGTAGCAAACGATATCCGCAGAGATTACAAGTATACACAAAACATTGATTGACAGATTTTATACTATTCTGGGAATATCATCTAGTGGGAACAAGATAGATACAAATAAATAAATAAATAAATAATTGCTCCCCACTACCACGAAACGGTTAAGATAAACATTGAACTGTACTCGTGGCATCCAATGTCACCTATACTACACACAGTATTGATTGATGGCCCAGTTATAATAGAACATGCACTTTTACCTATAGGCACTCTGTCCAAAGCAGCAGCAGAAGCTAAAAACAAATATTTTCCACAATTTAGGGAGAGATACTGTAGAAAATTTAGACTGGTTCAGTGCAACACAGATGCCATTAATACGATTTTACTGATGCGTATTTGAGCTTCATAAGGCTCAAAAATCTAAATCATTCAAACCAGAAACTATTAAAATATTTCTTTAATAGCACCCGAGCACTCAAGAAGAGAACGAGCCATAAGACGAAACTTCCGGCGAAGAAAGATTGGACGGTTCGTCAGAATGATGTTATTTCGAGGCACATGTATGATTATTGTTTAGGTATTTGTAAATGTTCGCTTAATATGTAATACAGTGTGTGTTCAAAGTATGTGTTCTTTATTATTACTCCTACTTCATAGTTGTAAGTTCAATAAACACACAAATGAAACGAAATAAAAATACAAATTACGTAGAAATAATTTTGATCGACTTTTTGTGTCAGATACCCCTGTGTGCGAGGGTTCGAATCCCCGTCCGGCCAACCAGGTTTCGGTTTTCCATGATTTACCCAAATCACTCCAGGCGAATGGCGGGATGGTTCCTTCAAAAGGCCAAGAACGAATTCTTCCCGTTCCTATCCATCAGTCCTTTCTTACTTGATCTCGACGTCGACAAGGCGTAAAGCTAAAAGTAAAATAATAATAATAAATAAAAAAGGATTATCACTAATTGTATAAGAATGGTAAGTTGAGGCCTAGGCCATTTACTGGTGACTTTCTCACAGTTGTTTACACAATGTGAGAGATTAATCGGAGAAAGATAATTACAACGTCCACACAGTGATAATTCTCATAGAATTATTATTATCATTATTAAATAAAGAAACCCCTCCCCTTACACTACTGGAACGTGACTGCACACTTTTATCTTTCTACTTACTGCTTCTATCTATGAAAGTTAATTCATGAAAATGATAACAAGGTTTACAGTAAAATCAGAGTTACTTATGACATCCTGATAACGATCCCAACGCGTTACAGAGAATCGGATGGGTGAAAGGTTAACATTCAGGTGTGACTTCCGGAGGAACGAGGGAACGATCTTCAGTCCTGTCATCCATGTTTCCCTTGGTTTCCCGAAACCACTGAAAAAAAATTTCGTCGCCGTTACAATAAAGTTTTCATTCCGATTCTTTACCACAAAAATCCTGGTAAACGAAATACTGGCGCACTAATGTTTTGAGTAGCAAAAAAGTCACACAACACATTTTCTATTAACTATCTAAACACCAGCTTGGCACAACAACATTGGAAACAGGTTTACCTCTTCCAAGGTTCTAAAAAGTTAGTGTCCTGAAGACAGATTTAGAGTACTGCATTCTTAGTTAAGACGCGCCGCTTCGAGAATCAGTGTCTGCTACAAAAATATCCGTCCTTCTATTTCAAAATGGACCCTGTGACAAGTGTGAGGCGTGCAGACTGGACACGCAGCCATAAATAATGATTAGCATACAGAGTAACGTTACTCTCTGTTCATGACTGAAGATCAGAGAATGTAATAATCGCATACCAGTGACAATAATACCTCATCATCAACTGGGGGATAACAATTACATCGATACTTCTAAATTACATGAAGATCAAATACGACCTCTTTGTTTATTTGAATGACTGATGGAAGAACTGAAAAAGTATAATTATAGGTGTCCAAACTTCATTTTGGTTCTGTTATTTTGAAGTTTGATGGAAGAACATTCTGGAAGGCTTGTTGCAGATATTTCTCATTAAAGTCTAAGCGGAATATTTCAAAGCAAGCTATTTACCGTATCTGTTGCAACTCTATATCTGTTATAAACAAATAATAAGAAAAATGAAGCTCTCCTTTGCCAACAGACGTGATTTACTACAGTAATAAGTAATTAAAGCCGGAGAAGTGTTTCATATGTTCTCATCGTCATAGACGTATGGATTCTAAGAGTTGAAGGAGTATAAATCATCAGCATTCCCTGTAAAGCAAGGCAAGTATTTGAGAAACGACATAAGCACAAGTAACGTATATGATAAAGCAGCTGGACTGGGAGACAAGAGGAGGGTGAAGGGTACTGGGAGTGTAGAAGGCTTATGTTGGTGATGACTCGGAAAGAATTTGTAATAGTCCGAGAAAGGGAAAATAAGATCATAACCACAAGCTGGCACTCGATTTGACACCTAAGCGAGTGGGAAAGGATTGATATAAATTACAAAGCGAAGCCCTGAACAATTTACTAACACCGAAGAAAAGGCACCATCGCAACTGAATTAATTAATTCATGTTACTGATTGAGTATATGAATCAAAAAATTTGTTAAATTAAACTTTTTGATGTTTATAACACAGATTAGTACTTGAGAATAAATCACTCCAAAATCTGTAATATGAACGGTCCTATTACACATAAGCTCTGAATAGGAACAGTCGAGATAATGTCCCACAGTACCAGCCGGCAATCCTGCTGTGCTCTTAATATAGTTCCATTAATGGTATAGGTAGGAAACGTACTTGGACAGACAGACCGGGAAACTGGAGATGGATGGAGATGATGATAATGGTATTACCATCTTGGGAACAAATACAGCTCTTGAAATCATTTTAAATTGAGTGTTGAAGAAGAAAATGCTAAACAGAGTGTCAATTATCGAGATAGACAATATGCGGATTGTACCAAACTAAGCAAACCATTTAGTAGAGCCAAAGCAACACTATTGTCCATTTATGACAACATGGCATGCAGAATAAACGGTAGCACTTTATACCATCCTGCCTTCTGCAATAAACATTAATCACAGACAATAGGCCAAAAATAAATAGATGTTGCCACTAAGACCCTAAGAACCTTTTGGTTTGGGAAGAAGTTTCGAAGAAAACGAAGTAAATGACAGATGAAGTTGTATCGTCTGAAAAAACAATTTTTGTATTAATTTAACCGTGACGAGGAAGATAATGGTGAAATGTAGAACTCTGGGTACACCATCGTTTCTAAGAAATGGATGCGGAACTGCATGCTGCCATGGTATACGGCCCACAAATGTAGGCGATGAGTCACGGACCGACCTGGCAACCTGCCCACCGCCATGCTGTCTGAAGAACAAAAAAAAAAAACTCAACACGTTTCAACTTCACTAAGCGATAATATAATCTCTTGTACGTAATATTAGTTCCTCTAGTCTGTGTCTTGTAATTTGGACCAGATTCCGTAAAACAGAGAAAATACCGTAGCGGTTTATCTTACTGCATTCGCACAGAAAGTACTAAAAGCAATTCTGCAGCCTACATATCTATCTTTAAAGACTAACTGCTGGCCAGAAAATATCAAGAGAAATATTACAGTGTTTAGAAGGTTTGCGCAGTCTTTCGTCATCAGCGTTCCGTGATGCCGTGCTAGGATCACGCAAATACAAACTAAATTTACCAGAACGTCACTGATAATTCTGAAAATGAAGAGTGGTTTGGCGACTCAGAATTTAAGACATCTGACTGGAGATCGGTTGGATAAAGGCATCAGCTGTCATTTTCAAAGGCTCTTAACCTGACCTTCACATCTGGAACACGTTGCTATGTAATGTGAAGAACGGTGGAACGCTTTCTTGGTTCGGATTCCACTTTAAATTGTAGGTCTCCTATATGCGTTAGGTAACCACGATAAGGGCCACTGCCACGTCCGTCATTTCACGCTGCGTACACGCAGAATCCGATGCACCCGTAGCATGCGGCAGTGGGCGATCGGTCACTAACAACTGGTATTTATATAGGATGCGAGTAATTTTTGCGCACTTTTCTATAAAAATTACTTAGATACCATTGATGGCAACCATGTATGAATTTAAAAAACCAAGGATGGGTGGATCTCTCTTTTATAATATTAAGGGAGCGTCCACAAACCACGTAGCTCCGTCTAGGGGGAGGGGTTTGCTGGAAAGCTACGCTAAGCTACGTGGGCAGGAGAGGGGGGGGGTTTCCATGCCAAGCCACGTAGCTTCTTATTCATACTACTTGTCACAGTTAAAATAAGGTTCAGAACACACAGCTGTATGCTGTCATTTAACTATCTCCGTATGTAATTTACGATAGTCTGGCAAGAGAAAACAGTACAAACTATCTTCTGGAATCAATAAGGAAAAAGGTACATGCCACGACCGAGGGGGGGAGGGGAGGGGGAGGTTCACAGGAGGCAAAAATGGAGCTACATGGTTTATGGATGCTCCCTAAGAATTATTTTTCAGTTGTGTTGCTAGCTATTGTGGACTCAAATTACAAGTTACATTGACGTTCGTCGGAAACGAATCAGACAATGCTATATTCCACAGAACTTCTTTCTATAAGAAACTTGAAAACAAGAGGTCAACCTCTACCCTTCTCTTTTGTCAGTGATGAAACATTTTTCCCTTTCAACAAATATAATGAAGCCTTATATTGGTAAAGTTTTTCAGAAAAAAAAGAATCAACTATAGATTGTCGCGCCCCCGGAAATATGTCAAAAGTGTGTTTGGCATATTCTCGGATAAATTGAAAATTATTCACGAAGCAGTTAATGTCAATTTTAATTTATCCATCCTATTGATAAAGACTTGTTTTTCTTTTCATAATTTTGTAAGAACTGGAGATGGATGCAACAACATACAAGAATCATAGCTCAACTGTGCAGAGCACATTGGGCAGGTGGTTGGAAAGGGTTACAAAATCCTACATTTACTGGAGAGGGTGATGAAAGGACGTACCAGAGATGTTAGGGAATTGTGTTACAAAACGTTGGTCAGACCATTGGTTGAATTGGGTGATGTAGTTTAGGACCCACATTTTGAGTATCAAATACAAGATTTCGAGGGCGTGCAAAGAAGAGCAGCTAGATTTGATTGTGGAAATTATCGCTGGACGCAGTCAGTATCTGATATGATAAAGGAGCTGGATTGAGAGTCATTGGAGGACAGGAGGAGGGCGAACAGAGTGCTGGGAATGTACAAGGCATATGTTGGTGATGGGGCTTGGAGGGATATTTGTCGAAGAATTAGGAATAGTGCATGGAAGGGTAAAAATTACCATGACCACAACTGGCACTCGATTCACGCATAAGGGAGTGGGAAAATTTTGTTTTGTGGTTGAGGTTGTCAGGGACTGGAACAAATTACCAAGTGAAGAGATGAATAATTTACCAGAAATGCTGAAGGAATTTAAAATTAAAATTTGTATATCGCAAAAGTAGATGGTGGAGGAATTTAACCCTCAAATTATATACGATAATTAAAAAATAAAATAAAAAGTGGCAATTAGATGACAGGGAATTGCCACCGAAGCGTGTGCTCCACCGGAATTAAATTAATAATAATAATAATGTGAAGGTTTCGTCTATATCGGAAAGGACGCCTCGAGACCAGCAAGAGGAATTATTAAGCACTCTATCTAAGTAAGAAATGTATTAGCAGATTATTTTGATTCCTATACTGATAGCAGGGCCGGCGTTAGGGGGGGGGGGGTAAGCAGGTCAAAGGTACCCGGGCCCCGCCGGCTGATGGGGGGCCCGTTCACCGACTTAGGGGCCCTCAGGCCATGAAGCCATGAATATGTCCATTGTCACCTGGCCATTTTGTAATTTATAATAAATACAAAATATTTTACATAAACATTTCATTTTTGGCTTTGTCATCCTTTTTCTTGAATCCCTCACTTAATATGCGACATACACTGATCCAAGCTCTTCTCTTCTTGATTGTCGTGATAGCTGCTCTCTGATGTGATATCCCAAATTTCTGGGTAATTCTTAATTTCACCAATGAAATGGTCAATGTCAATGTTTTCTAAGTGTAATATGGGACCCACATTTTGGGTATCAAATACAAGAGTTGGAGGAGGTGGAAATATGGGATGCTAGATTTGTCTTTAGAAATTACCGCAGAACACAATCAGTAACCGATATGATAAAAGAGCTGGAATGGGGATTCACTGGAAGAAAGGAGGAGGGTGAAGAGAGTCACGAAAGTGTACAAGGCGTATATTGATGATGAGGTATGGAAAGATATTGGTGGAAGAATTCGAAGAGGAGCATGGAAGGATAAGATTACTATGATCAAAAACTGGCATTCGATTTGAGGCATCAGGATGTGGGAAGATTTTTTTCGTACATAAGGGAGTCAGGGATTGGATTAAGTTTACGAGAAATGATGAATAATTTAACAAAAGTATTGAAAGAATTTAAATTTGTAGAGGGCAAATGTGGGTGGGTACAAGAAAGGGGGAAATGGATGTGTAAGGAAATTCCCACTGGAGCGTGCGCTCCATCGCAATGAAATTAAATTAAAACGCTACCATGCTTGCCGCACTTGCGTTTTCTCCCGGACGTGTGCACCTCTCCATTGGAAACAATGTACTGGGTTGGGTATGCGGCACCACTGCGGCGTGGTGGGCAAGAACAGTAGGTCGCCGCAGCGTTGCTGCAGGTGTGTGCAAAGTCGTATTTGTTTCCAGGCCGCAGCTGTGGCACCACTGCCGCGGCTCTGCGTGAAATAGCGGACGTGGGCACCGAACCTACGAGGCGCATTGCGTGGCGATCAGCAGTGCCCTATTCGACAGAAGCCACACAATCAATGCGTTCCCGTCATACACATTCCAGCGCCCTACTCCCTAACAGCCGACGGTGCTGCGTACTCCGTACGATATACTGACATGAAAATTTCACATTCACAGCGCAATGGAGGCCTTTCTTTCCTAGCTGGAGATACAAGTCAGTCGAGCAACTCAGAAGCATATTCTTTTGAAGGATGCAAATTAATACCTATCCATATTTCATTTTGTAACAGTACATCGGAAGTTATTAACGGGATTTTTTTTCAAGCATCCTGTAAAATAATACAGAAGTCACCTCAGCTGAAGTACTCTGCAAATAGTTACGTGCAAGTACTATCGCCATTCATCACGAAAACTCACAATCTCCTCTTTTACTGATAGCTCGTCATTACCCATAACAAAACTCAGAAAACATACCACTGTACTTCTTTCTGCTTATATCTATATAGCGTAATGTTGAAATTTTATCATGTCTGGCTATAACATCCGTGGTTTCTGTACAGTTAGTTCAAGCAACTACATAAAACTCTTTAAAAGCAAAGTTTAATTGCGTTTCCTTCTGTATTCTCTTCTCCAAATTGTTACGACTCTTTTTACTTTTCAAGATAAAAGAGAAATAAAATTACAGTTTTTGTATTGTCTATAAGGCCGGGCTCACACTGATGCGCAGTTGACGCAGGCGGCGCAGCACAGTTTCTGTGTCTCTATGTTTTGGGGCGGAACAGTGCGTATTGAGACGCAGAGCAGGGCAGCGCAGTACTGCGCCGCACGTGGCCTGCGCCACGTTGTGTTCACGACACAGAAACTGTGCCGCGCAGCTCACTCGTGCCAGTTTAAGCCGTAACACTTCTTGCGTTATTTATAATCTTGCTTTACTTATAATCATTTTCAACTATGGAATAAGAAAAATTGGTTAAACTGGTGCGTAACCAACCCTCGATTCACAATATCAGTCATAATAAATACATAAAAATTAAATTTAAACAATAAAGTTGGTCAATCAGCCCAACAAGTGGCGAATAAATTCAGGATAATACAATTGTCCACTTACAATTTTCACTTTTATTTTATCTTTTTGAATTCATTTTCAATAAAACTAAAAATGATTGATGTATAGGCTATTATCACATTATTTGTTTTCTTATTATTTGTTCTACATTATTATTTTTAAAAAAATAAATAATAAAAAAAAAAGAAAGAAAGCCGTGGCACACCCGAATGAATTGAGTTCTTCTTCTTCTTACTCTTCAAGGCAACCTCCGTCCAACCCCTGAGGAGAGAGGGAGGATTCTTGTGAAGACAATTTCCCGAATAATTTGTTGAACACTTGTTTTTTAGTTTCAAGTGTTTCTTATGTTCTGTTATGTAGTTTTCTTAAAAATATAATATGAAATAAAAGAGAAATACATTCTTATAAATGTCATGTACCGTCAAACGCTAAATAATTAAATAAATAACCACGAAAATACTGCGAGATTTTCTTCCGTTTTAATAGGTATTTGAGCCTTATCGAGAAAAAAACAGGTTTGATTTTGCCGTGAATCTCCGCACGAGTCATCCGGAAATAATCTTTTGGGAATTCTCTTGTCACTGCTAAAGCCAGATGAGCTTTTTTTTCATATACCACTTTTGCATAGTTTTATCTAATTCAGCTTCTGTTAAAATAATAACAATTTTCCAAGCTCGGCATCCCAGTCTGATTCAGACATCAAAAATCGAGTTCTTGCATCGACATGTTTTTGGTTACGCTTGTTTGTCCGTTTCTCGCACAACACAACAATGCTTTGTAAACTGCCGCACGAAACTGCGTTCTAATATGCTCGACACAGTTTGTGTTTCTGTGCTGCCCTGCCCTGCTCTGCGCTGCCCCTACTGCGCCACTCAGCTCAATGTGCGCCCCGGGTACTCTGTAAGATCCTAAAGGTCATATTAACTGATCATAGAAGACGAATCTCCAATAATAATATGCATTCTAACTACAGACCAGATATAAATTCAGCGCAATGCCAGAGTTGTAAAAAGGTGCATTAAAAATTTTCTTATGGCCTCATGCTCCTGATTAGGATGACCCACTGAATACGGAGGCTAAATCTGCTGGATAACAATGACCTACCCTACACAACAAGCAGCATAGTGGATGTCAGTGCAGCATAGCATTCATCACTATAAACCAATACCAGTGAATATCAACACAGTAATCCTTAACAAAACAAACTTACGTTGTCTGAAAGAAAGTTTCATCAAGCGTTTGCAGTGATCTCGTTAAATGTCATTCTTCCTTCACATACATGAAACAACTCAATAAAAATACAACTGCTTGTGTTACAGTGAACTCTTGCTGTATAGTACAAGTCAATCGCAATGAAATAGTAACATTCATTCATAGAACAGGAAGACAGCAAATAAACCGTACCAAATGCAGTACGGGTTGTTATACAATGTCATACGCATCTGCTGCCATTTTTTAATCAATGCATAGTCCTGTTGAGGCACCAGTACGAATCCTATGCAGATCTACATAAAAGTTAGCGTTACTCCGCAAATAAATAACCACAAAGAAGGAAAAATCAGTGTACGAAAGATTTGTTGCCTTGATCGGAATCAGTCCGTGACAAAAAAGACGACTCACATTGGACAGGTGATGCCAGAGGAAAATACGATGGAAGTAAAGCCACTAATTTACCAAACCTCAGCCACCCCTTGTTTAATGTGTGGAGTGGTGAGGAACCCACTTAATGGGTAACAAATACAGGTGGGTACAAAGAGTAATATTATCTGTGGAAATTGCCGTACAGAACATACAGAAACTTGTATGGCAGGAAAGCAGAACTGTGTCACTGGAAGCACGGAAAGAGTAAAGAGAGTGGGGGATATGTACAAGGCATAGGTCTGCGGTGACATACGGATGGGTTTTTGAAGGAGAATCAAAGGGAAATGATTACGACAATAAGTCAGCACGCTATTGGGAAAGTTAGGAAATGAAATAACGCGGACAGTTGCTTTTCTCCGTATGGCTTCCTTACCACGGAAACTCGGGGTCTGTCCAAAGGTGACAGTTTTCAATACCTGCATATTTCCCATCTGTCATAGAAGCTGTGCTTTTGGAGAAACAGTCTCTAAATCATGCAAACTGTTCTCTATGATAAATGTCAATTTTTGTCTATCTCAGTTCGAGCTGGTAGTTGGGAAACTTCCCAGCAATTGCCTTGGCGATTATGGGAAAACACTTAAATACCGTAAACAGTACGGTAGATTTGTTAGGCTCTAGGTTGACTGTATGAACCAGCTCCAAATCCATTAAGGTGGCGATTTAAAGTTCGTGGGCAAACTAGCACGTGCAGCAGATTCTGAACAATATACAACGAAGAATATACAGCGAAAATGCTGACTAAGCATAGTAAATACGTTTGTAACGCACTTGACAACTGGTGTAAGCTCCATCGTAATTAATAATAATTTATTTTGTTTTGCCTAATGTAGTATTCGCGCTTACTTTTAAGATTTTAATGTTTCATCGTTGAAATGTTATGTTTTGGGAAAATATTTTTAATAGCCGATTCAAATACACACCTAATAACACATGATCAAATTAATTCCACTGACGAACGAAAAGTGTAATTTAAATCTGCGCTGACGCAATGGTACGATATACAAGCATGCAAAATGCGTTCATCAGGCAGCTGGTGTTCCGTGAAAGACAAACGGCAGATAACGAGGGCTCCAAGTCGAGTGCTGCCTCGACACACAGGGCGGCACAGCCGGTATCGATTGCTCGCTAGACTGGAATATGGGGCGACACACAGAGTAACTAAACAGCCAGCTCCGTGCTAAACAACACACAACAAATGTTGATGAATGATACTTCACATCGCTCTGCATTTCTCAATCAAATGCTTTGTCCGAGGATATTACATGACCTCACACCATTATACTTCTTTCTGCGTAGGAATAAATTCGACCTTTTTTTCGGTCTTGCCAGAGATATTATAATTTAAGGATAGATAGTCAATGTTGCTATCTGTCAGTCAAACAAAAAAGCTTGGTACAAACGTACTTTCTTACGTTGTTCCACAGTATTTTAATCGGAAAGTGAATGACCGAGCGTGGTGGATGAGTGGGTTTTTTTTATTTTTTTTTTACAGTTTCATTCCTCCGAGCTGAAGACTCTTTTCAGCCTACTAATCTTTGTCGAGGGAAGGGGGATGGAAGGTCGGCAGTGGCCATGCAGGGTACCATCCCAGCATTCGCCTTAATTGACTGCGGGAAACCACGGATAACCGCAGTCAGGATGGCCGGGCGGGATTTAACCCCCGCCCTCCCGAATCTGAGGTAGTAGTGCGAATTCGCACTACTCCAGAGTCGGTGATGAGTGGTATTCGCTCTGGGCTTGCTTTCGGAAGGACACGGGTTAGAATCCTCCGGTCATCCAGAATTTGGTTTTCCATCGTTTCCCCCAATAACTCCACGTGAATTTAAGGATTGTTCCTTCAGAAGGCCATGGCCGAATTTCTTCCCGTTACTTACTACAAAACCGCTGACTATAATTATTTGAATTCTTGGCAATAGATTGGATCCAACTTTCATTCGCCAGCCACGTTGGCCGACGCAGCTGAGACACGACGACCGTGTCTGGCACTCTACCGGAAGTAGCTGGTTCAAGATTTGATACTGGAACGAATTTTCACCACGGGACTTGGATAGCGGGACTTGAATAGCAGGGTAGGAGAGGTGGACGTGATCGATTACTAACCATGTATACCAAATTTCTCTTACAATCCAAACCTCTCCGCAGTGCACATTCTACACCCTTCATTGTGATTAGTTTATCGAGTAGGGTGTTAAACTCGGCCGGCCCTCTTGTGTATTTCGTTAGAGTAGGCTTGAGTGGTCCCGCTATGGGTTTCATTCTCTCCCTTCTTTCATCTCTGGTCCACACACCTCACCGTCAGTGATCCACGCAGTAGCACGAAAGAACGCTCCCACACTTGGGACGTTGCTGTGGACGGATTACAGCCCCTATACTATCCGCTCACTCCAGGCTATCAGGGATGACACACACACATAAATTTCTTGCTCCGTCTTGCAAATTACTCTATCAAAAACATGGTTTGAGATGTACCAGCCAGTAAGAAGTGCTACTCTTCTGTGAGTAAATCAATAGTTTCAGTTGATACTATTTCGCGTGTCTGAGGCATCACTATAATAGACGAACAATTGCAGAACTAAGGACTTACAAACTTTTTTTTTCTACCCTTCGTTTGTAAATCTTAAAAATACCACCACTGAAGCGCATTCTATTTCTCAACTTTCTTACTTCTGACATAATTATGCACGTTTCATTAATGTTCACATACAAGATCGTATATTTAGTGTCAATTCCTAACGTTGTAAATGAAAATTACTATGCTGTTTTTCTTAACATATTATATTATTGAATAGTTTTCCTTGTTACATTCCAGTGGTGAATATATTCCATCCTAATATATATTTTTTATATTATAAGAGATATAAAAACTTGTCGAGTTTATTATTTTAATGTTGCAAAAATTTTAAGCCAGTTGATCAAATTTTCATTATGAATTTTAGTGGTTATCACAAACAGTAAAGTAGTAATAAAATAATGTAACCTAAGATTTTGATTGTTTTATTGACATTACTTTGAAAAACGAACGTAAATCCAGATTCGAATTTTTACAGATGTTTGTTAAACGTTTAGTCTGATAAATCATGCGTAACTTGATTTCGCTTGAAATGTACAGAATCGAATAAGTGCTTAAAAAGGAACAAACCTGAATGTAGCCGACATTTTAGGAGAGAGATATGGCAAAATTAATTGTAAACAACAGCTCGACTATCCCACCGCATAAACCCTGACATCATAATGCCTGGAGCACACAAGCCATTTTTAAAAGAGAAAGTTTTTAATCGTCTAACTGAACAGCACGTTTTGGACGGCGGGACACGCCCGGCGCTGCAAAAAATTTTCGGTCACGGCCAAATAGGCCTACTCTGTTTAACAGTCCTCTCAAAATAGCACTCACGTTATTTCAACTGCGCTGCACGCAGTGAACATTTTTTACTGCTCTATTACAGCTCAGAAAGGCTTTGCAAGTGCGCATTTGCCAACAGCACCTGTCTAATGGGTTCACTACAGCAGGCGTGTTCATAAGTAGACCCACAGTCCACACACTTTATGGATCGGAAATTTCGCAACGTAAGACGTGACATGAAGCTTAACATGTTCTGTGCCTTCAGTTTCGTCAAGCTCCATCATGCCCCGGACTTTTTCCACTCCAACTCATGAGATCTGTGATATCCCATGATTAGCGTCACCTTAAGTTATATATTTTTCTCATAGGGAATTACACAAAAAAATTTCAACAAAACTTTGTTAACTTTTAACTCCAAGCAGATCAACTCAACGCTTTAATGTTTCTTCTGTTTCTTCCGTTTCTCAAGAATATCCAATAGCACCTTTACAAGTGATCTCGAGCAACTCTAGTGATAGGAGTGCTTTCAAGTCATACTTTCTTTTGTTCATCTCTTTATTAAAAATTGTTGGGTATCATTTATTTGACATCAGCCAGTCAATATCCGCATCTGAAAGGCTGATACTTCATCCACAATACATTAAAATGCAATTACTTTTTATTTGAACATTTTTTTCTAAAAAATAATTTTTGCTTACACACTCAACTAAAGAAGTGATGTGGAGTAAGAAAAACGCAGTCGGTAATCATACAAATCTGATGACTGAAGCGAGCGTGGTGGGTGTGCGGCAACGCGTGGACGTGGGTTCGAATTCCAGTACAGCCATCCAGATTTCAGATTTCAATGGTTTATCTTCAGATGAACTCTGGGATAGTTCCTTCAAAAAGGTCATGATCGAATTCTTTCTCATTCCTTTTCCGTAATCCAATCCCATCTCCAATGAGCTCGACGTCGGCACGGCGTAAAGGCGACTTACAACTTCCTTTTTTGGTGTTGGGAGGTCTCACCTATGTTTCTAGGGAGTGAAGAATATATATTAATTCACTATTCACTACATAGCAAACAGGTGATTGATTGGTTTTCAACTGAACAGAGACAATTATACGAAAAATATTTTTCCAGCTGTCCCCACTTTCGTACGCACAAAAGTACATGTATGGTGAAAATAATATCTCTACCTTCTGACACAGCGCTATTATTTACTTCCGCAGTTTACCCAGAAAGATATATTTACAGTTCACGACAAATAGTTGACACCTATCCATTTGGCCTGCACACTTCCATGTGCCGCAAGTTCTGTAAGCAACATGGTTCCACTTATATCTCGTCAGGAATGTTAACTGTATTTATATCTTGGCATTCACTCGAATTTACGACGCCACTAAATCTGCTCCACTAATCAGCAGCGTACGAGGTCTCTGGAGGCTCCAAGTCTTTAGTTCAGTGCGTGATTTCAAAACAGCAGTTACCTCAAAGACTACTAAAGGGCAGTGGTTACGAGAGGCGGGATAGGACTGGGGGGCAAGGAATGGAAAGTAATTCGGCCAAGGCCATTTTTAAAGAACCGTCCCAGCATTCACATATAGTGATTTAGAGAAAACATGGAAAACCCAGATCTGGTTGTTCGGACGGGATTCGAACACAGGAGCAGTTAAGGGCAAACTCTTGTCAACGAATTCCATTTCCTCATTTACAAATTCTTCTTGGTATTGCACAGTCGCTGGTTCGAGACTGGCTTAAGGCATGGCAGTTTTTTAAGTGTTATTGTGCTTCAGTTGTCCTGCACTGTCAAAACTTCCTAAAAACAAAAATACACACACACTGATTTTCATCCACGTACACTAACAGAATAAAAAACAATGGAGTGGTTGACTATATGGCCATTTTTAAAAAAAGAAAGTGTACTCCCCGTGTCAATGTTTGTTATAGATGATGCGAAGTATTCATAAAAACCAATGTAATCATGTGATCCATGTTTGTTGTCGTACGTACAGAAATATTGCTTTCGCCTCGAACGGTGTAATGTTAATACCATCTCAGACTAGTAATAATTACACAACATGACTGATAAAGTGTGTCTGTAATTGTTTCTTTTCCCTTTGGTACTCCGCACATTAAAAGCACTCCTCTTCCCTAACAATGAGTGTTGTTTCAATCATCGGAACAAGTACCTCAAAAAATAGTGTACGTTGTAAAAATTAATATTGCTTAATACTTAGTGTATATGTTAGCTACAACTGCCATCTGTAGGTGAATATTAGATATTATTGTGGTTAACTAGCTCAGTAGCACCAAGTCACTACCTAAATTACGTTGTGGTACATGTCATGCAGGAAGTTCAGTATTTCCTTAATACCGTTTTTTTTTTTTACAATATAATTTTAAATCATTACAGAAACAAAAATTATGCTGAATTCTTAGCTTGCTACAATAGTGACTTCTATAGCCACACATTGAAAACAAATGTGGTCCGTCGACGAAGGCAGAGAGTCATGATGTTATCGTGGCCGGAGCCGATGTCGCGATGACCAAATAGGCATTAATTATCCTTAACAGACGAAGCCAGTCTGATCTACATCCTCCTGTGATGAATTACAGCAAATTATAAAGTTTTTCCTGTCGCGGAATTGTAGTGACATTACTGTATCTTCTCTCTCAAAAATTCTTGACTTTTTTTAAAAAAATTAATTCAAATTCACGAAGCCATTCTTCTTTTAACTATTATTTATTTAAGCGGTATAATTTCATCTAAGTAGTTTGCAAAGGGAATTTTCTCATTTTCCTTCCTCCTCTTGAATCGGTGGTAGTCCGCCACAATTTGGACCCAATAGTCCTCTATATTTGCATTCTTTTGAGAAAAAATATAGTATATAGTGTTTTCCATTAGCCCTATTAAGGCGTCTCTTTTATGTTTGAGCCTAATGTCATGTCCGGTTTAAGTAGGAGTTATTCTTGTCGTGGTGTTATCTAATATCTGTGGTGTAGTACGCCTTGTCCAGCTCCAAATGTCTTTGACACGGTGGCAGGTAATCCTGTGGGGTAGTGTCTGCCATTTGACAGTGGTTGCATCTATCCGTTTCTAGGAGATGGATTCGATTTAGTTTGGTGTTAGTGGCTATTGTCTCATTGAGTACCTATACCGTTAGTTCCTGATTTGTTAACCTTGCTGTACTGAGGATAAAAGCTCACATTGTCCGAATAAACGTTAGATTCCAGTTCGCAAATAGATTGATTACGATTGTTTCCTTACAGTTGCCACTCGAAATATATATAAAGAAATTTAAAAATTCTGGGATGCATCAAATTCTGTGGCTAAACGTGTTGTCCTTTGCGATTCGTATCGAATATGGATGCATGCGCCAAGAATTGATTTCTTAATGTTATTCCACAACTTCTGATAACTCTACAACGATTTTTTTTTTAAAAGTGTTAGTTATTCTTATTTCTGCATGTGATTAAGAAGCCTTGTTTGAGATTCTTTGTGTACCCCCTATGTGCGCAAGAAAATACGGTACAAATACATATGGAATGCACCAGTTCTCCTTCCAATGTTAGTAAGCATCTGGAGTCCAGCTCTTCGTATAACATTTAAGAGCTTCAAAGTCGATTCATTACTTTAGGAGTCTCGAATGCCACATTGGTCGCGGATCCTTAGCTTTATAACGCCATAAATTCGTGGGCTCCTCTCTTAAAGGTTCTTTAACTACGATCAGCTGCAGTCAAACTCGGGAAGGAGTCTCGGAACTGACCGACAGAACTCACTGTTTAAGTAACATAACTTGCGATGATAGCAAACTTTTCCAGTATACTAGGATGGCCGAGTCCAGAAGAAGGCGGGTACGGGTTATACGTACTTTTGTATAGCTGTCAGTTCTTTAAACACTGCATAGTTGTATCATTAATATAAATATTAAAAAAAACGAATGAGGCACTCACTCAACATAAATGTTCATTCAAATTTTACTGAAAAGCAAAGGTTTCATCTGTCCCTACCCCCCCCCCCCTCCTTCTAGGTAAACCCAAGTATGTGGTGGGTGCCTTGGTGGGCAAACCACATTACAATTATCTTTCATACCTTTATGATTAATAATTGTAGATTTTTAATTTTTATGAAGGAGTGAAAATTTATTAATTTTGCAAGAATTTCGACGTTAGTTGGAATTCAGGTAAATTGTCACAATATGACATTTATTTTCTCATCACTGGCGATTACAAGGCTGAGCGAATTTACCGTTAACATTAACACAAATTGGCAAAATCATAAAAGCAACGCTCAGAGTTACAATTAGCCGTCATGGGCAAGCAAACAATTGTATATTTACTTTTAAATATCTCAGAATCAAAATGCAAGAAATAATGACAACTGGAAACAATGAAAAATACAAGTTATGACTACCTCAGACAAAGGCATCACAATACTGTGACTTTACAGTTAAAAAGAAAATCATGGGCGCCAGAATGAACAATATATCATTCGAAAATAACTAGTTCTGGCAAATTATGCCGCTAGCTCAGGGGTTTTTACAATTACAAAGTGAGAACATGGACCTATCCTCTCAAAGTCGCTTACGGGTTCTGTTTCACGGAATGCACAATCACATGGCTTGGTCGTAATCAATTACCATTGTAGTTCTGCGTCTGATGTCTGTGATGAGTGTAGCGGACCCACGATATGTGAGATTATCTCACAAGTCGGCTATAGGCATCTCTGGTCTGGCAATGCGCATCATCGCATTACCGGCTGTGTTGCGGTGATAACCTTGCTCCAGCAAGGCAAGCTGCGGTTAGCGAAAGAAGTCAACTTTCCAAGTCAACCTCAGACTGGTGCGATCGGAGTTAGAATCCCAGCTCCTCGCTCTTCGGTCCACGAGGAAACTTCTTGCTCCGCCCATTTGTAGTCTCGAAGCTCACATACAACAAAAATTCCCAGGATTTTGAGTTATACGCTCATTTTGATTGGACCTTCAGGTCGGCACCTAATGTCACGTGATATCCTCGATATGTGATTTGGCCAAAGAATCCAACAGAGGTCGGACATATTCGGCTAAGTTCGCCGGGGCGAGAGAACATTCGGGTTTCGGACGGCAGGCTTTTCCCGCTCGGTGAGTGACCCATCCCCAGGGAGCAGTGTGTGTGGTCTGGCAAATCCCAAATCTGCGACGTCCTGTCGCCATGGCTCGGAAAGACCAAGATTAGCTTCAAGCCTACATAGCTCAATAACTCTTTAATATTCGCTTTGCTACGATACACTGTATAAGTTCACCATTTCATTACAGTCCTCACTTGGAATCTTGCGTACTTTATAAAATTACAACAAAAATCTATTCACGTGGTCGCCCAAGATTTATGTAAATTACTCTTATATTATTACATATATAATAAAAATGCACCTTGTAACGTGGCGACAGCGTGGCTCGTTACAATATGGCCGGCCGTTGGTGAAAAATGAAATTATGGTACAATAATTTTATTTTTAACTACCTAATTCTATCTCCATTGTGACTCAACAAAAACTTAAGCATTTTTATAATTACATTAATTTTAAATGTGATTCCAATAACCATCGGTATTCCTGCCTTGTAAGGGGGCATCCACAAATTACGTGAGGTGTTTTTCCGGATTTCTGGACCCCCCCCTCCCCCTTGGTGAGATTTCGTGAGATCTGGCCGGACCCCCCCTCCCCTCTGGTGAGATCAGGTCCGTGAGAACCCCCCCTAGAAATCGCACTCGAAACTTTTGTAGACTTTTTTTTTTTTTTTTTTTTTTAGGTCACACCCTAACTTTTTCACGAAATACCCTCCTAAAATCGACTTAGGCGCAAATTGTAGACCTTTTTTTTGGCTCTACTATCCCCAAATTTTTCGCAAAATCTCACGTGAGATTTCCGTAGACCCCCCCCCCCCCCCTGGTGAGATTTGGTGAGATTTCGCCGGACTCCCCCCCCCCCTATTTCACCTCACGTAATTTATGGACGCCCCCTAAGGTGAATATATAACGGGATCATATGTCATTTTGGCCGTCTTACAATTCTTTACAAACAGAAGCACGTGAATTCAGGTAGCCTTCCCAAATATAAAGTTATATTAAACACAATACTAAAATATACATGAAAAGAAATTATTTACATACATGTTTAAATAATAATAATCTTGAAAATATCTTGTATCAAATCTTATCATTAAATCACTAAAATGAAACACATTAATAAAACAAAACATTGTCAGAACACTTATGCAGAAAGTGGTTGAACTATACATTGTATTTACAATTTAGCGTGATGTTTTACTCATGTGCATAAAAATAATTCTGCCTTCAACAAACATCCATAAAGATGCTAGAGGTGAGCGTAAAATATCTCATTACATTGCGCGGTTTTAATCTCAAAACAACGGAATAGTTTAGTCGGATTCGGTGACGTGATTTTCGTCATGACCGACGGTTAATTCAATAAGCATTTCAGAGAAGATGTGCCCGTGTTCATGGTCAAATATCACTTATGCTTCTTTAGCTTGTATGAAAAAGGTCGTAAGCTTTGTGCATAGAACGGTACGATCTCAGGTTTTCCGTTGGCCAATACAAAGCAATTTTGAGATTTCACGCTAGCAGAATACTATGAATCTATATAAAGCAAGAATATAAACCTTGAAATTATTTCGTTGAGTGCACACAATTCTGAGCAAAACATGTGCTGTCCAACAATAGTTTTAATCCAATTTACGGAATACTATACAATTTACAGTAAGGGTACGCGAAATACCGCTAGAACGAGGCGTGAAACTTTTGTTTTCTTTCCCATTCATTCTTGGGTATGCGCTACCTGCCAGAATTCTAGGTACCTGCCGGTTGAGTTCAGCTGCCTACCTGCGTTAATGACCTCAGCTGTTCGATGGTAGCTGTTTCCCCACTCTTTCGAAACCGTTACTTTGTATGAAATGGCTTTAAATTCCGGGCGTTATGAGGCCCGATCTCGGTTTGTCCGTCCGTCAACAAATAACAATTCTTCGAGATCACTCTGGCAACCGAATAAGGCCAGAAATATAGCGTGAAAAACTTCGATATCACCAATAATCTTATCGTTCACGTCTTCACCATCTGTGCAATTATCATATACAAAATCCCCTTTTTTAATTGAAGTTAGCATCAAAGATAATTATTTTAACTTGCAAAGTTAGCTGAATTATTGAATATATCCCGTAAATAAAGTTTTTCCCCTTAGCCTTTACAAATGCAGTCGCCTTTAACTTATTGCACTTTGACCACGCGCTATCGTCGGCAAAATAACAGCAAGGTATTGCGAAAACTCTCCTGTATATCTGTAATCGTTCAACTTAAGATTCCTAATTTCTGTGATGACCAACACAATTTAAACAAATCTTTCTGGCAAGGTTTCGTGTTCTATAGGGCATTATCTATGGCACGTTAGCCACCCTTTACAGATACACAAAACAAAGAAGTAAATTTCGTTGACGAGATAACTTGCGATCTTCGATCAACACAGACAAAGCGATATTACGCTCGCTGTACACTTCTGCTCAGAAAAGATATAATGCAACTACCTAAGGTAAAACGTTACATCGAACTCATGCATCACAAAATGTTGAAACCCTTTTCGTTTATGTCACAAAATACATCTTAGAAAGCATATCACAATATTTGTATCGCTGTCAGATTCATTGTGATTGCGAAGACAAGAAATTATGCTTGCTAATGGAGCTTCATTCTTCCGCGGGTGCGTATTAATTTATCTGGCTCAGGAAAACATTTAATATTTCAGGATTTTTATCAAATCAAGTCCAATTAACAGCGTGAAAGTCAAAAGTGACTATTAATATTTCACGTGGACAAAATATAAAGTTCGGAATAGCGAAATAAGCATTACAAATTCCGAATATGGAAATATCCTAAGTAGCTTTAACTGTAAGTGCAAATTTGGTAACTGGAATTTTAATTTTCCGTTTATCTAATCTTTCCAGCAAAACAGACGGTTTAGACTAGCGAAACCGGCATCGGCGTTTTTCAAGCATGATTAATTTCGGTAAGGCGTCTAACCTAAAAGAATGTGTACTGTACATTTAATTTCCCTTTTTTTTATGATTCAAATCGGTCAATTCATAGTCAGCCTTTTCGTCATCGTATTTGGCATGCTACACAACTTGTTGAACAATGCCTACAAGACGAATTTGAGACGTCCATGGATCTTCCTCTGGAAAATAATTCTGCGTCGTGAATATTCGTCTTTACTGCTTTCAACAACAAGATTTCGAAGGACGTAGAAGCTTGGGCTTACAAGGTCACAGACGTTCGGCGGTTTGTGCCCGACAGCTAATGACATTCCTGGAACAGGTATAGTGTCCGCCGACCGACCACACTTACTAACTGGTCCAGCTGACAATTGCGTCTTTTCTGACCGCAAGGAATGAACAAATTGTGTAGTGTTCCACACAAAGTTACGGACAGAAAATTTCCACGCGATGTTGATAGGCTGTGAATTCTGAGACTGATTTCGCATTTCTCCGATGATTGAAAAAGTTGCCGACTCTTGTCTGACTTTCAAGAACGACATGTACTGTACATCTTTCCTCTCCTGCCCCACAAATGTCTTATGCTTTACTGATAGTTTGCACTTAACTGTGGATCCAAGACAACTGAAATTGTTGTGTTTCTTGATTTCAGATATTTTTGCGTACAAACTGACAATTTCACTGACTAAGAGTTGAGTGGTGACTTTAACAACCGACTCACTCGCAGTCTGTAATACCGCATTCGGAGGCATTTTGTGGAGGACTAAAATTACTACGTTCGGCTTCCAGAAATTCGTCCAGTGACAATTTCAACTCGGTTTGTGCCGTCTTAACGAGCTCAACTGAACTTGCCGCGGCAGTCATCTCTGAGCTAAGTTTTCGGATGTTTTGTTCGCTTTGGTCTTTGACCTCTTGAACAAATTCCGAAATTTGCCCTAGGTTTTGGCCGTTCTCGTTTCGCATCTGTCAATGGACAGTTCGGTAGCGTCAAGTCTTTTGGATAATTGTTTGTTGGCCGTTTGCAAAGAAGCACAGGTAGTTTTACTTCTTCTGTGTCCCTTTCCAGCTTAGAAACAATTTTAGCTATCTCAGACTTGAATTCCGATATTTCTTTTGTGACCTCAGAACGTAAGGTGGATATTTTTCCGTCCAAATTTGTTAATATCGCAGCTTGCGAATCAAAACTCTGCCTAAGCAAATCCGAATTTCTCTTATTTTCCTCCTTTTGTGAATCAAAACGCTTGTTTAATTCCAGAAATTGCTGGCTTGATTCCTGTTTTTGTGAATTAATTTGCAGGCTTAATTGTTGGCTTAAATCCTGCTTTAGTTGTTGATTCGATTGGCTAAGCAAATCCGAACTTCTCTTATTTTCCTCTTTTAGTGAATTGATTGCAGTCATTAACATGTTTAGCATTTGCGGCGATAGGGGTGGTGATTCTACCGGCATTTGTGATATTTGTTGGGTCTGTTCTGAATGTGCGGGAGTATTCTGTGTCGTCTCACCGACAGGTGAAGGAAAATTTTCCATATCTTCCTGTGGCGACAAAGTAGACTGCGAACTATATGAGCGGGTCGGAACTTCAGAAATTGCGTGCCCCTCGCCTGCAGCCAATATTTCGCTTTGTTCCGTTAACTGAACCTGATCGTTCATGATTTCGGGAGATTTTTGCCTATCAGACTGATCTTCCATATCGAAATCTTTTATCGTACGAGATCGTAGCTTCATATGAACACACAAACAATGAATTTACACCGCAATTGTGCAATGACGAAATCTAAATTCACTAGCAACAAAAATACCGCGAATTTCAATACACACAAATACATATACCCCTCCAAAATACAGCAAGAGAAAAGCAACGATGAATCATGCAACACAACACCATGAAAGCAGACTTACTCTCAAACACATGGGCAAAACATGCGTGTCTTTAATTTTCTTAGCAGCTACCATGCATTAAGAAATCAACACTGACGTTAATCATTTAAAAATTTGAAAACTGATCACACAATTGTTACAATACAAAGTGTATTGCATCTTCAATTGAAATACACAAATGAACTTCCTTTAATGCGTTGAAACATAAATTTTATGCATTGAAACAAAATGAACTTTATGCATTAAAATATAAGTGAAACATCAAAATAAAATCTTGTATGAATATCTATTGACTACAAGAATGATAAAACAGCCAAAAACCATGTGCAACATTCCATGAAACTTTCGAATTTGGGCTCCAAACTTGTATTAATTTGAATTAGTGCCACCAAGTTCGCAGACATTAAGAAGTAATGTCTCATCTGGCACCAGCGTTGGGCGACATTATGTGGTGGGTGCCTTGGTGGGCAAACCACAGTTACAATTATCTTTCATACCTTTATGATTAATAATTGTGGATTTTTAATTTTAATTTATATGAAGGAGTGGAAAATTTATTAATTTTGCAAGAATCTCGACGTTAGTTGGAATTTAGGAAAAAATTGTCACAATATGACATTTATTTTCTTATCACTGGCGATTACAAGTCTGAGCGAATTTACCGTTAACATTAACACAAATTGGCAAAATCATAAAAGCAACGCTCAGAGTTACAATTAGCCGTCATGAGCAAGCAAACAATTGTATATTTACTTTTAAATATCTCAGAATCAAAATGCAAGAAATAATGACAACTGGAAACAATGAAAAATACAAGTTATGACTACCTCAGACAAAGGCATCATAATACTGTGACTTTACAGTTAAAAAGAAAATCATGGGCGCCAGAATGAACAATATATCATTCGAAAATAACTAGTTCTGGCAAATTATGCCGCTAGCTCAGGGGTTTTTACAATTACAAAGTGAGAACATGGACCTATCCTCTCAAAGTCGCTTACGGGTTCTGTTTCACGGAATGCACAATCACATGGCTTGGTCGTAATCAATTACCATTGTAGTTCTGCGTCTGATGTCTGTGATGAGTGTAGCGGACCCACGATATGTGAGATTATCTCACAAGTCGGCTATAGGCATCTCTGGTCTGGCAATGCGCATCATCGCATTACCGGCTGTGTTGCGGTGATAACCTTGCTCCAGCAAGGCAAGCTGCGGTTAGCGAAAGAAGTCAACTTTCCAAGTCAACCTCAGACTGGTGCGATCGAAGTTAGAATTAGAATCCCAGCTCCTCGCTCTTCGGTCCACGAGGAAACTTCTTGCTCCGCCCATTTGTAGTCTCGAAGCTCACATACAACAAAAATTCCCAGGATTTTGAGTTATACGCTCATTTTGATTGGACCTTCAGGTCGGCACCTAATGTCACGTGATATCCTCGATATGTGATTTGGCCAAAGAATCCAACAGAGGTCGGACATATTCGGCTAAGTTCGCCGGGCGAGAGAACATTCGGGTTTCGGACGGCAGGCTTTTCCCGCTCGGTGAGTGACCCATCCCCAGGGAGCAGTGTGTGTGGTCTGGCAAATCCCAAATCCGCGACTTTCCTGTCGCCAAGGCTCGGGAACACCAAGATTAGCTTCAAGCCTACATAGCTCAATAATTCTTGAATATTCGCTTTGCTACGATACACTGTATAAGTTCACCATTTCATTACAGTCCTCACTTGGAATCTTGCGTACTTTATAAAATTACAACAAAAATCTATTCACGTGGTCGCCCAAGATTTATGTAAATTACTCTTATATTATTACATATATAATAAAAATGCACCTTGTAACGTGGCGACAGCGCGGCTCGTTACACTCCCCCCTCCTTCTAGGTAAACCCAAGAGATCAAAGAAAGATGAAATAACGTTAATCTGCCTTTTCTGGGTTTTTTTTTTTTTTTTTAATTTTGGCCACAGCCATTTACGTATTCTGCGGTCAGAATGTTAAAGAACAAAACAAGACGAACACGTCACTCAACTGGAACTAACACGACGCAGATGGATCTTGGAGAATCTAAATGGTTTAAAAAATTTGTCACGAATGCTGCATGCAATAATTTAATATTTCCTCCTGGTAAAGTGAAACACGATTCATGGCGATGCTGAATTGTAGTACTTACGGTGTATGTTGCTCATCTGAACAAGACGTCAAATACCGAGTACTGTTGTTAAAATTTCAGCTACCAAAATTTTAAATTAAGGGGGTACAGAAATAATTCTGTACTAATTACTTTTTTCTATAAATAATTCACTGAATTAAATATTTTTGGCTTTTATAGGAAGAGTCTGACTTTCTGGAAAGATACACCAACGACATCGTTAAATAAGAGAGATGACAGGACCTTTCAGCAAATCGTAATTTGTCATCACAGTGATTCTATCAACTTCCCTTGCGAAACGCAGAGTATGAGAGTTCAGAAATCATTCGATATTTTGCACCAATAGACGTAGGAATGAGTTACATTTCCTTGTTATAAATCAATTGGGGGCGCTTTCTGCAAAGTAATATTTTATTATAAACGTGATGCTACTTACGTTGAGAAGTAGTGGATGGCACCGATGATAATGGGACCTGTTGAAAAAGAAAAGAAAAAGGGGATCATTAGTGATGCAACCAATATTAGGATACATTTTACCTTTTAGCTCACTGCAATGGAATACGACCAATTAGGACGTGAGGACGCAAGGAGGCAAAAACCTCTAAGATTACTCTTCTTAACTAATTTTCTGAAATCATGTAGAAGAATTTTTGTATTCCATAATCAGATCTGGCAAAAGGCAATTATCACCGGAAAATGGGTACCGGACAAACACACAAACTTTATTGAAATTAATAAGAATATAAAACTGACTTAAAACAGAACAAAATTTACAATTATCACCAATATAAATCATTCTTCGTTTTACATACATGCACATGTTTAACAAAACAAAATAACACATACAGGTATTTTGTGATAGAAAAATTCAAAATACCCTGTAACAACACGTACTCAACAATACAAGATATCACTGGGGGGGGGGACTGAGCAGCAGCAACGTATAAAGGCGACTTCCATGCTGCTTCAGATAATAACAGTAAAGTGGAGTTATATCAATCAGATGCAACGGTTCTTTTTTTAGTGCAGTCATACATACAACCTCAATGCATTTGTACATGAGTTGTATCTCTACGTAATTTTCTGATTATCAAAGTGGAGGACAACACACACAACACTTACAATAAACACCGATGCACTTAATCGGACTCCAACCGACGCAACGCAAAAAAGTCCTAACAATACACATCAAAAATGTAAACGTAAATTTAAGATAATATCGTAACTAGTAAAAAAAATGTTTACAGAAGGTATAAATTTACAAATTTCTTCCAGTAGACTAAACGTTGTGTCTCATGTGATGGTATCAATGATAGACGAAACGCGTCCAACAGTAATTCCAATGGCGCTATGTCTATTCTATATAATAAAATTTGTAAAATTAGTGTCTGTAGATTAAATTCATTTAAACGACTGGAGATAAAGATTTCAAAACCTTTTTTTAATGGTTTGTCTGCCTGTTCGGGCATCTCAAAAAACTGAAGTACGGGTTACAACGAAACTGCACATAGTGATAGCTTATATCACGGATTGTAGTACAGGATAATTTTTTATTCAGATTAATAACATAGTTCCCAAAGACACAGAAGAAAAGACAGTAAATTTTGAAATTTTTAACAACCTGTCCACGCATCACGCAAAAATTAACCAGAAGATTTTAACGAAACTACACGTAGTTATAAGGATTGTAACATTTCATATGTTTTACCCGTATCTTTAATACAGTTCTTAATGATACAAAGACCAAAACCATAAATTTTGGTTTCTTTGCCTTATGTGCGTGTCTCGCGCAGAAGCTAATGAATTGATTTTAGCGATACTTCACACAGTGATAGCCTTGTTTCGGTTCTCCATGGTTTCCCGAAATCACTCCAGGCGAATGCCGAGCAGGTTCCTTCAAAAAGACATTGTCGAATCCCTTCCCGTTGTTTGCCCCCAACACTCGACGGAGCGCAAAGCCCCTAAAAAGCATAAAGTGCTGTTCCAGACCGCCATGTAAATATCATCACCCTAGCTGTAAGTACAATGTAAGTATGTATATAATGATTTGTAATGCTTTTGTCAAATGTAATGAAACAGATGTAAAACAAATTCACAGCCACTGACGATTCCCCACACCATAAGGGCGAAACGCGTATGGGAATAAAGTAACATTAACATCAACAGTTGTTTCCAGACGGAATTTTGATTTATAATCTATTAACAAACAACTACGGAAGATGGCCTACAACCAGATTTGCTAAAAAGTTTCTATTACGCTGGCGTAAGGCTTTCGAAATATTTATCACGATTAAATATAAAGGAGTCCAATACATCATGTGAACAATGTAGGAATAGACGCGGGAAAAGCTACACATAATAACACTTTGGAGACTATTTACCTTCGTAAATAATTTTATTTTACTTGCAATTTCTATTGATTTTTACTCATGATACTGTATCATTACATAGTTCGTATCCATTGTTAATAAATTAATGATGAAAAATGATGACGTATATATTTATAGAGAATACTTTTGTTCTATTCTCCTAATTTCACTGAGATGTATCCCTGATATTTATTCATCACAAAATTCGTGCTAAATATTAGTTAGGCCTAATTAATGGCGGTAATTTACAAGGATAATGAGAAACGACCGAGAGCTCTGGTCCGCGTGGACAAAGTCAAGATCACTGCTGGTTAAGTAATCATTAATAATTTGAACAAGATGCTGCAGAAGAAATAGCCTACAATAAAATTCGTCTTAGCCCACTGCCTCTGTCAGGAACGTTTATTCCACCGCTTGTAACATTAATGGAATAAGGCGGAAGGACAGGATTCACTACTTAAAGTCAGCTGAATTACTAGGAAAACACTGTTGAATTTCAGTTTAGAGACAGCGGAGACCTTCGGAAACAACAGCGAAATCTGCACGCCGCTGCGTGGACAGGAATCGGGATACGATGCGGTTAAATGCGGCGTGCCTTGTTAAAACGTTCCACCTCGGCTGAGGTTTACACTGTGGGAAACAAAGCATTTGATCCGCCACAATCCACACATGGACGGTACTAATATTAATATGCGTCTAAGCACATATCGAATTGGTGACGCGAATTTGTCACGCAATAGATGTACTGCACATTCACATGCAACCATGCAAGCAGAGAGCGTATGAGATCGTTATTAAAACGTAATGAATTGGAATAATATTACGCGGAAAGAGAGGTTACATTGAAAATGGTTACATTGAAAATGACAAAGTCAGTGTAGAATCGAGGTTCACTGTAATAAGTTCCGAACAAAAAGCGCACGAGGTGGAAGGTTCCAGACAGAAGTTAAAACATACTCTGCGAAGAAGTAGATCTCCTTTTATATGTTCGATCACGATCACAAATGTAAGACGGAAGTAAATGATGCAATTTCGGCGAACCGTGTAAGCTATTTAAATTATTACTGAGTCTTTATTCAGAAAACACAATTTATGAAGCCTTTTAAATTTTTTAACACAGCGTTTACCTTTGTAATGAGTTAGTGCCACCGGTGCGGCAGTTTTAAATATTCACCGAGAAGAAAATTCTGTTCTACTCAAGTTCACAGTACGGCGTTCTCTTCTCTACATATTTAAATCTCTAGTGGGCTGTGCCTGTCTGTTTGTTTTGTTCCGGTATCATGCAGAAACTACCGACCGATTTGGATACGGGTTTCACAGTTTGAGAGCTTATGATCTAGCACAGTGGGTCCCAATTAGTTTTACCCGAGTACCACTTCAAGAAAAAGCTCAACCATATAACTGAAGTAATAAATAACAAATGAAACCAGTTTTTTGCGATTTATTACATTTTAATCCAGCTAAAAACGTCACAAAAATAAAAAAATTACCAAAAAATATATTTGGTGATACTAATTGTTTTTTATTTATCTTAGTAATTACTTCAAGCAAGAGAACACCACTAATTGGGAACCACTAATAAGCATAAAAACTGCGCGCGGGCGCGAGAGCTATAACAGAAAATCAGTTAATCTCTCAACATTTTTAGCACTATACTAGCTGTACCCGCGACTTCGCCCACGTGGAATTTGAGATTTGAACTGATAATTCACATTGCCAGCGACTTCGTTCACGTAGGGTGTTAAAACTACGGGCCTCCCTTTTAAACTGATTACGTCACAATTAACACAACGCCAGTGGGGTAAAGAAAGTAATACGATGCGTGAATCGCATTCAACAAAAAATGTTTACTAATTTCTCAGCTTCATATCAAATTGAAATATACCCATTTTACCTACCGAATGCTAAGAACACATAAATAATTTCCGAATAAGATAGACTATAGAGCCACGTATCGGAATGAAATATAACTAAAAATAAAAACCATAAGACCCACCACGATAGCATACTGTGTGAATATGGCCTGAATGTGTCAAGTGTTTTGTCAGCAATGATACTGTTTAATCACGCACAGGATTTTATATATGAAGGAGATAGACTGTAAATTATTACTTATAGTCAATCCACCCACCTTCGATGTTTGCACTGCTTGCTAACCCTAATAATCCCAAATTCTAATACTAATTAGCCGCAACACTAAGCATTCATCGAAACTGCTTATTAAAAGATTTTGCATATATTTATTGTTGATGCTAGAGTTTATAACAATATCAAATGACAAAACTCCTGTGTAATAGTAATGATATTCGATTCTTGGCTCGCACGTTACATAAACGATGCCAATGGTTCGGGCGGTATATTAAATTCTGGCAAGACAATTTTTCCAGCTGCACAAATTTCACTGACTGTACATTTTATTAACACTTACAATGTGACATAAGCGCTACCGACCGAAAGCAAAACACACTATGACCAAACACCACAACAAACGTGAAATCTCATACACTTTTTTCGTTTTACTATTTTTAATGGTCTTATTTAGCAAATAATAACCTAACTATAATTGACACCAACAGCTTTATTTTTTTATTTAGCATTCACGATACAGAAAAACCTACCACAAATCTCTTATGTTCAAAACAGTGCTTTGGTAATGTCTGGCCCAGAGACCATAACTGTTATAATCCAATTACCGCTTTCGAAAATACTTCTTTTAGATTCTGATAGGTGGATATACTTCCATTGGCAATTAAAAATTCTTATTTTCTCACGTCAGAAAGATAATAATTCCGGACATTAGTCCAATTTAACAATATAAATTCGAACCAAAAATATTCAACAACATTATCTTTGCCTCTTTGTTCCATGGAGGAAGGAAATATATGGAGACGACGCAAGAGACCTTCACCACGCATTGAAGTGAAGCCGGGCGGTGGAGGAGTGGGGCGCTAGGCCTATCCCATACAGACACGGGGTATATGTACAAAAACCTGAAGGGGACTCTAGGATAAACGTAACGCTGCAATCTGGTGATGGATTATTATGTAACTCGATGAGACAAATAAAAAATGAAGAATTTTTTTTTTGATATCATGCTTAGTTTTCAAGATATTCTGTCTCAAACGTGAAATGTTTTTGGTTGAAATTCAGAAGAAAAAATTGGTCAAAGTCAAATTTGATAACGAATTATTATTTAAAAAGACGAGACAAATAAAAAATAAAACTTTTCGATATCTAGCCTAGATCTCGAGATATATATATTGTATCAAAAGTGAGGTGTCTTGAGTTGAAATGCAGAAGAAAAATTTCGCAAAAGTCAAATTTAATGATCGATTCTTATATAACACGACGAGACAATTCGAAAATAAAGAATAAAATTTTTCGATATCTTGCTTAGTTTTCGGGATATACTGGGATTGGGTTGACATGCGGCCTGGATCAAAAATTAATTCTGCCAAAGCCACAATGGTGGACATGCAGAATGGATATTTCAGTTTTTTTACTACCACTTGTGGTTAGGTTGAAATGCGGCCTAGATCAGAATAAAAATAGTTATCTTGTTACCATACATCGTAAGCTTAATTGGAAATACCTGGAAGCATTTTATATCGCGATAAACGTTTTGTCACTAACTTGGTTCTCATGAAATAACTAATAGTAATAGATAAATTCTTTGTCCCTTATGGAACAACAAAACCATTCTGCATTTAGATCTAACCACAACCTCCATTAAATTGTCGCTACAGAATCAAACTATGTAGACATACCCACACACGCGTATTTGAATCGCAAACTGTATTTGCAGTAACAACAGCTTCATTAAGATTCGTAGATTGCATAGCATAATTTAACACATTTAATTTCATCATACACTGTCAGTATAAACTGCAACGTGACGAAAGAAAGCGCAATACTAAATTCACTGAATCGCGATGTAAAACACACCCCTTTAAATCTCATTTTCAACACTCGTTAAAAAGTAATTCTAGTCTATTATGTGCAAAATAGCAAGGTATGCTGATTTTCTACACTACACCAACAAAAATTTGAGAACAAAGTCATCGCATTGAGAGCTATGACTAAATATTTATAGACAAGCACCAATGTTTGCAAAACCTACCGCCCACTTCAACAACGATAATTAGAATTCAACTTACTTATGAAATGATATTCCAGGTTCTTTCCTCTCTTGCCTATTTGTGCAACCGTATGCAACACAAGATGGCATTACAAAATGAAATAATCACTGCGCATGCGCGAGAGTTTATAGCCTGCTTCACAGATTTAACGTCACTTCTCCTCTATATATTTCCTTCCTCCATGCTTTGTTCCTAGTCTTTGCTTGTTAATCGTTGTAAATATAGGAATTATACTTCGGTGCCACCTATCGTAATGAATTTTTTTTTTTTTTAAAAAAAACTTTCGCACCACATCAATAACATTTCGTGTGAATATTGCCTAAATTCGTCCAGTGGTTTGTCGGTGATAATGAGATTTATGGATGCCCATGATTTTATGTATAAATATTTCAATTGTTTTTGTTAGTTCGCTAGGAGATTACTTCAGTGCGAACATGGAAATTCTATAGAACAATTGTGTTAAAGCTAAGGACGGTATTCAACCCTAAGGTTGGTTGGACTCTCCCAAAGGAAGTATACTTTGGGGGCGTCCATTAATTGTGTTGAAATAGAGGAGGTTTGACGAAATCAAACCAAAGGAGGGGGGGGGGAAATAATCTCACCAAACGGGGGGTGGGGAAATCGACGGAAGTCACACGTCATCTTTTTAATTTATTGAAGAACGACAGAGTTAAAAAAATAAGGTCTACAAATGAGGTCGCTACCGACTTTAGGGGAGGGGGGAATAGAACCGACCTAGCAAGCAGGAGAGCTAAAAAAAAAACTACAAGGTTGGTCAGCAGGGGGGAGGGGGAATGGACTCCCCCTTAGCCAGATATTGGAGGTAGAATGTCCAGTTCCTTTCCTCCTTACGATATCCAACCCTGTAATACTACCGGATAAAGGGGACCTACTGTTTAACGTGGAGGCCAAATCACGGAAGCTTTCTGGCGTCCTTTACATTACACGTCAAGTTGTGTCAGAGGTGAAGGTCGAATTAAAGGCCTGTGAAAAACTCCGTCGAGACAGGGATTCAAACCGGGGACCTTAACCACTGAGCCACCAGATCTCTCGGTATCCCTCACTAAAGGCTACTGATGACTACATTTCGGTCCCTATCTACAGAGACAATTCGGTATGGGCACTGCGGATTGTCACAAGCTGGCAAATTGGGTGTGCTATTCCCTGCGGATTCTCGAAAAACATTATTTAATCGATTGGTTGATATGATGTTTGGATCAATAATAGACTGTAACTGTTTGGAAGTAGGGGTAGCGTAGGGGTAGCGTGCTTGCTTCTCGTTGCAGGGGTCGCCGGTTCGAGACCGGCCTAGGGCATGGGTGGTTTCAATTAAGTGTTGTGTTCGTCTTGTGTCGTCCTTACACATTAGAGAAAATAATCATACTCATAAGAAATCTGTACATTGTGAGAGAAACAAACACATTGAGCTGGCTGAATGGCTAACACGGCCGAATGCCATTTGAAAAAAAACTGTTTGGAAACAAATAAACCACGTTCATAACGTCAGTTATTCTTATTATTATTATTATTACTCCGCGATTCAATAAAAGTGTGTGGCGGAGGGTGCATTGCACCAATCCGAAAGGGTAATAGTTTGGAAGGGATATACAGGATATGGCAGGAGGCGCCCATGGGCTAATGTCCCAGCATCCGCCTGGAGTGATCCGGGAAAACCATGGAGAACCCAGATCAGGATGGCCGAGGTCACTTAGTCTGTTACGTAGGCTATTAAGTAGAATCACTGCATTGTGTTTGTCAAAAACCACTGATGCGGAAGAAAAGGCAATTCTTGCGATATCGTATGGCTCAATATTAGACTACAATAAAATGTTTCTCTGACTTATATCTGCCAAATATTCGTCGCAATGGCTTCAGATTTTCTTCTGTTCGAAATTGCAAAGTATTGTTCCTCGCTTGGATTCACTTCTATTTCATTTTTACCTAAGTCACAACAACTTTCCTCATAATTTTGAAAAAATGATTATATACTTACAGGATATCGTAACATTATTTGAGCTGGTGGAAAATTAACAGTGTTCGTGGAATAAAACTCCCTTCCACGTACCTCATAGTAAATAGAGGATGTACCCAGTACTGTCTATTTGTTACGGTGCTCTTCACAGAGAGGCGCGATTCTGCAGTCCTGTGTTAAGTCGGCGGGGCCCAGTTTGGGATGTGCAAAAGCTTTGTGAGGTAATTACAACGCGCCGCGCGTCCGCGAGGATGGGTCAAAGGTCAGGTCAGCGGTAGGCAGGGCGCAAGCAGGAAATGCGTGCCATAGTCGCACGATCGATACGCCCCACGCACAGTCAGTTAGGGCGCGGTCCCATCAGAGCAGTGCACAGCGTACAAGAGACTGACAACCCTCAATTAGACATTGATTAGATTTGGATGGAAACAGAAGCAATAATAACTACGCTTTATTGCATTCAGTGGTGTGACGTGGTCCCAGACCGAGCGTGGTTCTGAGTGGTGGCCTCGCATTTGGGAGGATGCGAGTTCGAATCTCCGACCAACCTTCCATATTTCGGTTTTACATAGTTTCCTCAAATTACCCCAAGCAAATGCCAGAATGGTACCTTCAAAAAATCATGACTGAATTCCTTCCTGTTCATTGCCCAAGTCCCTTGCCGTCTCTAATGATCTCGACGTCGATGAGCCGTAAGCAAAAAAAGTTGTGCATATTTTTCTCGTAAGAGTGTTATTTATTTTGATGATTAACTTTCGACAATTTTGACCAGCTTGGAATTAAGCGATAAGTATTCATTCCAACATAAGCACATAGTTAATTTATTCTCCAGTACTGGCGATATACACAGCACATATGTTCACAGAAATATCTACTTCTATACTCTGCAATTTACAATTACTGTGGGTGGCAGAGGGTGCTAAGCACCAATCCTAATTCAGTGCATTCCAATCCCGAACAGAACGAGGAAAGAAAGAATACATAAATGTATCAGTACGGCATCTTATTTCTCGAATCTTATCCCTCCAGTCATTGCGACCTATTTCGTTGCACTCGTAAATTAAAGATTTTCGCATATTCTCCAACAAATTCAAACGAAAACGACGTCGTCTGTCCGCCAAACAATCCCAGCCCAACCCGCGTATCAGCTCTGTGACACTTACATAAGGACTGTAACTAGCGGTCCCGAATCGAGGGCTCTCATCTGTACTTTCTCTAACGTTTCAATCAATCCCTTGCGATACGGATCCCAAATTCCTCAACAGTATTCCAAATGCGGGCGCACTAGTGTTCTGTACGCTATTCCATTTGCATGAGCATTACAACTTCTCAAAATACGACCTATAAAACGTAGTTTAGAATTAGCTTTGCCTACGACGGAAGTTATGTGCAGGTCCCATTCCCTGTTGCTTTGTACTTCAAGGAATCAACCGGGTCAACAAATGAATTGTTAACTTTGTACTCGTGAGCAAACGGGGTCTTTTTATTATTTATTTGCATTGCCTTGCACTTTTTGCAGTTAAGTGTAAGCTGCCATTTACGGCACCATTCCGAAATAACATCCAGATCGCGTTGAATTTCTAAGCAATCGTCAGAGCACCTCACTTCCCTATAAATAAGTGCATCATCAGCAAAAAATAGCATCCTGCAATTAACGTTGTCACCGAGATCGTTTATAAAAACTAAGAAAAGAAGTGGTCCTATTACACTTCCTTGAGGAACGCCTGAAGTAACATCTAGCTTTGAAGAGGCTTCCCCGTCAACGACGACATACTGCGACCGACCAGTTAGAAAATCGCGTATCCATTCGCAAATCTGATCAGATATACCGTACGCTCGAATCTTCGCCAAAAGCCGGTTGTGTGGTACAGAGTCAAAAGCTTTCTGGAAATCCAAGAAAATAGCATCAAGTTGTGATCCTGTAAAATATTCTGCAAAAGGTACTGGGTATGATGGGTGAGCGCCGAGCGGTAGGACATGGGTTCGAATCTCGGTCGAGAATCCAAATTTGGTTTTTCCATGGTTTCCCCAAACCACTCCACTTTAAAAGTCCACGACCGAATCCCTTTACGTTCCTTGCCCCCCCCCCCCAATCCTTTCCCGTCTCAAATGACCTTGATGTCAAGGAGGCATTAAAAAAAACTGAAAAAGTTTCAAATTATTCTACAGAAATTACATTAAATCATTGCAATTAAATACATCTTTAAGAATAAAATGTTAAAATTTGTAAAAAGCATTTAAGAAGATGGTTACTAAATTACCTGTAGCATAAACAAATCTGCGTAGATTTTCTTAGCCAAAAAAATTCAAGTTTTTCATCCGTCGTTTATCATATAATTCTAAATTATTATTTATTAGCAATAAAATTGTCCTCCATATTAGCAAACCGTAAAATTATAATGATTATAAAATTGTAACACCACTTTCCGCACCACACAAACCTAAAACGCCGACCTAATTCCCTCAATTACGTCTTGATTGACCAGAGTGAAGGAAGTGAATACTGAGGTCAGTGTTTAGTATTTCTATAAGATTTATTAAAACGCCGAAATACATTAATGGTCTAGTGGGTAAGGCTGGCGACTCTCTCAAACGACAATGAATCGTTATAAACATGAAAATGAAAAGACATGCATGTCCACTTAAGCTGTTAGATCATATTTCTTAATTTTCTGATTACTTCTAAGATAAAATGAAAATAATGAATTTTAACTATAATGATGAAGCAAGGGCTTGATAGTATTAGAGTATGTAAATGAAGCTTGGTAATGGTTTTAACAGTAAAAAGCGATATAACAAGATTTGCTAAAATTCAGAGAACTGTAGAGCCAGTTGAGAAAGAGCTGCCTGTATTGAGTTGTCTCAGCAGAAGAGAGGCAGTGTACAATTACAGTAAAAAAAGTGCACAGGTCGAAGTCCAACACTGGCTCGCGCAAACTTGCAGACACAGCAAGTTGGCTAATTCTCTTGCCAAAGAAATTATCGATACCAAATTGGAACAAATTGTGCTAAACAGTTTAGCCTGAAACGCCTAGCAAACTATACTTCATTTTCATATCTTGTTTGAAAATTAATTATTCTGATGAGAGATCCGTTTACGAAAAAAACGAAAAGAAACGGCCTAGCAGTTTCTGCAGTCAAAAGAAATGCGAATGTAAATTAAAGCAAGACTTAAGTGATGAAATGTAGCAGAAATACCAATAATAGTAGATTAAATATAAAAATAGGATCGGATGCAATAGGAGAAGTAAGTGAGTCTGTTACTTGGGAAGCAAAATTACAACCGATGGCCGAAGCAGGAATGATATTAAAAGCAGAATAGCACTAGCAAAAAGAGCCTTCATGAAAAAGAGAAACCTTTTAGTTTCAAATATTGATCTAGAAATTAGAAAAAACTTTTTAAAACTCTATGTGTGGAGCACAGCACTTTACGGCAGCGAAACATGAACTTTAGGAATACCGGAAATAAAGAAAATTGAAGCTTTTGAAATGTGCTACAGAAGAATGCTGAAAATTAGCGGACAGACAAAGTAAGAAATGAACGAGTTTTGGAAATGATGGGTGAGAAAAGAAGTTTGTGGAAGAAGCTTACAGAAAGAAGAGACAGGTTGGTAGGTCATATTTTGAGACATGCTGGATTGGTTAATTTGTTAGTGGAGGGAACAGTTGAAGGTTAAGAACTGTAGAGGAAGACAGAGATTTGAATATATTAAGCAGATAATTGAGGACGTGGGTTGTAAGGGGTATGTAGAAATGAAGAGGTTAGCACAGGATATGAAGGGATGGAGGATTGCATCAAACCAGTCGAAAGACTGACGACAGCAAAAAAAAAAAAAAGTTAATGATTTCATATGAAGCAGAATGCACACCGCAAGTTTGGGAAAAATAATGATAAGCCTAATGCAGAAACCATTATGGTCTACAGTTGTGCAGACGTTTACTAGGCAGCTTGGGGATTTGACTATGAAACATTCTCTGCAACGAGTGAGTCAGAGTGTGGATAGGATTAGCAACAGGAAACGCCATGGATAACTTAAAAAAAGCAATTTAAGCGATGTTAATACACAGACGGAAAAAAAAAATCCCAACACCAAGAAAGACTTGTGTTAGATAAACGAAATTTGGTAGGCGTGTTTATACATCTGAAAGATGACATCGATTCAAATTTCGCGCTTCGCGCATAAGTGTGGCGCTAGTAGCGCTACTCAGAGCTTGCAAATCAGGTTTGCTTTAAATACGCGCTGTAAAGTTTGTGAACGTTATTTACCGCTGAGATTTGACATAGTGAGTTGATGTTAGCCAAGAATGCCTTTAAGAAGACGAAGAAGCCATTATCAACAGCTCACCGAGTTTGAACGAGGTCGTGTAATAGGGCTACGAGAAGGTGGATTTTCTTTTCGCGATATTGCAGAAAGACTTGGCCGGAATGTATCCACTGTGCATGATTGTTGGGTGCAGTGGTCAAGGGATGGTACTGCCTCAAGAAGACCGGGTTCCGGGAGGCCACGTGGCACTACTGAGAGGGAAGACCGCCGTATTCGGCGTACAGCTGTGGCGCATCGTACTGCGTCTGCGGCAGAAATTCGAGCTGCAGTTGGTACCACAGTGACACAACGAACTGTTAGAAATCGGTTACTTCAAGGACAGCTCCGAGCCAGGCGCCCTGTAGCGTGCATTCCACTGACTACAAGCCATCGCCGTTTGCGACTCCAGTGGTGTCAAGCCAGAGCTCATTGGAGGACGGAGTGGAGATCTGTTGTGTTTTCTGATGAAAGCAGGTTCTGCCTTGGTGCCAGTGATGGCCGAGTGTTGGTCAGAAGGAGGCCAGGGGAACGCCTGCAACCAAACTGTCTGCGGCCTAGACACACTGGACCTACACCTGGAGTCATGGTCTGGGGAGCAATTTCCTATGACAGCAGGAGCACTCTTGTGGTTATACCAAACACACTGACTGCAAATTTGTACGTCAGTCTGGTAATTCAACCTGTAGTGCTGCCATTCATGAACAGCATTCAAGGGGGAGTTTTTCAACAGGATAACGCTCGCCCTCATACCGCTGTTGTCTCGCAACGTGCTCTACAGAGTGTCGACATGTTACCTTGGCCTGCGAGATCACCAGATCTGTCTCCAATTGAACACGTATGGGATATCATTGGACGACAACTCCAGCATCATCCACAGCCAGCACTGACCGTCCCAGTATTGACAGCACAAGTACAACAAGCATGGAACTCCATACCACAAAGTGACATTCGAAACCTGTATGACACAATGCATTCACGTTTGCAGGCTTGCATTCAAAATTCTGGAGGTTACACCGGCTATTAATTTAACAGTATTTCACATTTGAAATGCATTTTCTTGAGCTTAAATTAACCTGTGATCTTGAAAATTTAATCAATTAAACATGTTAACTTGACAAATGCATTGTCCAAATTTCATTACTCTACAATAATTTTTTCTTGGTGTTGGGATTTTTTTTCCCGTCTGTGTACATGAGAGTGGAATACGCACTGGTCCGGTTTTTATCAACAACAATCTGATGTAACGTAACCGAAATAGATCCCTAATGACCTCGACGTAGACGAAACGTAAAGCAAAAAAAAACTGAGTTCATGTGTTGCTTTTCAATCAGACAGGCGCTCTATTGAAGACCTATTAATCCCTTTCATTCATCTTGGGCAAGTGGTTCCTTAGGAAAATGTTTCAAAATCTGTCATTCACTGGAGAGGGTGACAAAAGGATGTACTAGAGAAATGAATGAATCGAGTTAGAAAACTTTGGTCAGAGCTTTGCTTGAATATGGCCGTGTAATAAAGCAACCCACATTTAGGAAATCACATGCGGGATTGTGATGGGTGCAAAGGAGATCAGCTAGATTTGTTTATAGAAATTATCGCAGAGCACAATCATTAACTAAGATCACAAAAAAGCTGCAATGGGAGGAATTTGAGACTGGAGGAAGGTGGAGAAAGTGGTTGGAATGTACCGTGCATATACTGAAGACGACTGAGGAGTCTTGGAGGGATACAGGTACAAGAATTAGATGCAGTGTACTCGATTAAAATACGGAAAAGCTGACCAAGACCACAAGCTGGTACTCGATTGCTAGTATAAGGGAATAGGAAAATGTTCTTCGGTAGGTCAGGCAGTCAGGGAAGTGCTGAACGATTTACCAAAAACACTGAAAGAATTTAAAATTGAAATTCTTAAAGCCCAAAAATACGTGAGTATACACAGAAAATTCCAGATAGGGGAAAAAAAAAAGAAAAACAAGAAAGGGAAAAACAGGTTTGGAGCGAATTTGCCACCGGAGCGGAACATATGCTCCATTGTCAATATTACATTTTTCGTACGTCGTTTTCTGATGGACTCCCTCATAGTCCTACTTCTTAGTCACTACGTAGCATTATTATTGTTGAGGAAATATTTGGTGGAGATAGGAAAATACCAATCGTCGCCTACCGGTCACCACAAAACTTAGGCATCCTAATCCTACTAAGTGGGGAATCCTGCTGTTGTATCTTTTCCCGCCCCATCATGTCTTATCTCGCCACATTCCTGACCCCGGGTCGACAAAAAACCCTCTACCGGGGTAGGAAATTTCCGATGTCTTGAATGACTCTTCGCTGTAGCAAGAACCATTCAACATACAAGAGCTCAACTGTTATACGTAATTCCAACGCCACTATACGCCTCATACGTCATTATTTTTAATTAATTTATTTATTTTTCATTTCCGCCGGGATCGAATTGTTAATAAGGTACTGGGATAAAATGTGCCAATTTCTTTATGAAGAAACCCTCCCAACAACCTCCTCCAGTGATTTATGGAGTCCATGGGCGCGAACACGAGTCTTTCTGAATATCAGTCCAAACGTTACCGCTCATCTATGAGATACGGTCGCGTCAAGAAAACCGTAATATGAGAGTAATAATTCAGGAATAATTTGATTATCTGCAGCAGAAATAACTCTCAGCTTTCACACACAGACCAACACTGCAACAGAGAATATATATGTAATAACAGCATTTTCAAAAGGAAATCTGAGTCAATACTACAGGATTTTTTAAATTTGGTTTTTAGTAATGTTGGCCATTCAGCCAGCTGAATGAGTCTGTATTTCTTCAAGTGTGTACAGTTCACATCAGTGTGAATATATTTCTCTCTCTTGTAAGACGAATAATTACTAGAAACCAACCATGCCTTAGGCAGGACTGGAACCGGCGACCCCTACAACGCGGAGCTAACACGCTACACCCAAGCTGCCGGTCGCTTAGGCAATTTTCGAACTTCCTTTTTTTAAGCGGCTTTACTTGTTTGAAAAGCTCAGACGTCAATCTTATTTTCTGGAATTGTTGTGGTTGTAGAACATTGACCGCAGCAACGACTGAGTTATTTCCAGATTCTGCAGATATACAGATGTTGGTTCGGACATACGTATGTGTCACGATCAAGCTACTACATATAACTGATCCAGGAAAATCTTAGTAGGAAATCACATTTCAATGCATTACAACAAAAAATAGTAACAGAGGTGTGGGGTACTTGTCCTGTATTTCCGTTTTATTCACTTGCATAGAAATCAGAAAGAAAAAACTACAAAAAAGTCAGCGATCTGTAACGTAAAAAATATGGAACCGTCTTACTGAAACGGTTGTAAACTAGATTCTAACTTGACTGTAATTCATTCAGGAAATGAGCGATCTAGTGGCTCAGTGATTAAGTCGCTTACTTTCGACAGATGAGCATCCGGTCCCGGGTTCAATTGTGGTGAGAGTAAGTTTTGTTTGAAGATATGAGCTACGCCATGACGCTCCGTGGTTAAAATTCCTTGTTAAACAAATTCAGACACGACAGATGCCGAATGCGCGGCAAATCAGATGTGTCACCAGGTCGCAAGACCACCGGAATTTACTCTATTCAATTGGTTCCCAATTAGTGGTACGTGAGGTAATCTGTTGGCTAGGGTAATCACTAAGGTAATTAAAGAAATTACGCAAAAATTATTATCCCGGAATATATTTTTTGACATTTGTCGATTCTTTTTGTCGTTTTTTATTGGATCAATTTAATAAATTGCGAAAAATGGGTTTCATTTTTTTTTATTTATCATTTCACTTCACTTGTTAGGGGTACGAGCGGTTGAGTTATTTCTTGAAGGGGTACTAGGGAAAAGCTAATGGGGAGCCACTACTCTATTCAAAAAAATCTAATCTTACATAAAGACGTGGCGATTATTCCAAATTATAAAAAGAAACTCAGCACAGTTCAACACTACAATACGTGTGTGGCAGATATAGTTAATTTTTATTTCCTTTTATCTTGACTATTTTTCAATATATTAAAAATTACGTTTCTAATTTCGACACGCAGAAGACTTACTTGTAAAAACTCATTTTAGCGATTTTTACCGTATTGTATTTTGCAACGGCTTATTAAACTTTTACTTGTAACACAGCTAGCTTTGTGTATATTAAATACGCTGTGATCGCTCCATGGTTCGTATTTTTCCTTTAAACTGACCATCTTATCTCTTAACTCATTGGTTTATATACTACATCTCACTCGTGGGGATCCAATCAACATTCAGATTGTGGACTGACTTTTGATGATGTTCCATTTAATCATAGGCAGAAATATTAAACAAACAATCTGAATTTAACTTACTTAACACATTATCAAGACTGAGATGCAACATAACTGTTAGTGCTTTATAACAGAGTTATCGCTTTCCGTGCAGTTTCGTACACAGTATTTAGCGATAAAATATTTAATGAAGCTCTGAAGGTTATAAATATTTTACATTTGAATGAAAACTTGTAAAACGATATCACCGAAAAGTGAAGGAGCTGTGTTGAAATGAACAGAGAGCTGCTGTTACGCTACGGCCGGGCATAGCGCCAAAAGTTCGGGATGGGCTAAAGACGGTAACTGTGTCAAGGGAAAATAATTTACTTTATATAACTTGTACGTTCATCGAAATATCAACAATGACTACGTATGATACACACGTACTGCTAGTGAGAAGACGTAAAAAATGAACCTCAAAACAGCGCGCCAGGGAAGTTAACGAGCACGAAAATTGCTGCTACCGTTGATTCATTTCATTCATGTCTACGGTGGACGTAAAAGCAAAGCTCGACGTTCATATAGCTACTACTACTCACCTTCGTAGTCTGTTGAAGAAGGCGGGACTACTCTTCCTCAGATAACAGATCCGCGCGTTAAGTAAAGCTGGTGGGAGTAGGTGGGGGAATAGGAAACGTCTCAAGGTCAAAAGGCGCCACTCCCTTCCCCTCCCCCACCGGCTTACCAGTTGCACTCACTTGCATCATGTCTCGCGGGCCAAAGGCCCCTTTTAGCACTTGCGACGTCATCGATTTGTCCTCTGCAATGCCGACTCGAGCGCCCTGCGTCCAATATGCCCCACTCGGCACCTTATCACTGCTTCGAAGTGCACACGTGCCAGCAGCTAGCACTATATGGCAACATAAGATGTGATGGACTGCGACCTGCATCCAAAGGAAATTGCCTTGGAAAAATAGAGGTCTCGTGTGTTAGTGAAGGTCTCTCCAGTTGTACCAAGATATTAACTTTTTTAGAATGATTAGCGGTGTAGCATAAAGAGTGAAACCTCTTGTTACGTTATCGGTCATCCTGAAAGCACCACCAAAGGAAATTTAAAATTATGCTGACTAATTATATAACTCTGAGCTGATAGTTAAAAGTTTCTTTTATATTCTTCGATACTACACAGGTAAAAACGTAATTAATATTGTGTTTCTCGGTGCCTCAATATGAAAATGTGATTGCAATTCTAATAATATAAACAGTATCAATGTAATCCCGGGATTCATCTCCTTTTGACGCATTCTTGACTAGAATATGATAATAAGGCGGATTGCCTATTAAGTGCTCAATCGCCTGAGAGTGTTTCAAACATTCTAACAGAAATGTTGGAAAGACAGAATAGTAGCGGACAATTCAAGAAAGTGGGTGTTGTAATTCAGACTTTCCAAACCACGATGCAATTAATCAGTTGTTCTTCTCAAGCACCGAAACGGTGTTTGTGGTGACCCTGAATGTGTTTGTAGAGGTGGAATGGTTCGCCACTCGTCTGCTGTTATATAACTGGATGTAGAAGTCACAAATCTTTGTCAGCCTGCGTAGATGCTTGAACAGCGTCTTATGCATCAGTTCAAAGAGCACACTGACCCTACTTTGTGATCTTTGAGTCAATGAGAGGTGGCCGAATGGCAGCGAATGAAATTTTCCACTCTGCAAATCCAAAAGTACTGATGTTGAGTCAATGGCAAGAATAGAAATTCGGGGGTTCATTATTCTAGCTATTTCAAGGAAATGTCGAGAAGAAATACTCTGGTATAGATCGAAGCGGAGAAGCAAGAGAACATGTTCTCGATTTAGAGAGTGGGGAGTTAAACCAAGTCGTAGTTTGTTAGAAGTATGGGAAGCTATTATCAGATGGCGGGAGACGGCATTTCAAGCTGGTAGTAGTTTGAAAAGATGTAAGAGGAACAATGGCGAAGTTTGTCCGACTTCAGTGTGGGAGCAAGATTTGCTTCCAACGAGCAAACAGTCTCTTGTTATTTCTGTAAGACATGAAACTATCAACCACAGTGCTGTTAGCGTAATAAGCAAAGTGCTACATCTTATTTTCCTTTCCACAGAGTGTTTACATTGAGTAACGTATATATGAAGACATCCTACTGGTTCATTTCGCCAGCATGACTTAGAGTCATGATTTGGATGTTTAAGATTCAATAGTCACAGCATGTTACCTATTATTGTTCTAGGTATAGTTACAGTGTTTCAAGACGAGACGGAGGACACCACGAATGACCCAAGGATCAGAGATGGGAAGATCACAACGAAAAATATGCTGTTGTTATAACAGTGCGAACATTCAAATTACGAGAAACCTGTTGCATGTGTCTTCTCAAAGCACATATTTTGCTATCTAAACAGTCAAACAGAAGGCCTCTGACCCTAGTTTGTCATCGGAAGAAATGCTACTGTTCAAATAGTTCTCATCTTTGGTGGTACTGAATTTTAATTTTTTAAGAGTAGATACGTAATTACTCTATCTATTAATAGAATTGCAGCTAATACAGTCCATTTATGCAGAAATTAATATAATTGATACAAAAACGATTGATTGAGTAATTGCGGAAATTTCTAACATGTTAGAAAATTTCCTGTATGTTTTTAGGAAACTAATTAGTCCGTATTAAACAAATTAGATCACCCATTCCAGCTAGAAGATTGTACTGATATTCTACCAGTTTTCTACAATGTTTGTACTGTGATAATTTGTGTGGAATGCTGTAGAAAATTAGTTTCGCCAGTTTATTGCCTACAGTTCTGGCTAAAGTAAATGATGTTAATGATTCTCTAAGGTTTCATTAAAAGAGAAAGGTGACCTGAACTTAATTAACCTAATGTCTCACGTCCAACTAGGCGAATGATTGACAATTTTGTTCTTTATACCTCATTAATCTTTTTGTCAATTGGGTGTTGTATTTACAAAGAAATCAACTTATGGACAATAATACAAAGATGAAAGAAATTTACGATTTCAATAATTCAACTCTAGCTTTCTGAAAGGACAATGAAGACGTAAACAAACATGCCCCGAATCAAGTCATACTTAAAGAAAAGGGACATTACGAGAGATATTGAGCCTTAGTGATGAGCATCCTACTTCGTTCCACATGGACATATTCTTGGGAAATGTTTACCAATCTAGAGCTATTAAGTAAGAAACCGGCTTTCGTCTGGAGGTTTAAATTGCACTTAATCATCGACTTGTGACTATTTAGTCACGAGATAACCACGACGCTGTTAAAGGTGGTTTTTACTGCAGTCGCATATTAAATGCTAGTGCACACTCAGATGCCCCTTTTTGTAATTTTATTTAGCTATTCAATAGTATTTATAACGAGAAGTGCTGAATATCAGACTCTATTATTCCCGACTGCCTGTAGACCTGTTATTTCCGTATTTCTAGACCAGATGATATGTTTCTCAACCTTTTCGCTGGCGCTTTGGAGCTTTAAATTTCTCTTATATCAATTGAAGTTTTAATTGCTCACCGAGTTTGGACAGATTTCTTAAGTTCGTGCCGCATAGAAGTAATGGTGTGACGACACATCCACTGGTGTATAATTTTGCGGCCTGCTGTTGGATCAATCTATTTGATCAGTTGAGGGGAATCATTTCAGTTTCTTCACCAGGACAGTGATCCCATCTGACGTTTTACACGCACTGTGTTCCCGAGAAATGTCAAACAAGATGGAGCAGCCGACGACAGCTCGTCTGTCAACATTACCACGTACTCCGAAAAGATGGATGTGTTGTTTATTTGTGGTAGCCTATCTGCCGGGCAAGTGAAGGAAAGTTCATTATTTGTAGTGATATCGGCAAGATCTTGGGGCAATAGAACTGATAGCTGGGTAATATTCGATCTACAGCCTTGAATAATCAAGTTATAACATTTAAATTTAATTGCGATGGAGCAGATGACCAGGTGGTAAGTTCCCTGCACAATTGAATTTCCATTGCACGATTGTTTACTCTTAAAATTCTTTGAATGTAATATCTCCACTCACCTACTTTTGTCCTCTATGAATTTTAATTTTAAATTCTTCCAGTGTTTCATAGCATCACTTGATAATTAATTCCAATCAATAACGTCATCTAAAAACGAAATTTTTCCTTTACCCTTGTGTCCCAAATCGGTAGCCAGCTTGTGGTCATGGTCATCTCTTCCATTCCATGTACTATTCCTGATTCTTCTATCAGTACCCGTCTCAGGATTTTCTTCAGGCAAGTCCCACTTTCCAATGATTCCCAACCAAACTACTGAATCATACCAAGCAACTAATTGTGTTCTGCAGTAATTTCCATATGCAAATCTAGTTTTCTTCCTTTACACCCCTTCAGACTCTTGTATTTGATAGCCAGAATAAGTTTTCCGTACCTAAAGAACTGATCGGATCAGGATTTCGTAACCTAATTCCTTTATTAGTATTTGTTGTTTAATAATGCAAATGTAAAATCAAAACTGTACGCTGAAGATACCTCGACGAGAGGCGAAACGCGTCCGGAAAATAAAAACAATATCCAACAGTAGTAATGGCGTATTATTAAACAACAAATACTAATTTACCAAGCAACTGTAGAAGAAAATGGCCTACAATAATCAAAACTAATTCCTTTAGTTCTCTAGTTCATCCCATTATCATCCTCTCCAATAAATGAAGAATGCTGAAACCTCTCCGAATCATCTGCCCAATTGAGTTTATTCTCAAGTGTTGAAGATATTTACATTTATGATGTTCAACAAAACAACTTCTTCGCACCCATTTAAATCAATTTCTCTTCCACCCTATAATCGTAAAAACTCTTTATATATTTTATTATTTTTATCTGTGTTCCTAATCAGCTTGCACTCTTTGTCATTTGTGTTCATTCCATGTTGACATACTCAGCATGATATCCTGTCCAGATCCACCTGTAGCTGTTCACAGTCCTCTTCCATTAGGGGGCGTCCATTAATTACTTGAGGTGTTTTCCGGAAATCCTGATTCCACCCCCCCCCCTTTTTCTCTAGTGAAATTTGATGAGATCTGGCAGAAACCTCCCCTCCCCCCCGTGGTGAGGTGAGATTTCGCGGGACCCTTCCCCTACCCCCTAGCTGACGAATTCGTAATTTTGGAGACTTTTTTTTAGCTCTTCTGTATTTCAAGGGCGGTGAGACCCGCTCCTCTAACGTGACGTGATTTCTGCCCCCCACCCCACCCCGAAAATCCCTCAGTGAGATTTCGCCGGACCCTCCACCCACCGATTTCACCTCACGTAATTAATGGACGCCCCAGTATAATTCTATTGTATATAGCAGCGAATATTGAAATTCTTCTCTAATCTTTTACCAACGCCTTAGATCATTATGCTTTACTTTGACAAGGAAAAATAATCCCAAAACAGGGAAATTTTCAACTTACTTTGGTGAATTTAATTTTTAATGACAGACTTTATATCATTAACAAACAGTCATAGTACTCAACTATTTAGAAATAACACTTCACTCCCACATGATATTGGATCGTTCAAAAGTGAGACATTTTTTCCGTCTTGGATCAAAAAAGTATACCAACAGAAATCAAAATCCGTCTATTAAAATCTCACGATAACGTAATCAGATTCGACCAGTATAACAACATTGTTTCTTACTGTTTTCTTGCAAGGAGATGTAAAAAAACTGTCCAAGTATAAAAACATTGTACTCTTCCTGTTTTATTGCAAGGAGTTGCGAACTCTTATACAGATTCGCTAGTTAAAACGCTAACAACGGGAACCTAGAGGCTGCCGTTCCTAAACTAATGCCTAATTTCCACTTCAAAAACTACACACACAGAACACAATTTATAGGATTCACAGAAGTACGGTAGATTAGACGATCAGAAGGAAGCCGGAATGCGCGGTCTTAAACTCTGTACTTAGCGGCCGAATCGTTATGATTTTCCACTCAGTAGCACCAGGGGCGGATCCAGGGGGGAGGGGGGGGGGCTAGGGGGCTCTAGCCCCCCCAATAGTATCTAGGTCCATCTCCGACAGTGTAATTTTGGAGACTTTTTTTTTTTTTTTTTTAGCTCTACGGATTTGAGGCCCGAGGAGACTATAAATAGTAACTTTTGCCCAACTCAAGCTCCCCCACCCCCCCAAGCCAAAATTCACTAAAGGCAAGCCCGCCCCAACCAGAATCCACTGAAGCCAATCTCCCCCCCCCCCCAAACCAAAGTCCGCTCAAGCCCCTCCTAAACCAAAATCCTGGATCCGCCCCTGAATAGCACCATAGGTTAAAAATGAATGATAGCAAAGAAGAAAGTAGAGAATTGGAACTTGCCAGCTGCGAGGATACTGCAATTCATTACACAAACAAAAAAATATCCTTGTGCGAGGTCAGAGTCGAAGTGGAGATCAGTTGACGTTCATTTAGTGTACCAGCAGGTTGACACAGTACTTACGGTACGGCAGGTGGGTCACGTAGCGTTAAGCCTTACGAGGTCACTTTCCAGTTATCAGATGAGTGACGCAGTGGCTGTGTAAATTCGTAGCGTGACGGCGAATTCGTAGGACAGAAACCTCAGAATAACTGTTCAACGCGAAGATTGAAGAGCAAAATAATTGAGTAGATTATTCGTAAGATGTTAATAGCGATTTAACGTGAAGATCAGAATAATGGAGTGGATTAATAGAATGTCTACAATAATATTATAAAATGAGAAATACAACGGATCAAAAAGAAAATTGAAGTGGTATATTTTTTTTCGTTCCATGACTTAAAATATATACCAATAAGATTTTATTACCAGCATTTGTTCTATTGGATACTCTCAATTAAGGGATTGGGAACAAGGATTGGGAATGGATTCAGCCTTTTGAAGCAGTCATCCTGCCATTGGCAGGGAGTGATTTCAATAAGCCATGTGAAACGGAAATCTGAAGTCGGCTGCGGAGTTGAACCCGCATCCAGGCTCGAGCGTTACAGCTCGCCCATCGGGCTCTGTTCGCCGAACTGGCTGCTGTGATTCTCATTTTGTAACACGTTACATTACACGCAAATGAAACAGGTCAGTCGATACCATTAGGTATTTAGAGAAAACTTCATTATTATGCATTAAACTCGAGCAAATATCAGATGTATGTTGCGAGTTTACTATAAGTTCAAATAGTTTTTGTACTATCGTTATTACCTCCTATGGTGTGGTCGCTATTCTAATCCTATACTAGTTGAGGGAAGTAAGTGTCGCCATCTGTTTGTGTACCACGTAATTTGAGTTCTGTATGATGAGTGTCGATTTGTTTGTGCAAGCTATGAAGTAGTTGTGGCGGAATATGGGGTAAGGTCCCAGTATTCGCCTGGGAAGGGGGTGAGGGGAGAGGAGTTGTTGAAAACCAATTAAAAACACGCAATCAGGACGGCCGGGCCTGGTATTTGCACCTGGGCCTGTTGTATACCCCCGGTGCAGTATGGCGGAGCCTGTACGCGTTCAGTCACACTGCCGTATAAAAATAGATGTTGACGTCTGTAGAGTTTCGCACGTAGGAGGACTCCCTAGATCAGTGGTTCCCAATTAGTGGTACGCGTACCCCCAGGGGTACGTGAGGTTACTCCCGGGGGTACGCGAGGTTCTCTCTTGACTAAGGTATTCAATAAGATGATTGAAAAAAAAAAACAATTACGCAAACATTACTACCGCCAAAATATATTTTAAGACAGTCAAACGGTGTGTGTGTGTGAATTACATTTCTGTAATGCTGTGGCTGTGCGAAGCACTGGACTGGAATGAACTCAGAGGCAAATGTAGTTATAAGGGGGTACGCGAGGTTCAGCTCTTTCTTGAAGTGGTACTCGGGAAAAACTATTTGGGAACCACTGCCCTAGATCATTCATTGCGATGGAGAGCAAGCCCCAGTGCCAATATGCGAAATTCTGCTTTAAATTTTTTTCATCCTTTGAGGTAGAGTGTACCCCGCCTCTTTCGGAAAGTTATTCCAGTTCCTGATTTCCTTACTTACAAATGAAAATTCTCCCCGATATGAACGAAATCGACTGCTAATTCATGGAAATAGTCACTTCTTCACTTCCGCAAAACTACTGCAACTTTCTTGTCCAATATCCACGCCACGTCTCCAAAATAAAACTTATGCTACAACTGTTTTTACTCGCCTCTTCGCTTGAGGTGGCTAAAATCGACCTCCTTTCCCATATCAGTTGTTAAAAATCATGAATGAATTTCTGCTGAGACACGTAGGATACTAAATCCAATTAGGCATTTTTTTTCCCACTAATTCATTATTACCTGCAAAGTAAATTTCATTAGTGCAATAACTGATATTAGAATGTTGCAAAATAGACATTAACTGCCCATGAATTATTCGGGCACTTCTGAAAATTTTACGACCAAACTATTTTAGGATTGGGAAACGTTGCATCATTTCTAAACGTGTTCTCTGATCTCAACCAAGTCCAGTGCTGCAATTTTGCATTCATGTGCAGTTGATTTTCGAATAACAGTTATAGCAGTGGCGGATCCAGGATATTATTGGTTTGGGGGGGGGGGGCTTGAATTGGCCGAGGGTAGGCTTTGTAGGAAGGGGGAGGATCGATGACAGAAATATCATGTCAACACAGTTTGATATAATTATTTTTAACTCAGATATTGATATAATTTACAGTAAATTCAGCTTACATTTTCTTCTTTGGATAACTGTTAAAATTCGTAAGCAGCCATTCGTCAGTTCAAATTAATGTTGAGTACTTGGCATTAGGGAGAACACGGGATTGATCTCTTATTCGTCCATTAAATTTCTTCACGTAACTTCTTCATATAGGCCCTGGCCTGTATCTTTCCCGTTTCTTTTCCACTTCTAACTACCTTTTTGTTGATGACCCTTAACACCGCAAAAAAAAAAAGCAAAGACTGGACAAAGTTAAAAACTCTCAACTGAAATGAATTCTGAGTAGGCGAGTGACTGTCAGAAGTTGTTTAGCGTGGAAGATACGCGAGAATCTTAGAAAGGTCGCTAAGTGAAAACTAGCTACCATCAGGGTTCAAATGTTCTTCGTATTTGAAACTACTAGCTATTCACTCACTGTCGAGACATATTGAGTAAAAAAATATCAGGTATGTAATATAAAGTATTAAAATTAATAAAGGAGCTAAAAATGTCAAAGAAAAAAAAAAAAAATCAAGGTGATAGGAACGTTTACGCAGAAACAAGAGAAACATTGAGAGAGTGAATGAGAAAGTATGTACCGGTATTTGTTCACAAGAATCGACGTAAATGCCTGATATTTACTGATGGTTGGTAACACTGAACGCTGCTTCCCCTTGTAGCACTCTCGACTACCGCGCTGAGATCAATTACACTGCAGTGGTGGGTATGACGCAACTGAGTGGCGCGAGCTATTATCACGAAGCCTTGCCACTTCCCGGCGTGGTCTGTGCGTCTCTGACACGTGTGCTGCTTTGTACCTGGCTGGACGCCTGGGCTTTGTGCCACAAAATGTCAAGGGGTGAGCGCAGGGGTGCGCGGCGCGACCTTGGCGCCGCCTGACTAAATGCAACCCCAAGGTCGCGCCGCATCGACGCAGCGCGTTTAACCGGACCTCGATCACGCGTCACTTCCATCCGCTGCTCGAAATGCGGTTATATACAATAATAAAAACTTAATTTTATCCATAATTCACTGTATTGACGTGACTGTATTAATCAGACAAAAGGTAGAATGAGAAACAGCCTTCAGTCACTAGAATACAAATTTTACTGTATTACACAATGCATTTCGGACCCTGTGGATCCCTCTTCAGGTGTCTATTTTATTTACATTGGTTTAAATTTTCCTTAAGCGAGATTCGTGCCTAGTTAAAGTTTGCTCCTGTGCTAAAAAACGATTTCAAACATCCTCAAACAAGAAATAGAGACAATAAAAACCATAGCAGTGAACAATTGCTATACACCCAGATTAATAGACAAATTATGCACTAAAATACAGAAAAATAACAAAACAATAACACAGTATAATACAGATATTAAAGACAAGAAAATATATATCAACATTCCATATTTAGATCCCATTTCACAAAAAATTGCTAACTTATTTAGGAAAACCAACGTAGCAATAGCATTCTCCACTAATAATAAGCTAGGTCATCTATCAGAACACGACATAAAAACAGACAAACAAGAACAGTGGAGTATACAAAATATCATGCCTAAACTGTCCAGCATATTACATCGGTTTCCAAAGCCGTTTCCAAGAACACATGAACGCTTTTAGATTGAACTACTTTGGAAAAACAGCCATTGCAGAACACATGTATGACACAAAATATGTTATTAACGACATTCAAAATAATTTAACAGTAGTACATGTGCAGTCCAATGCCAAGAAAATTGATCTTTTAGAACAGTTAGAAATATTCCTCCACAAGATAAAAAGCCTAGAACACATGTTAAATGAACAAGTAGACTTTAGTAGCCACTATTACTTTAATATTTTTAAAGATTTATTTCCAGTTTAATGTTAAATACTAGAGACGAGAAAAGATCACCAACACGATATACTCTGACAACGAATAATAATTTTCATCTTTGAATAACTTGTAAAACAAATCATCTTTAAACTGTTTTTGTTCTGTTTATATAAACATGTGCACGTTAAGGGACATCGTGTCTAGTACAGTGCTCCGCAATATATATGAAACTGATTATTCAACATCTCGTCAATTCTGGTAAGTTTTCATATTTACTCCTTTCTCTCATGATGAAACGTGTTCACGACACTTACTTGAAATGGTTTTTCAGCACAGGAGCAAACTTTACTAGGCACGAATCTCGCTTAAGAAAAATTTAAAACCAAGGTAAATACCATATAAACCTCAAGATGGATCCACAGGATCCGAAATGCATTGTGTAATACAATAAAATTTGTATTCTAGTGACTGAAGCCTGTTTTTTATTCCACCTTTTGCATAATAATAATAATTTAATTGCAATGGGGCGCCTACTCCGGCGGCAATTTCCTTGTACACCCCTTTTTTCTCTTTCCTTTCCAGTCTTCTTATGCCCGCTACTAATTTAAAATTTAAAATCTTTTAGCGTTTTTGGTAAATTATTCATCATTTCTCTTGGTTTTTTATTCCGGTTCTGACCCCATTAATACCTACGAAATAAAATCTTCCCACACCCTTATCCCTGAAATCGAGTGCCAGCTTGTGATCATAATCTTTTTCCTTGCATGCACCTCTCCTAATTCTTCCACCATTACCTTTCTATGCCTCATCATCATCAATATCTCCTTGTACACTCCCGCGACTCTCTTCACCCTCCTCCTCTCTTCCAATGAATTCCATTTCAGCTCCTTTATCATATCAGTTACTGATTGTGTTCTGGGGTAATTTCTAGAGACAAATCTAGTAGCCCTTCTTTCCAACCCTCCAATTCATGTGTTTGATACCCAAAGTGTGGGTCCCATACCACACCACCATATTCAAGCAACGGTTTTATAACCCAATTCCCTGACTTCTCTAGTACGTCCCCTCATCACTCTCTCCGAAAAGTGAAGGATTTTGAAATCTTTTCCTACTACGTCTCCTGCACACTTGAGTTTTTTTTATCAAATATTATGCCAAAGTATTTATATTTCAAGTCTCCAACAAACAATTGATTCCCCACTTTGTAATCAAAATCAGTTTTGTTATCTGTGTACACAATAAGCTGACTCTTCTTTACAATTATTTTCATCCCATGTTGACCTACCGAAGTAGATATCCTGTCCAGATCACCTGCCAGCTATTCACAGTCTTCTACTGTTTTGATTCTGTTCTATAGCATTGTGTCATCTGCCAACAGCCTAACTTCTGAAAGTAATCTATTAACACAATCATTCACAAGAATGATCAATAGCAATGGTCCCAATACCGATGCATGAACAAGAAACCATCCGTTAAACAGTCATTATGGTACGATTTGTATGGAACTTAAGAACTTTATAGTCTCAAAATACGCCAGTCAGACCGAACACGTAAAGCGCCGCCATATCAGACCAATGGATGCACAAAGAGTTTCAAATTTCGTTTTAATGTACCGGCTGTCCAAATTAGTGATACTACGCAATTTTATGTAGTCTGCTAAGAGAATCTTGGAATGGTATCCAAGTATCATCTCAAAAATTACATAATACAAAAACAAATCAACAGATACCACACAAGAAATAGTTCACGCTATTTACAGACCGATGGCAACATTCACATTCCTCTATCTAACTAACTGATATATAACTAGAGACAGCAAAGGGGAAATCAGCCAGCCTCCGAAGAATTTGATACAGCACAAAAAAACTAGGAATATTATTTTAGTACCTTCAAGTGTTTAAAATTTACACGACGACGCATAATCTGAAACAATGGCGCAAGAAGAGGCTGGACAATGCATACTGATGTACACCAGGAAATACTTTCTTTTTGATACTACTTTTTTACTTTTTACCACGTAATGAACCCAATAAATCGAGTACTGCTGTAACATAATAAATTACTGTTTAAAATATTACAAAATCAATTGTTACTAGCGGTTTCTTATTTCGTCGTTTCTAAATATTATTTTACAATGATGTAAAATGTCGTAGCGGATCACTTTTGCTTTCATGGACTTTTTTTTTTTTAAATGAGATCAAAATGCAATACTAAAAGGGAGCATTCTTGGTAAAAAAATAAAGGCGATCAGAAACATTCATATAAACTAAAATTTCGAACGTTCACGAAGCAAATAAATCTTCAACAATAGCTGCAACTGGCAATCTTTTAAATAATACAGAGGTGTGATAATTATTAAACTTGTAGATAAAAATTAGTTATTATCTAGTTTTCATTACTCTATCTTCATCCTTGATTAAATGCTTGTTACATTTTTTTTTTAATTTACTGATATCTAGAATTTGGCAATTCTGTACAAATAACTGACAAAGCTTAAATAAACAGCTGATTCTTTGGTACAATTTTGAACTTTGGTGTTGTTGTTATTGTCAGAGAATTTAAATTAGTCAAAAGTGTCCTACTAAAGTTTTATCAATCGTTTACCACTAAACAGTATTTAGTTCAATGTTATACATTTTTTCATTGTTACGACCGTTTTGAATATTTTTCGTTTCTGAGTGAGACATGCGACCTGTCACTCAGAAAGTTGCTGTTGCGAAGGTGTTGTTGGAAGAAAAGCTATGTTCTACAAAATGGAAATAACTTTGCCACTGCTTGTCAAGAGTAGCGTGGACGCAAGAACAGGTAAACTGCAGATGGCAAAATAAAACTGGACAGCTACCATTTACATTAGCTAACATTAAGGACGCATATGGAGAAGTATGGAGTAGGTGTTTGTACTTTCACGGTTCGTAGAAGACTTATTAATGCAAGGTTTCTAGCGTGTACCCCATCCCCATGCAAGAAAGCAAAAGTTCATAAGATTAGAAGTCAGTTTGAAGATGATTATAGCAATATCACTGAACCTGAATTATAAGTTATTATGAATCTCATGGTGTTTTTTAAACTGTACATATTTAGTTCAACATATACATTTCGACTAAATAAAAAAAATTACATTGTTCAATACAACTTCTAATAGTATCTAAAACGTTTCTTTATGATTTTATTATAATCAAATCTATCCTAACTTTATAGGTCTATATTACTTTTCCGATTAGTATATACTCTCCATATGTGAAGATAGATACCGATATGTTCGCAGTACTGCAAATTAAGAATTTTCTGGGTTATGTGCGGCATAAACCATTAAAAAACATCACACATCTGTTATGGTGTGAAGTGTTATGCCAACACAGCGTACAGGAAATCTGTGCATTGTGGAAGGTACAATGAGCCAACATCAGAAGAAAAAAGTTCTGTAACAAAGATTCCTGTGCCAACTGAAGAACAAATATCCTGATAGAGATTTCATATTCATGCTAGATGGTGCACCTTGTCAGAAACGCAAGAAAAGATTTGCCTTGCCCTGGAATCAGCCCATACATGAACATGAACCCCACACAGAAGCTATTGGCAATGGTGACAAAGACTTGAGGAAAGCCAACATTACAACAACAGTGCAACAAACCTAAAATCTACTCCATGATGAAGATATCGAGGAAACTTGCTCAGAATTGTAGGAAGCATTCAGCGACACACAGAACTGCTTAACAAGAAGATAGTTGAACTTACAATTGTCAAATTGGGTACCGACCGTCTGGCGTGAGAATAATTTGTCACTTAACGTCAATACCATACAACACACCTTTAACATGAACACCATAAATAAAGTACTGAACTCTGCAAAACCAAAATGTTCATTATAAGTAGAAACAGTAATAATCAAATATGCGGAGAACGGGAAAAATCTTACGATGATTGGCAAAGAAAGGGTTTTTTTGGTGTTACTTACACACTAAATATTTTATCTTCGCCAGTTCGAGCAGCAATGCAAACATACTAATATATAGCACCATACAGATCCAATTTTATCAGAGTTGAATTCAATGTCATTGCATATCGCAATGCATAAGTGTGTGAAGGAAATAATAAAACATTTGATTCTGTCAAGACTTGATTGTAAGCTGTAAAACTCCGACAAATACATCATTGTAAATACGACACTAGACGCAGGTACATAATGTATAAGGTTTAAATATCACTTCAGGTACATGAAGTTCACAGCTAACACTATGGAATATTTACATGGGCGCCGGGAAGGGGGTGCAAAAGGGTGCACATGCACTCCCCACCCCCCCCCTCCCCTGCTATGAAAGAAAATACACAGAAAAAGAATAAGAAACAAACATTTTATTATTAAATTCACTGTTTGAATAATAACTTACGGCACTTAGGTTGTTGTCCAGATTTGTTCAACACCTCGTCAATAAATTAATAAGCGTTATATGTAATGTAAAAAAAAAAAAAAAAAAAAAAAAAGCACCTTCCTTAAAGTAATCCGCCGGCGCCCATGGTAACTTCTATCAGTTTTACATTTGGTTCCGAAAGAACGGGACATCTTGTGCAATGAATGTAGACATATTGTTGCAAATGCTGTCCAGAAAAAGTGATTCGAACCATTTCTCTTCACAACCATTTCTTCACAACCTTCATGATGTGTAGAACTAATTGCTACCTCTAGAAACTTAGAATCTGTTTGTCTTTGTTCCGTCTTCTGATACGTTAGTGTCGGCGCAAATAAGGTAAAATTCATAGTGCAGATCGTGATCTTTTAGAGCTGTGACATTGTATGGCCACTTGTTACGGCTTAATTAATTCAATTTCTTCCGTTGCTATTATATTTATGCCTGCCAGCTTTATTCCTAAAAGTGTTTCCTTAACCAAATTCCGATTGCTGTTCACTACAGGCACCGGATTTTTTTTTCCAGCTTTCTCCTCAAAATGTGTCTCTTATTCTGCAACGTATATACAGCCCGGATCTGATTCATGTTATTACTTTCATCCGGCTGGTGTGTTTCCGCGCTTAACAGACTCAACTTCTTAAAGGTGAGAACGATTAGGCTGGCTGTACCAAACTTAATGCGTTTATCACGCAGATTGTTTTCACCGTGTATTTTATTATGGGGGCTTTTGCAGTGTAAGTAAAAAGTAGTCCGTGCGGTACAATATCCGCACATTTAGCCAACACAGGATTCTTCCCCCCTCCCCCCCCCCAAATGAACAACGGACTTAGCAACCCATAACCCGATGGGATGGTATCCAAATTTTCTTTAATACGAAAAATAACTGCCGTTTTACTACATGGGTCATTAAGTGGAGTAGAAACGTCACAGGGATTTATATTGCAACGCGATTGTTATTTTTAAAAATCTGTTTTAGAAGAAATAATTATTGAAGTCAACAAAATTTCGATGTGTCGTTGATAGGAAATTAGTGGAGAGTCTTCAAACAATTATGACATTTTTAATTAACCAAACACATGAGAAAGTGGAAAATCTGGATTCACCCATTCAGAAGCCCTTAACACGTGCCTCCACTCTGTAAAGCTTTCATTCAGTGTCGGGTTATGAGATTATCTGTGTTTATACAATTAAGACTACAACAATCCGAAGAATTAAATCACCATCTATATTTTTACTGGCTATGAGATTAATGGCTGTACAATGCAAATTTTATTTTACAACAGATTCTAAAAAGCGACAACTGGCTATTCTGGTTTTATTCTTATTGTATAAAATTATTTAATTCTGATCGAAGAACAGTCCGATGTGTTTCAGGCAGACCGTACTTATTACTTTCCTTAACTTCACGGATGCCGTAGCATTTTCTTTCTTTCTTTCTGTAGTCTCTCTCATCGAGTGCCATATAGGATGTAGGTCAGTCGTTTCATGTAGTAGCTTATAACGTATTTTGCAAGCCTTTAAAAAAAGGACCTAATACATGTTGTGGGCGACCTCATAAAAACCGATATTGCCGTTGCTTCAGTTTTATTAACGAATAACGGAACTGGATTGAGACATGAGTTGAGATACCCTCAGCCAATTACATGAAGTAATCTCATGAAAGCTTCACGGTTCTTCGACAACGATATGAAGCAGAGCAGCCAGGGCTTTTAGGAAGGAAAGATCTCAGCATCTGTACATAGTGATTTCGGAAATCAATGGAAAAACGAAAGATCGCACCCCGGTTCTTCCCGAATGGTAGGGATCGAATGTTACCTCCTCCCACCAGGCTCGCTCCGGACGGGGAACCCAAAGACAGTTCAACAAAATAAAAACAGCAGTGTAGAAATGCACCTGCAGTTACGTTAATCGCCGAACCACTATGTTAATATCGAGGTGAAGTTTAAATGCCTTTTCGGACTCACGGTGAGCTATTCCCAATGTTTATTTTTTCCACAGACATTAAAAGGAATGAAGTATTGTCTTCATTCAAGTTACATTCCGATACGTATCAGATATATTGCTTTTTGGGTTGTACGGGAGTAGTTTCTATTACTTTCCTTACAAGGTGTCTGTTGGCAGAATAATTGTCTTCCACACAAAGTTCAGCTGTTTCATTGTCCATATTTAATTAGTTTTAATTTTTCAACTTCAGTTTTAAGTTATTTCCTTCAGGCCCTTTATTTCGGAATGTTTTATTCAGATCATTCCAAGAAATTTTTTTGAATATCCAGCTGTATAAGTTTAAGATGAGACACAACTAATAACAGGGATATAGCTGTAACATGGTGCAAAACATTAATCACAAAATTAAATAACGAATATGCAAACATGGTCAACAAACACACAAGGCTTGACAAATAAGTCCACAAACCACACTCATCAACGACACGCAGCAAGAAAATAGACAATGGCACACAATCGCTTACTTGAACACAAACACACACAGAATCAGCAACATTTTCAGAATGAGAAAAAATGTAGCTTTCAGAACTGACAACACTATTAAAAAAAAACAGTTTAATAAGAATACAGCTGAAAGTAAATACTAAAGAGTCAGGAATATATAAAGACCTGCCAACAGGTGGCGTCGACTAAATTGGGGACGGGGGTTCGATGAAATCACACCAAGAGGGGGAGAGGGGGCGACAGAAATCGCACGTCATCTTTTTACTTCCCGGAAGAACAGTAGATCTCACCATACCTCACCATGCCTCACCATGCCACACCATGCCTCACCACACCTAACCATATCTCACCATACCTCACCAAGGGGAGGGGGTCCGGATTTCTGAAAAAAACATCTCAAGTAATCAATGCACGCCACCTAAGGCTATTTACGTCGGACACCAGTGGCGGATCTAAGAAAACTTTCCGATCCGGGGCAAAAACTGTGAGATTGCCGCTCCTTCGAACATTAGTTTGTCACCCCTATTGCTGCCATCCCGAGTGTCACCGCCGCACCTAATATCGCTGCCCGGGCCTCCCCTCCTCTCCCACCCCTCAAGATCCGGGCCTGTCGGACGAACAGCCAGAAAATTTGAGATCCGATACAAAGAGCATTTGAGGGCATTAAGAAGCTCTAATCATTCTATCTTAGCAGCCCATTTACTTTAAAATAAGTATGAATGCACTGTATTAGGAACAGATATACAAATATTAACAATTAATAACCATAGGAAAAACATGCTGACAATACAAGAAAATTTTCATATACAACAAAAAAAAATGTGATCAACAAAAATGTTCCTCTCACGAACCATACACAATTCACGACACTACAAACGAATTCTCAATCAAACACATCACCATAATAATAATAATAAAAAAAAACTAATGAAACATAACAAAGTAGGTTGAAAATGCATTTTCTTTAAGATCAGACAGTAAAAGCTTGTATATAAGTTAGGCCTACAAGTTGGAGAATACACAACAAAACAAGTTTTGTACAGCGAAACCTTACATCAAGTGCTGCGAAACACAAGACTGATATGAAACATCTCCAAATTGAAATGTAATAAAAATAATGAAAAAGCTACAATTAACATTTAATAATCATCATATATATTATTTCTATAAGGTATTTTTTTGTCACAAGCCTGTATCTTCCTTCATACTTAACCGAAATCAATGAATGAGGTGTCATTTTAAAGCTTATGGTTTCCATTTTGGTCACATCATATTTTAAGAAAGAAATTTTTCGGAATTCGACCCTTAAAAAGGCAAAAATGTCAATATGTATAAAATGCTGTTTTCTGTGTTACAAGTCATTTATCTCCCTGGATACCAATCTGAAATCGTTTAATGAAGTATCATTTTAAAGATTAAGATCTCCGCTTTAGTGGCGTCATACACTAGGACAAAAAAATTTCGGAATTCGTCCCTTAAAGGGAAAAAGTATCAATATTTTTGCAATGCGTTTTTGTGTCACGAGCCATTTATATTACTTCATATCTAACCGATACAGATAAATGATGTATCATATTAAAGACTAAGGTCTCCGCCGTGGTAACATCATATTTCAAGAAAGGAATTTTTCGTAATTCGACCTTCAAGGGCAAAAATGTCAATTTTTCAAAAATGCGTTTTCTGTGCCTCGAGCCATTTATCTCCATGGATATCTAACCAAAATCGATAAATGAAGTAGGATTATGAGGAGTAATGTCTCAGCTTTGTGGCATTACATTTTAAGTAGGAATGTTTTTGGAATTCAACCATTAAAGGGAAAAAGTATAAATTTTTCTACAACGCATTTTTGTGTCACGAGCGATTTATCTCCCTTGATATCTAGCCGATATAGATAAATGAGGTATCATATTAAAGAATAAGGTCTCCACCATGGTAACATTATATTTTAAGAAAGGAATTTTTCGTAATTCGACCCTTAAAGGGCAAACATTTCAATTTTTTTTAAATGCGTTTTTTGTATCTCGAGCCATTTATTTCCCTGGATATCTAACCAAAATCGATAAATGAGGTAAGATTATGAGGAGTAATGTCTCAGCTTTGTGATGATATATTTTAAGAAAGAATGTTTTTGGAATTCAACCCTTAAAGGGAAAAAGTATAAATTTTTCTATAACGCATTTTTGTGTCACGAGCTATTTATTCCATTAACATCTAACCGAAATAGATAAATGTGGTATCACTCTAAAAATTAAAGTTTCCGCTGTGGTTACATCACATTTTAAGAAAAAACAAATTCTGAATTGAACTCTTAAAGGGTATAAATATCTAAAATGCGTTTTTTTGTGTCTCGACTCATTTATCTTTCTAGACAATTAAATAAAATTAATAAACGAGTTATCATTTAAAAGACTGATGTCTTCGTAATATCTTCGGGTCCATTACCACATTTTAAGAAAAAATTTTTTAACCTTAATTCTAACCTTAGACGGCAAACGTATTAATATTTTTACAATGTATTTTTGTGTCACAAGCTATTTATTTCCCTTGATACCTAACCGAAATCAATAATGGAGGTATCGATTTAAATATTAAATTATCCGCTATGGTCACATCATAATTTTAAGAAAAAACTTTCTCCAAATTTAACCCTTAAGGGGCCAAAATATCATTTCTCAAAACTTTTTTTTTACCTCGCTTGATAACTAACCGAAATCGATGAATGAGGTATCATTTTAATGAACAAGGTGGCTCCTTTGGTCACATTTTATAAAAGGAATTTTTTGGAATTCGACCCTTAAAGGGCAAAAGTATCAATATTATTTATACAACGTGTTTTTATTACAAGCCATTCATCTTCTTCGATATCTAGCCGAAATCGATAAATGACATATAGTTTTAAAAATTAGGGTTTCCATCTAGGTAAAATCATAAATTAAGAAAGAATTTTTTCGGAATTTGGTTTTAAAGTAGTAGCGCATATGAGACTGTTCAGAGCCAAGTCCTTAGACTGCAGCAGCGGATATCACAGAGAAGTCAATAAACTTTTTTTTCGGATATATTTTTTTTTCGGATATATTATATTTTTCTGTTATGGAAACACTGTCGTTTTGCTATACAATTCCAATGTTAACATTTTATTCGCACAGCAACAAATATTTCAGAGATGTTGATATTTTGTTCAGGTTGGTTTTATTCTGTTAAGGTCAGTGACAGTTTGTCGTAAATACAGAGTGTTTTAAATTTTTCTAACTGTTTCGTAATATGTTGTGAGTATTTTGATGTGTACCTATTACACTAAAAAAATATTTGTTAAAAAAGTACGGTTCTACTTTTAATTATATTACAAGCATTCAACCTCACTATTCATTGCATTTTATTCGCGAAATTTTCACACGGGTCGTCTAGTAATAATAATAATAATAATAGTATTATTATTTATAAAAATAACATATCAATATCAAAAAATGTACTTATCTTAGGGTATCGATGACAAAATAAAATTAAAACGCATATGAGAAAACGAGGATTTTTATTTTTAGCTGCAATAGACAGTCAAAAACCACGTGAAAACCCATTATTAACATCAGGGTAATTAGAATTTTTTTATCACTATTTCACCTAGACTTGCACATTGGTGACGCATTGACTACATCTACATCTACATATATACTCTGCAATTCACAAAATTGTGGGTGGCAGAGGGTGCTCAGCACCAAAGCTAATCTCTTTGCTGTGCATTCCAATCCCTAATGGTACGAGGAAAAAAAGAATTCATAAGAATCAGTCCGGCACCTTATTTCTCTAATTTTATCCTTCCTGTCCTTCCGACTCAAATAGGTTGGTAGAAGAAGTATTTCACTACACTCAAAAGTGAAAGTTGGAGTACGCATGTTTTCAATAAGTTTAAACGAAACGTGTGTCGTCTATCTACCAGAGACTCCCAACCTAATCTACTAATCAGTTCTGTGACGCTTTCATAAGGATTGTAGCAAGCGGTCACGAATCGAGCGGCTCTTCTCTGTACTTTCTCTATACTTTCGATCAATCCCTTACGAAACGGGTCCCAAATGGCACAACAATAATCCAAATGTGGACGCACAAGAGATTTGTACGCTATCTCCTTTGTTTGTTCATTACAATTTTTCAAGATTCTACCTATGAATCGCAGCCTAGAATTTGCTCTACCTACTAAAGAATTAATGTGTATGTCCCATTTCATGTTCCTTTGTACTGTTACTCCCAAATATTTAATAGAATCGACCATATCAATAACTGTATTGTTTAACTCGTATTTCTGAACAATCGGATTCTTTTTGTTAGTTATGCTCATTGTCTAACACAAGACACAAGAATTTGAATATTGATGCGGTTTTCTTCGAATCTCATACTAAGGGAGCGTGCACAAACTACGTGAATCGGTCCGGGGTAAAAAGGGGGGGGGTACAAGCAAAAGCCACGTAGGGCTACGTGGGGGGGCCAAAATGGAGCTACGTGATTTATGGACGCTCCCTTACCAGCTGCCGCTCGTGTATAGATTTTGATGCTACAGTGTAGCCAGCTACACCGAGCATCAAAATCTAAATGAGCAAATGAGTGTGAACTGAGAGATCAGGAGTTAAACTGCGATCAGATGGATTATTTTTCCTCAATTCCAAATATCTTGGCTGGAACACCCAGGCTACCATCACAATCCCCAGGACTGAATAGGCCTATAGATGACCGGATCAAAGTTTCTATCTCTTTTCCTGACCCTTGATATCAACGTTAACTTGTAACTTAATATTTTAATATTAGCAATTATAATTGGTGTTTTGTGATAAATCGGTTTGTAATCCAAGCAGTAATTATAGCAACGACAGTAGATTAAATATGAAAACAGGATCTGATATACTCAGAAAGTTATTTCTGCTATTTAAAACTCGACGCAGAAGCAAGAAACGATATCCAAAGTAGAACAACACTAGCGAAGTGAGTCTTCTGCAAAGGAATAATTTCAAATATTGACTTAAGACTCTGCAGATTCTAAAACTGTATGTACTGTACCCAGCTCTTTATGAAAATGAAGCTTCGACTTTTGAAATAAAGAAAAAAAATTGAAGCATATGAAATACGGTGCCTGAGAGGGGTGTTGAAAATTAAATTGACAGATAAATTACGAAACGGGCGTGTTTTGGAAATGATGCGAGGGGAAAGAAGTTTGTGGAAGAGTCTCTGAGAAAGACATTTAGGATGTGTGAATACGTGAGTCGAGGCAACAGTTGAACGAACGAACTGAAGAGGAAGACAAAGATTTGAATATACGAACCAGATACTTGAGGATGGGTATTTTGAGATGAAAAGATTAGCTCAAGATAAGAAGAGAACAGAACAAGGATTGGTACCGCCAGGGCATACACGCTCTTGAGTCTCGCTGGAGGAAGGTCATAGAACGTGGAAAAATGGAGAGTGTAGAAGAAACATCATTCTTTCTTGTGTTTAATAAATAATTGTCAAAGAAAAAAAATGTGGTGCATTGGTTTCTGGGCCATCCTCGTATATACTGAAAATCACACAAAGTATTTGTGTTTATATTTCAGTCTATATCTGGTGTCCCTTGAAGCCAATTTCACTGATTATTCCACGGTGGTAGTATTTGTGGGTGGCACAGATTCTTATGAACACGATTACTTCACTTGCCATAACGAAATTAATAACAAAACATGTTTATTTGCCTAATATGGCTTCTATAAGAGATTAGAAATTGTTACTTACATTTTTGCTTTAAGGCCAATTTATTCTGTATGCGCCAAAGCAAGAATATCTTACTCGCACAAAGGATTTATCCTAGAGCAGTACTGAAGTTCGACTGAATGGTACAGATTGTTTTGTACTTTAGATTAACAGCAATTTACGGTAAAGTAGCTATTTATAGTCGCCTGGTTTTACTGAAATTTAGTATCCCTATTAATAAGCGGAATGATAGCTCAGTTGTTTAGATGTTTGTCTCAGTGGGCACCAGGTATATAAATTTACATTTCACCCTCGTATTACTCACTACTGAATTTGAAAAACCGAAGAATATTCGAAACTTTAAACAACGAGTTATTTGAATATAGTTAAGTTTAGTAATCATCTCAATTAACATACATAATTAGCATTATCATATGTTAAAAGTTATGGGACTGTATTATTGCGGATCAATTCCTTACAAGGTCTCGGCAGAAACAACTACCGATACACATTAAAATACGAAATGTGAATCTTTTGTATGTGTCATTTGGTGCTAAGTATAGTGACATTGCACTTAGGCATTATTCACTTTGAATATATTTACTGTTCCCAGTATATTTCCTCTGACAAGTCTAACAGGTCTGCCAGACAGACCTAACCCCAGCTCCAATAGAAACAGATCCATCACTAACATACATGGAAAAAACCTTACATGGTGCAATTGACAAATTTGCGTTAATTTGCAATGATGTAATTGGACTAAATATAAATCAAAGGACGACTAAAGTGATGAAATGTAGCAAAATGAAACCAATAGGGAATATGCATGAAATTTAAATTTACGTCTAGTATTTTTATTTTGAAACTTTAAAAATGTAGAATTACCGCTATAACGTTTTTTTCCTATTTATTCGGTTTTTATTTACTGATTTTAATTAATCAAAAGTGCTAAAAATACAAGGGAAATGTAATGTCTCAAAACGCAACGCTATTGGTCGAATCGAATCGTGACGACCAAGTACACGATATTATTGTGAACAAAGGCGTAGTTGCTGGGAGTTCTAATAGCTTTGCGATAGTGTTGAAGTTTATATTAACATATCAGCATAACTGGTGAGATATTATATTCTTGCTACAATACACACACCAAATAATGACTGAAAACGGTTTTCTGAAAGCACAGTCAGATAATCTTCCAAAAATTGATGCTTTCATGATGACAAGAAATTTTGCAACAAATCAGAATTTTACGGCCGCTCAGCTCAGAGCAGTGAAAGCTACAAGATAATTAAGTGATAGACATTTCAACATTCGCATGCAAATAAACAAGAAATTCTAGATGTCGGGTATATAGTAAATTATTTCCCGTTTTGTTAATAAGTTGTTTCGGTGCGTTTTCAATTGAAATAATTCCTATCATGTTATTTATTTCATCTTCTTCGTTTCTTTACATGTATATCATCGAGAAGTATTTTAAAAGAAATACATAGCATTGGGAAGATAGTTTTTTCTTTCTTTCTTCTACACTCGATTTGTTACAAGAACGGTTGACTGTAAATGGTTAAAAATAAAATAGTAGGCCTATTCATGACGAAAAAATGGAGCTTAAAGGAAATGGAAGAACAAGTGACAAATGCTTATAAACATTGCAAAATTCTTGTATCAGATTCCAGTTTACTAGCAGATTCGCCTCCTGACTTAATTTCATTTGGTATGGAGCGAATCATATTAGGAAGCCATTGTTGATAAATGGGCCGAAATTATGTTTGGTGTATTTGATATAAGCAATGTTACTTATTTTAAATTTAAATTCGCACTATAAAAGTATGTAAGTGAAGTTTTAACAAAATAAATAAGTGAAGCTTGACAATTTTTGAAGATAAAAATTAGTAAAATATTCGATTCTGCGGGGATATGAACTCGGGTCACAAAATTATGAAGCCAGCACCCTACCCCATAGACCATGCTGCCATTTGATAAAATAGGGCAATAATTTATTACATAGATACGTACTACTAAAATACATAAATACAGAAATTCTAAGTACTTACGAAAAAAAAAGAACTTCACAACAATATAAACAACTAGTTGCAGATCTATTCTCATAGCGGTACACCACTTTTTTCTTATATTCGCATCTCGCGGACAAGAAAATACACTTTATAAGGTGCATTTCTTTAGTATTTTTGCATACACGTACAATACAGTACTTATAATACAGTTTTCGACCTCCTTCCATATCTCCATTAGTTAGAAAACATGAAAGTTTTGAGATAAAACACTCCACGCTATACAGTGCGCCAATGCGGTCATGTACTTATACGTCACAGTGCAGCGCGCCAAAATGGCAGCGTTTAAATCGGCGGAACTGGATTTCAGTTTTAAAGTATTTATTTTGATGTTAAATTTTAATATTTACATCAATGTTATATTTTTACGGTTATGTGCGAATGTAAATAATTGATTAAAAAAATAAAAACAATACATGCATATACCCTATTGTAGTAGATTAAATATAAAAATAGGATCGCATGCAATTGGAGAAGTAAGTGAGTTCTGTTACTTGGGAAGCAAAATTACAACTGATGGCCGAAGCAAGAATGATGTTAAAAGCAGAATAACACTAGCAAAAAGAGTCTTCATGAAAAAGAGAAATCTCTTAGTTTCCAATATTGATCTAGGAATTAGAAAAAACTTTTTAAAACTCTATATGTGGAGCACAGCACTTTACGGTAGCGAAACATGGACTTGAGGAATACCGGAAAGAAGGAAAATTGAAGCATTTGAAATGTGGTGCTACATAAGAATGCTGAAAATTAAGTGGACAGACAAAGTAAGAAATGAACGAGTTTTGGAAATGATGGGTGAAGAAGGAAATTTGTGGAAGAAGCTTGCAGAAAGAAGAGACAGGCTGGTAGGTGATACTCATATTTTGAGACATGCTGGATTAGTTAATTTGCTGGTGGAGGGAACAGTCGAAGGTAAGAACTATAGAGGAAGACAGAGATTAGAATATCTGAAGCAGATAATTGAGGACGTGGGTTGTAGGTGATATGTAGAGATGAAGAGGTTAGCACAATATAAGAAGGGATGGAGGATTGCATCAAACCAGTCAGAGGACTGATGACAGCAAAAAAAAAAAAAAAAAAAGAGAGATCAAGAAATTAAAATGGTACACAAAGCTATTTTTTCATCAACCCGACTATTTTAAGCCATGACAAAATGTCTCTGATACCAGTGAATTATGTTTTGCTCAAGTGATCTAAAGCGCCGCTCGAAACACAACAAATTATACGGTCTTCAGGAGTAATTGGCCTGGCGAGGAGAATAAACTTTGTTACATAAAAGCGACAGAGATGAAGACTCTTTTTACTCAGCACAACTTGTTTTCAGCCCATCAGTCACAAATTAAGATGCTCTACACTGGCAGATTCCAAAAGGGATCCTAAACAAATTTTCGGACACGATATTTTGGAAAATTTGATGTCAGCCTTGTAAGAACGTACTTTTAATTTCTATGGGTTTCATCACCGGTTTCTGCTATGTCTATCTATATTCAACCGATCGCCGGATCTGATATCTGTGTGCTAGTCATTCATTCTTGGTTTTAATTTGCCCTTGACAGAATTTTTAGCTTGTTTCGGTTTGTTTTTATCTACCCAAACAAATTAAGTGAAGACAAGTCCTAAAACAAATGTATTAATACAGTAAATTCAGCGTTATAACATACTTAAAAGTAAGTAATTTCAGTGTTGGCCAGGCTAACAAGATTACCGAGATATGACCAGTTTATTTTATATATAATAACAATAGTGCCAGATTCTTCGTCACATATTCGATAACGTTGTTTGTGTCGCTTAACTATTCGATTCGCCCACATGAAGGTTTCAAAGAAACACTAAAAGTCATACAATTTAACTATGTCTCTCTTGCATCATCGTGTGATTTTTAAACGAGCGGCTTGCCTAGTAGAAGACTGGTGAGAAGAGTAGCATTAAAAATAGATTTTTGTGGTCAAGATATATCATCGATAAAACTGAATAATTCGTCAGACATATATTGTTAATTAATAGCTATTTAAAAATAACAATAGTGAAAACATGTTAGTTCTGAATTAATTTGGTTTTAATAATTATATCAGTTTGCACTTCTACTATATATAAAAGATGAAAAGATTTCTGTTGTTTGCAGCCATTAAAATTTTTTTTAGATTCGTCGCAGTAAATACTGAAATAACTAACTAGCAAGGTAAAAACTTTGTTTCTTTCTTTTGCTGTGTATTTTTCTTCTACAGTTTATGATTCTAGAAGTAACAGTTTAAACTCACTTTACGACCAGTATGCTATTTTAAATGCTTTAAATGCTTATTTTAAGATATAAATGTTTCTCCAGAATGTGAGTATTCAGCTGAATGTTGATTGTTATGAACCTTAACTTAGTCCAGAATCCGAAGGTCGGCAGCATCCTGGTACAGAAGGCACACTACGCCTGAAATTGTCGGAGGTAGGACGGGCAATTCCAGAGCTTTGGCATGAAATACAAATCAAGGGTCAAGGTTTATCAGACGTGAATGTCAAGTCAAAGAGGCTTTAAAAATCACGGTCGGGATTTAAGAGCTTCGGTTTTATCCGAATACCTCTCCTTAATTATTATTTATTTATTTATTCGTTGAGGCCAACTAGGACCACGTTAAGCCACGTTAAGCCTTTGTGCATTTGGCAGCGAGTTTCTTCTTCTTTTGGGCTCAGAACTCCTTCATTCGTTTTGAATGTGCCTGTTTGCGCTCCTCTGTCCAGAGTAACTTCTTCCGAAATATATCTCTGTTGACAGCATCTTCTGGTTCTAGCCCCATCAAACGAAGATCTTCTTTAATATTTACGAACCAGGGCATTACAGTTTTGGGTCTGGAATCAAATAAATTAAAGATTTTTTTTATTAGTTTGTTCTCCTCCATCCGTTTGAGGTGACCATAGAATCGAGCCCGTCTTTTGCGGATTGTTTCAGTGATTTTCTCTATTTTTCTGTGTTGGATTTTTTTTTTAACTGCTTTACGTCTCTCAACAGCGAGGTTTTTAGAGACGGGAAAGGATGGGGGCAAGGAATGGGATGGAATTCGGCCATGACCTTTTTAAGGAAGCATCCCAGCATTTTCCTGGAGTGATTTGGGAAACCATGGAAAACCCAAATCTGGATGCCCGGACGGGGATTCGAACCGCCATCCTCCCGAATGCGAGGCCAGAACGCTATCCGTTACACCACCACGCTCGGTGGGATTTCTTTTGATGGACACCATTCTTAAAGAAGGAACCCAGAATTCCTCTAATAATTTTTCTCTCTCTTTTTTTTTTTCCCCAGTTCTCCCAGAAGTCCTTTATCGGCATTCAGGAACAAGGTTTTAGCTACATACAAAAACAAAACTACTGGTTCCAGAACTGTTTCATAATGACGTATTTTAGTATTTACAACCAATTAAAAACTTCCCCACTCGTCTCCCCCCTCCCCCTGAATGACAAGTTCTACTGAATAAAAAAATGTGAACGTGGGAAATCCTTAGACAGTATACCCCCTTCGAGCTCGGTGTGGAATGTGTCTTTGATGAAATATGTTGGATGTGAAAATCTGAATTTAAACGAGAGAGTAGTGGTGAGTTCTTGGCTTAGATCGTAGATATCGATGCCGATCGCATTACGTTACAAGTAAATTCGTTGAATGTAATAAATTCCTTACGAGTTTTTATGGTTTCGTTATCTCGAGCCCTCTTCCGCTGTCTCAGTCAGTCGCAGGCCTCTATCTCGTAAACAAAGTAAATTTCTAACTTCAAATTTGCGCATATTATGTGTTCCGTGATTACATATGAGCAATATCGACCATACCCTGTATTTAAAAGACAATTACTAAAACACTTAGGGTCTACATGTAATATATTTCGCAAGTTGTGAGGAAAACTCAAAAGTTCTTTTTTCTGATTAATCTGAGATATATTCATATTATTTTATTAGAAAGTTCACATTCAGAGTTCATTGCATCCTAATGTAACTATAATAAATTCGAATGGGAATTAACGATACCGTCAGTAATGCAATGTGACCCAGCATTAGAGACGTTGAGAAGAGTCCGCTTTCCACCAGTCAAATACGCCCAGACCCAGTTCCCGCCTTCATACCAGATGAATCCGCTTCATTCCACCATGATCCAGTGTCGCACGTGATTTAGCTAGTAAGAATTTTCTTCCTTCCTTCACGAATCAACAACCAGACGCGACGGATGTGGAACTTTTGATTAGTAAAGTGAAAGAAAATAGAGCGATTTATGACGGGAGTGATAAAAGTCAAGGTAACAGAAATTTTATTGCTTCTGTATAGAGGAAAATTGGGGAAGATTTAAGCATTACAGGTAAACTTATAATTTCATCAAAATTTGATCTGTATTATTTAAAGTACCAAAACAAAGGAGCATAATTATCATATAAGTAAAATAAAAATCGATCATAAATATAATTAAGCCTAAATCTGAAGTAAGAAAATTCGCTTTTGCCAAGGTAGAAATCCTTCAGGGGTAAAAATATAATCTTTGAGGATGTCTCTTGTTCTAATTGTTTCAATTGTTGCTCTCTGTGAGAGGTAGATAGGAGGGACTACGTATTTTCTTCATTACAAGGAAACGCTTCTTCATCCAAAATATCATTCCTCGGGCTTTGTTGTTTTTTTATTAAATTGTGCAACACGCAGGCACACTTCACGCTCTTATCTCTTTGGCTGATATCAGTTTTTATAGATGACTGTAGAATTTCGAACTTCTTTATAAGAATTATTTTATGTATCAAATACAGGAGTTGGAGAGGGTGCAAAAAAGGGCTGCTAGATTTATTTCTGGAAATTATCGCAGAATGCGATCAGTGATGGATATGATAAAGGAGCTGGAATGGGATTCATTGCAAGACAGGAGGAGGATGAGGAGGGTCATGGGAGTGTACAGGGCATATACTGGCGATGAGGCATGGAAAGATATTGTAATAGGTATGAAAAGTAGTGCATGGAAGGGAAAAGATGACCATGACCGCAAGCTGGCACTCGATTTCAGGCACAAGGGTGTGGGAAGATTTTCTTTTTTAGGTAAGGGTGTCAGGGATTGGAATGAGTTACCAAGAGAAATGATGAATAATTTACCGAAAACTTTGAAAGAATTTAAATATAAAATTTTTAGGATAGGGGGAAGATGGGTGTGTAGGGAAATTGCCACCGGAGCCTGTGCTCCATTGCAATTAAATTAAATTAAAGCACATTCAACCGATTTTCGAGCGCAAGACAGCCTGATATTGATTTTTTTTTTTTTTTTTTTTTTTTTTTTTTTTTTTTTTTTTTGCTGAAATCTAGATCCTATCGTGGAAAAGGTTTTATCAAAAAAAAATTGGAGAGGGTAAAGTTCATCACCGATAAGGTACATTTCTGTTTCATGTTGACAACCGGGCAAAGAGAACTGACCGTGAGGAACATTCAACTGATGAGCGTTGTGAGCTTTTCTTATATCAAACTGAGTGACTATCGGGCTATATTTTTCCTCTCCATAAGCACCAACTTTGATCATAGTAATGCAAGCGTCAGCATCAGCTACAACCAACAACATAACTGAAAGAAAAACATTATAGTAATAAAAAAAAAAAGGGACCAGTATTAGGTGGACATTACGGCAGCGGTTTCCATCAATGCTTCCAATACAGTTCGGTATATTCCACTTCTGTCAATAGTCTTGTGCTGATTTCAACCACTCATCACGACTTGGAACACCCGTATGACGTGGTTGGAAAACACCCCATAAAGCTTTCTTTGTTTCCTTTGCTATTTCATGGATAGTTGACAGTGAAACAGGGAAACAGAAAGTAAGAGAAGTATACGAATTACCAGTTAAAAGATACCTGTAGACGAATAATGAAAAATAAAATACAATTAGATTATTTTATTTTATACAGTTTTTTGTTGTCTATGAAATTATAAACTTCTTATCATTATATTTTTATAGACATTACTTTTATCTTTCTCTTTGCAGGAGACCTACTGAAGGAAAAATGGCATCAGTTACGTTCTAATTACATGCGCGCCATGAGAAATGAGGGAAAAAAGCAAAAACCTCCCGATCTGGGACAAAAGTAAAAACTAAATGGCGTTATTACGATTTAATGTCATTTCTTGATCAATTTTCTGATTCAAGGGAAACTTCTAGTACTATTCATCAAGAACCACTGCACCAGCCACCTTCTCTGCATGAGCGACTTGAATGATAACGGGAAAAATGCCGGACGATGAGATACCTATTGCTCCGAGCAATACTGAAAATGGATCAGCTGAAAATATAGGGCAGCCCAAGACTAGAAACAAGAAATTTAAAAGGAGATACGAAGCAGCTACAGCAGACTACGTCGATTCCCAGCATTTGTCAGAAATGAGGAAAATTAATTCATCGCAGCCTGACGAAAATGATCCAGACAGAATGTATTTATTAAGTTTGTTACTATTAATAAAACAGTTGACTCCTGCTGATAACATAATTGTATACACTACAGTTTTTAAAATGCAAACTAAATCCGACCTCAACTGTTAACATCAACCATCTCCTCTGTAGTCTCCTAGTTCAACATCACATTGCAGCTATGTTCATGTCAATGAGGGGCCCCTCCACGCCACAATATATAACTATATTAATTTGTAATAATTGTTATGGCATTGTTAATAATTATGTTTCCAAACTTACTCAACTTACAATTAATATGATATATATTAGTTCCCAATTAGAGGTACGCGAGGTAATCTCTTGGCTAAGGTAATCAACTGATCACTAAGATAATTGAAAAATTACGTAAACATTACTATAAATATTTCCAAATAAATTTTTTGGACTTTTTTATTTTTTGTGACTTTTGTTATTGGATTTAATAAATTGCGAAAAATAGGTTTCATTTTTTTATTTATCATTTCAGCTGTAGAGGGTATGCGAAGTTGAGCTCTTCCTTGAAGTGGTACGCGGGAAAAACTAATTAGGAATCGCTGATGTAGATTGTTTGATAAATTTACCTGGGACAAATTGCGAGTCTTTCTTCTGCTGTGATAGACTTTCTATAATTTGTACCCTGTTTCGATATTTCAGGTTCCAACAAATCCAATAGTATCACAACAGTTCCTCACTCATTCGGAAAAAAAGCTGCAGTATTTCATCTCGGGCATTCTGAACGTAAGGATGTAGGTGAAGAAAGAAAAAATACCAGAATACATACTGTCATTTTCGATTTATTTCATGAATCCAGAACCTACTCTTTTTGTGTTTCGCCGTTGCCTTCTACGAAAGGTAATACTGTTCATTATTAGTGCATCAATGCTGGAAGCTCAGAAGTAAGTGAGAGAAGATACTAGATAGGGAAAGAGAGAGGGTATTTGTTTCGGATTGACTTGTTTTACTCGGTAGGTCTGTAGTCTTGGAGATCACGAATCAGATGCACCTTGATTCGGATTGATTCTGATTGATTTAGATTCGTTTAATGTGAAGGGAACCTAATTGTGCGATGTTCGACTCGCGCTTACCTGATTTTATTACGTTTCATAGCTTAGCTTGGTGACTGGTTCTTCATCTATGATAGGAACTACATTTTCGTAGTTAAACGGACAAAATAGTCATAATAACTGTAACTTCAGATTCATTAAGCACTGCAGTGATCCAAACCTGTTCTCATATTCTGACATGCATACTCTTCCACGAACTTAAATAGATTTAATGGAGCTGAAGTGGTCTGTTTGAGAATTAAAAAAAAAAAAAAAAAAAAAAATTCGGAATACATACAAATAAACGAGCAACTTCTCATACCTCGTATTTAGTGTCAGCCATAATACTAGGAATAAATATAATATTCACAAGGATTACAAATCACTGTCAATTGTACAGAAAGGGTTAACATTTACTGGAGCTTCCTTATTCAATGTATTATCAACAGAAATTAAATGTTATCTACAAAAACCCAACTACTTTAAGTCCAAACTGAAAGAGTTTCCGCTTCAGAAACCCATTTTACTCTGTGAAAGAATTTTCTTCTTGGAATTTGGTAACTAAGAATGACATAAAATAGTATATATAGTGTATGGAAGGGGAAGGTGACAAAATTATCCACAATTACTAAAATGATATATGGTTTTTTTCTTTCTGTTTAAACTTTTGACAAATGAACTAATTACACTGTTCACAAAATTTCACTCATATATAGTAACTAACATGGGATAGCATGCACTCAGAAACTGCTGTGAAAAATTATCATACTAACAGGTTTTTAAGTAATTGACCACTTATGAGTTGTTGGTGATATAATTGATATTGCTAATAGGTGTGTGTACTGTTCCACATAAATAGCAACTAACATAATATAATATGTAGTCACAAATTACAGTGAAACTTATCATGGTAACTGGTTGGTAAGAAAATAACTGGTTATTAGATGCTGGTAACAAGTGTATACACTGTTCCACATAATAAGTATTAATTAACTCGGGATTGTATTTGTAGATTACAGGAGATATTGGTTATACTAATGGGTTGTTGCTAACTTGTTGTCAATCTATAATAATATTATCAATTATATAGTAATACTAGCAGTTACCCGCGACTTCGTCCGCGTTGAAAAGTATTGTAATATAAGATATTCTTGAGAGGTTTGGTTGCTCAGTGGTTAGGGCGTCCAACTGGAGATGGAAAAGTCCCCAGCATGAATTCCAGTCTTGGCGAGGATTTTCAAAGGTCCCTAGCTCGACCTTCACCTCTGGCATAGGTTAGTGTGTGATGTGAATTACGCCAGAATACTCACTTTGTTCTGATTCCGTGTTGAACTGTGGGTCCTCTATGTCCGGTAGGATTACTGGGTTACGTTAAGAGGCTACGATAGGGACTGATTCCGGAGACATAAAGAAGTCTTGTCACCAGGTAAATACGACCATACAGTTTATTTAAGAGCTATTTTTATTAGTAATAGTAGTAATAAATGTTGCAATAAAATAACAAAAATCTATTTATGTTCCACAACTACTTCACTGAATTGATAAAGCAGTAAAAATATTCAGTTTGTAAGGAGTATTTTCAGTTTAATATATCCGTATATACAATATTGAGGATTTGTCTCCTAGGTTTTGGCTATTTTCTTACATTTCTTTGAAAGATTTGAATTTCGTTTACCCAACATCTCTTAAAATTACTAATTTCATCACGCGAATAAAAATGAATATAGTTTTCATTAATGGAAGCTCAAAACGTCAAAATATTAGCAATACATTGATGGAATCGACTAAATATCAACAACAAAAAAATACTAACATCCAAACAGCAAATAAATACTTAAGTGGCCCAAGGACGTTCATTTCCATTACTAAAATTGCGATACTAAAAATGAATATTTTGATTTGCATTGAGTACTGAAAAAAATCTTTAAAAAAGAAGAACTTAATTTCCTCTTTAAATATTTTTTTTTTAGGATATATTGGTTCCATCAACAGAAATTTACATATTATAGTAGTAAGTATAGTAGTAATTGATTCTTTTATCCATAATAATCAGAGGTATTGCGGTAATGGTTTCTCTATCTCTGGAAACAACTGAATTGCCTATAGAGCAGTTTACTATAGTTCATTCGTTTCGATCCATTAATTCTGCGCTAAAATATAAATTTCAATATTAAAGTAGTAATAGATTGTTTCTTCATATTCGGTTTCTTATTCTGCGTACAGAATTGAATGACTACCGGCGAATTACCACTCCGCTTTTCCGCCACTCCACTATCTTAATAAAACATTGATAAATTTAAAAAATTTACTTCGGGCAACGCCGCATGGTTCTGCTAAATCGTCCAAGCTTAATATAGATCTTTTGATACAATATCGGTACAAAGCGATACATGATGTCACTAAAATGGCGCTCATGAAAGAAGCTTAATAACTAATAATGTTTAAGTTCTCATTCTGGCCCAGGCTGCGTTTTAAAATTACCGCTAGAAAATCAAAGCTTCTATCACTCGCACATTAATACATTCACTATATTGTATGTTAGTGACGTCATGAATAGCGAAATAAACTTGACTTATTATTAACGCAGTAAATTAAATACTGAATACGTCTAAAACTACATTCAGCCGCATGAACTATGTCGTCAGCTTCATGACAGTTATTGAGGTAACGTAATTAAAAAATTTATGCTAAAATGCTTTTAACTTACAGTGTACAACGGAAAGTCCACAATTCTCTACGATCGTTCATATTGCAGGTCAAATGTACATCGCGATAAAGTGACTTTTATTGCTCTTGATTTAGTAAGGTGTATAATGAAATTAATTGTGATAGTAATTTATGATATACTAATTAGGAATTTTGATATAGAAAATTCTGTTACCACTCGAAATGTAGGTCCAGAACATTTAATGTGTTGAGATGTGTTCATATCGTTTGATTTTGTAGCGGCAGTATTAGCAGAAATGTGGTTTGGTTGAAATGCTGCCTGGACCAGAATGTTTTTTGTTACGGCAGAAGGAATTTAGTTGCAATGCTCCGTGCAAATGAGGTGTATTGTGTTGTAAACGACTTTCAGTGTTACTTCATGAAACAATAAGTTTCTACATTAGCCCATTGAATACATTCGTTTTAAGTGTAGCGTTCGATAGATATTTGCAGAATATTGAACAGTAAATAAAAAGCAGTATAATTCGTACAAAAATTCTGAACAAAAAATAAAAAGGATTAGTTAAGTTTTAAATTTCGGCAAAAATAATTTGTAATACACAGACTGTATAGTAACAAAAAAGAAACAGGAAATAACCGAGATTGAATGGAATCCTTTACATTTTTATAAATACGACATTTGGGGCATGACCATTTTGCACTTTCAGTGAACCGACTTTCGTGCTGGTATACTCATAGCATTTTACTTTTTTTCCAAGCTTTGATTTTTTATATTTATTATAACGCATATATTACGAACGAAATTATGGTGTAATATTTGATATGTCATAGTATTTTATGTACGCAAATGAAAACATCTCTTGACAACAGTACCTACCTTTCTTTTTTTAATTTAAGGTTAAGAACAGATTTATATTTCCTGCTTCAAAACTATTATTTGCCATTGCGTCAGTTTTATGGCTTTTAAACTAAACACAAACTTGCATTCTGAGAAGTAGTGTTTGCGATTTACTTAAAAAGCAAAGAGTAAACGTGGCACGGCTATCTACGAAGTAGGAAACTCTTTGTTGCTTCCGAATTGATATTAATGGCAATTTCTAAAAGAACTATGCGTTTTTGCGGGATAAAATCTATCCTATTGCACTTCGCACGCAATTAACTGACTTCATGCCAAATTTCATTTAAATATGTTGAGTTATTAAGGCGTGATTGATTGCCAACGTACATCCAAACACACATCCGAACTTTCTCATTTTCTCATTTATAGATATATAGATTGACATTACTAATAAGTGTATGTACTGTTCGACATCCCCGAGATTATTCTCACATGGGATATCTATCTATCTATCGAATTAAAGGAATAACAATCAGTGAAAAGCCTTTTTAGATTGTTTGCTGATGATGCGGTTATTTATAGGGAAGTAAGAAATTTGGCCGATTGCTTAGAAATTCAGCGCGATCTGGATGTTATTTTGGCTTGGTGCGCTGAGTGGCAACTTACTCTAAATTGTAAAAAGTGCAAGACAATGAGCATAACTAACAAAAAGAATCCAATTGTTCAGAAATACGAGTTAAACAATACAGTTATTGATATGGTCGATTCTATGAAATATTTGGGAGTAACAGTGCAAAGGAACATGAAATGGGACATACACATTAATTCGTTAGTAGGTAGAGCAAATTCTAGGCTGCGATTCATGGGTCGAATCTTGAAAAATTGTAATGAACAAACAAAGGAAATAGCGTACAAATCTCTTGTGCGTCCACATTGGATTATTGTTGTGCCATTTGGAACCCGTTTCGTAAGGGGTTGATCGAAAGTATAGAGAAAGTACAGAGAAGAGCCGCTCGATTCGTGACCGCTTGCTACAGTCCTTATGAAAGCGTCACAGAATTGATCAGAAGACTAGGTTGGGAGTCTCTGGTAGATAGACGACAAACGTTTCGTTTAAACTTATTGGTAAACATGCGTACTCCCACTTTCACTTTTGAGCGTAGTGAAATACTTCTTCCACCAACCCATTTGAGTCGGAAGGACAGGAAAGATAAAATTAGAGAAATAAGGTGCCGGTCTGATTCTTATATGAATTCTTTTTTCCCTCGTACGATTAGGGATTGGAATGCACAGCAAAGAGATTAGCGTTGGTGCTGAGCACCCTCTGCCACCCACAATTTTGTGAATTGCAGAGTATATATGTAGATGTAGATGAAGTGGGAGTCAAAGTTTTGTACACATATTGCATATAAAATAAAAAATGTAAAATCTTAAACAAGTGTTTAAAAAAAATAAAAAAATTAGAGTGGACGAAAGATACTGTATTTATTGCATCTGCACAATGAATAGGAACTCTGTACAAGTTATTCTCGTAAAGAAACGAAAATTATTTAAAAAATTTAAAGCACACTTCGGTGGGTTATAGAGTACTGCGCCGAGTTTTAGTCTGTATTTTGTGTTAGAGCTCTTATATCGGAGAACAAATGGACAAATTTATCTGATAACCGTTCCTACAATCAACAGGATGTTAGAGACATCAGCAAAATAACATTTTTATTTGGAGCAAATCAAAACTATTATATAGATATTTACAGGTGATATGATGACGAATATTAATAATAATTTATATTACTATTATTATTCCACATTGTATTTGGTGAATTTGTATCATATAATTTTGTAACACAGTAATATGGTAACTGAAACAGGAAATGTATGTTTCACATTTAATATGATCCACTGTTTAGTATAAGTAGCTGCTTACATCCAACGTGCGCATGCGCAGAACGTTGTGGCTTTTGCAAACACAAAGTGTAGCACGTAATTCGTAATGTGTATGTAACTGTAATGCGTAACACTAGCAAATTTCTTAAGCGAAACTCTGAAAATATTAAAAGTATTTTCACTACACATTTCTTAATCGATCCGTTAAATTCTTTATTGAATAACACATTTACTTTTTTTATCATAAAAATAGCTGCTGACACATAAATTTGTTAAAATGACTGATTTTGCGGAAACCATAAATTATCGAAGAATCGATATAGTTTTCTGTAAATTTTTAAACCATCTTCAGATCAATGGTATCGGAAATAAAAAGACCAAGGGAATATTCATTGCTTTATTCTAAAAGCTTGTACAAATCGTAGAGGAAAAAGTAAATGCGAACATTCTGAGGATCAGGGTTTCTAATTTTCGATTGATCCGCATCAAGATTGTCAAAAGAAAATTTTTTCCTTCAGCCCCACACTAAACCTCCGACAATTACATTCATCCATTCCCCCTGATGGTTTTTTTTAAAATTATGCTATATTATGTTATAAGTTAAGATGGTTAAAAAGTAAAAAAAAAATGTGCAACTACAAATTTCTAAGTTAGAGGGGGTTAGAAGTTATGACTGTGTGGCAGACGGGAATTTACAAGGGTTCCGTCAGAAGACGGAGAACCCTAGAAAAGGGAAAAAATCTCTTGAAGCTTATTCAAATCGCACAATGCAAATGTAAGATTAATATGCATCGTAAGACTATTTACATATACAGTACCAAGAGTCCAGCTGTTCCCACCCGAGTCGTGCAACTTTGCACACAGCCTTGGGCTGTGAATAAGCGTACACACGCACAGTGTTTGTTCGTTTCCTTTGTCCTGAGACATCCTCGTTGTGTAACCTCTGTATCGAAAGTGGTAACTACAGAGCGTAGTGGTGAGCGGTAACACCCTTGGCTCGCATTCCGAAGGACGCGGGTTCGAATACCCATCCTGCCATCCAGATTTTAGTTTTTCATGGTTTCCTCAAATCCTATCAGGCTATAGCCGAATTCCTTCACGTTTCTTACCCCCAGTCCTCTCCCGCCTCTAATGACCACGACGTCGACGGGGCGTATAGCCAGAAGCTTAAAAATAGTGGTAACTAATTCCAGGTTACATTAAGATCTATATTTATCAATAGTTCTCGGAATTATTTTCAATTAAATGAAAGCGAATGAATTCGTTATAAATTACGTCTATGAATAGAAAAAAAATAAAAAGACTGGTCAATCAATTGCGAGTACATCTTTTTTGTTCAGATGTTCCCACAAAGATGTTCGCTGTAAATTTTGTGATTAAATGACACTGCATGACACTCCGTTCTCCCATTTACAAAGTTTTATGTCGAATGTGACGTGATAACATTTTATTTACATCTACATATACATCTGTAAATCATAAAGATGTTGGTAGCAGAGGGTGCTTTGCTCCAGAACTAATCTCTGCACTGCGCACTCCAAGTCTGAATGGCACGAGGGAAAATAGAATTCATATAAGCACCAGTACGACATCTTATTTCTTTAATCTTATCTCTCTTGTTATGTGGGTTGGCGGGCAGAGTACTTCATCGCACTCGGAAATGAAAGTTGGTGTTCGCATGTTTATCAGTAAGTTCAAACTAAACCGACGTCGTATTTCTCCAAGACAACTAAACATTATGACCACTGCCCACAGCGAGACGAATGCCGTCTGGTGACGTAGCGAGTACGCCATGCCGCAAGGAAAATACTTACATATAAGCCGAACAGAGATGCATGGTCATTCTAGCGATGATACGTGTGGACAATGGGGAAATACACTGACATACGAGACTTCGGCAAAGGGAAGATTGTTATGGCCTAGCAACGAGCATCTCGGAAACGGTCTGCGTGCTACTGTAGTGAGCATCTATGGAAAATAGTTGAAGGACGGTGAAACCACGAGAAGGAGACAAGGTGGCGGACGTTCACGCCTCATCACAGAACGTGGAGGTCGGAAGTTTGCTTGATCTCAAACCGATAGAGCACATCTGGGACGGGCGCCTACTCGGTTCCCACAAACCACCTGCTCGTTTAAGAGAATTGCGTGACATGTGCGTACACATGCAATACAGTGAATGTATTAATGTGCGGATTATAGATAGAACCCTTGATTTTCTAGTGACAATACTGGCGGAGATTGTGGATTGGTTGAAATACAGCTTGAACCAGAATGGCAACTGAAACTTTATTAGTAATTTAAACTGTTTTCATGAGTGCCAATTTATTGTCATGTACCGAGTTGTACTTAGATTGTATCCAAAGATCAATAATAGTTCCAGAGCAGGAAATATAAATCTGTACTTAACCAAAAAAATTTTAAAGCCGTACTGTCGGTAAGTTCACAAGAAGATGTATTCAGTTGCGGACGTGAAATAGTGTGACATCTCAGATATCTCATAGTATTTCCGTTCGTACTATATGTGTCGCAACATATGTGAAAAATCAAAATTTGAAAAAAAGTGCTGATTTCCAAGGAGCTGTATTAACGAAGGTTGTGGTAAGGTTGATATACAGCCTAGACCAGAATGATTACTAATATTCCGTGGTGCACAGTGAATTTGGATTGCATAAGGTGGCTGCCATGCCGAATTCTGACTATAATGACGTCAGAATCTGCTCAAGATGTCTACTGCCGCTAAGTGAGTAATGTATGTAAACTTATCTTTCGACGCGCGTTACACCTTTGTTGCCCATGTCGCGGCTTTGAGATACACTTTTCATTGAAGAATAAAAGCCAAGGAAGCAGTTGACCATATATTCCACTCTAAAGGCAAAATTTTTCTGCTGGTCGTACTCTGAATAGTAACAAAAACTTTTATACCATAACTCACTTTCAAGCGGACGAAGTCGCGGATACCTGCTAGTATTTCATAGACCTATTATTGCAATCAAATTACAGTTAGAGGTTTGAAATAATTCTTGTTCACATTTCGAATCATTTCAGTACTGTTCAACTAATAATCCCAACTTATGGGCTGTTGTAATGTCTAATATATTATATTATATTATATATTAATTAAGTTTCAGCTGTTGTTAAGTTTCACCAGGTTGCGGCGCTGTGTTCTGATTGGCTAACTTGCCCCATTGTTTCCGAGAACTTTCGACGGTGAAATGACTTTTCGCGTACGTCAGATCACAAAGTCATTCTGCCAGGCTGATTATGAAATGTAACAAACTAGTATTAGTAGAACCTGATTTTCTCAATATGCAAGTAATTTAATAAACAGTCTGTAGGCAGGGGCGTAGCTACTATGGTGCTAGCGACCGTTGCTAGCGACCGTTTTTTTTTTTTTTTTTTTTTTTTTTTTTTTTTTTTTTTTTTTTTTTTTTTTCTCTACCGTCATCCAACCACTCAACCACTGCTCAGGGAGCCCGCAAGCACAACTCAGGAGGCCCCTACCAGCAACACAAAGCAAAAAAAAAAGGTCGCCCATCTGGCCTGAGGGCCCAAAATAAATTTTTAGAACCGGGGCCCTTGTTGACCTAGCTACGCCACTGTCTGTAGGGTCTATTTTCAGCCGTAACAGTTTAGTTATTGCAGAAGTCGCCATAATGCCCCGGAGTCAAATCTTGCAAAGATGTGTTGAAGCATTATTGTTGTCTCTTTGTAATTCTTGGGTGAGACATATTTTACATGTGTAAGTATAATCGTGCTAATAAAGGTAAGTAAATTGAATTAATTGAGCTATCATTAATATGGAAGCAACCTGACAATTTTGGTTAATAATAAATAAGTAGACTTTGATGAGAGTATTGTCGCTTGGCAACCGAATTAACTTGCAACAAGTTACTAAGAGGCCGTAGCGAATGGTTCTCTCGCACCCCGCATGAAGGCAGTAATATAGTGCACTGGTTTAATTTAAACCAAAAAGTATCTCGTCTACTTAAATTGCCGGCTGATATCTCGTATAGGAAACTCAGTAGCATTAAAATGGTGCATATTTATTAAACTCTCTTCATTCATCAGTGATCCGACGTGAAACTAATATCATCCTCAGATGAATTATAACTCTGTTATATCTTGTTCAAAAACTTCTCTCGTTTGACGAAGTATTTACATTTATAATCTGCAATTCACAAAAGCGTAGGTAGAAGACGGTGTTTTGCACCAAAACTAATTCATCATGAAATTTTCTTTAAACCAGAATTTTTTCATTCCACAAAGCGTCAATTTCTAAGTCTTGAAGCAAAAAACCACTTTCCAAACTAAGTTATTGGTAGCTGGTTTCTTACCTGTTCATCCACATTCCTTTCGAGTACTTATTCCAATTTCAGTTATATTGGTTTACTCTTTATCTTAATTTGCATTAATTTGGAAATATTCGCTAAGATATTTCAACGCGAATTTTTCCAGAAAGTTTTGAAATAGTATTGTAAAATTACTCTGGCTGAAGTGAGGCAAGGTCAGTAACGAGCAACCAAAGTGACTCAGCGGCCATAAGGAACAGAAAAAGTGTTTCTACGAGCTACTGATTATGACCGTCTCAATTAGGTAACAGCGAAAACCTAAGTGTGTAACTGAGACCAGTTACTGCTACATTACCACTCAGACGCGGAGAAAACACATTATTATTATAATTGTTGCAAACGAAATTTATGGGGGAACTGGATGAAAGTGTTTGGTAATGGAAAGAAGAGTGTCAGATATAATAGAGTGAATATAATGGAGTAAAAATTTCAAAGATGACCTAAAGTGAGTCGAAATTCAAAAGCACTATCGACGGCCAAAAACTTATGAAGTTAAAATATTTTTTTGCCAGGAAACATGGCACCAGTGTAATGAAAAAAGTAGGCGATCTAGCAAAAAACATACGGCGGAAAACCCGAAGCCTACACTTCAAAAAAAAAAAAAAAAAAAAAAAATCATTTTAAAAATGTTCAGTGTTTAGTAAATCATAATTAAACTTCATATTAATAGTCAGAATGGCCGCAGAATCGAACTTCATGAGATAATCGCTAATGAGCAGCCATTACATTTCCATCACTTAATGTGATACGCAGGCGGAGATTTCTAAATCCTTTGGGGGTTGCCGCACGGAGTATCTGAGAAATGTAAAACAGTCAGCCAGAGATTCTTTACTGAATGATCGATCATCGGAAATACAAATTTTGATCTGACAATACATATTATCTTGTAGTTAAAACAACTTCGGTTTTTCCATCTCATCTTTGAGGATTTCTGATGCTGGAAACTGAGTACTGAAAAAGGATGCAACGCGAAATAAAGGTGAACTGGCACGCAAATGAGTTACCATTTTTGGGATTGCGGGCCACCTGAATGAAAGACGAGTCCCTTTGGATCCACTCATTCGTTCGTCTGTCTGTCTGTCCAACCATCTGTCTCATCCTTATTACTTATTAATTATTATTTAATTTTTAAATTTTAGTGGCGATGTAGCTAACACTCCGGGGGCAATTCCCCTAGTCATCTATTTACCCCTTTTATTTTTTTTAATTATCTTTTATAATTGGCGTGATTCTTCCCCCATTTACTTTTCCGATTTACAAATTTTAATTTTAAATTCCTTAAGTGTTTTTGGTAAATTATTCATCACTTCACCTGGTGATTTGTTCCAATTCCCGACACCCTTACCAACAAAAGAAAATTTTCCCATTCCCTTACGCAGGAAATCGAGCGCCAGCTTGTGGCCATAGTTGTATTACCCCTTCCATGCACTATTCCTAATTCTTTGACCAATATCCCTCTGACCTACTTAACTGACACCGTGCCCAAATTATTTGGCCGCGTGCCAAAATTGGTGCGCCATCCCTGGTCTAGATGATTATTGAAACCCGGTTGAAATCGTAATCAAGACGGTCGGAAAGCATGCAAAAAAGTCGTACCTTTCCGTAGCCAGTTTAACACCCATGGTCGGAAGAAATAAGGACGGCTAGGAGGTCAAAATGTTATAGTGTAATCGCTATGGTCAATGGTAACAGGAAGACTGTATCGCTGAGTCAAGTGTTAGCTACCCACTGCCGCTAAGTGAAGAAACACACGGTGGTAACTGAGTAACAAACATCGCACATAGTACCTGCGAACTCCGAGTTCTTCACTGATAAGATACACCAAGTATAATGATAAAATACATGCTTCATGCTGACACCAAACTCTTCATTGATAAAATTTAAATAAATACAATCTGTATGACAGAAGGAATCATCAACAATATGAACCAAATGGTTCACAAACTGCCATCCTCAAATATTAGAGTCGATAATATTAATGTTGCCTTTTACATAAGAGTTTCCTCGAAATATTAGTAACACCAATTTTATCATTCCGTTATCAATAAAATAGAGTTTTATTTATTTATCGTATGAATCAAAATTACAACCAAGGATACGCCCTTTTTTAAAATAATAAAAATAAATAATAATAATAATAGGTCTTTAGAACTTGATGTGAATGAGGTCATTAAGGGCAAGGAATGGAAAGAAAATCGGGCACAGTATTTATTAAGAAACCATCCAGGTAAAGTGATTTCTGGAAACCGAAATCTATTTTCTGAATCCGGAATCGAACCCTCGTTTTCCCGAAAGCCATACATTTAACAACAAACAACTGAACCACATAATTCTCATCTTAAAAACTGAACAATAAACATCACATATTCGCATCTACAAGCCGACAAGTAGATTTTGTTCATCGTGATTTGACTGACAATAAGCTTTCCAGTCTCTTGTGAAGCGTAGGTATAATGAGACACTCAGCAGCAATATGATGGAGGGTTTGGAAAGGAGCTCCGCAGTCGCATCTGCTAAGTGTAAGGAACCTTATTTCTGAAGCAGCCTTCTAGACATTGCTAAGGCAGTTTTTAATACGTGTTAACGGACGTTTCAATTAGTGAGGAAATCAGTCTGAGGGTGGGTATTAGCTCCAAGAAGTGATATTTAACATCACGTAGAGCATTCCGGCCAAAGTGATTGGAAACTATTTTCCTGTTTTATATTAAACATGTCAGGAGCAAATCTTTACTATTTGCTATTACCCAGACAGTATAGAAAGTTTTTGCCCCTAATTCATGGAAGTTTTTCCCTAACAGCGCTTCGATTTAAGTAAGATGATAATTTTTTTCGATGGATGAGGACTTATAATCTGGTTACCATAGTGTCTCCCACGATGCTGTAGAAGTCGGTATCGGAAATCATCGTTTTGCTCTACTGCAGAATTAAGAGAGTAATTACAATCTGGCGGAGTTTTGCTTGCCTTCTAGGTTTGATTCTGTAATATGTTGCGATGCGTCTTTTTAATGCACTCAGTATATATGGTATGTGAATCTTCTACGAATATCGTTCACCACAGAGCGACACAACTGTAGCGTCAACAGTTTAGAGGTCATCGTATCTTCAATGCTGAAACATGCAATTCTGAGATTATATTTTCTGAGCAGTAAGCAAGGCCCACTCCTTTCTTGTCTTAACAATAGAAAAGACGCGTCATGCCAACCTGAACGTCGCACAAGTATGTCGTTAAGGTTGCAGTTTTTCGTCTGAAATATCCCGTCTCAAGGGGCAGTGGTTGAGATATTCTGCTTCAATTTCATTTCCTCAAACGTTATTAATGCCGGATAACTTCAATAAGCAAAGAATTTACCACCGTGCTTCCGCGAAGTATATAAAAAGAAGACAGTCACACTAGTTCTCAGTACAAACCATTAATAGCTTTGGACAGAGGCCAAATCTCAGCAGGCTATATCTAATGCAGCTGCCAGTTCGAAACGGTCTTGTAACTAGAAGAAGAGACTCGTGTACTCGGATAACGGAACGGAACTAAGGCACTATACCATTCAGGATTCCAACATGACGGAATCAGGTGGGAATATAGTGTGAATTACCAGAACGTGGTCTCAAAAATCACTGCATTCCTTTGATGGAAAATGAGGTCAAAACCTGTCACTGGCGGAAACATGTGACAATTACGGTGTTCAGTTACTTGTAAACTTACAACAATTTTGAGTCAGAATTAATGAGGTTGACCAACTGTGCTACTCCATGGGAAAAAACAGTGATGTTGTATCGCTGTTGTTCTGGTTCACCTCTAGATAAAACTTCACACGACGCAAGAATACTACAACTGACTTCCGATTACTCCACGACCCCACAAAAAATGATATAACATGCCGGGAGGAAAAAACCAGAATAACCTGAAAGTGCAAGCGCTCGGCGAAAAATTATTGGGCTGTTTCAAAAGCGCACAATTGGAAAAAAAAATTACGCCTAGAGAAAATTGAAAATTTAAGAGAATAAAATTCTTACGATATCTGTTTTCATTTCAAAAAGCATAACTCATAGAGATAATTTTAATTTTAAAAATTGTATTTATACTTCCAAGTTTTTTTTCCTGGTGGGTGAAAGGTAAAGGTTGAGCCTGATATTTTGGAGGAAGTCGGTTCAAATACCCATCCAGCCATCCTGATTTGGGTTTTACATCGTTTCCTGAAATCATTCAGGGCAAATGCCTTCAGGAAGTCATAGCCGAAATCTTTTTTTTTTTTTTTTTTTTGTCTGCTTAACGTCTCTCTAACGTCTTTAGAGACGGGAAAGGATGGGGGGGGCAAGTAATGGGAAGGAATTCGGCCATGGCCTTTTGATGGAAGCATCCCGGCATTTGCCTGGAGTGATTTGGGAAACCATGGAAAACCCAAATCTGGATGCCCGGACGGGGATTCGAACCGCCGTCCTCCCGAATGCGGCCGAATTCCTCCCAGCTCCTTGTCTCCAGGCCTGTCCCGCCTCTAATGACGTCGATGAAGCGTAAAAAGTTAAGAAAAAAGAGATTTGTTTCCGTTTGAAAGATATAGAGTGAACTAGCATGCTCTTCCTTAAACCCTTTAAATGCATTTTAGCATAACAAGGAATTTCAAATTCCTTTTTTGAAAGTATTTCACGAAAATTATTTGTAAACCGATTTACATTCATAAATAATGATTATAGCGCTAGTAAATATTTGAAGCAGTTCTATTCCATGTGATTGTCACATATGTATCGCCTAAAAGTAATCAAATTTCCGACATGATACTGAAATGCATACCAGGTGGAGAATGCCAGATCTTCGTTTAGCTCTGTAATCAATGAAACAATTGTTTAAAAAAATGAACGAACTACAGACTCATTATTCTTTAATTTCGACAAGTACGATAATGCGAAGAAACCATTATTCTTATTTTCTATGACCGAAATATGACAAAAGTAACATTATTATGAATTAATTTCAGAGCGCATACTTGCTCAGAATGGAAAGGCTTATGTGTAGGAGATTTCTGAATATCAAGCTAAAAGCAAAAGTAAGTATCACAAAAATTGGTACGTGGAGGAATAAATTTTTACTAATAGTGACAAGAGTGCTACCCATCAAATACAGCACTAATTCTAGCTTAAAATGGTGACACACATAAATATAATATAAAAATAAGATGCACAATTTTTAACACATTTTCCATTTACAAAAGGAGGACGAGTTAAGAATTTATGACCAACATTGAAATAAATACGAGGAGGTGGGGAGAGGGGAGGGTTGAAAGATTGTGGCAAGATAATTCACTTTTCAAGATTAAAAAAAATTTTAGGTGTTGTAAAAATTAACACTTGAGTCAGTGTAAGTTAGCTTTCAACACACAGCAAGTAGTATTTTTTTTTTTTTTTTTTGCAAGCATATTTCATCATCTTACAGCAGTATCTAAAAATGAATATGTGTCACTTATTATATCCCAGGGTGAATGTGTTAGCTGCGGTGGAGCAGATGCTGCGGTGGTAGTTTTCCCAAGCATCTGTTTTCTCACTTCTTGTTTTTTATACCAAATTCTTTGAATTCAGACAAATTTCAAGGAACAGCAGTGAAGATATCATATTAATATCAGCTGAGTGACAGCATTTAATCCGCGACTGAGTAGCTTTAAAAGACAATGCAAAGTATTTTATATTTAAATATATATTACTTGCTGTTTCCCGCGACCTCGTACGCATGGACTTTCAATTTTATTGGTAGAAATGGTTATAATAATCTGTAAGTTACGTAAAAAGTATGCCGAATAGCAAGGAATTGGGATGGATCCACATCTGTCCAACATAATAAGTTGTGTTTGTACATGAAATTTATGAACAGATCATACACAAACTGACCTCGAGAGAAACAAAGTCTGGGCAACCAACATAACATTACAGAAAATTACTTACACACGCTATCCGTCTGTCTGTCACCGTTCGGTACTTTTCAAAATTTCATAATAAAAATGTTATTTATACCGAAAAAAGTATGCTATGTCTTTCCTAATTATACATAGTATTTCCTTGTCAAATGTCAGCAAGATCGGCTTAGCCGTTTAGTTGTTAAAACGTAACAGGTAGAGAGACTTAGTTACTTTCGCATTTGTAATATTAGTATATATGCATGACATTCCCTCTTTGTGGGAATTCCAAGTGTTTTATTATAGTTCTCACATTCTGGTTTGTGATAAGCACATAACGCAATGTATAACCCATGCCGTAGTGCAGACTCGAATTGACGTGCTTTGTAGTATGAGGACAGACTGCTTGCCATCGAGGCATACAACTACTGTGCATAGCAAGTGCTGACTTGTACCTGTGAGTGCAGAGCGAGAGGCAGCCTGGGCGGTGTAGCGGCGCGCGCCAGACTGACTGGATGCCGGGCCGGTAGCCTCCTGTTGCGTAACGGGCGAGCATCGATCAGCAGGCCGCCGCCACACGACCTCACTCCACCCGCGCCCGGACACGATCACACCGGTGTAATATCAGACACGACTCAATGGATGCACCAGGCGACAAGCTTAAGTGTTTACTAGAGACGACCGCATAGTTCAGTCGGCAGCGCGATTGACTTCAAACAAGGACTCCGAGCTTCAAATTCAGATGAAGCTGATCATTCTTTTCTTCACCCCCAGAACGGACCCAGATTCATTGTCAGATGAGTGGTAAACCAGTCCATCGTGGTGCTGCCCACGCGACATCAACTTACTACCGAAGTCAGGAAGAAGAATTCGGAGATCAAGATATACCAGTCCCATAAGGTAGCATGCATAAACCACGTAGCTCCATTTTGGCCTCCTGTAAACCCCCCTCCCCCCCACGTAGCCCTCCGTGGCTTTTGACTCTACCCCCCCCCCCCTCCCCCTCCGCGTAGCACGCAGTTTTATTCCCTTTTGATCCCGGAAGATATTTTGTACTGTTTTCTCTTGTCAGACGATTGTAAATTACATAAGGAGATAATTAACTGGGGGAAATAAATATTCACATGCTGTTGTGAGTTTTATTCCTCATTTTAACTGTGAAAAATGTAATTAAAGGAATTCTACGTGGTCTGGCTCGGAACCCCCCCTCCCCCACGTAGCTCAGCGTAGCCTTTCAGCCAACCCATCTCCCCCTAGACACGGCCACGTAGTTTGTGCACACTCCCTAAGTAGTCTTATCGCGGTTTTAATAACTCCAAGTGCCTACCCTGATATAAACGTTATTTCAAACTACGCTAAGCCAGTGGCAAGCCCGGGGTCTCATTTCGCAAGGATGGAAAAGAAGAGTCAGAGGAGTAACAACTTGCAAAAAAAAAATCTTGGTTCAACTGGCACCGGTTGATAGTGTCATGTAAGGTCGTCTTGCTAGGGTGACAGTGAATACCTCAACGACAACAGAGAGCGATGAAGCCGGGGGAAAAGGCACGTATCCACTTGAGGTTGAAATAAAGAGGGGTGGCTACAAATAGTGTCCGACTCTTAGTGAGCGGTTGATTTTAGGCTGGAAAACCTGCTGCTTATGTAAAAGGAACGGGATACTATCACATTATATTTCTCAAGTAGTGCAGGGTATGGCTCTCCATATAGGAGTTGAACGGAAACTACGTGGATCTGAAGAGGAGGGCAGAAGACAGGACAGCATGGAAAGCTACTAATTGAAACCTGCCTTAGGGTACAACACTGATGATGATCAAGATGGTACGATAAATGGTAAATGTAACTGCGAATGTGCTAGGTCAAGCACATACAGAACAAACAAATATTTTTCCCATGAGTAAAAAAAATATATTGTTTTATTAGAGTCGATGAAGTGTAATTAGAACATAACATAGGTCATTGTTCTCAGTTGTTCAACTCGTTCTTGAGCATAGTGATCCAGTTGAATTTCTCATATTCTTGACTGTGTGGTGTCATACCTGCCCATTTTAGCTCCCCTTAGAGACTGCTGAAGAGATAATCCTGTGATTGTCTTCATTTGATTCATACATTTGCACTCTGTGCCTTACTCTCTTCTACCCGCCATCTTTCATTCCACTATCAGATTGTACCAAATTTTCACCGCCTCTTCTCAATATACGTCCACAGAACTGGAGGATTCTCCGCTTGACTGCGGAAGAAAGATTCTCTGAAATGTAAAGTTCCTTTATAATAGACGCATTAGTTCTCTTTTATGTCCGGGATACACGCAGGATTCTATGCCAATGTCACACATCAAGGCTATCAATGCAATTGAATTCTACGGCCTTGAGGATACTTGTCTCACGGCCATTGAAGAAAACACATGTTTCAACCAGGCCTTCTTTGTTGCATTTGTTGTTGCTCTATGCTGTTAGATCTTGGTAACCTTATTCACGGGACATAGCTCATAGCAAAGGCTAATTCTACACATAGTCCATTAACGCAGTCGTCAAAAGGGGGTCTCAAAAACATTATATCATGTAGAAGATTTTTTATTTATTTTGTACATATTGGTGAGAGTATGCAGAAACCGAGTTTTCAACCTATGACACCCTCGGCATAATTTTCTGTGATCAATAAACCTCAAAATTTTGGTACTTTTTTCAGTTTTTCGTCTACAACTCCTTCCCGATGAGTCCTAGCAAGAAATGCTTTATTTCCTACAACTTTCGTAGTTTTTTCTAAACTCAAAACTAATTTCTTCGAACATCAGCAAAATTTCACATTATTCCTAAAAGTTAGGTTTCCTCCTACTTTGTCGCCCTCAATGCCTCAGTGACGAGGAACACCTGTATATATAATTGGTGTATATGTAGTCATAGTATATATATAATATATGTATTTGATTACTGATGGTCAATTCAATAATATGGAATTGTTGGACTGGAGATCTCGAAGGATTGTTCGGCCGCCAGGTGACAGTGTTTTCTATACGGCACGATGCGTCCCTTTGTTGCTATCTAACATAATCAGGTAATCGTACCGGGTACAGGGAACCTTCAGCTTAACGTGGAATCCGAACCACAGAAGCGTTCTGGCTTACTTCATATTACACAGCAAGCTCTGGCAGAGGTGAAGGTCTAGTTATGGGCCTTGGAAAATCTCAGATGAGACCGGATTCGAATCGGGGAACTTTATTAGTTTGAGATATTAACTTAAAAATTTCTTGCATGTTCTCCACCGCAGTTCACACATACCAGTTTTACAGTACGCGAATATGCGTAAGTAGTTATTTAATTTCTTTTGACTATATCTTTAACAGTACATCGAGTTTACTGTAGATCTGTTTTGACTACACAAAGGAACAGTCTGTCTACTACGAATACATTAGTACGGTTGTGATTTTCTTCTAGTTGTAAGGCGCTAAGGATTTTTTCTTTGATCATGTGAGAATGTTGACGAGCTTTTATTTCAATGTGCCGTCTATTAATGAATATGGTACATGATGCGCGAACTTGTCAACTGCAAACAGGAGCGGCGAAATGAATAACGCTCTTGTTTTACGGTGACAAAATGCTTTGTCGAAGTTCTCAAAGAGGTAGTAAGTACTTTAATAATTTTTCCATAAAATTCAGTTTAGTAAGTTTCTAATATATTGTCTGAAGCATATGTGATTATTGGCACTGTTCAGAAAAACTGGTGGGTTTTAATCCATATCGGTTGTCACAATTTTCTCTAGTATCGACTCAACACAAACGTAAACTCTGAAACCTTTTTTTAACTTAGCACACTAATTACAGTAAGTTCCGTAGTATTACGAAATGACTCTGATCCGTTACTCTGGGTCCAAAAGATTTTGACCCGGCCCGGTAACTTCATCCATAACCATGTCAAATTATTTTCTACATTTTCTTGAGCTATAAATTGTTAATGCGAATGTCACGGATTCACTCACGGAACCGTCGAAGCAGGATGCTGAGTTGTCCCAGTTAGCTGTAATAGATACTCCAATATCTGTTGTTAATGTACTTGCTGCAACAAATCTACTACTGATGTCGAGCTTTGGACGGAGATTAGTCATTATTGCGATTGCTGCTTTTCTAATAATCTGGATGGCTGGAGCGGAGTATCCCAAACATCCATTGCGTCGGTAACTTCAATTGGATTTGTCACAATGATGTTATAGTTTACTATGACAATACAAAATGATATTTGTGGCTTTAGCAGTAACTAACAAACAAAACATTTTGGTTACGATCATCTACCGGAAGACCTTAATCAGTTCATCCCTGAGTAACAAACTTGAATTAATAAACCATTGTTAGAAGTATTGTGACGCGCAGAAAATATAAAAATGAAGTAATTTATTTTTAGGAAGGAACCGAACTCAAGTGAATGCTGAAGCAGTATGTCTATTTGCGACGAATATTCAAACAAAAATGGGACAGAAGAGGGAAAACTCTAGCATCCATTAAAGATACTAAAAAATGAAATCTAGGAAAAGTAATTAATTATTGCATACAGCATTTGATGGATAGGAAAAATAGACGTCAAGTTTTCAGAAAGAAAGATTATAGTGATGCTTCATTTGTTTGAATCTTCAAAATTTTTGTTAAAATAATATGATTAAGTACTCTATTAAAACGAGGCAGAGACTCATCAATTTATACCACTATTTATCAACATAATCAGGTGTAGTTTATTCTATTTTTTACTTCTCTATTTACGGCTTGTCGACCTCGTGGTCATTAGGCGCGACATTCGCCTGGAACGATTTTGGGAGACAATGGAAAACCGAACTCTGGATAGCCAGACGGGGATTCGAATCCGCATCCTCCCGAATGCCAACTCCGAGCGTTAGGGAGCTTCAATAAACTACGTGATCCATTTTGGCCTCTGCTGAACCCCTCCCTACTCCCAAATAGCCTGATGTGGCGTCTGCCTTCACCCCTTATTTCCCTATTAATTCTGGAAGACACGTTGTGCTGTTTCCCCTTTCCAGAGTATCGTTGAAATTAAATTATTGCGTATCTACATCTACATATATACAATGCAATTCACAAAACTGTGGCTGGCAGAGGGTGCTCAGCACCAAAGCTAATCTCTTTGTTGTGCATTCTAATCCCAAATGATACGAGGGAAAAAGGAATTCACATCAGAATCAGTGCACCTTATTTCTCTAATCTTATCTTTCCTGTCATTCCGACTCAAATAGGTTGGTGGACGAAGTATTTCACTACACTCGTAAGTAAAAGTGGGAGTACACATGTTTACCAACAAGTTTAAACGAAACGTGCGTCGTCTATCTACCAGAGACTCCCAACCCTGTCTACTAATCAGTTCTGTGACGTTTTCATAAGGACTGTAGCAAGCGGTCACTAATCGAGTGGCTCTTCTCTATACTTTCGATCAACCCCTTACGAAACGGATCCCAAATAGCACAACAGTCGAAATGTGGACGCACGAGAGATTTGTACGCTATCTCCTTTGTTTGTTCATTACAATTTTTCAAGATTCGACCTAGGAATCGCTGCCTAGAATTAGCTCTATCTACTAACAATTAATGCGTAAGTCCATTTCATGATCCTTTGTACTGTTACTCCCAAATATTTCACAGAATCAACCATATCAATAACTGAATTGTTTAACTCGTATTTCTGAACAATCGGATTATTTTTGTTAGTTAAGCTCAGTGTCTTGCACTTTTTACAATTTAGTGTAAGTTGCCATTCAGCGCTCCATGCCAAAATAACATCCAGATCGCGCTGAATTTCTAAGCAATCGGCCGAATTCCTTACTTCTCTATAAATAACCGCATCATCAGCAAACAATCCAAAAAAAATTTTCACTTCGTCTCCGAGATCGTTTATAAAAATTAAGAAAAGAAGTAGTCCTATTACACTTCCTTGAGGTACACCCGATGTAACATCTAGATTAGAAGAAATTTCTCCTTCAACGACGCCACACTGCGACCGACCTGTTAGAAAATCCTTTATCCATTCACAAAGCTGATCCGACATACGGTACGCTCGAAACTTCGCTAAAAGCCGGTTGTGTGGCACAGTGTCAAAGGCTTTCTGGAAATTTTTAAAAAAATTGCATCTACTTGTGAACCTGCATCAATAACTTTCATTACGTCGTGTGTAAATAGGGCCAGCTGTGTTTCACATGATCTTTTCTTCCGAAATCCGTGTTGATTTGTTGTAAGCAAATTATTTTCATCTAGAAAATTTATAATGTTGGAGTATATAACATGCTCCATAACTCTATTACAAACAAATGTTATAGACATGGGACGATAGTTTCTAGGATCACTTCGATCACCTTTCTTGAAAATCGCAGTTACTTGCGCGATTTTCCAGGCTGAAGGTGTTTCGCTCTTCTAGGGATTTACTGAATATATCAGATAGAAATGGCCCGATTTTTGCCGTATACTCTGAAAATACTCTTACTGGAATTCCACCCGGGCCAGGTGCTTTCCCCCACTTCAGAAGCTTTAATTGCTTTATGATACCTGCAGTATCTATTCGTAATGATTCCATAACCAACTCGACACGACGTGGGAAAGCGGGAATGCTATCCTTATTTTCATCAGTAAATGAATTTTTGAATACAGCATTTAGTACGTTAGCTTTATCGCGGCTTTCATTAACCTCGGAACCTTCACGAATTAGTGCTGCAATATTGCTGTTGGTACAACTGACTTTTCGTACATACGACCAAAATTCCTTTGGATTTTCTGTGGGACACTTAGAGAGAGAGAGAGTTGGAATGAAAATCGCCTCACGCGTCACATTCTTAACACGTCCTCTTAATTCAGCTAACGTTTCTAAATCGCTGCGACATCCCCTCCTTCTTGAGCGTGCGTGTATCCTCCTTTGTTTTATGAGTAATCTTTTGACTACACATGTGTACCACGATGGATCACTCTCCCCCTTTATTGTCTGCTTCGGTATATGTATTTCCATACCTCCCTGACTATACATATAAATCGATGCCAAATCTCTTCAACGGTGTTCCTTGTTAACCTGAAGTTATGATAATTATTCTTCAGGTAAGTTCTAAAACACTCCTTTGAGGCCTTACTGAATCTGTATACAATCCGTCCTTTTCCCCTTTTTCGCTTGGTCATTAATCTGATAGTTGCAATTACAGCTTTGTGATCTCTTATTCCTGTGGTCGTTGAAATGTCGGTGAATAATTTTGGCTTGTTGGTAACCAGCAGATCTAAAATGTTTTTGTTACCGTTATGACACCGTGTAGGTTCATTAACTAGCTGCTCGAGTTAATTATCTGAGAAGAAATCAAGAATTACTTCAGAAGCTGCCTTATCCCTGCTTCCAGTAATGTGAACGTAATTACGCCAGTCGATATAAGACAGATTGAAGTCGCCTCCCAGAATCATAGCATGATCCTGAAAACGGCTAGCTATAGTATTTACACTATTTCTTAACTCCTCGTCGATAGCTATGTCGGAATCGGGTGGACGTTAGAAGGCGCCTATAACGAGTTTTGATCCAGCAAGGTTGAGTTTAATCCATATGATTTCACAGATCATATCGACGTCTATTTCATTACATGTGAGGAATTGACTCACAGCTATAAATACCCCACCTCCATGAGAATGTAATCTATCTTTACGAAAAAGTTCATGCTATCTGTAAAAGTTTCGGCGGAACTTACTTCCGGTTTTAGCCAACCTTTTTACCGATAACGATATCCGCTACAAATAACGCTTTCAAGTTCCGGTTGTTTGTTAGAAACGCTTCTACAGTTAACTACGAGAATTTTTAACTGTCGAGATTCTTTTACGTTCTTCCTACATTCCGGTGTTGCATCTAATTGGGTTGCCCGTAACTGTATTTCGGGTCTTCCTCCCTCAACCTCGTCTGACTAAAAAAACCACCCAGTGCCTTCCACACGGTCCCTGCCACCCCTGTAGCCGATTCACGTGTGTAATGCACACCTGACCTATTCAGGGAAACCTTACATGACTCAACCCTATGGCGAAGATCGAGAAATCTCTGGTTCAGCCCCTCAATTCAACTCTGAACCATAGGTCCACAATCAACTCTGTCTACGGTGCTACAGATGGTTAGCTCTGCCGATATCTAGCCAGCCGCCGGAAGGAAGAGAGGATAACCTCCGACCCAAGGCGACAAGCATTATTGGTGCCGACATGAGCCACAATCTGTAGTTGGCTACACCCCGTCCGTTCTATGGCATCCGGGACGGTCTGTTCCACATCTCGGATCAGGCCACCCGGAATACACACCGAATGGACATTGGATTTCTTCCCGAGTAATCCGCCATTATCATAAGGGGTTCTAAAAACCACCTAACATTAGAGCTCCCAACTACCAGAATCCCCTTCTGCGTTTGCCCAGACCTACCGGGCTGGAGGGGCCGTCAACTCACAGGATGACAATTGTGGGACTGAGTCAACTTCCGACAATACATTATACCGGTTGGACAGTCGAACAAGATCAGCGTCTTGGCCTTTAAATCTGTTCGACTGCCCCCGTGTGCTGCTTCGAAGTCTAGAAGCCATATGCCAGTCGCCGACAGGCGACCGCAGCACTGCCTCCAGCCCTTCAGCCAGGGTTGCAGGTACGACGGTCGATTCGATATGGGAGAATCTGTGAGTGGCATGGCTACATAAGGTTCCCCTATATCGCATCTGCTGCAACCTTTTACGGTAGCTTCCAGCTGTGTAACTTTCGCTAACACAGCTGCAAGCTGTGCGTGCAGATTAGCCACCTCAGTCGCGTCTGCACGCAGCAATCACAGTCCCTAGACATACTGCTTTTGAAAAAACGTGAAAAAGAAAGAAAAAAAACCCCCAGAAACTCGAACTAACCTGTACTTCCTATAAACTGTAAACACTCAGAGATTACACTAACCAAATCTACACACCACTAAAGATAAAATATAAAACCAAAATAAGCTACTGTACTCAGCGACTGCTCAACTACTACTAACGTGCACTGCCCACAAAATGTAAACACTCAGAGATTACACTAACCAAATCTACACACCACTAATGATAAAATATAAAACGAAAATAAACTATTGTACTCAGCGGCTGCTCAACTACTACAACAAACCCGACCGAAATTTGTTTTATATAAGCCAACTATATAGTTATAAATTTTGTAAATGAAATGGTGACACTAGCCACCTGCAAATGATCAATTATAAGGAAAACCTCTCTCTCAGGTACAGTCAGGGATCCGTTTCTTCGTGAAATCTTATAAAAACATTTTAATCATCTCATTCGTCATACAAACTATACCCGCCGCGTATAAAAAACTAATGAGAGCTGCAATTTTTGTTTTGTTTCGCTGCTGTTCTCTCACCTTTCTTTCTACGGTAGCAGAGAAAGATTCTACTTAACAGATTTCCATAGCTCATTCACGCCGTTTTGGATATTGAAAATAGGCTGGAAAAAAATTTCCGACAAGCCTCGTAAAATTTATTGTGACAATTCACACCGAGCACTGTAGTTAAACATGCACTGAAATTCACTTGACAGAACAAAATTAGAATTATTTAATCAACTAGTGGTGTCACTGGCGTGGAAAATCCTGTACGTGTTTTTAAGAGAATTTAATTCGAGGTACTGCGTGTCTGATGTTTCTCGGGGCGCGTAATGCACCGTGGCGTATCGGTTAGTTCAAATGTGCCGATTTCAAGTGTACCGAACTCTCTGACCAAGTCACACACATGCGTGGCGCTGTCAGTATGTAGGATAGCTACAATACGGAGATAATTAAATGACGGAAATAAATATCCACATCCTGTTGTGTATTCTGTACCCTATTTTAACTGTGACAAATAAAATTAATGAAAAGCTACTTATTATGTTGGCTCGGACTCCAACCTCCCACGACGTTGACCAGCGTAGTGTTCTATTCAGCCTCTCCCCTCCCCCCCCCTCCCTGACCAAACAACGTGGTTCATGGACGCTCCATTACCGCTGACATACCAGGCCCGGTAACATAACGTGTAGATTGAACAACTGCTTTTTTTTTAAAGATGTTTACATTATGATAATTTTTTACTTTAGTCGAAATGTAATGCACCAGGGAAGTGCAGGTCTAACGAGACTGCAAAAAACATTGCCGGACCTTTCTTGGGTATGCTCGGGCAGAATAGGACTATTTGTAATAAATACACAAAGTTTGTTAATAGGGCAGCTACATTTGTTTGAGGAACTTGCTGCAGAACACAAACGAGCAGGGTTGGGAGTCATTGCTAAATAGGAGGCAGATAGAGAGAGAGGAGGGTGTTTATAAGATATGAGACGTGAATAGATATTCTACGGAATTTATTACCAGTATGTAGAAAGAAGGAAACATAATCAACTCTTCCTTTGAAACACTGATTTGTAGTTAAAGGAGCCAGGTACTGGAGTACGCAAACGAGGGAAATGCTGAACAATGTAGCTAGTTGTTATATGTATATATATATATATATATGTGTGTGTGTGTGTGTGTGTGTGAGCGCCATCTATAACTAAGCGTATTGGGCTATATCTTTAATATTTGTGAGCGAGATGCGAAAGTTATGCAGTGAGGTAAGTTGTAACGATAGATTTTAAGATGACATACTTATGGTTACCCTAGCACTGAACGAATGATTTAGGATTATACCGATTCAGTTTCCCGTCCAGTTTGGGTACTCGAACTGTTCCAGATCTTCGCTTGGATAGCGATTTAACATTCTGGCCTCGCATTTGGGAGGACGCGGGTTCGAATCCACGTCCGGGCATCGAGATTTGGGTTTTCCATGGTTTTCCCAAATCACTCCAGGCGAATGCCGGTATGCTTCCTTCAAAAAGGGCTATGGCCGAATTCCTTCCCGTTCCTTGTCCCCGGTCCCATCCTGCCTCTAATGACCTTAGTCGTCGACGAGGCGTAAAGCAATAAGTAAAAAATAAAATTGATAGCGATGCGGCCGTTTTGTGATTATACTAATAACACGATCAACCTATTGTATGTCAAACGGATATTCTAGTTTCATATACTTTTTCGGAGAACCATGAGAGATTTTAGTGTAATCGAAATCATCATAGCGTTTGCCTAAAGCAGTGGTACCCGGTACCGCCCACGGAAGGGCGTTGGAAGAGATCTTAGGGGGCGTTTCTGGTACAAAGCAAATTTAGGTGGTGTTGAGGACCAACCGCCGGCTCCCACTTTCCTGTATTATATCCGGCTTATATTCAACTCGTATGTGCACGAAGCAATAAAGTGACGTAAAAGAAAATTGAAACAAACGTCAAAGAAAAATTTACAGATGGTAGATGTGCGTCTAGGAAATAACTCTGAAAGGAGTTCAACTGAAAACGAATTAAATTGATTGAAAAGAGAAATAATAAAAACTGACAAAAAAAATAGGTTTAGGGAACAGGCATGGATCACAGAAGAAATTTTGGAGTTTTTGGATCAGAGGAGAAGGCACAAAAAATGCTTAGGATGAAGCAGGAAGAGAGCAAACAGACACTTAAGAAATTAGATAAACAGGGAATGAAAAAACCAAAAGAAAATCGCTGCAAGAAAAGTGCGAAGAAGTAGAAAAGGAAATGGTCATACAGGAAGATCAAACAAAATTTTCGAGAAATGAAAAAAAGATGTATAAACATTAAAACTGCTGAAATAATTTAGGCTTTCTCGGTAAGTCAGTTGCATAAAATTTTCTCGAGCTTTCAACCGGAATAGCGCGTCAGCAGAAATACAAAGCGACAATTCGGAGCCTGCCTCTGGCTCCATGTTCCGGCGAAGTGTCGGATTTAGGAAGGGTCCTCGCTTGCCCCATCGTCTGTGCTCCGATTGGCCCCGACGCACGTGATTGACGTCACCTGACAACCAAAGGACTTATAAGCGGGGACCCTTCCGAAATCCGACACTTCGCCGGAAGATGGAGCCAGAGGCAGGCTATGAAGCGTCACTTTGTATTTCCACTGACGCGCTATCCCGGTGGAAAGCTCGAGAAGATTTTACGCATTAAAACTGCTGAGGGGAAACCTCTTTTACGCTCACAGGATAGAGTAAACCGATGGAAGGAATAGATAGAGAAACAATGTGAGGCGGTTCATCTGAACAACAGCGTACTGGAAAAAGAAAACGATGTCGACATTGATGATCTTGGAAATACTGATTTAAAGGAGAATTTTATCGGTCTCTGAAAAATTTGAAATCAAATGAGAGAGTTGGAACTGATGAGATTTCTGCAGAACTTTTGAAATCCCTGGTTGAAAAAAGAATCCAAAGAGTGTTCAAACTGATATCAAACAGCTACGTAACAGGAAAAATTCCAAATGATTTTGGTAAAAGTATCACACTTCCGAAGAAAGCACAAGCCGACAAATGTGAGAATTACCGAACCATAATTCTAACATCATATACTTCAAAATTACTGATCAGGATAATATAAAGAAGAATAGAGAGGACAGTGGATGAGATAGTAGGTGAAGATTAGTTTGGGTTTAAGAAAAACCGCGGTACCGGAGAAACAACTCTGGCTTTAATACTTGAAAGGCGAATATAGAAAAACAAAAATACTTTTATGACGTTTATTGATTTGGAAACAGCTTTTGATAATGTTAGACGGGATAAGATGTTCAAAATTTAAAGAAGTCAGGTATAAAATATAAAGATAGAAGAATACTTTATAATCGATATAAGAATAATGTGGCTATAATAAAAGTAGAGAGTCATGAGAGACATGCATCAGTTGAAGAGGGTGTGAGACAAGGTTGTAGTCTATCCACATTAATATTCAACTTGTATGTAGAGATTGCAATAAAGGAAGTAAAAGAAAATTTTTGGCATAAGTGTTCAAGGAGAAAAAGTATGCTACCATTTGATGATGACATTGTCCTGTTAGCAGAACAGGCTGAGGATATAGAGAAGTTATTGACTGTCATGAACAAAATTCTGCAGCAAGAAATATAAACCAAAGCAAGACGAAAGTGATGAAATGTAACAATAATGATACCAATAATAGTAGATTAAATATAAAAATAGGGTCAGACGGGATAGGAGAAGTTAGTGAATTTTGCTACCAGACGGGATAGGAGAAGTTAGTGAATTTTGCTACCTTGGAAGAAAAATTACAACCGATGGTTGAAGCTGGAATGATGTTAAAAGCAAAATTGCACTAGCAAAAAGAGATTTCATGAAAAGAGAAATCTTTTAGTTTCAAATATTAATCTAGGACTCAGAAAGAACTTTTTAAAACTCTATGTATGGAACATAGCACTTTTTGGCAGCGAAGCATGTACTTTAGGAATACCAGAATGAGGGAAAATTGAAGCATTTGTAATGTAGTGCAGTGGAAGGATGCTGAAAATTAAGGGGACATATAAAAATGAACATGTTTTAGAAATGATGGGTGAGGAAAGAAGTTTGTGGAAGAATCTTACAGAAAATAGAAACAAAATGATTAGTTATATTTTAAGAGATGAGGGATTGGTTAATTTGTTAATAGCTGGAACTGTCGAAGGTAAGAATTGTAGAGGTAGATAAAGGTTAGAATATATGAAGCTTATAATTGAAGATGTAGGTTGTAAAGGATGTGTTGAGATGAGGAGGTTAGCGTGAATAGGAATGGATTGCATCAAACCAGATGAATGACTGATAACAGGAAAAAAGAAAAGAAAAAACTAGCTTGAAGGGCTGTGTGAAAGAAGTTTTTATTTGCATTCACATAACCGTATGTAGACAAGGATTTAGCGTAGTCAGCAAATTATTTGGTAAGAAAAGAACAGATTGTCTATAGTGGAATGCTGCGATTTAATAAATAGTATTTTTTCATTATATATGTTTGCTATTCAAACTGTGAACAATACACCAATATTGTTATAATCTTTTAATAAAGTAATTCTAGAAATCTGTCCTTGGTTTCCTACATATGTTTCTGAACACTTCACCAAAGAGAGGGCCCATCTGTACAGTGTTTCAAAAAGTAGGTAACTAGCCAGAAAGTCGGAGCACTATGGGTTTGCATTATTTACTACAAGAAGGGGACTCGGTGCGATTTTTTTTTCCGGGAAAGCCGGCGGTGAGTAATTTTTTGTTCGAAAAAGAGGGGAGAATAACTTCTTTTCGAAAAGGGGGCTGTAAGCCAAAAAAGTTGGGAACCTTTGGCCTATACGATTACGGAACCCGCTGACACACCGAGGTCACGCTTCGCAGATACGCAAGCAACGGCGAGATTTCGACGACAAATACATAAGAAAAGTCTGAGTAAACGATTTACAAGCTTGTCGGACTTCGAAAGCGAAGGAATTCTAGCTGCATTCTTTTTCGCTAACAACCCTTCAAGCACCATATCGTTGTCGGAAATATAAAAGCAATTTCTAGGACAGTGGAAGTGCTAGATTTATTTATTTTTTTTACCAAAAATGTAGGCCAGGATACTGTGCATGTTGCTCATAAGATAGTTTCGCAGACAAGCAGCACTTCAGCTGAGAGCTTGAGGCCGTTAGGGCTCTGACACGTGCACTCTACGCTTCTATAAAAAATTAACGGAAAATGTTACGTACGTAGATTTTGCCATAAGGTTGAACTGGAGAACGTCTTTTCTCCCCATTCACAATTTCTTAAGAGTTGAATACCTTTAATCTAACATCACATACTTAGCGAGTTTTGTCTGAGTCGTACTGAGAATTTGCAACTTTGCGATTAGTCAACGTAATACTTCCGAGAGCAAGCTTTGGAAATAGAAAATGATGCTGCTTGCGAAATACTATATTAATTGCGGGAAAAAGGAATCATTCTGGTTTTCTTGGTGTAAACTGCAAAGTGTTTTGGAAGCAGCACACGCTTTTATAATTTGATTTCCTGTCCGTAGCCACACTACAGCTGTGTTCATACAATGTCGTTATAAGAGACGGACATATTAAAAGCGTTTAAAATAACATCGGTTTTCTTCCATACTATAACTACCCATTAACGGTAAATTTACGTGCAGATTATTTTTGATTCTGCCTATAAAAAAATGCCAGAAAAATTAAAAATAAAGTCAATGGAAGCTTAATCGCATTTTTAATGGATTGTATTAAAAAATTAGCTATGTGGGCTGTTTCCGAAAAAAAAATACAAGCTTGAAATGAAGGGAAAAGATGACCATGACTAGAAGCTGGCACTCGATTTCAGGAACAAAGGTGTAGGAAGATTCTCTTTTTTTTTGGTAAGGGTGTCAGGGATTGGAATAAGTTATCAAGAGAAATAATGAATAATTTACCAAAAACCTTGAAAGAATTTAAAAGTTAAAATTTGCCAAGGGCAAATGTAGGTGGGTGCAGGGAAGGGAGAAGATGGGTGGTAGTCTAATTGCCACCGGAGCCTGTGCTCCATTGCAATTTAATTAAATATTATTATTATGTATGATGGTTTATCAAATTAAAAACTGAACTTTTCGGGTTTACGACGCTTTTTATTTTCTTAACTGCATTTTGGTGGATCCTGCATTCAATTTATTGGAATATTGATTACGACGCACCGTACAAAACCAGTTTGCCCTAGCTTTCTAACAAGTACAGTACTATTGTGTTCAACAAAGGCTTCGACCAATAGCTGCAAATGAATGTACAGTCAATAAATAAAAAAGAAATAGGTAACGAATATCCTGGTTAAGAGGCTATTTTTCAATATTAAATTCGAAACTTCAACTCTCTCCATAATTCTGCTTTCTAAAATAACATTACAAACAGTGGCGGGGCGAGACCAAAATTTTATGTGGGCGAGATAAGTTTGCGAGGCCCTCTGGAGGCGCAAGATGGCAGGGTTTATAAAGTATTTAAAAAAACTTAAATTTTTATTTATAAAAATACAATTTCTTTTACTGTGTATAATATTATTAAATAATGAGTAACAGTATATAATTAAACAAATAGAAATTTTCTGCTTTCAGCCTTGCTGAACTCCTTAATTACTATATCATAATCCAACTTAGATGCTATATCTGCTTCAATCGATAAAACTGCCAAAGCTGAAAGTCTTTCCTGACCCATAGTACTTCGTAAATAATATTTTATTAATTTTAATTTTGAAAAGCTTCTTTCAGCGGAGGCTGTACTTACTGATACTGTTAGCAAAATTCGTATGACAATACAAATATTTGGGTAAATTTCTTTCTAAGTTATTTTCTATTATGTATTGGAGCAGTTGTTTCCCATCTTTAACAAAATCGGGTAAATTTTGGATCATTGTTTGTAACTCTTCAAATAGTTCATAAGGCTGGAAATCGCTGTTCTCGCCTACTCTCAAAACTGTGTGTAGATCTTGGCAGTTTTTTTAAAATATGGTCTTTTGGAATTTGTTTTAACTTACTCAGATCATAGAGAAATCCGAAATTTTTAAAGTGTTCAATTAAAGACTTAAATCTTGAGTCCATTTTGCTCAGTGTGGAATCAATCATTGCATTAAAAAAATCTCTTTCATACCGACTTTTGGGAGATTGTGCAGGTTCATCGCTGCTTTCATAATCGAATGTCCTTTTCTTTCTGGCTACCCTTTTATTTTTAAAGTCTTTTGACAAATCATAACTGCTTTTTTCAATAAATTGACGAGCTTCGGATAAGCATTGTTCGAACCCAGTTTGTCGATATTCTCTGATCCAGTCACAAAATTTATGTAAATGTTCAAGCGCTATGCTTAAATGGACTTGAACAGATTGTCATAGTTTATTTAGGATATTAACACGCGATAATATCTCATACCATAGATGTAATGATATTACAAACTCTAAGCTGAGCATTTCGTTCAGAATTGAATCACAGTCACTAAGTGTGTCTGAATCTACCGAAATATTTTTTAGGCTTTCAATACATTCAACAACATCATCAAATTGAAGTAATAGGGCCTTTACTGCCGCGATTCTACTTTCCCACCTTGTGTCTGATAAAGGCTTAATAGTAAGTTTTAATTTGCCTTTGATTAATTCCCAGCGTTTGCTGGATACTGAAAATAGAAGATAAATTTTCTGAATAAAACCAAAAGATGTTTTTGCTGCCGCAGAGGACTTAGCTGCGTCTACCAACAGCAAATTCCAACTATGACATCCACATGGTGTAATAAATGCCCTGGGATTAATATTTAATATTCGCGTTTTAACTCCACTGTTTATTCCTACCATATTTGCCCCATTGTCATATCCTTGGCCACGGCAGTTTTGAATATCTAATCCATTTTTTTTTTCAGCTCTTCCAGTATTGCCTTAGTTAGATACTCTCCAGTCTCAGCGACAGCGACAGCAAGAAATCCGATAAAGTTTTCCTCTATTGTTCCGGTTGATGTATTGCAGAATCTTAAGATAACCGATATTTGTTCAACTCGACCAGAGTCTCTAGTGCAGTCGAGCAAAATAGAATAATATTTTGCCTCTTTTACTCTTCGAATCACTTCATCAGTAACTGTTTTTGACATCAATGTGATTAATTCATTTTGAATGTTGTGACTCAGATAATGGTTTGTAAGTTGGTTGTCATTAATGCGTATCATGTGTTCTCGTAGTGTAGGGTCATACTTTGAAGTCAATTTAAACAGATCTATAAAGTTACCAGAATTTCCACTATCTTCACCAATCTTGAGAGATTCTCTGTGACCTCTAAATGCCAGATTATGAGAGGCTAAGAAATTAATTATATCAATCAATCTCTCAAACAAATTGTGCCAATGTTTTTGAGATTCACACAGTAGCCTTTCATGTTCCTGGTCTATTGTTTTTTCATGTTTTATTCCTTTTTCTAATATTAACCATTGTAGCATGAATGCCATATGTTCTTTGGTGTTTTCATGTCTTTGTAGGATGCTACTTAAGTGTTTCCAATCACAGCACCCTCCCTGTACCATTTGAGTTTGTGCAGAAAACTTTATTTTAAGATTTTGAGTACACCAACCAGCGTCGATTTTGAGTTTCACCATTGTTTAGCTTCCTTGAGAAATAAAAATTTGAAAAGTGCCTACGGTCATTGCCTTTTGGATAATCCTCATCTTTATATATATAAAAATCTCGTGTCACGATGTTCGTCCGGGATGAACTCCGAAACTACATAACCGATTTAGATGAAATTTGGCTTAATGTGTGTGATTTTGTCCAACTTAAAAGATAGGATAGTTTTTATCTGGATTATAGACCTCAATATTTATTATTTGCGAAATAAATGTTCATTAAATGTTTGTCATAGGACAATGGTTTGTAATTATTTGTAAGCCACCAAGGCTAAGCGGTCTGCTGGCTAAGTGGTTAGGGCGTCTGACTGGAGATGGAAAGGTCCCAGGTTCGAGTCCCTGTGTCGGCGAGGATTTTTATAGACACTTAACGCGGCATTAACCCACGGCGCAGCATGCTGTATAAGGTGAAATACGCCAGGACCGTACTGTGGTTCGGATTCGATGTTAAAATGTAGGTCCCCTGTACCAGGCAGGATGGGCGGGCTAGGTAAAGGCGGCTAAGACAGGGGCAGAATGCCCAGCCAGTAGAAACAATGTCACCAGGTCATTACGACCACACGTAATTATTATTATAGTTCCATAAGTTTCTAACAGATGGCGATGTGTTAACTTATCTATACAACACTTGGTTAGCTAGGTTGGGTAATCATCCAGTAGATCACGTTCTGTTTCAATTTATTTATGCTACAGTTTTTTCCTAACAGATGGCGGTGTGTTAATTTATCGAACCATTCAGTAGATGGCGTTGTATTTCGATTTATTTATGCTACGGTCTATTCCACGCCATATGTGTGAGTTTCTTCAATTTTAATTGTGCTGTGTATTGTGTTATAATTATACTGTATTGTTGTTCATCGTTTGTGTGTCTTTATACCTAACGACAAAGTAATTGCACACATGAATATAACATTGAAGAAAACGTTACGATAAATTCGAATCGTGTAAGCATTTCTCGCTAACTTATCATTTTTCTTCTTCTTTTTGTTATGGTCAGCTAGACTCCACGTATCAATTTCAATTCCTCTCCTGTTGTTTTTTCTTTCTTCCTCCCCAGTACTCCTTCATTATTGCACTCCTCTCTACCTTTGAATCCTGCCATATTCAAAGTCTGCTATCGAAAATTTTTTCTTTCCATACGGTTCACTGGTATTATTTCGTTTCAAATCTTTCTAAACCTCTTGAAAGCCTGGTGTCATCCATGCTATAAATGTATCAAAAAAATATCATTCTTCTTTTTCTGTTATATTTTTCAATGTTATTTTATATTTCCTCATTATTTCTTAACTTGCATTTTACTGTATTTTTCAATGGACCCAAAAATTCCGGTTTCACCACTGTATTATAGTGTCTTATTTTAAGGCTTTCAGAAAGGCACTTTTTGTTGTAATTCAAATACTTTTCAGTGAAATGTCGCCAAAGAATCTAACCTCGACAATGCGTGTAGCAGAGAGGCAAGACGCACGACTGTGCCTTCAATTAGCCGTGGATATGTACGCCAAGGTTGAAAACAAGCATTTGCTATTTATTCGATACAACCAGGTTGAATTACGATTGGAGGAATACATCCTCTTACGAGATACTGTTATCGGCAATATTTATGAAAATTTTAAAGCCAATGATATCGGTAATGCATTTATTTTACCTTCAAGCTACATCGGCAGTTCACGGAACATGCAGGAATATATACAGGATGCGATGACTTACGTACGTCATTATGGTCGTCCAGATTTGTTTATTACATTTACATGTAATCCGAATTGGGAGGAAATACAAACTTTGCTATTACCAGGCCATCAATCAATGCATCGTCATGATGTCACGGCACGTGTGTTCAAACAAAAATTAAAATCATTGATTGATTTAATCGTAAAACATTCAGTTTTAGGTAACACACGTTGCTATCTGTATTTGATTGAGTGGCAAAAGCGAGGTTTGCCTCATTCTCACATTTTGATTTGGCTTGAAGTTAAAATCCGTCCAGAAGAAATTGATCAAATAATTTCAGCCGAAATTCCGGACCCATTAATTGATCAAGAATTGTTTGATATTGTTACCAGTCACTCGATCCACGGACCGTGCGGTGTTTTTAACATGACATCGCCATGCATGGAAGGTGGAAAATGTAAGAAGCGTTTTCCAAAGGAATATACGAATGATACTATTACGGATATCGATGGTTATCCGTTGTATCGCCGCAGAAACACTGAGAATGGTGGCCAAACATTTACAATGCGAATGTCAAATTCTAGAAACCAAGTTTAAATTGACAATCAGTGGGTCGTACCATAGTCACCATTGCTTTCAAAAACGTTTAAGGCTCATATTAACGTCGAGTTTTGCAGTTCTGTAAAATCCATTAAGTACGTTTGCAAATATGTTAATAAAGGCAGTGATTTGGCCGTATTTGAAGTTCAAAATGTAAATAAAAATGACGAAATAACACGATACCAAATAGGTAGATACATCAGCAGCAACGAAGCTATCTGGCATATTTTTAGTTTTCGCATCCATGAAAGAGACCTTTCCATCCAGCATCTTGCAATACATCTTGAAAACTGTCAACGTGTATATTTCACCGAAGAAAATATTTTCCAAAGAATACTTGAGCCACCAAAAACGACAAACCACAAACTGAATTTCTCACATTGTGTCAAAAATCTGATGTGTTCCGCCAATTCGCAAAAACATTATTATACGTATACCGATGTTCCAAGCAATTTTTCATGGAACAAATTAGGTAAAAAATGGTAGCCACGTAAACAAGGAGAACCACATCCTTCGATCGCAGGCATATTCAAAGCAAAGACTTTACACAGTGCATCCAAAACAACGTGAATGTTTCTTTCAGCGTTTGTTATTGGTGAATGTTCCCGGACCAGCTTCTTTCGAATGTTTACGAACAGTTAATGGTCAAGTGTTCAATACATGTCGAGTGTTCAACACATGTCAAGATGTATGTCGCGAGTTGCAGCTGCTGGTAGACGACAATTATTGGGACCTGACACTTGCTGATGCAGCGTTGACAGCCACGCCGAATAGTATTCGTCAAACTGTTTGTAATTATTTTGACAACATGTTATCCAGCACAATCTTCGAGTTTGTGGGAAAAATATAAAAACAGCATGACTGAAGATATAACTGAAATTTCAGTTTATATAAATAAATAAAAAATAATTTATTTATTTATTTTATAAATATCAATTTTTATATAATTTCAATTAAGAAATTTGTAATGAAATGTAAATTAAATTTTTTTATGATTATTTGTCCTTAATTTAAACTCTCCGTAACTCTTTACCAATTAAATTTGAATTTCCAAATCGACTACAATGTTTTTGTCTTTATTAGTGAATATTAATTTGACTACTTGAGGAATTTTAGAATAACATTTATCCAACGTACTATAATTAGTAAGTCACAGCAAAGCGTGACCGGGTCAGCTAGTTACTGTTATATAACTGCTGTGTAGGGCCGCTTTGAACTATATCATGACGCTGAAAATCCATTATAGGAAACGACCACATTCCCGGATCCGAACTAACAAATTCTTCAACAACAGTGGAATTGCTGTTAATTGTCTGAGAACCTATATGGTCCTCGTGAATTCTACTGCACAACGCAGGTGTTTCATAATCTGATTGGCTAGAATTTGATCCTGTCTCTTTTTCTGGCTGTGTTTCGACACTCAGTAACTCTGGAGCACTTTTCAAATTCGATGGAGTCTCGGACATAACTGTATCACATTTGGAAGTCGATGCAATCGATTCAGTTGGTTCTATATTTTCTGATTTTTCCGATGCAGTTTTTTTGAGAAACTTCATCATACGTGAACTTGAAACCTTGTTTGACACATCTCTTTCAGCTGAACCAGATTCCCATTTTCTCCCGATATCTCTCTCTTCTGTGGCCATGGCCTGACGTGTTAAGGTGGTATATTGATGAATATATCGTGTGAACAAAATAATATTTATACTTCTTTCCATAAAAACCTACTACCTATGTCTACGATGTTCTGTACATAAAACATTTCTTTACTTATACTGTTGAACGTATTGGATTGATCATTAATCACTTCCTAATTATTTAATACTTAACGTTTCCGAACAATGAACGACACTGATTTTCACATTCCGAATCTATCGGAAACACAAAATAAAATACATACAACAAACGACTGAATGACATTGCGGCACTATCATTGTCTTTCTAGCAGTTGAGAATAGGTTTGCCAACTTCTTAGATTTCCATGTCCGGATACAATAATGCCAACTTTTCAGATATTCACGGCCGTACATTTGCTCGCGGGAGAGGGGCGAATGTACTTTATAAAAAGTAAAATTTACAGGGCAATTTTTTTATACTTAATTTTTATGATAAACTCGAACTCAAAAATAACAAAAACCTCTGCGGAAGATCGTTTCCCTTACGCAGCCAATGTTTTTTTAAATTTTTTTTGTTACTATTGTAACTTAATTGCGATGGTCCACATACTACGATGGCGATTCCTCTAGTCATCTTATCACTCATTTTTATTATTTTTTGAAAATATTTTTTATGCTTTGAGAGTTATAATACTCCCTGTCCTTTTACAGCCACTCGTCTCTGAAGAGACAGTAAAATTTCTATATTTACTTTGATAATTGACTCATTGTGTATTTGTAACGTACAAATTAATAATAATTTTTATTCTTTAACTCTCCGGGGACAAAACAGGCAGGACGTTCCGTCGACGTTGGTAACTGAAATAATAAACCAATCGCTTCACGATAATCGGATTTGTTACTAAAACTATCGCAAGCTTTAGAACACAGAAAAGTTGAATTATGCAGATGGTAAGGAGTGAGACGCGGTGATATTCTATACTACCTGCACATCTGAGAAGCCATTAACACTAGAGTGCACGCGCCCCTAAGTACTCCTTGAGCACACGCGCGGGCTACAGGCATTGCCCATTTTGTAGGATAATTAATTTTCGGAATCACACAAAAAATATGTAAAACCGAGTAAATAATTACTAAATATCTTTATTTTTATCATATTGATTCATAAAATTAACAAAATTTTGTTTCTTAATTATAATTTGAAATATAAACGTAAAGTTCTTAAAAATCAAATATTTTTGAAAGGTTTGAAATCTTTTAGTCTTATTTTTATTTAGTAAAGTAATATTTATTATAAAATGGGTTTCCAGTGTAGTAATTGAACCAATTATCAAAGTGATTGATAATAATTCATTCTGTTGGCATACATTCAGGACAGACGACTGCCTGATGTTCGCTACAAATGCGCCTCATACATTTGCTGCATTGCTTGCGCGTCCTGTAAGCCCGAGCCCTGCTGCTAAAAGAACATCGACCAACTCCTCCCCTAATAGGTTTATTACAGTATGTTTCGGGGGTTGATCTGCCAATCCTAGAAGTAGTCTTCCTTTCAGTTTTACACCTTTTAGTATATTTTTCTGGGATATACGACGCTCTATAAAAGGTCTTGCAAGATCGAATCCGACTACTTGAAGATATTGACGACGGATCACTTTCATTTCAGGATTGTTCGTCAGATATATTACAGGACCGTTTATATTCTCCATGTTAACAAAATTGTAAAACAGCGTGCGACTCAATCGACAACTGTTCCGAGCAACGAGGTATTCTTTAGACATTTTATCAAAAATATCGACATCGTATTTTGTGTGGTTATAAAATGTGATGATATCAGGTTTTTGAGCTTCACTAGTTGCATAATCAATTTTTAGCATGATTATGGAGGGTAGACAACATCAAAACTACTTAATTTCGTTTTGTCATTCTCCAGCAACCATCTTAGTATTTGGGCATAGCTCACATTACCCACCATCTAAAAATGACAAAAACATAATAAAGTTACATGAAAAATTACATAAACACAAACAACACACATAAAAAACAGTTATTGACATTGCTTTTTGTAGTATTAATACAGAAAATGTATCATACTTACCTCAATTTTGTCACTTGTATATTAAACAATTTACTTCCTCCAACGCTCGCGCGGGCTACAGGTGTAGCCCATCAACTTCAAGGGCGATTTATGCAGACGTCCATGCGCCGTGAGAGATGGCACGCTACTGGCGGGGGTGGGGGATAGTACTTGAGGAATACACTGAACGATTAATCTGTAGCGCGCAAAGTTTATATAATATACGACAATATTACACGTTGGGCTACATATGTAGCCCGCGCGTGCACTCTAGTGTTAAGCCGCAATTTTTAAAATTTGTTAATAAACTGGACATTTTGTGTCCGGTGCACGTAGTGGGCCGAGCACGGGAAATCGCGTTAAAACAGAACGTAGAGACGAGAAGCAAACTGAATGAAATAAACCCGGTGGCCGAAGATTTCCCGGTAGAGTCATTGTAACGCCAGCAAATATTGCTAAGCTATTGATATTGCCATATTAGTTGCTAACTTGTAGGATTTATCGCATTATGATGAGTAAGATACTTAGTCGTAGTGACAGCTTTTAATGGTGCTAATCTGTTTTACTGGTTAAGTCGCTTAAACTTTCGGGACGCGAGGCCCCTCGGGGCGCGAGGCCGTAGGCGGTCGCCCACGCCTTGCGCCGCTTCTGATTACAAAGAGATGTCAGAAACAAATTGTGTTGCTGCTACAGTATGTTCATTCCCACACCTCCTTTTCGTCCGCCCTTATTATGCACTTTTTTTGTTACAAAATATGAGTATGCTTTACGCCTCGTCGACGTCATTGCGGAACTTCCCGAAGTTTTTATCATGGCCTTCTGAGGGTTATCAAAATAACAGTTTCAAATTTTCCGTAAATCTTTCTACTCATCAAAACTCTCTTTATGACTCACTGCCAGTAGTGTGAGGAAGCAATCCATACAAAAATTAAGATCTATAACCAAAGATATTTATTTATTCTTATAAGAATAAAACTATGTGATCAAGCGTAGCGGATGAGCGGTAACGCTCTCGCTTCGCATTTGGGTGACGCAGGTTCGAATACCCGTCCATCCAGAATAAGGTTTTTCATGGTTTCGTGAAGTAACTGCAGGCAAATGCCGAGATGATTCCCTCAAAAGGCCATGATAATAATTTGGGTAAGTTCCGCAATGACGTCGACGAGGCGTAAAGTAAAAATAAATAATTGTTTCAAAAATCTAAAAACCGCCTTAAAAAACACACTAAAAACTTTAAAATAACTGTATACCTTGCTTAGAAGAAAATAGATCATTTTTTTTTTTTTTTATTTTTTTTACCTCTGTCTTTAAGATCATTAGAGGCGGGATGGGACTGGGGACAAGGAACGGGAAGGATTCGCCCATGGCCCTTAGAAGGAAACATCCCTGCATTCACGTAGAGTGATTTGGGGAAACCATGGATAACCCAAATCTGGATGCCTGGACGGGGATTCGGACCGGCGTTCTCCCAATTGCGAGGCCAGAACGTTAACAGCTCACCAACCACGCTCGTAAAATAAATCTAAATGGACAATGTTTTACATTACAATTACTGAACTTTTTACATTAATCAGTTATTTTTTGTGTCAGTGCCAGTTGTCACATCGTGAGGAATGAATTACTGAACTTTATTTGCTGTTAGCGGCGACAAGGGGAGCAGCAACGAAGATTTCGACTATTTTACAGCATGTAGTGAGGTAGATATTGTTTTTGCGGGAAACAGGTGAGGGGAACAGATTAGACAGTATTTTAATCTTTGGATCGGCCTCGTTGGTCGCCGAGGCATATCTCTGGCGCTACATTATCAGTTGGTAGGCTGCATCATGTAGTAAAGCTTTACACTTAGTATAATATAGGTTCATCATCTGTACAGGTATGTTTCAGTTTTGTTGAAACATGTTTCTAGAATTAATCATAGGTAAGTAGTAAGATGATTTTTATGTATTATTGTCATTCCTCATTGTTTTTATTTTTTGTTATTCTTGCTTTGGCTGGCACCGACTCCAAAAATAACTGATTACTGCAAAAATTTCAATAGTAAAAATGTAAAATATTGTCCAGTTAGATTTATTTTCTTCTATGCAAGGTGTAAAGTTATTTTTTAAAAAATGTGTGTTTTTGAAGGTGGTGTTTATTTTTTTGAAACTATTATTTTATTATTTAGTATTTAGTGGTATTATACTTTGTTTTGTGTTTTAAATATGCCGCAGCAGTTCTCATTTTGCGACCTTCCTGGTATGGTAGCCAAGTGATTATGGCACTTGCTTTTAAAAAAATTCGGGCTTGATATACCCCAACAATTTCTAGAACAGGGTGAATTTGACGCTGTGACAGGGAATGTCAATCTACATTTCGGTCCAGGCTGTGTTTCAACCTAACCACAACATCTGTTAAAGTTGCTGCTAGATAATCGAAACATGTAACATCTGGGCATTAATACATACCACATACACAAATCTGTATCTGGAAAATATTTGTTTGTTATGGCATCACACAGAAAACATTGATTTTTAATGGGTTTTCACAACGTGAAAGCTTGGGGTCCTAATTAAAACATGAAGTAAATGTTGAGGTATTAGGACACCTTTATTTTATGAATATTATGCCATCATTTAAAAATAGCTTAATTGATTTTGACGGGATATGAAACTGTGGGTTTCTATAAAGAACAATGGAAATTAAAAAAGGGTTGGGGTGAAGGGAGAGAGGGACTGGGCTTACATAGACCAAATGTAGACTGTCTTTTCTGATTGATTCAGAGTATACGTGTGTAAATTTCTATTGATATCATATAAAAAATCTAGATATGTATAAAAAAGTATAAAAGAGTAGTTTGGTTTTTGTAAAACTAGTTTGGACAGTATTTTTCTCTTTGTTTTAAAGTAAACATGTACAAAGTTGCATCGAAACCGGATAAAACTGTAGCTTTGTATAAAGAAAATTTTTAATAACTAAATGGCTTAAGGGAGTGATGGGTTGGGTTAAGTAAACAGAATGTAGACACTATATTTCGCTTTGTTTTTAAGTATACGCGTGCAGTGTTCCATCAAAATCTGATAGAAACTGTGGGTTTCTGTAAAGAACATGGTAAATTAAGAGAAGTGGACATAGACAGAAAGAGAGGTTAGGCTTCTGCAAATCAAATTTAAACAGATTTTTTTTTTTGTATGGGGGCATCCATAAATTACGTGAGGTGAAATAGGGGGGGGGTCCGGCGAAATCTCACCAGGGGGGAGGAGGGGGTCTACGGAAATCTCACGTGAGATTTTACGAAAAATTTGGGAACAGTAGAGCCAAAAAAAAAGTATACAATTTGCGCCAAAGTCGATTTTAGGAGGGTATTTCGTCAAAAAAGTTAGGGTGTGACCTAAAAAAAAAAAAGTCTACAAAAGTTTCGAGGGCGATTTCTAGGGGGGGGGTTCTCACTGACCAGATCTCACCAGAGGGGGGGGGGGTCCAGAAATCCGGAAAAACACCTCACGTAATTTGTGGATGCCCCCTATGTTTTGAAGTATACGTGTGCAAAGTCCCTTCAGAATCGCATGGAAAAGGGGGAGAGGGATTCAGTTTTTGCAAACCATTGTCTGTATTTTTCTCTTTATGTTTTATAGCAAAAATGTGCAAAGTTCCATCGATACCTAATAAAAACTGTGGGTTTGTATAAAAATTAAAGGATTTAATTGGGAAGAGGGGGCAGTTTTTAGATTTTTTGTTCAGAAACCTTCTATTTGAAAAAAATACATAAAAGAGCCAACTTTCACGGTGTTCAGTCAAACAATGTCGAATGTAGCTTTGCATAAAGAACACTGACAAAAATTAAGGGTGTGGAAAGAGGGAGAGTGGTTGGGCTTTTGCAAATCACATGTTGACAGCATTTTTCTCTTTATTTTAAATTATACACAAGCCAAGTTCTATCGAAATTGGATAAAAAAGGTGGGTTTGTATAAAAATTAAGTGGCGTAAGGGAGCGAGGGGGTGGAAAAAGTACGTGTATATGCCAACTTTCATGAGATTGGTTACATTGTGTCGCCTGTAGCTTTGTATAAAAAACATTGACAAAAATTAAGTGGGTGGAAAGTAGGCGAGGGGTTGGGTTTCTGCAAATGTTGACAGAATTTTCTTTTTATTTTAAATTATACATGTACAAAGTTCCATAGAAATCGAATAAAAATGTTTGTATTAAAATTACGACGGGAGTGGTTTCTCAATGAAATCCATATGGGACAATTTTGGAGGAATACCCCATCCACTAAAAAAATTTCAATTAAATCGGTTCACAATTGGTGAAGATATGGCTGAACACACACACACATATGTGTTAACAGACGAATTGAGAACCTCCTCTTTTTTCTTTTTTTTTAAGTCGGTTATAAATGAAAAGCCTCTATCATGCTATGTAAGCTAATAAATCGACACAACTATCGATATCTAAAAAGTATGACTGGGAGGATACGTTTTCAGAATAATCATCACATTATCCCGCTTCCCTTAAACATCGAAATATTTTTTTTAAATTAAATATAATAATTATCTCTAAGGTTATGGATAAACAAATTATTTTCTGAAGATCAGAAACATATACAATGTAAGTAGCCTTGTAACTAAATGGGAAAAGTTGGTGTTCTGAGATAATATTTATTTTGAATAGAGAACATAGATGATAGTTTAATAATAAAAAAAGGCTATTCGATATCAGGAATGATTTTATTCATACTTTCAATAGGTTTTGCTTATAAATTGGGAAGATAAAAAAAAAAAAATACATACACAGAGAAAATAGTAAAAAATTTGGTGGGCTTCAAAACAAATAAAGTTATATAGAATAGAAATAATTTAAAACCTCTAAAATTAAAAAAGAAAATTAAGCAAACAAAAAATAATACTAATACGAATTGCACATGGAATAAGAAAGGAATTGATACATCATTTATGGAGGATCTACAAATGGCAGGATTTGAGAGTTCCCAATCAATTAGTCAATCACAACATCATCAACAATGTTTTCCCTGACATATTCAACAACAGAGTCTGAGTAATTTCTCCACACCAGTTTGGTGACAACAGGGCTGTAACGATCTTCGAGTAAATCACACCAACCAATATACTCTTCCATGCTTCTATACAATGTTTTTCCGTCCATCAAAAACGGTTCATATTTCTTCAGCAATAAGCTGTCATCTAATCTCCATATGGGAGGGTCAGCGAGACTTTTTAAATCTGTATTATCAACCATGAATATAGGGGGCTTCAATTTTAGGCTGCCACGAGCCTTGCGCTGTATGACTTTGCCACTCGTTCCTCGCTCGACTTCCTTTTTCTTCTTCCTAGGTGACTTGAAGAGGCGGCGTCGGACACTTTTCTTAGGCGTCCACTCCTCATCGGAATCCATTAGTTCCGCCGGTTCATCAGAATTAGCATCATCAAAAATCTCCTTCTCCTCCTCAAGCATCGCTAGAACAATTCTTTTTTGTTCGAGGAAAACAGATCAAATTCTGAAAAAAAAAGAGCGACATTTTCAGTGTTTCAAGTAAATTTACATCAAACAAGAAGGTAAAACAAAAACATGACTACTATTATTTTTTTTACATCCAGTTAATTTAAAGAGAGAGAATTAACAGAAACAGACATGCCTAAAGTAACACAACCGGCTTTGTTATTTTATTCAACAGTAATGCGATTTTAATAGTACATTAGTAATGGAGCCATAAATTGGGATTGTCGCAGATGTCCGTGATTAAGAGTTATTCTAGACCATGTTCATTTTGGAATTAAATGATTCAGCAAATTGAAGCTGAAATTTTCCTTAACATGGTAAAATATGGTTGCCTTAAAAGCTGCCGCATTTTAAAAATATTTTTTCTTCCCCCCAGGTAACGCGAAAGGGTCAGACCGTTGCACGGCATTATGGGACAAAGAGGTCCCACATTCTTAAAACTGACCCATATCTCCGGTAATGTTTGCCTGCGATGAGTACGGAAGTATCCCAAAAATGCTGCTTGGTTGAATTCTACGTACAGCTGTAGGTTCTGCTACAGAATTTCGTAAAGATTTATTGTTAATTATTACCACTAATCTATCAAGACCTTGACGTCTATAATTATACGAACTTGAAACCTTATACCAATTCTTTTTGTTAAGGCTTCTGACAAACGTCAATTGATTGTACTGCGGAAAAATGGGACTGAGAAAGATTTAAATTCATAGTAACGCAGAACGAATAGCAGGGATTCATTCAGTATCGCTAACATCTCTAGGAACTTAAAAATAATTCTACGAACCACTTAGTTAATTTTTTAGGTGTATTTGTATTATTAACCAACGTTCCACGGTCCCTTAAAACCAACACCCACAATGAATCCCTCGACCTTAAAGAAATGACGTCCTCTCTGATGCTAAGTTAATTTATTATAGCAACAATGCAGTCTATACTGGAAATATCACAGTTTTGCTTGTTCCTGGAAATATTCATTGCTTTTACACGTTTGGTTTATACTCTCAATAGCTTCGAGCCCGTCAAAAATGACGGTTTGAACGCAATATTCTGGCAGCTCTTTTTTTTGCAGTTGGTTAATTAAACGGAACTGATATTACATAATACTAATGACCTTGATTTTGCAAAGTTCTACATATTTCATTTGCCGTTCACATAGCCATACAGTAGTAACTTCTACTGAATTAATGACGCGGGAAGTAAAGAACCAATTAAATAAAATCAGATTAGGAATTCCAAAAACTTTTGCTATCCATGTAATATCAGTTTTATTCCTGGTCCAGGCACAATTCAGCACGTTAAATATGAAACTACTTCCACCCGCATTAATTAATACATTTAGTAACATGGCGCTTATGAAAGCAGTTTAATTGGTTTGTATAACTCGTTTCAGAGTGAATTATGCTGTAACAAAATGTGTCAGTTGCGATTTTGGTAAACTTAACCACAACCTCCAGTAATATTGCGTTCGAAAATCATAGCCTCTATTACCCTCAAATGAATAATGATGGGTATCACCTATGGTGGTAGTAGGAATTCATTCTGAAAAACCTTGTAAGAAAAATAATCTTTTTTAATTATATCTTTCGTTATATGAATACGTTACTCTGGTTAGATTATCAGAGCACTGGTTAGGATCTCACATAAATAAATGCATTTTACGTTAGATGACGGAGATTACAATTTCGAAAACAAATAACTGTTATTTATTTGACTAATGCATGTCGCGATTACGTATGTACGATTCTCTGAGTTTTTAATAAACCTCATTGTTTCTTATCGTGTGCCAAAAAATTCTTAGTTTACGGTTTAAACTGGTGCTTACAACTGAGGCAGGTAAAATAGCGTAAATTAAAACCCTTCTCCTTACATTAATTTCTGCATCTGGTTCTCGTAGATAAATAAAAAGCAATATGTAAATTTAATCGAACGTAATAATTGTAACTTTGTGACATATAATTGCCTGGTATTAATTTTTTTTCCCTACTCTCAGTATTTATTATATCACTGCTCACTGCTATTTTGCGGCAATAATATCGTTGTTGAATTGCGAGTGTCATATCCTTGATGATTTAAATCTGATAAAAAAGTTATCTTAAATCTCATTTAATAGCTGTTTAATAGCTAACACATGTATCAAAAACTAAGGGTATCATATATAATGGTAGTAGGAATTTATTATGGAAAAGCTTATAAGGAGAAAGGAATAAGTCATCCTTAATGATATCTTTAGTTATACGAATACGTTATTCTCGTTAGATTATCAGAGTTATTGTTGTTAGGATTTTAAAATAAAAAAATGCATTTCACTTTAGATTACGGAGACTATAATTTCGTAAACGGGTAACCGTTATTTATGTGACAAATACATTTCTCCTAGTTTTTAATAAACTTCATTGCTTCTCACCTTCTGCCAAAAAAATTCTTAGGTTATGCTCATAACTGATGCAGATAAAGTATCGTAAATATTGAATCCCCTTCTCAATTTCTGTGTCTAACTGATATGGATAAAATAGTGCAAATATTGAATCTCCTTCTCCTTATATGAATTTCAGCGTCTAGCTGTAAATAAACGAAAAGCAAGATGGTGATACGATCGTAATATGGTGGTTGATGATTGGCCGTTCGTTAGCCAATAGGAGAAGCAGCTATAGACGACGCACGCAGACCACACGTTAGCGTTTTATATAAGGGGATAGCCTCATACAACATTCGTACTGTATCCATTTTATGTGAACAATTTTCACTTTTTTGTGATATCTTTAAATCAAGTAGATTTTAAATATTTAATATTTTGGCTGCGGACCACAAGTTGAGAATTATTGGCTAGAGTGACTTCGGGAAACCATGGAAAAGGAAATCTGTAGTTAGAAAACAATATAATCACTTGTGCATGGAGAAAGGTTTAAAAATATTAAATGAGCCATGATTATTTAAATTTGTCTAAAGATGTCATACTTAAGGAAAAAGAAATGCGTTACCTACTGCAAAAGAATTAGTCCAGTAACGGGGTCGTAAAAAGGGGGTCTCACAAACATTAAATCACGTAGAATTTTTTTTTCTTATCCTGTATATATTGGTGAGAGTATGCAGAAACCAAGTTTTCGACCTCCAACACCCCCGGCACAATTTTCTGTGGCCAAAAACAATCAAAATTTTGGTACTTTTTTCAGTTTTTCGTCTATAACTCCTTCCTGATGATTCCTAGCAAGAAACACTCCAATTTGAAAGAGGAAAAAATTTCCTACAAATTTCGTATGACAAACGTTTTTCTAAACTCAAAACTAAGCGAGCTACAGTTCTTCGAGAATCATCCAAATTTCACGCTTTTCTTCAAAGTTGGGTTTTTACCCACTTTGCCCCTCAAAATGACCTGCACCCCTGCATATATAACTGATATATATGTATTTCTGTAAGACATAGTATATAATATGTACTACACTTTGATTACTGATGGTCAATTCAATAATCACATAGTACTGTTGGCCGGGAGATCCCGAAGGATTGTTCGGCCGCCAGGTGACAGTGTTTCCGATACGCCGCGCAATGCGCTGCTTTGTGACTATCTAACCTGACAAAGTAATAATACCGGATATAGGGAGCTTACAGCTTAAGGTGGAATCCAAGTCACAGAATTGTTTTGGCTTACTTCATATTACACAGCAAGCTGTGGCAGAGGTTAAAGGTCTGGTCAATGGCCTTTGAAAATCACTGCTCAGACCGGAATTTCGATCTCCAGTCAGATACCTTAATCACTGAGCTACCAGCTCGTTTTATTACCTGATGGTATTTGTACCAGTTTGAGAAATGGATTTGCAAAAGAGAAAACATAATGTTGTGGCACAAAGATTATTTACGCAGTTAAGGGAACAAAATTGTCTCTATATGAAGCATTTAAATCTTTTCAAGAAGCAACACGTAACATAAAAAGTCTTGTTATGGACGGATGATGCCTCCTGCGTAAGGATATGTGAGTATCGCAGTGAAGACCTTGGCTCCTTCCGTGGAAAATACGAAGCCTATTTGACAACGAACTATAGATCCAACAACACAGTTATATTTGACGGATACCGAAGTGATGCTGCGAAGAGAGGAATAAAGTCTTCTGAAATGTTTTGTAGTTTGAAAACATCAGACTTCAGGAGACATAATTTTCAGTGATGAAACAAGTGCTGCAGTGACGCAGCAAATGAGATCAGCAAGAACCGCGTAATGTTGATGCTAATGCAAAAACTGAAAAAGGAGGCATCCAAAATCAACAGGCAAATCAAGATACAGCTAAATTGATCGTTGACGCAGCTATTTACCAAGCAGCAAAATCCGACAGTGTGATAATTTTAAGTGAGTATATTGGCTTTCTCATTTTGCTAATGGGCCTTGGTAACACTTATGAGTTTAAACCCACACATATCCTCTTCATCCATGCATTTGCTGGATGTGATTCAATATCAGCATATTTCGGCTATGGGAAAGAAAAATTTTGCTTCCTCATTCAATTCCAACCAGATCTCAAAGTAAAATGCATGCTAACTTCTCCAGAACTCCTAGCCTCCAGAGACCAGCATTTAGAGAACACGTAGGGGAACAGCTCATCTTGGAACGGTACAGAAAAATTGCTTGTGGAACAGTGGAAGGCTCAGATACGAAATATTTAATAAATCTGCCCCAAAAATGTATTCAGGCTAGTGCGGTTGCCACCAAAATCAGATGAGGCAACGTTTCACTCAATATGCACGTACCACCAAGTAAAGGATGATTGGGTCGAGAAACATACCCATTGCCATGGGGATGAAGGAAATGCTCTACCAGTCTTATTACAGTTACAATAATAAACGCATTCAGGAGGACGCCGGTTCGAATTCCATTCCGGGCAGACGGAATTGGGTTTTCCACGGTTTCCCCAAATCTCTCTAGCCGAATGCTTGGATGCTTCCTTCAAAAGGCCATGGCCGAAAATCTTCCCGTTCTTTGTCCCCAGTCCAATCGTGCCTCTAATGACATCGACGTAGACGAGGCGTAAAGCCATAAGAAAAAAATAAAAATAAAAGTCGCTGCACCTGAGTTTACTCCGAAGGTTGTATCATATTCCAGCAAGAAACCTTGTACTCCACCATGCAGCTGTCGGTAATCAGGACTGCACTGTTCAGCTGCTTGCAAAAAGTGCTCTGGCATGTCTCGTTAAAAGTTCCTGAAATGAAGTAGATGAAGGAGAGGAAGAGTTCTTCGACCTCCAGGAAGCTGTTCCTGATGCAATGGATCAATGAGACACAATTCATTGGTAAGCCGGGACAATCCAAACGGAAAAGAAATTGATTTATGCCCATTTCTTAACTTACTAAGAATTTAATATGACTTAATAACGTTGCGCCATAACATTATGCATTCATTTTCGCTCTATTATCATCAGTAACAAAGTGATCTGGTAGCTCAATGGTTAATAATGGTAATAAAACCGACTGGTAGCTCAGTTATTAAGGTATCTGACTGGAGATCGAAATCCCGGTCTCAGCAGTGATTTTCAAAGGAAATTGACCCGACCTTCACCTCTGCCACAGCTTGCTGTGTAATAAGGAGTAAGCCAGAACGATTCTGTGGCTTGGATTCAACCTTAAGCCGTAGGTTCCCTAAATCCGGTACTATTACTTGGTCAGGTTAGATAGCCACAAAGGAGCGCATTGCGCGGCGTTCCGGTAGCGCTGTCACCTGGCGGCCGAACAATTCTTCGGGATCTCCCGGCAAACAATACTATATGATTATTGAATTGACCATTAGTAATCAAAGTATAGTACATATTATATACTATGTCATACATATATATCAATTATATACACAGGGGTTGCATGTCATTTTGAGCGGCAAAGTAGGTAAAAACCCAACTTTAGGAAAAGTGTGAAATTTGGATGATTTTCGAAGAACTGTAGCTTGCTTAGTTTTGAGTTTAGAAAAATGTTTTTCAAACGAAATGTGTAGGAAAGTTTGTCCTCTTTCAAATTGGAAATAGAGTGTTTCTTGCTAGGACTCATCAGTAAGGAGTTATATACGAAAAACTGAAAAAAGTACCAAAAGTTTGATGTTTTTTGGCCACAGAAAATTGTGCCGAGGGTGTTGGAGGTTGGAAACTTGGTTTCTGCATACTCTCACCAATATATACAAGATAAGAGAAAAAAAATCTTCTATGTGATATAATGCAAGTGAAAACTACCCCGTTACCGGAATAAATAGCGTATTTATAATTACAGAATCATGACAGACAAGGATTGTTTAAAACACAGTAATTTATAGTCACTTATGTTTATCTTGTCAGCACAGGAAGCAATTTATGGAATGAAGACAAGAAAAAAAGTAACAGAATTTGTTAACGATATTATATTGTTTAACAATACTGACGATACAGGGAAAAATTACCGACTGTAAGAATAAAAATAGAACAGCTAGCCAAAGGAAGAATGATATTATAAGCTCATTATATCTTTATTAAAAAGATCCTTCAACAAAGGGAGACTTATTAGGGCGAAAGTAAATTTCTACAATTGTATGAGGCACAGCGTTTTATTAAGAGGAAGCTCCTACTTTATAAATATCAATAAAATAATTGTTCAAAAAAAAATAAAAACCGCCTTAAAAAAAGCACATTAAAAATTTTAAAATAACTTTATACCTTGCTTGGAAGACAGTAAATCTAAATTGACAATATTTTACATTACTGTAATTGAAATTTTTACATTAATTAGTTATTTCTGGAGTCGGTGCCAGCTGTCACATCACGAAGATCGAATTACTGGACTTTATTTGGTGTTCGAGGCGAAACGGGGAGTACGAACAAAAATTCCGAATATTTTACGGTATGTAGTAAGGCTGATATTTTTATTGCGGGAAACAGTTTAGGGAAACAAATTATACAGTATTTTCATCTGTGGCTCGGCCTCGATGGTCATCCAGGCATATCTCTGGCGCTACATTGTCATTTGGTAGGCTGCATCATGCAGTAAACGCTTTACAGTTAGTATAATATCAGCGTATCATCTGTATGTTTCAGTTTTGAAGAAACATGTTTCTAGCACAAATTGTAGTTAAGTAATAACAAATTTTTTATGAATTATTGTTATTCATTATTGTTTTTACCTTTTTGTTTTTCTTGCCAACTCTACCTAATCATAACATCTGTTTAAGCTGCTGCTCGATAATCGAAACATCTGGGCATTAATACATACCACATAAACAAATCTGATTCTGGAATATACTGTTTGTTCCGGCATCACACAGAATTTTTTTTATTGGTTTTCACAACGTAAACCTTGGGGTCGAAGTTGAAATCTAAGGTACATGATGAGACATTAGGACACATTTATTTTACGAATATTCTGCCATGACTTAAAAATAGCTTAATTGATTTTGACGGGATTTAAAACAGTGGATTTTTATAAAGAACATTGGAAATTAAAAGGGGTGGGGATAAAGGGGAAGTGGGATTGGGTTTTTGTATACCAAATGTAGACTGTCTTTTCTGATTGATTTAGAGTATACGTTTGTAAATTTCTATCGATATCATATAAAAAATCTAGATATGTATTAAAAAAAACAATTAAGGGGTGTAGAGGCAAAGAGTAATTTCATTTTTGTAAAGCTAGTGAGAACAGTATTTTTCTCTTTGTTTTAAAGTATACATGTGCAAAAGTTCCATCGAAACAAGATAAAAACTGTAGCTTTGTGTAAAGAACATTTGCAAAAATTAAATGGGGTAAAGGTGTGAGTGGTCGGGTTTTGTAAACAGAATGTAAACACCACGTTTCTCTTCGTTTTTAAGTATACATGTGCAGTGTTCCATCGAAATCTGATAAAAACTGTGGGTATCTATAAAGAACACTGGAGGGGTGGGTGTATAAAGGAAGAGGAGTTGGGCTTCTGCAACCAAATTTTAAACAATTGTTGTGTATAATTTAAAGTATACGTGTGTAAATTTCCTTCAGAATCGGATAGAAACTGTAGCTTTGTGTAGTTTGATGGGATAGAATGGGGGAGAGGGGGTTTGGCTTCTCTAAACCAAATGTAGACAGTAGTTTTCTGTTTGTTTTGAAGTATACATGTGCATACTTCCTTCGAAATCAGATATAAACCGTAGCTTTATATAAAGAACAGTGACAGTAATTAAGGGGTAGAAAGGGGGATAGGATTTGCGTTTTTGTAAAAGTAATAAAGACAATATTTTTCTTTTTCTCTTTGTTTTAAAGTATACGCATGCGAAGTTCCGCCGAAAATGTGGGTTTGTACAAAAAATTAAGGGGTATAAAGGGGGAGCTAGGGTGGTTTTTGAAGTTTTTGGTCAGAAATCTTCTCCATAAAACAATACATATATGTGCCAACTTTCATAAAGATCGGTCAAATCGCGTCGACTGTAGCTTTATTAAAAAGAAAATTGAAGAAAATCAAAGGGGTGGAGACGGGGAGAGGGGTTCAGATTTTGCAAACCAAAATTTGACATTATTTTTCTCTTTGTTTTATAGTAAAAGTGTGCTACGTTCTATCTAAACCGGATAAAACCTAAGGGTTTGTATAAAAATTAAGCGGTTAAATAGGGTGAGAGGGTGGATTTTGGATTTTTTGGTCAGAAACCTTCTTTGTTAAAAAACACATATAAGCGCCAATTTTCATGGTAATCGGTCAATCGATGTAGATTGTAACTATTTATAAAGAACATTGGCAAAAATGAAGGGGTGGAAGGAGCGATAGGGGTTGGGCTTTGGCAGACCAAATGTTGAAACGATTTTTCTATTTATTTTAAAAGTTCAATCAAAATCAGATAAGAAAAGTAGGTTTGTATAAAATTAAGAGGTGATCAGAAACCTTCTCCATGCCAACTTTTAATGGGGATCAGTTAAATGGTGTCGACTGTAGCTTTGTATAAAGGACATTGACAAAAATTTAAAGGGTGCATTAGGGATGAGGGGTTCAGTTTTTTCAAACCAAAATTTGACAGTATTTTTGACTATATATGTCCAAAGTTCCATCGAAATCGGATAGAAAATGTGGGTTTATATAAAAATTAAGTGGTGTAAACGGGTAGAAGGGGTGGTTTCTCATTGAAATTCATATGGGACCACTTTGGAGGTATACACTATCCACTAAAAAAAAATTCATTTTAATCGGTTCAAAATTGGCGAAGATATGGCTGAACACACACACACACACGCACACACACACACATATATATATATATATATATATATATATATATATATTAAAGACGAATTGAGAACCTCTTCCTTTTCTTGAAGCCGATTAAAAACAGGAAATATATGTAGTCTGAAAAATTGGTTGAGGGGTGAATATTGAGTGGAAAGATGATGTTTTGAATAAAAGTATTATGGAAATAATGGCCGATGACAGAAATTTATGGAAGAAACTTACAAGAAGAATAAGTAATCTAGTGGGTCAGGTTTTTGCGACATGTGAGGCTGTGCAACCTATTGGAAGTAGAAGAATCGTACAGATTTCCAGCAGATAACCGAATCTCAAGAGGCTTCTTCAATTCTTGGTGGAATAAAAGGAAACTGGTATAAAATGATGAAAATAAGAAGAACTGTTAAAATTTCACAGCCACATCTGCTGGTCTCCCTTGGCTGAAAGGGAAGATGTAGTCTCCAACGAGACTTACAACAACTAAAACATTTACCAATCCCGGTACCTCGCAATTCCAGCAAAAAAGTGCAGTAGTATGCGGTGGTAACTGGTGACACAATGACTCAACGGAATGTAATCGATTCATGATACTGCGTGAGGGTTTCTGCCTTTTCAGCGATGGGAAGAGGTTGGTTTTTTGGATGGTAAAAGTGGATCGGGCATTTCGTCCACAGTTGTGTGACGTCAAAGGAATTTCTCTTCGTTTAACTTCGACAGAATCGAAATAGCTCCGACAGCCCGATTTTAATTAGCTTCTGAATTCTGATTCCTTAGAAATTCCGACTGAATCTATGTTAGTGTTCAATCTTTTATTTAAGTTTTGGTGTTCTACAGCTTCTTCGACAGATATCTGACAAAAGCTCATTACCTTTTAAAGTAATACGTACAAAACGTGATAATTGTATGCGTTAGTTTTAAGAATGGCGTGGGGATACGGAAGAGGACAGGTGCATTCCGACGAGTGAAATCACTTACGCCATTTAACTCGCCCTTAAGCAGGGCCATTTGACATAGCTTGCATTACTCCGAGAAACAAGAACGTTGCGGGCCTAAGCTGATCATTAGAAATTACAAGTTAATTTACAGATGCAGATTATAACTTCTCTATCACTGCGTACAAATAACCTGAAATGCGGTACTGTTAAAAACACTAGAAAAAATGGAAATGAAATAGCGTTCCATATTTCAGAGAATTTACATAGCTAACGTTATTTACTGGTTGCACGTTTAGCAAATTCAACTTCTTATTTCATGTATCTCTGAATCCACCTCTCTAAATGTCTTATTTACGACTAAACGGTGAGACCAATTGTTCCCACTGCCATTTCAATGGTTATTTGTCTGTCTTAAGAGGCCAGCACGGAGCCTGGTGGGAACTGTTTCAACCTTAGCGATTAGATCACCGTCCCAGATTTCGTTTTCTCCCCTCACACATTTTTTTCTTTATACTTATGACTTTACGCCTCGTCATTAGAGGCGAGGCGGGAAAGGACTGAGGACAAGGGACGGGAAGAAATTTAGCCATCGTCTTTTGAATGAATCATCCTGGCATTCGCCTGAATTGGGAAAACCAAAAATTGAATCGTCTGATGGGCATTCGAAGTAGGGTTGCCAGCCATACTTTATCATGAAATATCATACTTCATTTTTGGTCGGCATACTGATCCAAAATATAGGAAATACTTTACTTCTGGTAAAATCTACAGTTTATGGAACGGAATGCCTTTGTTAATTTATTTATAAATCAAGATATAGGATGTGGTATCATCTATAACATTTTGAAAGGAAACAAAAAAATTAAAAGCTAGTTCCTTCAGCAGGAATAAAATTTGTATAAGGCAATAAATAACTAACTTTAAAAATATAATTTCTTTTATATACTTTTACTTCTCCTCTTCCACAGATAAATATATTTTATTTTCTTCGAAAAAAGTTGGCAACCGTAATTCAATCCCACGTACTCCCAAATGCGAGGCCATAGCGTCCCAGATTTCGGTTTTGCATGGTTCTCTGATAATTTCCTTCACAGGCCATGGCAGAATTCCTTGCCACAAATCCTCTTCTAACAATAACGTCGACAAGCTGTACAACGCAAAAATGGGATATCAACAGCCTCCGCTTTTTTCATCTTGTCAAGGTCAAAGTCGCCTGCAATTATATAAATGCTATCAAGATTTTAAACCTCAGAAAGAAGAAAAAACTAATCAAATCAGTCATTTATAATACGATAATGGTGAAATACGTTCCTTATATTTCTGGTGCAATATACGATCAAACAAAAAGTTTAGAAATTAAATACTCGTATCTTCTAAGAAACGATAATGTAGAGCAACACACTATGTTAAAAACCTTAGAAGGCTGTCACACTTTGCAATAATAAAATTACCTGCGAATTATATCCAATAATTCCTATTTCATGTTTGTAACATATTTCATATTTTCTGCTATTACGATTTTTAGATAAATGTTTGAAAAGTGAAACTTCTTTCGAATAGAAAGGTAATATACAACATTAGAATACCAATATGACAATCGCTGATTCAGCGAGCTTTTGCTTGTTTGAGTTAGAGGTTCCCAAACTTTTTTGGGCTGTAGACCATGCACCGAAATATTTGACTGGGTTGAAAATCTTATTTTTATGTTTATTACAAAAACTAGAGCAAAACAACATTGCATATATTTTGGTGAAATAAACCAGTATTCGGATTCTAATACCAACATTAAAAAAATAATTATATTATAAAATTAAAAATCTTCTTAAATTCAACAAAAAAGCAAGAGAATATTTGGATTTAAAGCAAAACAAATTAGAACCCGCTATTTTTAAAAAAAAAATATTTTTTTTTACATAAAATTAAATTTTAAGTATCAGAATAAAAAATACATAAATAATGCTGTTAATCGGAAGGACGAATAAGATGCTCTGACAGTAATTACTCAATACTTGACTTCAAATGAATCTGGTGTAACCTCAAACCTCCACGTTAGTTGTAACCGATTCCATTTTTCTTAGGAAGGTTATTAAGTGGAATACAACCTTTTCTCGAGAAGTATTAAGGTGGAAAAGCTACAGGTATATGTTTTTGAAGCAGGGACCCCTTTTTGAACGGTACCTGTGTCCTGCGTTGGTGGATTTTTGTTTCAGTTCTTCATGGTAGTACGATATCTGATTCTTTAATGGCACCATATAGATCGATAACCACATCTGTATTTAGGTTGTGTCAGAAGACCTGCTGCATACCAAGGACTGGAAAAGAGCTACAGTAGTACCGGTTGATATTAGAGTAGAAGCAAACAAGGTTGAGAGTTGCAAGCCAGCGCATATAACAGATTGAGCAGTGGTATTATGGTAATAAGGTTAAAATTATTCGTAAGGATCACAAAATAATTTGTTGATGGATGAAGAGTATCTTAAGATTCGTAAGTGAGATCAGTATTTTAAAGGGAATTGTACTAGCAAAATCGATGTTGATTATTCTAATCTATTATCTAATTGATGGTTTACAATCAAAGGTTCGGTCGTTTGCAGATGAAATCTTATATATATAAAAATAGACGTGTGTTTTCCTATATTTCACTTTTCAGCCATCACTACCTAGAACAGAACACTGGTGTTTGTGTGTGGAAGCAGCACAGAGTCACCCGTCGATCATAACGTTGGCCGAATTTCGGCAACTGTGGGAGTGTGGGAGATATGGTGGCTGAAAGTGGCCGATCAAGGATATTTTTGTATTTCGACCGTATATTTTACTTTGCTGCCTGAACTAAATAGTGCAGATGACTGGCGTTTGTGTGTGGTAATAGCATCGAATCTCCCACCGTGCACTATGCTGGTTAGATGTCGGTAGCTGTCAAACCAAATTCTTTACAAACACGATCGAAGTCGTGGGCACCAGTTAGAAATGTAATATAATATGAAAAAAGTAAATGACTACTGTGAACAGCTCAGGAGTAATGGGAAAGAATATCTAATGAGCGCAACGTGAAATTAAGAGACGCAGCTTGTCATGTATACAGATAGAAAATAAAGCTTTTTTGTGATTGTAAATTAAGTGGAAGGGGGAATTATTATGATAGGGTAGTATGGGACCCACATTATGGGTGTTAAATACAAGAGTTTAAGTACTCGCAACACAAATTACCTTAGAACACAATCAATGACCTAAGAGCCACCTTGGAAGCCAATGGAAGACAGAAAATAGATAAGGAGACTTCTGAGATTGTATAGGCCTGTGAACTCCTCCCTTCCATGTAGCCCGACGTGGCTTTTGCCTCTACCCCCCTGCCCCTCGGCGTGTCACGAAGCTATTTTTCGCCGGCCTCGGTAGCGTAGGGGCTAGAGTGCTAGCTCCACGTGCCGAAGGTCGCCGGTTCGAATCCGGCCGCGGGCATGGATGTTAAGTGTTGTGTGTCTGTGTGTGTGTCCTGTCCGTCCTGTGGCGTCCGCACTTTGAAGACTATATAAACACTGGATTTAACTGATTCACTGGAAGCATTAATATAACACATTGAGCTGGCTGTATGGCCTCAGCTGCCAAAAGCCATTAAAAAAAAAAAAAAAAAAGCTATTTTTCCTATTGACCCCAGAAGTTTTGTGATGAAACCTCAAAGGTTAAGTACTAGATGTCAGGGCCGGCGTTAGGGTGGGGGGGGGGGGAAAACGTTTCAAATGTGCCCGGGCCCGCCGGCTGATGGGGGGGGGGGGCCCGATCACCGGCTGCAGGGGCCCCCAGGCCTCGAAGCAAGAAATCCTGCGATTATCGCCAGGCTTGTTTGTAGAGCTGAAAAAAAAAGGTCGCCCATAAACCATCACTCAAACAGAAGAAGTTTGACTTCCAACATTAATTAAGGGAGCGTCCATAAACTACGTAACTCCATTTTGGCCTCCTATGAACCCCCCCCCCTCTCCCCTACGTAGCCCGACGTGACTTCTGCTTCTACCCTCCTTCCCCTTCCCCCCTGCGTGGCACGGAGGTATTTCCCCTATTGATTCCAGAAGACATTTTTTACTATTTTCTCTTGTCATACTGTCGTAAATTACATGTGGAGATAAATAAATGAAGGAAATAAATATTCTTATGCTGTTGTGTGTTCTGTATCTTATTTTAACTGTGACAAGTAATATGAATGAAAAGCTACATAGCTTGGCTCGGAAACACCCCCCCCCCCCCCAGAGCCTTGTAGTTTATCGACGCTCCCTAGGGAAACGCTCATGCCTTAGCTGGAACGATTTGTGGAAGCAATAACAATCTGAAATCTGTATGATCGGATCATGGATACGGAGTTCATTTGAATGCCAGGAACATTTTTTCCTCCGGCTATAGGTCGTCAGAAGCTCTTGAAATAACTTAAAAGTTAATACTCACCAGCTGAGCGATTACAAGGCTTCGTTCACACAATGACATTAGCAGGTACATTCTTTTACCTAATTTATGTTTACGTTAAAACCAATTTCAACCATTCAGCTAGAACAATATGCCCAGCTTAAGGCCGCTCGTCCACTGGAACCGAATTCGTCCGACCTAGTAGTCGTCGTATAAGGCCGAATATCACCGATTAATCCCAAGACAAGTAAAGGCACTATCACGCGTCCGCTGGACACGACCTACTAGGCTGTATATATGGAAGACTGACGGACGAATCCCATTGAAATCGGATTAGTCGGACGTATTCGGCCTAATGCTCTCCTAATAAACAAAGGTTCAATTTTTTTAAATCTTTTACTTGATCTTGATTTGTATTTTTTTTTCAAACACTAGTGGAACAAAGTAAATATAAATATTTTAATAAAAATTAGTACAGTAACGACAGTTATTTCAATTTCATATTGGAATATTTTCAACGGTTATGAGATATCGCCCTCGTCAGTATCGCGTTTACGCATATAATACAGTCAAATAAGGTGAAAAAAGGGGCAAACCTCGGAATGAATCATAATTAGCTGTAAATTTGCATAAAATTTTGTTTCGTCATTTTATAAGTGGGATCAAAAGTCTCATAGAATCTCGTGTACGCTAGCTAGATAAGATACTCAAGATCAAAAGTCACAATTTTTTAGAAAAATATCTCGTTTCCTTTACTCTAAATGTTATTTTGAGTTATTAGCAATGTTATGAGCGTAAAATTCTCTACGAATTTCGTTATAGACAATATTGAATAGATTTAACACTTTTTGAGATAGAGCGTGGAGAGTAGGGAGCGCTTAGGCGCACGGGCGATAATGCTACTGTACGATCCGTTAACGGTAGAATCCAATACACAGTAAGATTTATAAAGTTAAGAATTTATTAATAATTTTTTAATTATGAAAACACTGAAATTATTTACTCATTATTAAATTGTATTTATGAATATTAAATTATTTATAATCATACATTTGTTTCGTAATATTAATAATAAGATATTTAAATGAAATAGTTTAAATGCATTTCGATTATATTTTTATCTCTCAACAGTTTATCGTAAATCTATTACAATTCAAGTTTTAATGTGAAATGAACTGCTGGTCTTTCAAGGTGTTTTGAAGTTTTTTTTGATTCTGCCAATCAGCCAAGAAAATTTTTTATCGAACCGATGTAATAATAATAATAATAAATTGCTGAAATACTTGTTGAGATATTAAAAACATCGCTACAAAACAAGCCAGAGATAATGCTGATGTTCGAAACAGCCATTGCAGGATCTAAACAAAAAAAGACTGTCTATATCATAGAAGAAGATATTGATCTGCGAGTTCTTTTAATTGTCAAGTGCAATGTGGAGACACAAATATATTCGACTAAAAGCTTTGACAAATATTCTCGTTCTAAGAAACATATATTGTTTTTTGGACGCCTTTATTCAATGTGACAATATCCGCGCTTTTTAAAAACGGATCGAGAAACATTCCGATTTGGATCAATCAGCTCAAGTTTTTCAGCAAGACAACTGTCGTCTAGAAACATAATTTGAAAATGGAGTACTTGTCTTTTTAGTAATGTATAATGTTCCAAAAACAGAATACAGCATAGACGATTTTCTATATACTTAATTTATCAAATCAGCTAGATTCAAAAAGCCAGTCCACTTATCAACTCTTCCGCCAATAAGTGCAGCGGATCGACAACACTTCAATCATGTTTACTATCCAAACTTGGTTATGGAATGATTTAGAACACCAGGAATAGGGGTGGATGTTGCAAAATGAAGTCCTGGAACCAACAACAACATTACTACCACCAGCACCAGAAGAACTGCTCAACATGATACAGTCCAGTCACATTAATGTGACCACCTCTCAAAAACCAGAATAACCACCTTTGGCAGAGCGGACCGCTGCGAGGCGTGCAGGAAGAGAGTCAATCAGGGTTCTGAAGGTGTTCACTGGGATGTTGAGCCATGCCGACTCCAGTGCCGTGGCCAGCTGCGCTAGATTACGCGGTTGAGGATCCATGGCGCGAACAACCCGATCGAGGTGGTCCCACAGATTCTCGATTGGATTTAAATCCGGTGAGTTTGCTGGCCAGGGGAGTAAGGTAAACTCATCCTGGTGCCCTTCGAACCACGTACATACACTGCGAGCTGTATGACACCTCGCATTGTCCTGCTGGAAGATGCCATCATTCTGAGGAAAAATTATTCGCATGTAGGGGTGGACATGGTCCGCAAGGACAGATACGTACTTGTGCTGGTCTATCATGCCTTCCACAATGATGAGTTCACCCAATGAATGCCAGGAAAACATTCCCCAAACCATTATGCTCCCTCCTCCACCCTGGATACTTCCGGCAATTGTTGCAGGGTGTTTGCTTTCAGACGTTTCACGCCGTATGCGCCAACGTCCATCATCGCCACTCTGTGGACGTCCAGTTGCGGTACTGGCCTGCAAATTCCAGCCTTCGTCGCCGATGAACAGTAGTCAGCATAGGTGCATTAACCAGGCGTCTGCTGCGGAGGCCCATGCACAGCAACGTTCGCTGAACCGTTGTTGAGGATACACTCTTGGTAGCCCCTTGGTTCATCTGGGCGGTCAGTTGCTCAACAGTTGCACGTCTATTTGCCCGAGCGCATCTCCGTAGCTTTCGTTCGCCTCTGTCATCTATAGCCCGTGGTGCACCCCATGTTCCACGCCGCTAATTTTGAATAGTGCCATTTTGCCATGCACGGTATACTTTCACCACTGCGGCACGTGAACAGTTCACAAAATTAGCCGTTTCCGAAATACTTCCACCCTTGGCCCGAAAGCCAATATCATGCCCTTTTGGACGTCGGATAAATCGCTACGTTTCTGCATTACGCCAACGATTGAAATGCTTTCCGATGCCCTAGGACATCCTTTATATACACTCCACTGTAATGTGCTGCCTTCTGTGATTGGTTATTTCACGTTGACGTCGAAAGTAGGTGGTGGTCACATTAATGTGACTGGACTGTGTATTTTGTAATTGCATTGAAGGCTGTGGTTCTATTTGCGGGTACAAAAAAATAGGGTTACAATGTTCCTCAGTTTGTGGTCAGTGTAATGGACAAGCATGCCTCAATGCTTCATTATATCCAATTAATCTGAATAAAGAAAATAAATATGTACCTGAAATCCCTGAAGCTTTAGAACAAAACGACGACGATGATGATGAATTAGAAATTTAAGTTGGGTGACAAGAAGAGGAATACGACGACGAACATGGAATATATTGAACAGCTTACTTGGTATAAACAGTAACAACAACAAAAAATTCTCTCTATGTTAAAACTTGAATTGTAATAGATTTACGATAAACTGTCGGGAAATAAAATTACAATTAAAGTGCATTTAAGCTATTTCATTTAAACATCTTATTGCTATGATTTAAAAATTATATAATATCTGTAAATACAATTGATTAATTAGTAAATAATTACAGTTTATTCATAATTACAACATTATTAATAAATAATTAACTTTATAAATCTCACTGTGTACTGAATTCTACAGTTAACGTATTGTACGATATCTTTATCGTCCATGAAGCTAAAACGCTCCCCACTTCCCACGCTCTATCTCAAAAAGGGTTAAATCTATGAAATGTTGTCCATAACGAAATTTGCAGAGAATTTTATGCTCTATAACTTTTCTAATAACTTAAAATAACATTTAGAGTAAAGGACACGAGATATTTATAAAAAAAAGTTTTTGTGGCCTTTGACCTTGAATATTTTAACTAGCGTACACAAGATTCTCCGAGACTACTGAGCCAACTTAAAAAAAAAGTTAAAACAAAGGTTTATGCAAATATACAGCTTGTTATCTTTGATTCCGAGGCTGAATCCTTATTTGACTCGACTAATAGACTAACTCGGCTGCAGCCTATGAGCCAGCACCACATATTTAAAAAAAAAAAAAAAAAAGGCAGGAGGCGGCCATGAGCTATTCTGAGGAACCATTCGCCTGGAGTGATCTGGGAAAACCATGGAAAACCCAGATCAGGATGGTCGGAGTGCTTTATCGAAAGCTACTCCTGTCGAATTTTAAGTTTACTCGCCAGGTAAATCCTTTCTATTCCATTTCCTAATAGCTCGTGGAAAAAATGAATCGGTTTTGGTATCGATTTCTCTTATCTTATTTTCGCGGTCATTCCGAGATATGAATGTTCCTGGTAGAAATATTTGTTTGCTGTCATTCCGAAATACGTCCGTAGAGAATTTTTCAATTAGCTTCTGTCGAGAGCAACGCCTTTGGTGTTCTAGGTATTCCCAACCTAACTCCTTCAACATCGCACTTACGCTTTCCCTCCAACTACACATAACTGTCACGAATCGGACGGCTTTTCTTTGGACCTTCTCTGATGCCTCAATAATCCCTTTTGATGGGGACCCTATACAGAACAACAATATTCTAAGTGAGGACGCACTAGTGACTTGTATGCAATCGATTTAACTTCCGGAGTGCACGATCTAAAAATCGGAGCATACAATTTGCTTTCCCAATTACATTCTCGATATGCTCATTCCGCGACAAATTATTACGAATTGTTATACCTAGGTATTTAGCGGAATCTTCCGTTCTAAGAACAGTACCATTAAATATTCAGAGCTAAATGGTGTCACCTTTTTACTTACACAAATGACTTGGCACTTTTTAGCGTTTAACTCCAACTGCCAGTCTTTACACCACGCAATTATTTTCATAATATCGTCTTGCAACAAAGCTCAGACGTCCTGCGTTGTGATTTCACGATAAATAATAGCATCATCGGAAAATAATCTCTTCATCCCCCTTATTATGTCGCACAAATCATTAATGTATATGAGAAACAACAGAGGCCTTATCACGCTTCCCTGGGGAACCCCGGACTTCATTTCGGTAAGTGATGAACTCTCACCGTCGAGAACTACTTACTACACACACTGTGTTCTGCCCTTCGGAAAGTGTAACCCAGTCGCATATTTGTCTAGATATGCCGTAACCACGAAGTTTCCTAAGTAATCTAGTGTGAGGCACAGTGTCGAAAGCTTTTTTAAAGTCTAATAGAACTAAATCAACCTGGGATTGCTCATCTATAATACGGCTCAAGTCGTGAATTAAAAGTGCAAGTTGTGTTTTGCAGCATCGGCCTTTTCTGAATCCATATTGATTTGGGTTTAAAAGCTTCCCTTCATCCAAAAACCGCAATGTGTTCTAAAATCCTGCAAAATATTGAGGATAACGAGATCGGCCTATAATTTTGAGGACCATTAACATTCCCATTTTTAAACACTGGACGATAGCGGTCTTCCATTCGGCTGGTATTTTTCCTTGATCCAGGGAGGCGGTATATAATTTCATCAAATACGGTGCAATTTCCTTTGCGTACTTAGAGTAGAATCTTGTAGGAATACCGTCAGGGACCCTTATTGGTTTTTACATTCATAAGCAGTTTAGTTATTCCCTCGACATTAAGAACGAGATCATTTATAATTTTGTTGGTACGATGGATAAATATCGGAATCTCCTCCGAGTTTTCTGTCGTGAAAGCTTTTTTAAATACATTATTCAAAATTTCTGCTTTTCTACGCTAATTTCTGAGAATTCACCATTTTCCTTAATCAGCGACGGCATAATCTTACGAGAGCCTCTTATTACTTTTACATACGACCAGAACTTTTTTGGGTTAGTAATCAGATCTTCGGATAAATTCCTGACTTGGAATTCTTTAAACGCATCACGCCATGCCTTACACACTTGCGCTCGCAACTGGACTAATTTAGCGGGATGAGACGAATCTCCCGATTTCTTCACCGTGGCTTGTAAACTCCTTTGCTTTCTGAGCAAACGTTTCACTTCCTTGTTGAACCACGGAAAGTTCTTACTAACCTTAATAAACTTCTTAGGACCAAATTGATTTAAACCGGTCCATATTATTTCTTTTAAATTAAACCAAAGTTCCTCAACATTTGTATTTAGCGAGTACGTTTCAAAATTTTTCGCCAAGTGATCGACCATGCACGCATCGTTTGCCTTATCGAAGCAATATACGAGTTTGTATTTGTCATGCTTAATGCATGAATAATGGATGTTCTCAAGGCTGCCCAACCAATTTTGGTGATGAGCCACAATTTCGATTCTAAGTTAGCCTGGTTTAGGTTTTATGTTAGAAAATTGCTGTAAAATGCGTGATTAAATTTCAGAATATTAGGTTCAGAGGAGATCATAAATACGACCCTAACGCTTGTAATATTTTGCTAGGGCGAGGTAAAATTTGCTTTTATGAAATGTAAGTCAGTAAGTCACGATACATTTTGTAAAAACAACCGGTTCATTTGATGTCGAAACGACACTGACGGATCGGCAATATGTGTCAGATGTAATCCAGCTGAAGTGGAAGAGGTTCAATCAGACGATCTGGTCGGCCGTAAATCGGATTCGAACGAAATTCGGTTCCAAGTATTCAGAATCTATACAGCAGTTCACATTTGTTCCAAAACAAGGAATGCAGTGGTGGAACTGCACAACTCTTTAAACAGATGTAAGTTGAAAAGATTGATTTTGTTTCTATTACCCTACACTAACTATGACGTATCCCAGAAAAAAATGTGTAATGCACAAGTCTCTGTGATGCTGTATTACAGAAATTGTTCTTTAAACCAACAGCCTCAAGTTCAATACAACCAAATCAAACCAAAACCTGAATTTTGACAGTAATGTTTTACCCAGAAAACAGGTTGTTGCATGTTAATTGCGTTTTCGTAAGGAAGCTGGGAATGACACCACGAATACAATAAATTCAATGAAATGGAGTACATTGATGGAAACAAATATATGTTCAGGAAAAATACATAACACGAAAATTAAAAAAAAAACAATGCAAATATCCAAAATAAGAACATTTTGGCCGATCCATTTTTCATCAATTTCTGAGGTTAAATAAAGGACGTCTAGACAAAGAAAATAAGGAGGTATTTAAACACTTATGAGAAATTTCTCCTCTTTGTTTAACATAATTTCTGATTACGAAAACACATTTAAATCGTGATTATTCCGTGTCGGTGCTTCTTTTCTTAAAAACAATTTCGTAAAAATATATTATTATTACGTCGCATAATATCTTATTTTGGATTTTATCCATTTGTATCGAAAGACAGCCACTTACATTTTTTTTTCAAACAGATGAAAATTAATTTGGACGAAACAAATTGTAAACCGTTTCTCACGAGAAAGTATAAAAAACATAATAACACAAAAAAAAAAATAAACGATACCTATTTTCCTGTTAAACGTTAACACTGATTACATAATTTCTACAGCCAATGAGCCTTTTTTTTTCTTTTTAAACTAAACTTATCTAAGTTTAACGATGCGACTGGTTGATACAGATTCAATTTGACGCGCATCCCGCTCTTTACTAACAATTAGTGGTATTTTGATTCTAAAAAGAATAATTCTGTTCGGGCGTTAAAATTGTAACAGTAATACTGCTGTGCTAATCTTGAGTGAACATGTGAATGTTCATTCAATATGTACGAGCGTTTTTAAGATTTAGCCTGAGGGCGTTAAATGATTTCAACATAACCGGAAACGTTAAAACAGCCGTTGGTAACGCTGATCAACCTAAACAGCTGTTTGATTTAGGCGACTCGTGATATGTAATGTTTTTGCTTTATTAATATTCAGTAACGGTAGAGAATCCTAAATTCAATGTGAATTGAGTTGCAAATAAATATAATAACGAAAAATATTACCATTTTAAAAACATTTACTACAATTTAAAAAAAAAAAAATACATTTCATTTAATTTTTAGAAAATTAATTTTACTATTAAATTAGAAGGACAATGTAACACTCTAATGAAAATTTACGAAATAGAAAAAAACTAGATATATTCATTTAAAAAGAAAAGAAAAAAAGAACTATTTCATTTTAAACACGTTTACGTTGTCACGGATGTGATTCCGAAGCATTTCGTTCACAATGTTTATTAAATTACTCTAAAACGAAACTGTAACTCTGAATGTATTTTATTCATTCGATGTTCATTGCGAAACTGATAACTTTTCAATGGATTCGTTTCAAAACGCTTTAAAAGTTAAAAACGTAGAGTTTAAAACAAATCTATAAAACAGTCCTAAAGCTTCCTGCAAACGAACTTAAATCACTGGCTTGCAAATATTAAGTACTGTTGAGAATAAAACATATAAATATTAACTACAATCTAAGGGACTATGTAATTTACCACACAAAATCCTCACAATCTGCAACCAACCATCTATCATGAATTTTCCAGACAATTTATCATAATCCACACGTCATGACCATCAAAATTGTGGTTACAATGAAAAAGAAAACTACCACTTAACTGTTAATGTATTTTAGGTTTATTTATTTAAAAAAAAAAAAAAAAAAAAATGGCAGTCATTGGGGACTGCCGACACCCGACAGAAATGAAAACTTAAAACTTATTAATATCACAGACGCAGTCATACTTTTAGCTACACATATACTAAATAATAAAACTTCCGTGTGGTGACAGGATTTCCATTGGACGCGCTTTCCGCCCCTGTTTTAGCCGCCTTAACCTAACCCGGTAGTGCTACCAGGTACAAGGAACCTACAGTTTAACGTGGAATCCGAACCATTACATTTCACAGCAAGCTAAGCCAGAGGTGAAGGTCGGGTTAATGGTCTATGAAAATCCTCGCCAAGACAGAGATTCAAACCAGGGACTTTTCATTCACCAGACAGACATCTTAACCACTGAGCCACCAGACGTTAACATTAGCATCTCGGTAATGCGAACTCATCAGGTTTTACCCAATTAAAAATCGGCCAATATGCCTAAAGAAGTTTTCACTTAAAAAACTAAAAATCTAAACTTATCCCACAACCCGGCGGTTCGTTGAGTCTTCCGGAAGGAGTGTACCAAGCTATTATGTCTGAAGCAAGAAGGCTAATTCCTTTCTTCAGGGGCCGGCAGTTTAACGTGCAATCAGAACCACGGAACGTCCTGGCGTAGCTCATATAATCAGATACAACTCCTATATATCCCTACGCACCGCTGGATTTGAACCCGCGACCGGAGAGAGAACTTTCGGAAGTTAACACCACTGAGCTACCAGACCGCCTTGTTTTGAAGTATGTGTGCTAACTACCATCAAACTCGGATAAAAACTGTGGGTTTGTATGAACAAAGGTGACATAATTTAAGATAAGCTTGTGGGGGAGGGAAGGAGGAGAGGTTTTAGCTTTATGTAAACCAAACGTAGTATTTTTCCATTTGTTTTAAAGTATACGTGCGCAAAGTTCCATCAAAATCGGATAAAAACTGTGTGATGTGTTTGTATAAAGATTTTGCCCATCCGAAAAGCGTCCTAGGCGCATATCATATGCGAACAGGTGGCATGTCGGTGACGTGATGTCACGAACTCACAGATTTACCCCCCTCGAAACATTGCGTAACGCGCCTAATGAAGTTTAAGTAAAGTTATTATCTTGTACCACTAGCAAAGAAAATATATAAACATTAATTTTTTTACTAAACGATTGCGGAAGTCCAGCAAGTTCCAACTTTTATAATCACTATATTATGATATACTTTATTCCATTTCCTATAATTTTTGAGTTGTTATAACTAAAAAAAAAAAAAAAATATTACTTACTTGAAGGCAAAGTAAGTTAATAATGCATTCAGATGGGATATGTTGATAGTATAGCTGGACATTAAGAAAGAGTATAAGTGTGCTACATTGAAGCAAGTTTTGGAAGGTTTTGAGAAATAAAGTAGTACCAAAATTCATTATCAGCTGAGTGAAGTAAGTGTACAAAGGCAGTTTAAGCTATGTTAAAGAAGTGGGAGAAGGGCCAAACTGGTTGGAACAACGGAATGGATTAAAGAAAGGAAGCGCTCCCTCATTTCTACTTTTCACTGTACGTCGGGATGAGATAATGGATGAAGTGAAAGGACTAGAAGAAATGAAGTTCATAATTTTTAAAGTAACTAAACCTGACGATATGGGGAAAAAGGAAGTCCAAGTTACAAGGCAGTTACAAATATGGGAAGACACTGTAAGATAAAATTAAATTAAATTTAATGCAAAGAAATGTGAATATATGATCGCAAACATTAAGATAGACAACTCTTATGGTATGGACTTCTTGAGAGAATGGGGAGAGCACAGAATACCAATAAAAATACATACACAGAAGATACAGCGGCTTGTAGAAAGCCTGGCAAGTGGCTGAAATCTGGGGATGATGACTTTCAAACAAAGAACTTTGAAATTTATTACAACAATTACCAACCTGTATATCACAGGTACAACTACAGACCGCAGATAAAGTTAGAATTATTTAGATATACAGTAGAACCTTAGTAAGTCGAACCTCGATAAATCGAAAACCTCTACAACTCTAAAGAAACCTTTGTTCCCTTCCCTTCAAGCCCCAAAAACTCCATTACTCAAAATCTGAGACCCCGATAAGTCGAAATAATCAGCATTTGTTAACAAGGTAATTAAGTACATACTTTCCCTCTATAACTCGAAAAAAATGTACTTTACCTCTGTATCTCGAACATATCAATTTTTGATTCTACTATCTCTACAAGATGATTTTAAAATCATAACCTCTATATCTCGAAGAAAAAAAAGAATATTGTCGGCAATACTTTCTTAGAAATAACTGACAGCAAAATGGCCAAAGAAAAATTCTATTGTTCATTGATAATCGTTCTGCTCATAATGATACTACACAAATGAAAGTTAAAATTCAATATCTGCCCGCCAATACAACATGAAAATTGCATCCAACGGACCAAGGCATCATTAAAAACTTCAAGTAATTGTACCGAAAGGAACTAGTCAAGAATACGTTTGATAATATGGAAGAAAACACCTCGCTAAGTCAAGGCCCTTTGTAAATCGAAACCTCTATAACTCGAATTTTGTCACGTTTCCATTGAAGTTCGACTTACCGAGGTTCTACTGTAGTTGAGCTGTTCTGATGCAGACAGCATAAACTGCGTTACCGCAAATAATAATGGTTATAATCAACGTAACTAAAAATAAATATTAAAGCCATCGAGATTCCAGTTGTCCAAGCTGCATAACAACCATTGTTAATATTACTACTTCGGAGTTAAATTTAGATGAAGATACCAGTGAAAACAATAACATGTGTGGAATAGTACCTTTGATTTCGAGTGGCAATATTCGCGGAGGTTATGGTTAGGCAGAGATGCAGCCTGGACACCCCTTGTTACAAAATAACGCACGGCTAATTTAGTTTTAATTAATAATTCACGCTATTTTCAAGAGTGCCATGTTGTTGACGTCATTATTCATGCGGTTTTAAATTAACAGTGTTCAATGTGGCCTCGAACAGGATTAAAAATAATATTATGCGTTACTGCAGTTTGAATCCTGATCCAGGCCGTATTGCGTTTGCAAGTGTATGGCGATTTAAACTACTACCCGAAATCATTCACCGCGCGCACAGAACTCACAATGTTGCTAAGTGCAGTTGAACCAGAACAATTTAAAAACACAAATAAACATTGGATTTCAAAACATCTGTTATCCACAACACATTTCCTACAAAAGGGAAAAGACTGAACTCTTGTATCGAAAATTTTACTTATTTCACAAGTCGGACCATTTATCGAAAGAAATTCCTAACCGTAATTGGCTGCTGACTATACTATTCAATGCTGTAATAGTTCAGCGAACTTTTAAAATGATTTTGTTATTCTCCTCACATTATATACAGTGGTTTTTGCTTTCAGAACCTTTTTCACAGTGCAGTGTAGAACTTACAAGTAGCTAGGAGTTAAAAACACATATGTATTATTTAGAGTTAAGAGTAATAATTACAATTCACTACTGCAAACGATATCTGCGAAGCAGTTTGCAAGATACAACCAAACGCGAAATTTCACAACTGTAATCCACAATCCGTCGTAACCTGCAGAACCTAAAAATATCCTTCCGTTTGGCAAATTAGCAGTTATATTCTTTACCAAGCAAATCAAATCACTATTCATAAAATATGGCTTTCTTGTTAAAACATCAAATGGCCTGAAGATATTCAAAATAATTTTTATTTTCTCCTAATATTCACAGTTGTACTTTTAACTAAATTTGTCAGTGCTAAGTAAAATTGATAAACTGCTACTAAATTAGAAGCTGTATCACCTATACAAAACTAGTACTAACAAGGTAAATCGTCAAAAAATTTCAAGATATCTTGTAATCCACAAAATGCTGAGGTCATTTACCTTGCAATATTATCAAAGAAAATAAATGAATTTTGTTATTCGTTTATTAAACGAAAACATAATTTCAGTAAGCTGTAAACTTTAAAACGACTTTTTAATATTCACCTCACAACAGGCTTCATTCTATATTTGAACTCAAGCATACGAAGTGCCTTTCAAAACTTTTTCAGTTGTTAAGAGATATAAAATACAAGATGTTACATAAAAAAATTTAACGTATTTTGAAATCACAAAGTGCCAACACTTACCACCTCTCTACAAAACACGGTCCTCTTCAACAATGTACTATCAACTCCCTTCTGCTACTAAACCAAAGTACGTAGGCAGAGGGACGCGGAGGCACGATTGCCAACGCTGGAAAAAAAAATGCTAAGGGCGGTTGAAGTATCAATATTACGTACAGCACGATCTTTGAAATCAAGTTACAGAAAATTTACTTTGCAATCGCAGGTACAACGTTTGAAATTATTTGTCAAGGTTAAATACAGTTTTATTTATGTATTTTCTATTTCTCTTGAATGCAAACTTATAACATAAACAAAAAGGTAGCTGCGTCTGTGTGTGTGTGTTTAGGTTGTTGAGAGTAGGCAACATCTTTAATCATATAAATGTCGTGCCTGCTGCTATTTTTAAAACCTATCTTGGATCATAATCTTAACTGCCAGAACAAAAGAACCAAATTTCTAACATTTACGGTTACCGTTCGATTATGATATTTACATACAGATAGCCTGATAGGTACATTGTTCCGAATCGCACGATATTATCGTTTCCTTTCAATGGTCTTGTGTTTTTACCTACTGTCCTGTATTGCCGAAGGTATTATTCAACGCTACTGTGCTTAATTTTATTTAATTTCAATGAAGCATATGGCTCAGTGACAATTGCACTACACATCTGATTTCTCAATTCAATCTTTGAGGTAATTTCACAACGACGTACTTTTGACCTTTACGAATTTTAAACTCTTTTAGTGTTTTTAGCAAATTTAATTAAATCCCTAACTCCCTCACCTAAAAAAAAAAAATAATAATAATAAAAAAAAAAATTACCTTCCATGGACTGTTCTTAATTCTTCTACCGATACCCATCCAAGCATGATCGCTAATGTACACCAGTTAACGGCATGTACAAATGTACAATCCAAGCCTCGCTTCGCCTTACTGAAACGATCATGGTGGTTGAGCAGTACGCTCTGGCCTCGCATTTGGGAGGACGCGGGTTTCCAATGGTTTCCCGAAATCAGGCGAATGTAGGGATACTTCGTTCAAAAAGGCGATGGCTGAATTCCTTACCCCTGTCATGACCTCGGCGTCGACGAGGCGTAAAACCAAAAGCTAATAATTGTTTAAAAAACATAAAAACCGCCTTCAAAAAAGAGCACTGAAAATTTTAAAATAACTTTATACCTTGCTTAGAAGAAAGTAAATCTAATTGGACAATATTTTACATTACTGTTATTGAATTTTTTACATTAATTAGTTATTTTTGGAGTCGGTGCCAGCTGTCAGATCGCACAGATCGAATTACTGAACTTTATTTGGTGTTCGAGGCAAACCGAGAGTACGAACAAAAATTCCAAATATTTTATAGCATGTTGTGAGGAAGACAGTTTTATTGCGGGAGACAGCTTAGGGAAACAAATTAACGGTGTGTTTTCTGTGGCTCGGCCTCGTTGGTCATCCAGGCATATCTCTGGCTCTATAGTGTCAGTTGGTAGGCTGCATCATGAAGTAAACACTTTATAGTTAGTATAATATCGGTGTATAATCTAAATGTTTCAGTTGTGTTGAAAAATGTTTCTAGAATTAATTGCAGGTAAGTAGTAACATGATTTTTTATGTATTAATGTTATTTATTATTGTTTTTATCTTTTTGTTTTTCTTGCTTTGGCTGGCACCGACTCCAAAAAGAACTAATTAATGTAAAAAAATTCAATAACAGTAATGTAAAATATTGTCCAATTAGATTTACTTTCTTCTAAGCAAGGTATAAAGTTATTTTAAAATTTTCAGTGCTCTTTTTTGAAGGCGGTTTTTATGTTTTGTAAACAATTATTTTATTTTTAATTTTTTAGTGTTATTATAGTTAATTTGTGTTTAAATATGCCGCAGCAGTTCTCATTTTGTGAACTTCCTGGTAGCTCAGTGGTTAATGCGAATGCTTTAAAAAAATCTGTCTTTACAACAACTTTCAGAATGGGGTGAAATGGATGCTGTGTTAAGGAATGTCAGTTTCTGGTCTAGGCAGTGTTCCGATCTAATCATAACATCTGTTAAAGCTGCTGCTTGATAACCGAAACAGGTAACATCTGGACATTAATACGTACCACAAACAGAAATCTGTCTCTGGAATATATCTGTTCGTTCCGGCATCACACAGAAAATATAGATTTTTAATTGGGGTCCAAGTTGAGACATTTGGACACATACATTTTATAAATATTCTGCAGTGACATAAAAATAGCTTAATTGATTTTGACGTTACTTAAGACTGTGGATTTTGTAAAGAACATTGGAAATTATAAGCGATGGGGGTAAAGGAGAAGAGGGATTGGGCTTTTGTATACCAAATGTAGACTGTCCTTTCTGATTCATTTAAAGCATACGTTTGTAAATTTCTATTGATATCATATAAATTTTTAGGTATGTATAAAAAAATAATTAAGGGGTGTGGAAGTGAAGAGTAGTTTGGATTTTGTTACGGTAGTGTGGACAGTATTTTTCTCTTTGTTTTAAAGTATACATGTGCAAAGTTCCATCGAAACCAGATAAAAACTGTAACTTTGTGTAAAGAACATTTACAAAAATTAAATGGGGTAAGGGAGTGAGCAGTTGGGTTTTGTAAACAGAATGTTTCTCTTTGTTCTTAAGTATACATTTGCTGTGTTCCATCGAAATCTGATAAAAACGGTAGGTATCTATAAAGAAAATTGAAAATTAGGAGGGGTGGAGGTAGAAGGGAAGAGGGTTTGGGCTTCTGCAACCTAATTTAAACACAATTGTTATGTATTTTTTAAAATATATGTGTGTAAATTTTCTTCAGAATCAGATAGAAACAATGCTTTGTGTAGAATAAAGGGGTTGAAAGGGGGAGAGAGATTTGGCTTCTCTAAACCAAATGCAGACAGTATTTTTCTGTTTGTTTTGAAGTATACATGTGCATACTTCCTTCAAAATCAGATAGAAACGGTAGCTTTATATAATGAACATTGACAGTAATTAAAGGGGTAGAAAGGGGAATAGGTTTTGTGTTTTTGTCAAAGTAATGTGAGTAGTATGTTTCTGTTTCTATTTGCTTTAAAGTATACACATGCGAAGTTCCACCGAAATCGGATTAAAATGTGGGTTTGTACAAACATTAATTGATGAAAAAGGGGAGCTAGGGTAGTTATTTTTATTTTTTTGGTCAGAAATCTTCTCCATAAAAAAATACATATATGTATGTGCTAACTTTCATAAAGATCGGTCAAATGGTGTCAACTGTACCTTTTCAAAAAGAAAATTTACAAACGTCAAGGGGCAGAAACGGGGAAAAGAGTTCAGTTTTTGCAAACCAAAAGCTGACATTATTTTTCTCTTTGTTTTACAGTAAAAGTTAGCTAAGTTCTATCTAAACTGGATTAAAACTGTTGGTTTGTATAAAAATTAAACGGTTTAATGGGGAGTGGGGGTGGTTTTTTTATTTTTTGGTCAGAAACCTTCCTCGTGAAAAAATACATATAAGCGCCAACTTTCATGGTAATAGGTCAAACGGTGGCGACTGTAGCTTTTTATAGAAAAAAATTGACAAAAATTAGGGGGTTGGTAGGAGGAAGAGGGGTTGAGCTTTGGCAGACCAAATGATGAAAAGATTTTTCTGTTTGTTTTAAAGTATACATTGACAATGTTCAATCAAAATCAGATATGAAATATAGGTTTCTATAAAATTAAGGGGCGTAAAGGGGGAGATGGGGTGGCTTTTTTTTATTTTTTTGGTTAGAAACCTAGTCCATGAAATATTACATGTCTATGACAACTTTAATGGAGATCAGTTAAATGATGTCGACTACAGTTTTGTATAAATAACATTGGCCAAAATTAAGGGGTGAATAGGGTGAGAGGTGTTCAGTTTTTTCAAACCAAATGTTGACAGCATTTTTCTCTTTATGTTTGACTATACGTGTCCAAATTTCCCTTTAAATCGGATAAAAAATGTGAATTTGTATAAAAATTAAGGGGTGTAAAGGGAGAGAGGGGTATTTTTTTATTTTTTTGTGTCAGAAACCTTTTCCATGAAAAATTACATGTATATGCTAACTTTAATGGAGATCAGTTAAATGGTGTCGACTTTAGCTTTATATAAAGAACATTGGCAAAATTTAAGGGGTGGACAGTGTGAGAGGGGTTCGGTTTTTTTCAAACCAAAAGTTGACAGTATTTTTCTGTTTATTTTTTACTATACATTTCCAAAGTTTCATCAAAATCGGATAAAAAGTGTGGATTTGTATAAATATTAAGGGGTGTAAAGGGGTAGAAGGGGTGGTTTCTCAATGAAATTCATATGGGACCAATTTGGAGGTATACTCTATCCACTATAAAAATTTCATTTAAATCGGATCAAAATTGGCAAAGATATCACTGAACATACATAAAAAAAAAAAATCAGACGAATTGAGAACTTCCTCCTTTTTTGAAGTCGGTTAAAAATCTTCCAATGACTTCCTCCTTTAACATGTAAGTTAACGTATTCTGCAGTAATTTTCACAAACAAGTCTAAATGCCCTCATTTGCACCCCTACATTTGATAATGACAATATGGGTCCCTTACTACACTACTATATTCACGCAAAGGGGGATCTATCAAAGTTTTAGTGTGGATTGCACAATTTGCGCACGCTTGGGGAATAGTTATGGTAGTTCACCATTACCAGTAACTATTGTCCAGCTTATGTCAGTGCTTTAAGTTCATCAGGCTCCTTGCTGCACCCAGATGACCTTTTAAAACGAGATCGTTCTTGTATCGAGAACAGACCATAACGCTACACCACTTGGGGAGCGTCCATAAACCACGTAATTACATTTTGGCCTCCTCTAAACACCCCCCTCTCCCCACGTAGCTTGACTTGGCTTTTGGCGCGACACGCCCTCCCCCCGCGTGGCGCGTGTCTTTTTCCCCCCTATTGATTTCAGAAGACATTTTTTACTGTTTTCTCTTGTCAGACTATCATAAATTACATAAGGAGATAATTAAATGACGGTAATACATATTCACATGCTGTAGTGTGTTCTATACCTTATTTTAATTGTGACAAATAATATGAATGAAAAGCTACGTGGCTTGGCTAGGAAACTTCCCCCCCCCCCGCTTTTAGACCAAGCCACGTAGTTTATGGACGCTCCCTTGGAACTAAAGCTGTTGTCAGAGTTGTAATTGCTAATTTACTTTGGACAGAAGAGCTGCTTGCATATTTCACAAACCTGATCACAGAATGTGTTAATAGTTTTCTCGAATGTTGTTATGTAGGCTCTGATCCTATTCGACGTATAGTGTTGCAGCATTGCGTCACGTTCTTCGGATGTTCCCGTGGCTCTAGCTTGTCTTTGAGCTTCCAGTCGAGTTTCAAGTAACTTATGTGTCTCTTTACCTTTTACTTCGGACATATATTTAATTAAGTGAACTTTACAGACAGACAAGAATGAATTTCTCAGTAAGATTTCTAATTACCAATAATAGTACTCTAAGGATGATTGAAAGTTTTTGTTTCCAGGCAATTGACCCTTATTTAGGACCTTGCATAAACTAAAATAGCTAATTCGGCTTATATTAACCAAGCAATTAGTCGACAATTAGTGGTCTTTATAAAATTAACCTGACTCGTTTTACATCATAAAGGTCATGCCAACACGATAGATAATCGAATTGCATTATTCAATGCAGCCAGCTGGAAGTAATTTATTTAGACTTTCCAGATGTATCTGTTTATTAAAATTATCTGAAGTTACTTTATGAACAACTTGTGACATATGCTAAACATCCTTTGGGCTTGGTATCGACGAAACGTAAAGCCATAAGCAAAAAAACTTCCAACGGCTCCCAAACCTGCTTCTTTAACATGTAAGTCAATACAGTCTGCAGTAATTTTCACAAACAAGTATAGCTGCCCTTATTTGCACTCCATAAAACTCTTACATTTGATAGCGGCAACATGGGTCTCTAACTAATCTTCACGCAATGAGCGATCTATCAAAGTTTTAGTGCCGATTGCACAATTTGCAATGTATCTTATAATCTAATAAAACGCAAGTCTTGGTCACGATTAGGGATTGCAATCCAGTAATCTGACAGTCTGGCGGATCCCGCACAAAATTAAGCGGAATCGCAATCCGCAAAAATGCGGCGAAAACGTGTGTCTCGCTGCCCCAGTCTGCCTCTGTCGGATGTATTGCACTATTTGCCTGTATACCCTTGCAGTTGGTATTTGACTCGTGTGAACAAACATATGTTTTTTTCAACCTTCGTAAGTAAATAGATCCACTTTTCATTTTCATTAAAACTTACGTTTGGTTTGAGTACACATTTCTATAATTTGAGTTATGTTGCGTATTTAGTACAATTTTCAAAATATATAATAAGTATTTTGTATGTGTCGCACACGTTATCAGAATTACACAGTTAAAGGTTTTTATTCACCATTTCATTATACCCACATTTTGTATTTACAGATAAAGTAATAGGCTATTTGACAATATTAAAAAAATATTATAAATTGAACTCATTCTCATAGATTAATGCTTCAGGAAGCTAATTTTATCAATTTTGAAAAGAAAAGTGGATTATTTTTTAATAAAAAAGCGAAATAAAAATTATACTTTTCTTACCTCTGGGCACGTGACAGAAAACGCTCTAGGATTGGTGGTCGCTTGAGTGACGTCACACGTCTGTAAACGCTGAGGCTAGGAATGGAGCGTTTCCTATTATCCAAGTTTTCAACTATTTTTATTGTTTGTTGCTGGTTATTTCTTGTTATTAATGAAATTTCATTTTGAATACAAAATCGAGAACATTATGTAAAAGCCTAAAGCGGAAAAATAACGAAAATACGCCTTATTTGTGGGGCTGGCTATAGAAAAAAAAAAACCTGACTTTTATTCTACTGAACTTAAAAATGTAACAGCTTCTATTTGAGACTAATTTATATTTAAATTGAAAGTTAGAGATTGATTGTTTTGCGTTAGCAAACCATACGTCGAAAAATTCTGTACGCGAAATTTGTGCAGTCATGCTGAAAATAAAGAAAAGTTGTATGGATGCCGCAAATATACGCAAACAAATTAAGGTATTTCTTGTAGTTAATAAGCAGCTCTTTCAAATAAATATAGTAAGAGATCGGTATAATGAACTAAAACTCAACATGAAATTGGCTCAGTAGTTTTTTTTAATTAAAAATAATCTCGTTCTGTTTTAATGATGCTATTGTATCACGGAAAAATCATGCGTAAACTTACCTTGAAGCTCGCCAAAAGCAATAGCAACACACAAATCACTACTAACACGCAGAAATACAGCGTAATCATCGACCAAACTCAATGGATTAGCGCGGCCGACTGAAGCGCTTGTTCGGTGGATCACAGGAAGCCCATTGTTCAAACTGTTTTTTCTATTGTTAGGCGTGAATTCGTTGAAAATAAACGTTTGTTCCGAGTAGTATGGTTCATCTACTTTGAATATAAATAACTATTTTGCCTGCGTAGACAATTATCAAAACTGACTTTTGTCTCTCTAGATTTAGAAAATATCACACTGTGTGGCGTCCTCCCGGATGCGAGGCCAGAGCATTAACCGCTCACTCACCACGCTCGGAACAACTGGATGTTGTGGGCCATTTTTCTTAATTGCAGATTAAAGATTATGGATGAATAATATTTTTTGTCAATAAAACTGAATGTGTTTGTTTATTCATTTACCTACCTCGTTTCACTTCATCTCACATGAAGAAACTGTGAAGTGTTCACTATTAACATAAAGAGAAGCAATTAATAAGTAGTGTCAGGATAGCTGCGTGATTGAAGAGTGGTAATGGAATTCAGAACGTCCTACGTTCGAAGAACCTTGGTTGGGATAATATTTTTTGTGTGAATTTTTTTCGGTATTTGTTTACTGTTTTTTGCACCACCATGTTTTTATTCGAAGAATTCATAATAGCTGCTAAGCGTCATGCAACTGTTTGAAACAAATTGCTACCATACATGAAAAGTTTTTATTTTTAAACTTACCAGAGAGAGAATATCATGCAAAAAATACAGGTGCACGGCCGTGAACAATGGAATTTATTTTAGAAGTGACATCACATGTAGAAATTTCATGCTAATCTTGCAACAGTTCCGGAACGCTTTGTGTCCTTTTCGTTGGAATTTTTACGTCACGATACAACTGTAGGTTACCTTCCTGACATAACTGCGTCTATTAGGCGATATTTACTTTTAATGTGCAAGTCATTTTCATTTAAAAAAAATAAAAAAAAAACTTTTTTCGGTGTGCAAGTAACGTCCAATTTCCTTTTTGAAATATTCTTTGGTTGTTTCAAATGGTTGTAATTCGCTTGTTATCCAAAAATTTGTGAAGCCTTCAGAAAAAAGAAAAGAAAAGTTAAATTGATTTTCTGGTGGATTTTCGGGAAAAAATTATTATGTAATGCAACCAACAGCAACTAGTATCCAAAGAAAATGACGAAACAAAACCAACTGAAAATATTCCGAAGGGAGGATCGAACCTCAGGACCAACCCTAATAATTCTCGCCTTAAACAACGTATTACATTTACTCTACGAAATTGCGGTGTAAATGAGATTCACAGAAAATCGTAAGTGACTTTGTTGCAATATCAAATTGAAATTGTTACATTTTTAAGCTCCACAGAATAAAACTCAGTGGTTGTTTCTATAGCTAGGCCCACAAATAAGGCGTCTACTTTCAATATTTTTCCGCTGTAGGATTTTCCAAATTGTTTTCGATTTTATATTCAAAACGAACCTTCATTAATAACAAGAAATAAGCAGCAACAAACAATAAAAAATAGTTGAAAACTTGGGTAATAGGAAACGCTCCATTTCCAGCGGCAGCGTTTACAGACGGGTGACGTCACGACTGCCGTTGCACGCGCCAGGCAGCAAATGAGCGTTTTGGCGGGCTTTTAGATTCTTTAAATTTTAACTTTGAATTTTTCGTAAAATAATGCACTTTTGTCAAAAAATCTCTTCACTCGGTGAATAAGGTGTATCAACAAACAATTTAAACCATTTTCAAGAAGTAGTCAAATACCCTATTGCGATAATTTTCTGTATTTGCTACCGAAAATTTGATTATTCGTTGAGATGAAACTAATGTTATCGTAATTTTAACGATCGCATACTTATTTATTTAGCCATCAAAAGGCAATTGTATGTCCTTTGAGCAGTGGCGTAGCTAGGTCAACAAGGGCCCCGGCGCTAAAAATTTATTTTGGGGCCCTCAGGCCAGATGGGCGACTTCTTTTTTGCTTTGTGTTACTGGTAAGGGCCCCCTGAGCGGAGGATGGGGCCCTTGAGTTGTGCTTAGGGGCCCCCTGAGCAGTGAGAGGGCCCTTAGTGAGGCGAGGGGCTTCCTGTGTCTCAGGGCCCCCTTAGACAGTTTGCCATGAAGGCTCGTGGGCCTCCGAACTGCGCTTGGGCCCCCCACAGAGTATGCTTGGGGGCCCCCTGAGCGTAGGGGCCCCGGTACATTGCACCACCTAGTCCCATAGTAGCTACGCCCCCTGCCTTTGAGTTATTGTTGTCTCGAGTGCTGCCTCAATGCGTTTAAAGCACATGTTCTTTGACGAGAGCCGACTGCTTACATGTGTCGCTCTGGTCAGGGGCGTACCTACTATAGGGCTAGGCGGTGCAGTGCTCCGGGACCCCTACGCTCAGGGGGCCCCAAAGCATACCTCAGAGGGGCCCCCAAGCGCAGTTCAGAGGGCCCACGGGCCTTCATGGCTAACTGGCAACTTGTTTTTTAACTCTGCCGTCGTCTAAGGGCCCTCACTGCTCAGGGGGCCCCCCAAGCACAACCTCAGGGGCCCCTAACCTCAGCTCAAGGGGCCCCTACCAGCAACACAAACCAAAAGAAATGTCGCCCATCTGGCCTTAGGGCCCAAAATAAATTTTTTGCACCGGGGCCCTTGTTGGCCCAGCTACGCCACTGGCTCTGGTTTGCGATTAATCCCTCTTGCCCTCTTAGGATGATTAGGTCAATCGACACAATACATTATTTTTAAGTGAATAACATGTGTCCTTTCAACTCTTTGTTATTATTTGGACTAAGAGTTAAAATAGTTATAATGAAGTCTTCACGGCTGTTTCGCCGAATTGTAATAACACCATGCTTCGACGGCTGCCTCCGCCGTCTTCCTCAAGTGTGAAATTTTCGTGTTTTTACAAAGCAATCCTTGGCTACATCCGTGAGGACTTCACTGCAATAATACGCCTTTCTTACTAAAAGAAATAACAATTTCTACTCTAAAATAAAATTGTAGTTCTACAAACTAAAATCACGCTTTCGTGAATTAAAAGGTTAAAAATAATATTTAAGTATAAACATTTTGTTTAACAGCGATAGTACGTCCCAAAATTCAGTATAAATTAATTTTTGAATAAGCTTAAAGAATAAAGCCACTGATTACAAAATTAACTTTAATGTAAAAAAGCGTGGGGTGCTATATCAGTTGTCTTATATTTTTTGTCACTATCTTTAAAGATAGAGTCATTGTCAAAGTTATGTAGAGCGCACCCCACGCTTTTTTAACATTAAAGTTAATTTTATAATCAGTGACTTTATACTTTAAGCTTATTCAAAAATTAATTTATCCTGAATTGTGGGACGTTATTAAGGTTCTTTGGTGGTTTAATTACTGATGAATTAATTAAAAAAGTCCACCAAGCAAATTATGTGAAGATGTTTGTTTATTTTGATCCAAACAACAAGTCAGCGATATTCACAAGCATAGTTACAATCCAAAGATGCACTTCTGAGTCGTTGCAAATAAAATCTTTGTGAACTCTACTGGATGAAACTCTCTGAAACACTGAATACTCAAGTAACTAACTGAATGAACGAATAACTGAATTGAAAACTAAACTCTCTGTCCAGGCGATCTGTTTATATAGAGTCTATCGAAATTACGAGAATTCTTCAAAGGCATCCGCCCGATATTTCTCGATCATTAACAATCACTCAAACAATCAAACATATTAAAAACAATCGGAATTGATACAAAATTAATTAATAACATTACAAAATGATCAGAAATGGTAATTAGAGATACTTAAATACAAAATTATTTACAGAAATCCTTTCAAATGGTGGAAAATTGTCCTGTAGGCATCGTAACTTACATTAATACATGGAATTACAAACTTTTAAGAAATTCTCTTGCATCATTCGGTTCTTAAACATATTAAATGGACTTTAAATAACTTTCTTAACTAAAACAAAGTCTATATACACTTATTTACAAGAAATTACAAAATAAACATACCAAATCACTTTCAAGCAAACTTTAGCTCACTACAAATACTTCATACAGTACAATGCTATTCAAAATTCAGGTATAAGGGCTGTTACAACGTCCTATCACTGTTAAACAAAATGTTTATATTTTAAATATATTTTTAACCTTTTAGTTCACGAAAGCGTGATTTTAGTTTTATAAACTACAATTTTATTTTTAACATTTTAGTTCAGATAGTTTAAAAAGTATGTTTCTTACTGTTGGCTTTTCTTCGCCAATCTCTCTTTTTCTTTGAGTTGTTGTTTCATTTTTAATTATTATTACAACGAGTAAAATACAATTAAATGGTCAACTCAACAAGAGATCCAATAGCAGGGTAAACGAGGAAGGCTACTTTTCTATAATAGTACGAAGTAATATTTCGAATACTTACTATTCAACATCACGTTAAGCGACTGCAGACAGAGAAACCTTTCTGGATAGGAGACAGCGGAAGACGATCGTCTACAGCAACCAAGGCTCGTAAATCACACCCGGGGAAACTGGAGAACGATGATGATGATGATGATGACTATATTGGGCGGGAAATCTCCGAAGGGTGTGGCCGCCAAATGACGAAGATTTCTCGAATCGCACCTGTGCACTAATGTCGCGGCTGCATTTGCCTAATTCAGTAATCCCATCAAGTATAGGATACGTGATGTGATGTCCTGAGTGACCTGAGAGGCAGGAAGCCGGGCAGTATGTTGTTTTTGCTAGACCCTGGGGGCTGCTTCTGTGGGGTGAAATGTGTTGTGGTCCAACAGAAACGGGGAGAGACCAAGAAAAAATGTGGGTGTGGACCTACGCAAGAACCTGCCAGCACATGTGATGACACATGTGATCTGATTTCCGTCTTGTTTTATTTGTTTATTGCGAGGGCGCCCACCAGTCGGCAAGTG